>CM060469.1:28422016-29062016 GCA_030544235.1 Lepturacanthus savala
TGAAGGTTGTAATTTATTCACAATTTTGGAAAGTTTTCACCAAAAAATGAACTCACTATCATAATATCATTATTATCATTATATCATAATATCATTATTTTTACATTAAATTCAATTTTGATGTTATAAGTTTTTTTCTAATATACTAATATAGATATGTTGCTGTATGACAACAATATACAAATATGATAAATTCCTAGTATATACAACCTAATGGATTCCTATTGACTTACATAGCATGAAACTATCCTGACACTATGTTTTTTCCTTATATGTATTGTTTAGGCCATTTTAAGAAATAAAAACATTCAAAACAGTATTTAATATGCAACATGTAAAGGTAAAGGTACAACATGTAGTTTCTGGCAGCACCTAGAGGTGAGGATTCATTCAACTGTTCAATGAATGCAAATTGCAAAAAAAAAATAAAATAAGCTTTGGGTTTTGTCTGTTCTGATGGGAACACCTCGGTGGTGGGAGAACTGTTCTGCATGTAGATAAAACATCTACAATTATTACTTTCCATTTCTGCTGAAACCTTAAACAAGTTAAACTCTGCTTCGTAGCTAACCAGCTGCCACTAACCGTCATGCTCTGCCTCCTGTAAGTTAAGGACACGACACTACAAAGAGAACAGGGACTAATCCAATAACCTTCGCTGAACTTTCTCATCTCCAGGCTGTTGGAAACCTCGCTGCTGTCACTATCAGCTACTGAACAGGGACTAGTGTGTTTTTTTTACACGAAATTGGCTGAGGCAGAGTGGGTAAATGGCAAATTGTTTGTATAAAAGGGGGAGTGTGTGTGTGTGTGTACGTGCACATATGTTTGCGTTGTGTTTATCTGTGCTTGTTTGTTTACTCTGTGCATGTGCTTATAGCTGAGGCATAATGAAGTGTGAAATTGTTTGTATAGTATGAATCCTACACCGAGAGTGTGTTTGCATCATGTTGTTCTGCAGGTGTGTGTGTGATTATGTGTCTTTATCTAACTTTAAGATGGCCGGCTCTTCTTCTGCACTTACATGTGACTCCTGTGCTCTGTGTGTGTGTGTGACTTTATCCCTCCTGATGTAGCTTCCTGCTTTGATTTGTGCGATGCTCGATCCTCTCCTGATAACAAACTGCAGCCTCTCAGAAAGCCGAGCCTGCAGCTGCTCAGTCTCTCGCCCCATCTTCCATCTTCCACCCTTCTTCTCTCTCGCACTCACCAGCTTTTATGGAGGCAATAAATAACCTCATACTGTCTCCATGTTTAACTTGGTTTTAGAAGCCAGTGGAGCAGTCTGTGTCTGGCAACATCACACTGTGCAAAACTAGGGTTCATCGGGGGGTCATCGAAGATCTTCGGATAGCTCCTAAATGGACCAATTCAACATTTCAGGAAATACATTTACTCAGTAAGATCGATATAAATCAGATCTGTGTGTACCCAGTCCAAGATTAGGACAAACACTGGAAGACGGGGAACTGAAACTCAAGTTTTTTCAAACACATCTGACAACATATCTGAGACGTACTTATTTACAGGTAATTGTTTAGAAAATAGAAATTATAGAAGTGTGCTGGTATCTTTAGAATGAAGATTAGAAATGAACAGCCTGGATGAGATTGACACAGATATGTAGGTTATTTTTATGCATGTAATGTACCAGTGTTTTGTTCCTGAAACAGCATCAGGACATTATCTAACTTGTGTATTGTGATATCTTTCTGATATAAAAAGGATATATGTTTATACCAAGAATTTAATTGGGCCATAGAAAAGTAGACCTAGCATGTCCAGAATGAATCAGACAGCTGCTAACTTTCAGTTCATGGACAACTCACTCTGATGGCCCACATTTTTATATGATGTGCAGTTAATGGTATTTCTTTGCTTGTCAGATAGACAGATTGCCCTTCTAGTTGGTTGTTTTATCAGTAATAATAAACTAAGCTACATTAGATCCTCTTATTCATTTTAGGAGACAACAAGCATGATTTCCATTTGGCTTTGGGTTTGTCTGGATAGACCATTCACTTCATGAATTGATATGATTCACATGAGTTCAGTTGAAGTCCCTTCAGATTTTATAAGTATTAATTAATATATTCTTTTAGGAACTTTTTTTGAAGTTGGTTGACCTCTAAAGAACTCCTAAGGGTTTCTTGAAGGCCTTTCACTTGGCACAGGACTATCTTAAGCCCAGCTAAAACAAACTGGCAGCGTCTGTGAAATGGACAGGTCCTTGTGGAGTCAGCGTGACTAAATGGATGAAATAAAGAGGGGACTCAGAGAGAGCCCAGGCAACTCCAATTAATTGTGATCTATGTGTGTTTTAACAAGGATTATCAAGGCAGATGGAGGAAGAGACATTTACCTTTGTGGCCATCTTTAAAGCCCTTGTTGATGTGAATGACAAATTTGGTTCCCACACCAAAGGAGCACATCCAGAAGGGCAGACAATTTAACGGTTTCGGATCACTGAACTTTCTAATAAAAGTTGAATAAGACTTGCATATTTTATTTGGAGCAAAAAGATGGATAGCTGAACCCTACATATTACAGGCTGCCATATTTGATACCTTTCAATCTGCTCTGGAGCTGCAGAGATCTGATTATATACTCAGGACCTGCTCGTAATATCTGTAATGTCATTTTGTTTTTGTGTTGCATATCTCAGCAGCCATTCATCTGATTGACTTTACCCCCAACAACACTGCAACCAGCAACACTGGAGCCAAGCATTCGGTCCATTATGAAAAAGCACACCACTCCTTTCAATTACACTATTAATTGGAATAACTGTTAATTTTCATGTGTTAGCCTTCGTGTGAAGTTACAGGCTGAGGATTGAGTTGTTTTTGTATATGAACACATCATGTGTTTCAAACTCACATTATAAACCTGATGTTAAACTGACATTGCATGAATATTCATGTCATTGCTGCACTTATATAAATTCAGCTTGTGCCCTCTTCATTCTTCTGTCCAAACCGACAGACTGATAATTTGCATTTATTCCTTGTGCTATACTATTATGTAAATACACTAAAGCATATGTTAAGCTAACCTACCGAGTGGAAGACACATAAGCAACAGAAGCCAAAACCATTAGCAAGCCCAACTATTTCCTGACTGACATGTACAATGAGTTTCCTCTCTTTCATGTTTTGTGTATCTATATTTCGATCTGACTAGTGCAGTGTGTGTTTGGAAGTGCTGCTGTCAGTGTTAGGGTGGGTTAGGGTTAGAGTAGAGCCTGGTTCAAACACTCTTTCTTGAGAACCACTCATCCAGTTAACTTCACACTTGACACTATAGTCCAGGGGTGGGCAATCCTGGTCCTGGAGGGCCGGTGTGGGTGCAGGATTTTGTTCCAACCAAGAAGTAACACACCTGATTCTACTAATCAACCTCTAGAACCATTGCCAAGGCCTTCATTAGTAGAATCAGGTGTGTAGCTTCTTGGTTGGAACAAAATCCTGCACCCACACCGGCCCTCCAGGACCAGGATTGCCCACCCCTGCTATAGTCTCTCAGGTCCTCAGCTTCACACCCGCCAGGCGTGATCTGATGAACGCTTCTCGAGAAGTGAAGGACAGTCATCACAGATAGGGACACTTTCACTTATAGTTGGCTTAGTGACACAAATGTAATGTGGTGTAACCCTAAAAACTTAGTAGCAGATAGTTTATCTCTCTTAACCCTCATGTTGTGTTCATTCCCTGTTAATCAGTTTGGTGTGCAACATTACAAGTTTTGAACTTCACTGTTATTAATGGTCTGTATGTCTCATTGATCTGAACTTATACATCACTTATACAACACAATTTCTGGATTATTTTGATAATAAGAAATAATCAGATGATGTTTCATCTGATTATTTCTTGTTATCAAAATAATTCTACTGTTTCTACTATTCTACTGTTACTGTTTATCACAGAATACTTTGGGTCAAAGTTACCAGGGATATTTGTTTTGAAACCATTTAAAATTGTGGTGTGTGTGTGTGTGTGTCCATCTGACAAATGTAGATGTAACTGAATTCAATTTCTTACATTATTCTGTTTCCCCCATTCATTTCTAAGTCAGACCAAAATAGACCAAATGACCAAATCTAAATTTGTAGAGTGAAAAAAGGATTTTAAAAAATGCCGGAAAATCTATATATGGGTCAGTGACAAATAATGTTTGTAAAATACAGTTTTAAGAAGCATTTATCAGGTCTCTCTGAATGTACATTTTGTGTTCATGTTAGTTTCTTCGTTTCGTTTCCTCTTCTTCCGCTTTATCCGTTGTCGGGTCGCGGGGGCAGCAGCTTCAGCAGGGAAACCCAGACTTCCCTCTCCCCGGCTACTTCCTCCAGCTCTTCCGGGGGGACCTCAAGGCGTTCCCAGACCAGCCGAGAGACATAGTCTCTCCAGCGTGTCCTGGGTCTTCCCCGGGGCCGCCGCCCGGAGGGACATGCCCGGAACAGGTAAATCAAGAGCTTCGCCTTTCGGCTCATCTCCTTCTTCACCACAATGGACCGATGCAGGGCCCGCATCACTGCAGACGCGGCACCGATCCGCCGGTCAATCTCCCGCTCCATCCTCCCCCCACTCGGGAACAAGACCCCGAGATACTTGAACTCCTCCACTTGAAGCAGGATCTCATCCCCGACCTGGAGTCGACACTCCACCCTTTTCCGGTCAAGAACCATGGCCTCGGATTTGGAGGTGCTGATTTTCATCCCAGCCGCTTCACACTGTGAAGTGAGAGCTGAAGGTCACGGCTCGATGAAGCCAACAGGACCAGATCGTCCGCAAATAGCAACGACCCAATCCTGAGGCCACCAAACCGCAGCCCCTCGACGCCCTGGCTGCGCCTAGAAATTCTATCCATAAAAGATATGAACAGAATCGGTGACAAAGGGCAGCCCTGACGGAGTCCAACCCCCACTGGAAGCAAGTTTGTCTTATTACCAGCAATGCGGACCAAGCTCTGGCACCGGGAGTACAGGGACCGGACAGCCCGTGTCAACGGGTCCGGGACCCCATACTCCCAGAGCACCCCCCACAGGACTGCCCGAGTGACACGGTCGAACGCCTTCTCCAGATCCACAAAACACATGTAGACTGGTTGGGCAAACTCCTACGCACCCTCGAGCACCCTGCTAAGGGTATAGAGCTGGTCCACAGTTCTACAACCAGGACGAAAACCACACTGCTCCTCCTAAATCCGAGGTTCGACTATCTTACGGACCCTCCTCTCCAGTACCTTAATAGACTTTCCTAGGGAGGCTGAGGAGTGTGATCCCTCTATAGTTGGAACACACACCCTGGTCCCCCTTTTTATAAAGGGGAACCACCACCCCAGTTTGCCAGTCCAGAGGCACTGCCCCCGATGTCCACGCAATGTTGCAGAGACGTGTCAACCAAGACAGCCCTACAAACATCCAGAGCCTTGAGGAACTCAGGGCAAATCTCATCCACCCCCAGGGCCTTGCCGCCGAGGAGCTTTTTGATTACCTCAGCGATCTCAGCCCCAGAGATAGGCGAGTCCACCACTGGTCCCCCAGATTCTGCCTCTTCAACAGAAGACGTGCTGGTGGGATTGAGGAGGTCTTCGAAGTATTCCCCCCACCCATCCAGGACATCCTGAGTCGAGGTCAGCAGCACCTTGTCCCCACCGAACTCCTCCCACGCCCGAGTTTTTGCCTCGGCGACCACCGAGGCTGCGATCCGCTTAGCACGCCGATACCCATCAGCTGCTTCAGGAGACCCACAGGCCAAGAAGGTTCTGTAGGACTCCTTCTTCAGCTTGACGGCATCCCTTACCGCCAGTGTCCACCAGCGGGTTCGGGGACTGCCGCCACGACAGGCACCGACGACCTTACGGCCATAGCTCCGATCAGCCGCCTCAACAATAGAGGCATGGAACAAGGTCCACTCGGACTCAATGTCCACTCGGACTCAATGTCCCCCGCCTCCCCCGGGACGTGAGTGAAGCTCTCCCGGAGGTGTGAGTTGAAGCTCCTTCTGACAGGAGATTCGTCCAGGACATGAGGCCGCAAGTCCGACGACACAACAACAAAGTCGATCATCGAACTGCGGCCAAGGGTGTCCTGGTGCCAAGTGCACATATGGACACCCCCATGTTCAGGGATCACACTCCTGAACATGGTGTTCATTATGGACAATCCATGACGAGCACAGAAGTCGAACAACGAAACACCATTCGGGTTCAGATCAGGGGGGCCATTCCTCCCAATTACGTCTCTCCAGGTCACACTGTCATTGCCCATGTGAGCATTGAAGTCCCCCAGGAGGACGAGGGAGTCCCCAGAAGGGGCGCCCTCCAGCACCCTATCCAAGGACTCCAAGAAGGGTGGGTACTCTGAACTGTCATTTGGCACATAGGCACAAACGACAGTCAGGACCCGTCCCCCCACCCGAAGGCGGAGGGAGGCTACCCTATGTACAGGCACCGAGCCCGGAGGGAAACAAGCATTCTCACCCCAGCTCTGCGCCTTTCACCAGGGGCAACTCCAGAGTGGTAGTCAGTACCTCTCGACCTTGCGCACCAGCTCAGGCTCCTTCCCCACCAGAGAGGTGACATTCCACGTCCCCAGAGCCAGTTTCTGCAGCTGGGGGTCGGACCGCCAGGGTCCCCGCCTCCGACTGCCGCCCAACTCTCTCTGCATCGTCCCCCTGTGGCCCCCCCCCACAGGTGGTGAATCCATGGGGAGGGGGGCCCACGTGGCCCGGCCACCAGGCGCTCGCACCCGAGCCCCTCCCCCAGGCCTGGCTCCAGAGGGGGGCCCCAGTAATCCACACCCGGGCAGGGTTAACGCTGGCCCAATGTTCTTCTTCTTCATCAGAGGGTTTTGAGCCGCTCTTCGTCTGGTCCCTCCCCCAGGACCTGATTGCCATGGGTGACCCTACCAGGGGCATAAGCCCCCGACAACATAGCTCCTGGGATCATTGGAACACGCAAACCCCTCCACCGCGATAAGGTGGCAGCTCCAGGAGGGGATGTTAGTTTCTTGTTATTTAAAAGTCCATTTATTTCAATCTTTTTTAAATTATTAAAATTTAAAAATTTAAAATTTATTTGACACAAAATTTTAATGGTGTAACCAAAAAACAATAATACAGTTTAAATATATAATTCACCTAGACGATAAAACCTGTTGATATGTATTTTTAATTGTTTAAAACCTTTTTTTTAGAGAATTAAACTATCTGGTACCAAGGTTTTAGGGTTACACCATATGGCAGTTTTGACACTGACCCATAGACAACATAAATGTGGTTTCAATGTATAAATTTGTCTAATTCTACACAGAATTATTAAAAAAAAGAAAAATGAAAAAGAACATGATTCAGAAATTTAAGGTTCAAAAGCTAGAGGAGAAAATATGATGTTTCTCGTTATAGCACCACCTTCTGGTCAAATTCCACCAAATTCAACACTGCACCCCCTTGTTTCCTGCTTTAAATGTCCTGCTTCTATATGTAGACACGTGGAATGATAATTGTGTTTTTAGAACATTTCTCTGTCATGTTTTAAGGCCACAGGTCCTCAAAAATCATCCTGATGAGTCATTATGACTAACAGCTTCTAACCAACATACTTTATTTTCTTCCAACTTTCACACCACAGCACCTGCCTTAACCCACACACAATGGCCGGCTAGAATTTTTTGGTGCCACACTATCACTTAGTCTGATTATCATATGAAATATGTGAAATATTCAGTGAATGGAATCATTAACAGCTCCTTGTCTTCCTCAGAGCCGCTGCAGTAATGTAGGTGGCTAATTATTTCCCCTCTCTCTTCAGAATCAATTGATTGCATGTCTTTGAGTCGGTGTGAAATTGTCCGATAGGAATGTGCTGCTGTCATATACGCATCAAAAACCTTATTATTCCACACACATAGTGCACAGACACAAGGTTGACATTTTCTAATTAAACGTTTCCTTAAGCTGTGTACATCTCCCTGGGAAGTCTGAAAGGCACAGACGCCCTCACTGCCAAGATGAAAGAACTCATTATTTTCTCTTGCCCACTATCGTCCTCATGTTTCTCCCCTTTTCATCCAGATAACAGAACTATTCCATTTAATCAATGTTGCCTGCTAGAGTACAGCCAAGCAGCCACGGTCAAGAAAATGCACCTCAACGTAAGCATAAAATTCAATGACCCCCCTCCACCCTCCACCCTCCACCCCTCCACCCCAAAACAAACAAGCTCACAGAGCAGGGGGGCATTCATCATTGCTGTTTCTGGTTTGACAATTCGCTCTGTTTTAGTATTACAATCATAAGCCCTGAATTGGATAAGGGCAGCAGGGGAGGTTGAAAAATGGAAACGCAATGGATTTGGCCCGCCACCAACAGAAAAAGAAAGAAAAAAAAACCTTTTCCTGTACGGTTGGAAATGATAGTACTGCACAGAAGTTTCAAGGAGTCGGAGATTATATTCTAAATCCTCGACTCATACTTTAGTGGCTTCGTTCAAATGGAACTCAGGGGCATTGTAAAAAAAAAAAAAAGCATTAACATGGAAATGATTTAACAATGCAAAACATGGATAGAAAACTTTATGCTGTAAAAAGGAATATAGTGGTTCAACAACAGAAATGAAAAAAAAAACATTTGCATCAGTCTCTAATAAATAGATAGCTAGTTAATAAATGAAAGATAGATATTAGATAGATATTATGTTCAACCAATGCACCACATTGAGTTAGGGGAATTAGATTTTCCTCTAAAATCAAAGGTTTCTTTTAATTACCATGTATTTAATAATTGATGGATTTGTCAAGTTGTTAGTCTCATATGTTGTTCCAACTCATTTTACACATTATTTGAAAGGACATTTTAAGTGTTGTTAAATCAATTAATGCAGAAATTGAATCATAAATTACATATCTGTATCACAGTATGTTGATGTAATTACCAACATTATTGCATCAGCACAACTCAAATAATAGAACTCCGGGGCATTGTAATAAAACAAATAGAAAGTCTTAACATGGAAATGATGACTAATTAAATTTTCTTCAGTTGTTGTTTCGCTTTTTCATGTGTTAAACAGTAATTCATAAGTTACCAAATCCTGAGTTTTATTTTAAATCAATCATCAAAATACAGACATTTTTTTTAAATTACATATATGTATTTCAGTAGGTTGATGTAATTACCAACATTATTGCATCAACACAACTCATTGATATAATGACATAATGTTCGCAGCTTAAACGTTTTATAGAAATCAATAAGTTACTAATTGAATTTAAATGTAGTAATCTGGTGCAATTTGAGAGTTAAATCAAGAAACTATAGATTAGCAATAATCAGTGTCAATGCATACTATTCACCTACACATTACTCTACTCACAAATCACTAATTATTCATATATTTTATATACCTTAAACCCTTTTAAGGTATATATATATATATATATATATATATATATATATATATATATATATATATATATATATATATATATATTCTCTTTAACATGTGAGTGGACAAATATCCTTCAGGAAAATGTGTGGACCCATGGAGCTAAAGTCATCATACTGACCTGTTACATTTAACACAACTGGTGGCGTTAAAAGTTTAATTTTACAGTCCTAATTAGATGAAAAATGTCTCTGCCAAAGTCAAACTATGTCCAGTGCTATACATTGGCATTTGCCATTTCTGATTTCATTAATCCTCTATTGCATAGAATGTTACTTAGACGTGATAAAAAAATGTTTTTAAAGTTTTTATTACTTAAAATAATTAATAATTACTTAAATAATAGATATATTTAAGAAATATACAAAAACATTGTAAACATGGTAACATATTTGCATATTGTTGACATATGGTAACAAATCTTTTTAGCATATTAGAAAAAAATGTAACATCAAAATTTAATTAAATGTAAAAAAAAAAAAATCAATGAATAAATATATAAAGTCTACTTCTCCCATATGGTGAGTTACTCTTTTTATTTGGTGAAACTTTTCCAAAATTCTAAATAAAAGAAAACCTTCAGTTGTGAGACAGTGATGCTCACATGTCAAATGTCCATGAGCAAACACTCATAAAGTGTATGTCCTTCAAAGGAATAGTCACCTATAAATCAGTCACAGTCACCTGTACATAGATTGTATATTACAATAATAATTGTTGCCATATGAAAACACTATGTAATTTTTTTTTTTTTACCTATTTTTCATTTTAATTTTATTCCTGATGTTAGTTTGATGAGTAGCAGCAGGAGAATTAAAGAAAAAAAAAGTCAGAGCAGAAAAAAATGACATGGTTTAAAAAAAAAGGATTAATTGTGATCAATGAGAAAAATGGGGGATTGGGCGCTACATCAACTCCATAGGAAGAGTATAGAGATGAGCTGAATGGTGCTCAATGTGTAATGCACATCATGGGATTTTCAAACCTCTGCATCTCTCTGCTGTTCATGGGATTCAGTTTGAACCGGGAACAGATATCTGCAGATATCCCACTGACAGACAGGCAATCATCAATCCAAAGCCACGCGCTTTAGGCTGCGCTATCTGTCGCTGCTACTGTGCAGCTTCTCCAGTTCACATGATCATAAAAAAATAAGTTTTTTGTGTCTTTAGAAAGAAAAAAACTCTCATTATTCCTGCAGATGGCAACTAGCATTGAATTCCCCTCTGATCACATTTAAATTGGCAGATTTTTAGATCGCAGTAGGAGCAAAAGGGTATTAATGTTTGCTTTGGAACAGAGAGCTGTTATTATAAACATATTGGTTATCATAGTCAAATATTAGTTTAAAGTCTGAATGGAAATAAACTTTGTGAGAAGATTCCTGGAAAAGACTTTAATATTTGACTATTTTTTCAAATGGTTCACTTCATTCTATCATTTCTTTGTTTATTATTTATCTTTTCTCAATTCTGAGTTTATTTTTTTCAGACAGTAGCAAGTGTCTTGTCTGAGAATACAATACTCAACATTAAATAAAATAGAGAGAAAAAGAAGTATGTGTTGTTGAATAACTTCAAAGTCAACTTGGGAATGGTTTTGGTTAAAAGTACATATTCATCTGTTTTACAGCTTCATATGAAGTTTGGTGCAAATACACATTTTCCATAGTGACATTTATTGGATTCCCTTTTTTTGTAAAAAGATGTGAAAGCTACATTATGCATAAGCTTCGTGTGAGAATACAATAATCAACATTTTAAAAGAGAGAAAAAAAGTATGTGTTGTTGAATAACTCCAAAGTCAACCTGGGAATGTTTTTGTCAGTGTTAGAACTACATATTCATCTGTTTCAGAGCTTCATGTGAAGTTTGGTGTAAATACACATTTTTCTTAGTGACATTTATTGGATTCTGTGTGGGGCTTTTTTATGAAAAACATTTTGGCGTCTCTTGTTGATTTTTTTTTTTACTTGTAAAAATTGTTATTTAACTTAATAATTGTATTAATAGTATTTCTAATATAGGGCTTATATCAATTTTCAATTGTAGAGTATTTCTTTGTCATAGCTGGATACACACACACACACACACACACAAAGTTACATTATGCATCAGCTCTGTGTGAGAATGTAATAATTGTCATTTTAAAATGGTGCCTGGGCGACATAGTGGAGCAGGGGTAAGTGCTGTTGCTTCACAGCAAGAAGGTCGCAGGTTCAAGACCTCCTTGGTCCTGGGTCTGGGACCTTTCTGTGTGGAGTTTCATGTTCTCCCCATGTCTGCGTGGGTTTTCACCGGGTACTCCGTCTTCCTCCCACAGTCCAAAAACATGCTGAGGTTAATTGGAGACTCTAAATTGCCCGTAGGTGTGAGTGTGTGAGTGAATTGTGTGTGTGCCCCACGATTGACTGGTAACCATCTGGGGTTTATCCCTGCCACTCGCCGTAACGCACTGGGATAGGCTCCAGCAGACCATGTGACCCTAATGAGGAATAAGCAGGTATAGAAAATGAGATGAGAAAATGGTGCCCACTGAAAAACAAAAGTCATCCAGGAAATGTCTGTGGTTTTTCAGTGTTTCAGTACAAATTCAGCTGTGTTGGAGCTTCATGTGAAGTATGATCCAAATACACATTTTCCTCAGTGAGTTACATACATTCATTGAATATTGTTCTGGTTATATATAAATATAAACATTTTAGTGCTATTTCGGTCATAATAATAATTTGTGGCAGCAGTACACAAATGTGCAGGGTAAAAGACGAGTCTGTGAATACATGTGAAACGTTAAATTGACAACACGCCTGACCTCAGACACACGGCCATCTACAAACAAATCAAGTCAAGCTCTATGCAGGATGGAAGTATTTCATGTGTAGTCCTCACATAAATGCAGCTGGAAGCAAAATCATCAGATCAAATTCACACAGTGTAACAAAAAATGAGCTTTGGTTCTGAATTTTCAGGGGAAAACATCTTCAGTCTCCTTCAACGATATTCAGCTTTCATCAACAGCGAGTCGCGTGGGGCCGATCACAGCTGGTACAGAGCGGCAGCTTTTATCAGTGTCTGCTGAAAACAGCTACCTGTTGTTGTTGTTGTTTCCAACAAGGTCAATGAGAGATCTGACACTGAGCCACAACAAATACATCAAGAACAATGAGCTGGAAAAAGCTAAATACAGTATATATATATATATATATATATATATATATATATATATATATATATATATATATATATATATATATATATATATATATATACTGTATTTAGCTTTTTAATAAACAGGCTGTCAACAGCTTCAGAGTTAGTGCTGAATTCTGTGCAGGTTTGTCACTGCTGGTAACCTCTGTCACATCACATGAACTTATCAGAATACATTTAAACAGCAAAGATACTTATCAATAGAGCTTGATCAGTAAAGGTTATATTTATGGTAAGTCAGAGAAAAGATACAAAACCTGTCTCTAATGTCAGGAATCAAATGCAGTGTGATATCAGGTAAATTAGGCCATTTAAGATTTGGAAATTAGAGCCAATGACAACAAAGGATTTCAAAATGTTCACATAACTATGCTTAACAAATACCGTGTGATTTGATTAGTTTATGGTTTCTATGGTGATTTGATTAGTTTATGCTTTCTATGGTGATTTAATTAGTTTATGCTTTCTATGGTGATGAGAGAATACTTCAAATCTAGACTGAACCAGAAATGTTCATGGTAAGTAGCCTGGTATGACAAATCTAACTAAACTATTATAAGGATGATAAATCTATTAAAATAAACAAATATGCACATAAAAACTATGCATCATATCAGTCTTAATGGCATCCATCAGAAATCATGCCGTTAGTTTGATATATTAACATATTTTTTAGAAAAGTGATGTTTATCTTGGAACAATTTAGCTTAACCCCCTATGGTAAAATGAGCCTCATGGTTTCAGCTCAAATGGGCCTAACCCTCTGTGTCACTCACTAACACACGTACAGTATATGACATGTGGTTCAACTAAAACATGAACAGTATGATGATTATCGTGAAATTACTTCAACGTTTGGTGTTGTGTCAGTCACCAAAAAGTGGCTCAATTTACCTGATATCACCCTATTAGAAAATTTGTTTTTCGAAACAGACTTATAATATAATTTTGTGCTGTTTTAGGGCAATCTATAACTCTTAAATTACTCTTTTAAACACGTTCCAGTGAGACAAATATACACAAGGTTCAAAGCACAAGATCAGCACTGAAAGAGTAAAAGTCGGGGTCACATGAGCTCAGACACAACTCGCTGCTGCAGAAAGCACAAAACAGTTTTTTTAGCCACTGAACCACCTTATTGCAAGCTTGCAAGTTTTCTACCAGAACCAGCACACCAGTTTCTGCTGCTATCAGTATTTCAGCATCTGACTGCTGTAGTTTTTAAAAGTGCTTCATGGAAAACAAATGTCAATGATTCTGCAGGGGTCTGGAGTTCTGTGCATGCTCAAATTGTACAGTAAGCAATCCCAGCACTTCACTGGGATAAAAGGGCACATGCATTAAATGGAATATGTAGTACATTGTTACTGTGGTCTGTTTTCTGTGTCATTTAAATTGTCTGAAATTTGGTGTATTGGAACATAGATAAGAGTGTCAGTGATAAGACATATCAGCCATCTGGGTGTCCTGAAGTGTAAATATTGATTTCAAAGAAGGTCCAATGCATTTTTCCCTAAACAAACTGCAACTAGAACCTTGTGAAACATGCTCCATGACGAAGATACTCATTTTATTTATAGTCTTTGCACCGTCCCACACTTGTATTTATGAAACTTCTCAAAGTGCCATTTTAGTCTTAAGTGCTGAGCGTTTATGAAGTTCACTTCTACTCTCAAACTGAAGTGAAAAAGCAAGTTATCAAATTTCTTAAAGCTAAGAATCATTCTGACTCTCCAGTTATTTAATAGAGTTGCAGAGGTCTCAGTAGTAAGAAGATGTCAGTATCTGGAAAAACATGATCATTTAGTTTGCACAACTTGGTGAGAGCTGCATATTTTGATATTCCTTAATATAGTTTAATCACACATTCAGTCGTCCCCTACACTGGGAGAAACGGAAGATAGTGAGAAGAATTGGGAATTTGGGAGGGTCAAAGGGAGGCAAAAGAATGTGAGTAGACATTAATGGCTGAGAGCCTTAAAACTGCATACCAGGTAAAATGGGCCACTTCAGGTTTGGGGGTCCCAGTCCCTCTGGAAATTAGAGCCAATGACTACAACGAATTTAAAACTGCTTTTTGTGCTGTAATAAATCCTGCAGTCCCGCTAAACAACAACTGAAGTTATTCTACCTTTGTGTTCATGTCCAGTCTGGGGGTCCACAGTATGATTCAAATGTCAGTCAGTCAGTCAGTCATTTTCTATACCTGCTTATTCCTCATTAGGGTCACATGGTCTGTTGGAGCCTATCCCAGCGCATTACGGCGAGAGGCAGGGATACAACCCAGATGGTCGCCAGCCAATCGTGGGGCACACACACCATTCACTCACACACTCACACCTACGGGCAATTTAGAGTCACCAATTAACCTCAGCATGTTTTTGGACTGTGGGAGGAAGCTGGAGTACCTGGTGAAAACCCACGCAGACACGGGGAGAACATGAAACTCCACACAGAAAGGTCCCAGACCCAGGACCAAGGAGGTCTTGAACTTGCGACCTTGCTGTGAGGCAACAGCGCTAACCCCTGCCCCACTGTGTCGCCCTGATTTGACTGTTTTGACTGATAATTTTGCTTTCCCTAGTGTCACACATTTTTTGAGCTAACTTGAACTATATTAGGTAGGGCTCCGGGGTAATCCATCAAGCCTACGTCCTACAGCTATGAAATAGCTGAAGGGAGTAGCCCTATCATTAAACCATGCATTTTTTGTATTCCGCTTCTGGACTGATTTCAGGCTCTAATTCATCTTACAGCTTTGCAAGATTTCTCATAGACAATTAATGAAAAAACAGTTTTTGCCCTGCCAACTTCTTGGGTATAATTTCACCGAGAGAATTTTGCAAAAATTTTGAGAATGGAAAAATCTTTATAATGGAAATTATAATGGGACAGATGCTTAGAGTGTAGGACAACAAAAATATTTATATCTAGAATTTTTCTGTTTCAACTCTCCTCCCAGCCGCAATTTAGAATGTACACATATGACTTTTCTTCCACCTTTGTTGCTCAAAATATCTGAGAGATTTACTCTATTTTAATGGTCAACTTCTAAGTGTGGCCATGTCTGTCTCTGCTCCTCATTGACTCCAATACAAAGGTTTTCAGAGAGAACAGACTTCTGTTTGAAACTTGCCAGTGTCTCCAAAATATTTTCTGTAGAAACACAGAATCACAACAAAACTTTAGTGGAGTCCTTATGGTGATGCTGGTCTTGTTATTTTCTGATGAACTATCCTTTTGTCAATTCAAACGGGAGACCAGCGCAGACTCCGAAAAATGCTGTTTCTTCACGTAGAATTGAGTTCGCGTGTGCAGTTCGAGCATATTTAAATATTCTCTGAGTTGATCTATTAATTGGCAGCAAGTTTCTTAGCTAAACTAAACCAACCAAGTGATGAGTTTGAGTGGAGCAAGGAGGTAAAGTTACAATGGAAGATAATTATGAACACACACGCAGCAGTTCGCAGCAATTTTTGCACATGTAAGTATGAATTCATTTAAAAACAATAGTACCTGCTGGGTTATGTCATTTGTTTGTCCTAACAAACACGTCAAAATGGTGACATAAAATTATCTGGTGCTACTAGCTGTAGTTTAACAACAGCAGCAAGACGGTTAGCGTAACTAGCAGAGCTTGGGTAGTAACGTGATGCATACGCTACTGTATATAGAAATGTTTATTCAATGTTTTTCCTATTTAAAACTTATGTACTTATTATTAACATAATTTGGTGGCAAATTGCTCTGAAAAAATTCACCAGAATGCAGGAAATTGAATTTCCAGGGGGAGCAACAGCTTCTCATGAAACCTTATGAGGACAGCTGCTGTAATTAAACAAATGGAATGGAAGCTAATGTGAAACACTTCTATCTTTCCCTGCTTTTTCCTTCTCACAAACAATACCTAAAGAAATATACAGAAAAAAGACAGATTAGATTTTCTCAGTTGCTTTGATATCTTCTGATACTGCACCTGCTATTTGCTATTCTAATTTGTCCACAGCATTGTGCAAAACAAAAAAAATCACACTTATTTACAACAAATCGAAACTAGACCTCTGTCATGACCTTTAAAAAAAAAATCCAAAGCTACGTGGCACTGTGTGAAAAGGCAACGCCCCTTAAAACTGATAACTGGTTGGGCCTTAGCAGCAACAACTGATATCAGGCATTTGTGACAACTTGTCTCTTACAGCGCTGTGGAGGAATTTTGGACTACTCATCTGTGCAGAATTGTTGTAATCCAGCCAAACTGGAAAATGGAGGATAAGTGTAATTATACAGTAATTAATTTAAAATAATTTCAAATCAGTCTATTGAGGTGTTACTTTTAAAAATATATGACTAAATATTGTGCAATGGCTGTGTGCATCTTTAAACGTATTTAGCAAATATTCAGCACTTCTGAAATACATTTCTAAAATTAAAGACTTTTCCTGACTTAAGAAATAATCAGGCTGTTTTATAATTAAATCAATTTCATGGTAATTCATCAGCCCCTGTCCTGTTGTGTATAGTCCATGGGGATGCAGGGTTTTCATGCACCGTTAAAAGTGAATTAAATCAAAACTAGATAGATAGATAGATAGATCGATCTATTGATCGATAGATCTATCTTGATCTATCGACTAGATCGATGGTCAGTTTAGGGTTTATATTAATAGTCCCAACGTCTCAATGTCTCCTTCTCCCCTTCTTTAGTTCTCAACCTTTCTGAGCTGCTGATCATGTCAGCGTGACTAACGGTCATGTCATTTGTCTATGACAGACCAAGCAAAAATGGAGATATGATAGTTTACCTTTAATAAAAACAAAACATTTACACTGTATGTATTTTATGTTTTATGCTATAAAAAGAAAAAAAATGTTGATGTAGATCTCATTTTTTAAATAAATAAAAAAAGAAGGTGAGAGAAGACACCTGAATCAAGACTTGGTGTGATGTTTGGTTCTTGGCCGGACCCCAGAGCAGAGACAGAGGCAGGTGAAAGTGCAAAAATGAGTTTATTCCAAACACAAAAGGTAAAAACATAACTAAAGGCGCTGGCTGGCAGAGGAGGCAGTGACGGTCCGGACTGCCCAGCCAGGGACGGGGGAGGCAGGAGCTCTCGAGCGGGACGCGGCGTGAGGAGGACGGAGAAGTCCTGGAGACTACGGCAAAAAGAGGAGAACACGGTGAGCACGAGAAACAAGGTACATCCAGAGGACATAGGAGACGAACAGGTCCGCCACCTACGGTCGTCGATTACTGAAGACATGGGCAAGTATAATCCGACGCTGGTGGAGTGTTGTTTCCGGATATATAAAGGGCCCTGGTGATTAGTGATTGCCGCCAGCTGCGTCTCCTCCTATGCCACTGATGGCCCAGACCACACCCCGCCGTAACCCATCGCTCTGCAGGAAAGATAGTGGAAAAAAAGGAGAAAACCACAAACACAAACACAAAACCAAGAACCAAACCATAACACTTGGGACTCACACACCAAAATGAAATAAAAATTAGGTGATTAAACTTTAGATATGTTCACATTATAACTTGAGTTTACATTTTCTAATAAAAAAACTCAATAATTATAATTGAATTTGATGTTTTTTTGTGTGTTTTTGGGTCCACTATTTTCATATAGTATGTCAAAGAAAAAATATTATCTGGTGATGTGAGTAAAAAGATACCAAACATGGGCATGATGAATATTTTTCATGTGATATATGAAGGCAAATATCTAGATAGCCCAAGATTGCTGACTTTTAATATCAGTCAAATAAAGAGATAACTTCTAATCTGATGCAAGCTGCAACAGACTCAGACTCAAACAGTCCTGTCTCCTAGATTGTGACCTTCACCTCCCCCCTGAGGTGAAAAGTGTTTCCCTGTCTTTGAATCGTCTAATCCAGTGATTGACAATAAATCAGCACAGTTCTCAGGATATCAGAGATGGCAGAGGACAGGGTCACGCTTCAGCACCCAGCTCTCTGGATCTCCGGGTTACATTTGCTCTGTGACGTGGTCAGACTCAAAAAAAGAAAAATGATTCCATCTCCCAACTTGTCTCATTGTTTGTTTTTTCCAACTCTCACTAAAGACAAAATACAATATTTTTCATGATATGCAGGAGCTGAAACTGTTTAAAAGAAGAGGAATCATGGGTGTCTCTAGAGGACAAAACTGTTATAACAACATAGAACTCCTCTTTTTGGACTATTAATTGATCCTTTTGCAGCATTACCATGGCCTGTTACATCACATAGACTGATATCAGGTAAAATGGTCCATTTCAGGTTTGGGGTCCCAGCTCTCTGGAAATTAGAGACAATGACTAAAAGGATTTAAACTGTTGACAGAACTAGTAACAGGTGATTTGATTAGTTCATGGTTTCTATGGTGATTTGATTAGTTCATGGTTTCTATGGTAATTTGATTCGTTAGTTTATTAGATTGGTTTCTTGAACAGGTTCAAGAAACCAATCTAATAAACTAACAACCTTCTTGCTTTGAGGAAACGATGCTACCCACTGCTCCACCGTTTCACCCTCTATCTATAGTACTATTTGATTTGGCTGTTTACTTTAAATGTATTCAGCAAATATGCAGCACTTCTGAAATAAATTTCTAAAATTACAGCCATTTCCTGATAAGAAATAATCAACAGTATGCTTAATCCATTTCAGAAGATTTAGTCATGATTTTTTAAAACTAACACTTTCTTAGACTGGGTGACGCAGTGGGGCAGGGGTTAGCGCTGTTGCCTCACAGCAAGAAGGTCACAGGTTCAAGACCTCCTTGGTCCTGGGTCTGGGACCTTTCTGTGTGGAGTTTCATGTTCTCCCTGTGTCTGTGTGGGTTTTCACCAGGTAGTCCAGCTTCCTCCCACAGTCCAAACACATGCTGAGGTTAATTGGTGACTCTAAATTGCCCGTAGGTGTGAGTGTGTGAGTAAATGGTGTGTGTGCCCCACGATTGGTTGGTGACCATCTGGGGTGTATCCCTACCTCTCACCGTAATGCGGCTGGGATAGGCTCCAGCAGACCATGGAGTGGGTATAGAAAATGACTGGCTGACTGACTTTCTTAGACTGATTTGAAATTCTTTTAAATGAATTACTGTGTAATTAAACTATCCTCCACTTTACCAATCTTTAGAAGACCTGAGCTGTGAACTGATCTCAGTTTGAGTGCCTCATTCTGGTCTCTGGTCTGGTAACATTTAGGTGTCACACACACACACACACACACACACACACACAACACACACACACACACACACACACACACACACACACACACACACACACAGGAAGTAGGTTGATAAAAATTGAATGCAAGATCTTCAAACGTTTGAGATGTACTGCGTGTGATCTATGATGATGACCTCTAACATCGCAAAGTATGGCTCATAAAAAAGATTTTGTCATAAAAACTCTTTGAAGATATAACCAATGAAATCATTAATTAAGGATGTTATTTCTATTTGGAGTGGAAGACTGTGATTGGGCAGCCTCTAGTGTGGCCATGTCTGTCTCTGCTCCTCATTGACTCCAGTACAAAGATTTTCAGAGAGAAGCAGAACAGACTTCTGTTTTAAACTAGCCAGTGTCTACAAAATGTTTACTGTAGAAAGACCAAATCACAGCAAAGCCTTAGTGAAGTCCTTATGGTGATGCTGGTCTTGTTATTTTCTGATGAACTATCATTTGTCAGTCAAAGCTCAAACGGGAGACCAGTGCAGAGGGAGAAAAATGCTGCTCCACATGACTGTCTGCCTCTACCTGCAGTGTAGCTGTCGTCATTAGCAACCAGCTCAAGTTGCCATGGTAACCTTTCATGCGCAGGCAACAGCATGTTAAGGTTTATAGACACCTGGTACTTATTCGTTGTTGTTTAAACACTGAAGCGCTTATACACATATAATGAATCACAGTGACAGAATACAGGTCATCATACATTTTTTAACCTTACACACACTCACACATGCACACACACAAACACACACTCACAGTAAGTAGGTTGAGTATAAACCACAGACAAATTTACTGTATGATCTTTTAACTTTAAACTTTGTTCAGTTTTGAGTTGTCCTGCATGTGAAGTATGATGATGAGCTTTAACATTGCAAAGTATTGCTCACATAAAAGTAATCGTTTTAAAAGATATAACTGATTAATCATTAATTAAGGATGCATTTTCCATTTGTAGTGGAAGACTGTGCTTGTTATACTTGGAGTATGGTCAAAAACACATCTGTCTAATTCAGGGGTCTCAAACTCCCAAATGCGGCCCGCCGGATCCTAGTTTGTGGCCCCCGCCTTGATATGAAAGTTTAATGTTAGTGCGGCCCACGCGAGCCCTCAATGCTGCAAATAAAAGAAACGCTGCAAACAAAAAGAAACGGCGCTACAAATAAAAGGAAACTCCACACCGGAAGTGAATTACTGGGGACTATTATTGGCGGTGCACCTGTAGTTTTTTATGTGAGCGAAGAAGAAGAATACGAAGAGGTGTTGTAAAGCAGAAGTAATTAGGGGGCAAATAATTGTTTCTCCAGTAGGTGCCACTATATGACCATTATGGAAGGTTATGCAAGGATGATTGATGAAGAAGACTGGAGGTTCCACGCATGTGCGGGTTGTTGTTGTTGTCCGTGCTAGCGTTAGCTCCATGCTAGCCACTAGCCTAACTTTTCAAACTTTATTACTTTTTTTATTTAATTAACTTAATATTAAACGGCCACCAAAAACACTTTGTGTTTCCATGGTTTCTGACCTTCAACCAATCACTAATTGTGCCGTGCTGACGTCATATGTAGGACCCCATAGCAGGACCCTACCTACCAGCGGAAATGACGTTCTTTGTACGTCAGCTGAACACTAAAACTGGAACTTCAACACAACAGTGAGACACAGTGGAATTATATATATATATATATATATATATATATATATATATATATATATTACACACACACACACACACACACACATATATATATATATATATATATATATATATATATATATATATATATATATATATATATATATATATATATATATATTATTAGTGATGAGCACAGACAATTTCAGGAAAGTGTGGAAAACCTCATGCGGCCCAGCCTCAACCAGACCCTAGCTCCAGCGGCCCCTAGGTAAATTGAGTTTGAGACCCCTGGTCTAATTTGATCGCTGACCCAAAAGAAACAAGACTTCTTTTAGTCTGGTGTCATGTCAAAATCTTGTTTTAAGATTTATTTTTGTCTCATAAACTCACTGAGGATTCCTCTGTTATATGACTTTGTAAAAACCAAACTGTTTTCAGAACACTTTTTAAGGCAGAGCTGTTCTGAAGGTATAAATCATATGTGTCAAACTAAATCAAATAGTTAATAGTGGTTATCAGCATATTCTTGTATGAGTCTAGATATCTGTGATGATTTTACATGTTTTGCTGCAGCATTTTAATAATTAGACACTAACAACAATATAACATTATTTCTGCATCAGCAGCCCTTTAATGGAAACCAGAACACTGATGTGGCCTGGGAGGAAATTGAGTTTGACGGTTTGGTTCTCTGATATATTATTCTATATATTTGTATATATATACAATGTGTAAGCTGCATGTTATTGTTTCATCATTGGAGGTGGAATTAGTTTCAGCTATTTTATTTACAGTCAGCTAGTTTAGTCCTGTAGTTTCCAACCAAGAGGTGGGGGCCCTTCAAAGGGTCAGCAGATAAATGTGAGGGGTCAGGAGATGATTAACAGGAGAGGAAAGAAGA
The DNA here is from genome assembly GCA_030544235.1 of Lepturacanthus savala. Lineage (NCBI taxonomy): Eukaryota > Metazoa > Chordata > Actinopteri > Scombriformes > Trichiuridae > Lepturacanthus > Lepturacanthus savala. The sequence goes on from CM060469.1 coordinate 28,444,451, forward strand.
ACAAAGAAAATTCTGATTCACAAATCTTACTTTTTCGCAAATGTTTGCCTTTTGGTGAAATATTGGTTCATTCGAAATGAAACATGTTAAATTATTAAAGATTGATTGATTGACTTCTCAAGTAAAAAGTAGCTCAAAAGTTGTAATTAAGCTGTAGCCATGTTTCGTCTCGACACAATAAAAGGCTGTGTATATAGAAATATTAGGACATAGTTAAAGTTTTAGAGGGTGAATAAAAAGAATAAAAAACTGCAACATAGGAGGCTGAGAAATGCTTTTGATCAACAGAACCTAGCTCATTATTCAGAGCCTGAATTCAGATCTAAATTAAAACAGATTACAGATTGTAATTGAAATATGAAAGCAATCTTGAAATATAATACTGTAGATGGACTGGACAGGGGGAGCTTTATCTGATGCGCGATGTCCATTAACTTATCCATGATTCATTGGAGCACGATTTTTTTTCTGTTTGTAAAGAACACTGGAATGGAACAACACCAGAAACTAAGACATGGTTGACCTCAATTATGCCATCTTTTGGGAAATCAACAAAAGTGATTTGATTGAAGGAAACTTTCATATAACAAAAGATATCTTGGTAACATTATAAAATACAGCTTGATAATTAGAGTGTACTGAGAGCGTACCCACTGTTTACTTTTAGTGTAGGTTGGACCTTAATTCACAGAATTACTGAGTAACTCCCACTTACTTCCCCCCTATTTTCCCATGCATGGACAGTGTAACTAGGCTGAGTCTTAGCACGTGACACGGAAAAGTTGAGTATGACAATAAGAAGAATAACAGAAATATATTGAATTGTAGTATGTGTGGAGGATGAGGTGACAGGATCCATTGCAGCTTCCAGGTGAACCAGGACAATGTCAGACCCTCCAACAACAGAAGGCTCCTTACTGGTGAGGTATGATCCTTTCTTCTAGTGCTTGTTAATATATGTACACCAGCATTCTGGATCAGCTGGAGAGTCCTTTTCCTGGCCAATAAAGTGTTGCAGTAATCCAGCCTGGAAGTAAAAAAGTAAAAATGCATGGACAAGCTTTTCTGTATCTTTTAGAGACAGGAAGTGTCTGACCTTTGCTATGTTGCATAGGTGAAAGAACACAGATTTCTTTAATGTGGGCAGTGAATGACATATCTTGATCAAAGATCACAGTGGTGCTAGGGGCCAAGGAGATGCCATCCAATGTAGTAATATCACAGGATACTGACTTTCTCAGGTATTCAGCAGTAAATAGCAGAAAGTTACCGGTCATCCAGTATTTCATGTTCCTAAGACTAGTTGGTTGGCTTCAATTGGCTGATTCAATAGGTACGGTTATGTATCATCTGTGTGGAACAGTGGAAATTAATAGAGTTTTTCCTAATAATTTTACCTAAAAGAAATATAACAAGTGAAAAGTATTGGTCCAATCATAGAACCATGTCTAACCTTTGTATGCATAGAAGAAACAGAGATAGGACTTAAAAAAGCTTAATGCAGTCCCTTTATACCAATAAGATGCTCTGGTCTCTGTAATAGGATCTGATAGTCGATGGTGTCAAATGCAGCACTAAGGTCTAACAACAAAAGAATGGAGTTAAATCCTTTATCCTATGCATTGAGAATATCATTTGAAACCTTCACTAGTTCCATGCTGTGGTGCATTCTAAATCCTGACTGGAAATCCACACATAAACCATTGTTGTGTAGGAACTCACACAGCTGTTTGGCGACTGCTTTTTTCCAGGATTTTAGAGAGAAAGGGAAGTTTGGATATAAGTATAGTCCATTACCTGAGTCAAGCGTAGGTTTTTTGAGGAGAGGTTTAATTACAGCTACTCTGAAGGACTGTGGTACATATCCAGATAATAAGACCATGTTGAGCATTTCCAGCAAGGAAGTACTAATCAAAGAAAAAAATGCTTCAAGCAATCCTGATGGCATAGGGTCAAAAAGAAAGGTGGATGTTTTGGATGAAGAAATCAGTAAAGCTAGTTCAGAAAGGTTGATTGAAGAAAATGAGTTCAGATAATGCTAGCTTTCATCACTCTCCATGATCACTGTGTTTAAGGGCTGATTTGTGTCAGTTGAGGGCCAAATGGGGGAAAATGATGCCTCTAATTGTCAGAATTTTGTTATTAAAGAAGTCTATGATGTTGTTGCTACTGAGAGTTGTAGGAATACATGGACCAATTGAGTACTTTTTGTCAGCGTAGCTAAAGTGCTAAAAAGGAACCTTGGGTTCTCTTTGTTTTTTCTATTAGTGAGGAGTAATAGGCAGCTCTGGAATTACAGAGAGCCTCTCTTTTCATGGGCAGAGGGCTTTTTCCAGTTTACTGGAACGAAATATTCATTCTAGGCCTTGTGAGGTTAGCTTCAATTCATGAGTTTGAGAGTTATACCAGGGAGTGACTTTTTTTTGTTTAAGCAAACTCTTTTTTGTAGGAGCGATGGTGTCAATAGTTGCTCACAGTGAACCTACAGTGCTCTCAACAAGATGATCTATTTCAGATGGACTAGCAGCAGCAGTCTGCAGCTGTGGCAGTGAATTAAATACTGATGGAATCACTTCCTTGAAGTTAGATATGGCACTATTGGTTTGACATCTAGTGAATATATTCTTGTCAGGTAGCGAATAGTTCAAAAAAGGAATTCAAACATTATTAAAAATGGTCTGATAGGAGGGGATTCAGTGGAAAGACAAATAAGTAATATTAATGCAGAGTATGGGCCAGGAGGGCGGTACACTGTGACTTATAGGACAGGTTGTAGTGTTTTCCAAGTTGGGTGAGAAAAACTAAGAATAAGGCTTTCACAGGACGTGTGATTACACATTAGCTCAGCGCTGATCAATAAACTTGAGATGAAAATAGCTGCAACTCTACTACCTCAACCAGTGTCTCGAGGGATATGAGTATTCATGTGGATGGGTGGAGTGGATTCATTCAGGCTAACATATTCCTCATGATGCAGCCAGGTTTCAGTAAAACAGAATAAATCAATATCATAATCTGATATCAGATTGTTTATTAATACAGCTTTGGATGACAGAGATCTAATGTTTAAAAGTCCACATTTCATTCTCCAATTCTGCTAATTCAGTTACTATGTGTAACACATCTCTTATTATTTGATATAGAAGAGTTAAATAAATTAATCAATCAGGGGACTGACACAGTCTCTATGAAGAATTGAGTGGGTGACGGCTCTAAGGAAGGTCAGAGAAGTGTGGAGGACTGCGACACCACCTCCTGGACTCAACTCTGGGGGTCAGGGTTTTGGGTTGATAAAGTCCACCATGTTCCTAGATAAGAGAGAGGCACTGTCCAAAGTGGGATGTATACCGTCCCTCGCTATCAGACCAGGTTGCCCCCAGAACATCAACCGGTGGTCCATGAAACCCACATTATTATCTGGGCACCACCTCGACAAAGATCTCAGTGGAAAGATCTCATGTCACCAACGTGATTAATGATTTTATTATATTTAGGTATAGTTTTAGCTAATAACTTGAAATTTGATTCAGTGTTGCCTGCTCTGGCCCTGGGATACAGCTAACTATACACCCTGGTGTCGCTAGCTTCACATATCGGATTATGGAGCTACCAATAATCACAGTTTGCTTCTCAGTGGGTATTTGGGAGTGGGAGAAGTTACGTGAACTGGGTTGGTACCAGAGGGCTTCTGTCTATGACGTAAGCTAGCATTAGTGTGGCTGGGGCTAATAACTTAGTCTGCAGCAGTTACTGCCTGGGCGCTCTTCAACCTAAGTCTGCAGGCAGGGAGGGTCCCAGTCACATGGAAAACATCATGTCTTGTGTCAGTTCCAAAGTCTGGGCATCTGGCTGAGCTCACTATAGGCCGGCAGTTCCCAAACTTTTTTAGCCATCACCTCCATCTATATCCCCACCTGGTTGACGCGCCCCCTATTTCCCACACCTTCCAAAAAACACAACTAAACGTCTTAAGGCAGCGTGTTTCATTCTGCTCAACCAGAACACATCATCTAATGATCACATTAACAAAAGAGCATCTGAATTAAATTGAAATGTACCAAAGTTTTAACATAATACAGCGCTTAAATTTATATCAGGAGATAACAGGCTTAGCAGCAGGAAGTATGTTGGGGGAGCAGGGTATTTAAACTACAGCAACATGATGATACAGGACGGGATATTATGGGATATTATGTTATGGCTGCTGTTTGGTTGATGTTTTTGGAATGAATGATCATTCATCATCTTGTTAAAAGTTGAGAGTCTGTCACACTGTCCTCATTTAGTCACTGTAAACAGACTAGAGTTGGTTTCCTTGGATAGTTCCACTTCATTTGTCCAGGTATGAATGTTCATAGAACTCTGATCTGGTCCAAACAAACCACCTCTGGTCCACTTGAAAATGGGGGTCTTGGTTCGTATCAAGTGAATCCTGGTCTGGTTCTATCCTGGTCTGGTTCTATACAGTGTGAATGTTCATCGGACACATTTTATATTTATTCATATTTCAGAACCAGCATTTGTAGAGGTAGAGATGGTTCTGATCCACTGGTGTTCACTTTCTCTCTGAGCGTCTCCACCTCAGCTGACAGAATACAGTCCTCACTGCTGAACCGAAGATCAGGAGTTTTTTATGATACATCAGGTCTACTTTATATAAACAACTCAACATCTCACCCGCATGGTGTCTCTACTTCAACCACATCTCCACAAATCTGTGGAAATGTGACTCCAGTGACTTGACTCAACTGTCGTGTGTCACCTGATGCAGGAATAACGACGCACCAAAAACAAAAAAAAGTGTTAAACCGTCATGTCTAAACAGAGAGAAGTTGTATAACGGGATGTTGAATATCCATTTAATATGACAAATAAAGTTTATTTAGACGTTGTTATTGTGTCGGAAAATCCAACTTTCAAAAAACTTTATAAAAAACACTCCAGACCGCCATTACATTTTTTAGCTTGCACACCCCGGATTGGCTGCTCAGGCACCCCCAGGGGTGAAGGGAACACTTTTGGAATCCCTGCTATAGACTATAGACGGTGGCTTTTATGTCGCACATTATGAAAAACCCTGGAGTGTCTGATCCTACGCCACCTGAAACTTGCTTGACCCCCTACAGTTCAGTACAGGGAACGCATGGGAGTAGTAGATGCTGTCTTCTACCTCTTACACTGGGCCTACTCCTGTTTAGATGAGCCAGGGAGTCCAGAAGGCCCAGAGCAGGCTCAAGTCCTTCAGTGTCTGCTATGGGATACTGAACATGTTTTACCATACCATCTATCTATCTAATCTATGAGTTTTTTCTATGAGTTGCTCCAGGGAGACTATGGACTTTTTAGCTACACTAGCATAGGACTGGCTATCTATCATGAATACCTGAGCTACACATGAGCAGTACATACGCAATAGTTATGCTCTAAATTTGCTCTAATTAGTGGCCAGTATTATGTAGTTTTACCAACATCTTTGCTGTTCTACCTCGTGTGGATTTTCTACAAATTTATTAGATTATTTTGTCATAGCACCAAAACGGCAGCTGCAATTATTATTTTAACATTTTCTCAAGATCACACGTTAATTATTCATTCATATTAGAGTATTATTCATTATATACGTCATTCTGTTTGTGAGAACACAATAAAGGTAGATTCCATCAGCTGCTGTTCACATAATAAAAGCTGTTGAAAGTAGGATGTTCAGATTTATGTATTTGTTTATTTATTTTTTATTGAAAATTTGACACCAAATAAATGAACACAAGACAGTTACATCATCTGTCAGTCACGTTACCAAAACAACACAGAAACTAATGAAACAAGATTTTATTACTGCTATTAGTACTGTTATATATATATATATATATATATATATATATATATATATATATATATATATATATATATATATATATATATATATATATATATATATATATATATATATATATATAATATCATAAATATATAAATCAATATATAAATCAACATAAATACAAAAGAATACATGAATACATTAGGGAAAAAAGCAATACAAAACTAAGTCAGTCATCTTCTATACCCACTTATTCCTCATTAGGGTCACATGGTCTGCTGGAGCCAATCCCAGCACATTACAGGTGAGAGGCAGGACACAAGACAGAGAGAGAACATGAAACTCCACAAAGAAAGATCCCAGACCTTAATTTGTCAAATTTTGAAATACATAAATAAAATGGATTTTTCTGTCTATGCATGACTGTGTCTATGTCAAGTATTGTGTTATTTTATTTTTTATAAAAGTCTCTTAATATTATGTATTTATATTTGAGACATGTATTTATTTAATTTTGATTTGACCAGTTTTCATGCTGTGTTGACTGCAGTAGATTCGTTCACCATCACATCAAAACTCATCATCACAAGAAAACAAGCTTTGTTATCTTGAGATAATGTTAATTTATTAATTTGTGATTTTCAGATAACATCAAAATAACTGCAACCATGGCTGCACCGGGCTTCTGTGCAAACAGCCTCTATGTAAAATCTTTCATGCTTTTATATTTGTATCTTTTTTCTAAAACAGCCAATCATGGTGCTAACAAGGCTTTAAAAAAACATCAGAAATTATAATTTGAGAACATTATGCACTGATTACTCCAGGGGCAAGTCTAGCTAGATTGTGCCAGGCGCCGTGTGAGGCCTTTTTCTTTGCTTCCGACATCAACAGAATTGAAACCGGAACATTCCTCACTGTGCTGCTGCTGCTACTGCTGCTGCTACTGCTGCCTATGTTTTCACACTGGTGGAGGCCCAGTGGGCCATGCTGGCAAGTCTGATTCATTCCAGTCATTTTTAGAATTCAGCATGATTCCAACAAGGAAGACACTTACTCCCAGACAGAGTCAGGCAGTTTAAATCCTCCAACACCTGCCTGCCCTACAGGGTGTTATTCCACGACTGTGGTCTCACACACACACACACACACACACACACGCACACACACACACGCACACACACACACACACACACACACACACACACACACACACACACACACAGGCAGTAGGCAGCACTCAGGGGTGTGCAAGCATGCTTAAGCATATACGAGTATGCACCTACATCCATGCAAACAATCACTCAAACACACACTCACACACACAGACAGACATTACACACAGCTGTCCCCACCACAGCGAGTCTCTCCCAGCTCGCCACGGGAGGCTGATGTATATATTTACCGCTTCCAGAATGGATCAGTCATGGAGAAACGCCGCACCAAGCACAGAGCAGTAAAACTAAATTACTTCAAACAGTGCTGTTTTCACACCGCTGACCGCTTCTTCACCCACAGATATATTTGTGTGACACTTTTTTTTTCTTTTTTTTTTCTCCAGAACAGATTTACAGACTTGAGGGTGTATTCTGTTATATATGACATCTTAAAGGTGGAAAGTAAACTCCAAATCAATCTGGAGTTTATATTCTTTGACTGCATTTCACAAAAAAAAAAATATATATATATATATATAATATATATATATATATATATATATATATATATATATATATATATATATATATATATATATATATATATATATAGAGAGAGAGAGAGAGAGAGAGAGAGATTAATGATTGGCTTTTAACACTGTCCACCCCGTAATTAACATATAGGTGAAAAAACTGAAATAGTCAGTCTACCAGGTGATTTTACTTCTTATGACCGTTTTTTTTTTATTCTCTAAACATAAATTATAAAAAACACATTTTTTTTAATATCTGGTTGTATATTTTTTGTTTTCATGTTTTGGGTCTAGTCCAATTATCTGGTCATACTGAAAAAATACACAAAATACTAATACACGTTTACATAGTGTACAAAGGTAAAATCAAAATTATGAAAAAATAGTCCACACTCCTGAGGGTTAAATCATGTCTGGAGTATCTATAAATACATATTAGTCTTAGTGACCCTGAGCACACAGACCATCCATACAAAGAACAAGATTAGCTAATTAGCTAATTGGATAATGGAGAAATGTAAAGCACTTTAGTGCCCTGGCTATTATAAGCTTATACCTGTGAACTGGCACTGCAACTGTCATATAATGACATAATTGATGACTTTGCATCCCTCAAATGCATTTTTCATTATTTCCTTTTTGTGGTGGTGGCGTTTTTGAGGGGGGTCTCAAAAGAAAATTCTGCTTAGGGCCCCAATTTGGCCAGGGCCAGCCCTGCTAGTGAGGAATATAAAGCTTGTATAGAAAATGACTGAGTGACAGTCATGTGGTTTCTGGCAGCACAAGAATTAAATGGTTCATTAACATGTAAAACTTATGCAGTGGTCAATAGAAAAGATTTAATTAACTTGTCAAAATCTAAATCTTGAGTCACACTCCCATAAGATCCAGACAGGTAAAGATGTTGACTATTATTTGCAATGTCATCAAACTGACAGTTTAGCTATTAGTGTTTGTTCCAACCAGATGATTTAGACTATATGAAGCCAGTTGAGCTTTTCTTCCCATTTGAATTCACTGAAACACATTAAAACTCTCACATGCTGCTGAGCATCTCTTACCTCGAAGAGATCCTTATGAGGCTGAGGTAATTCTTTTATATGGAGTTAATATTGGGTCAAATGTTTTGTACTTGCCTATTCTGTTTACATTATGTGTATATATACTACTGCTGTCATTTTTAAGCATTAATTTGATTAATTAATTATGCCACAATTATGCCACAAATCAGGAGACCTTTAGCAGATATATATACATTATTATTTTAATTATTATAATCTATTCTATATCATCATATTGAGTGAAAGAATTAAAACCAAATGTCAAATGGTCTGACTGAAAAAGAATGATTCATTTTAAATAGATAGTCCACCTAAAATAAAAAAAGTAGTTGATATATATATATATATATATATATATATATATATATATATATATATATATATATATATATATATATATATATATATAATATTATATAAGTTTTTTTAAACCTTTTTAAGATTGTTAAACCATCTAGTATCAGGTTTTTATGGTTACACCATATAACAGTTTTGTCACTGACCCATAGACATATGACATATACTGTTGACTTCATGTGTAGCTCTGATTGTTGTGTGATTATTTAATATTTGACAGGTTTCATGTTTAGCTTCCTGTTTATCTTCCTGTTCACCCTCCTCCCCAGGCCCGCCGCTCCGTACACGCAGACTACGCAGCCAGCGTAGGGCCTCAACTAGTGGAGGGGGGCCTCCAAAATTAAGATTGGGAAAAAAAGATAAATATTTCACTAATAAATATCAAAAATATTAATTAGTTCTACGGGAGTTTTGTATACCATCACTGAAATCGGGAAAATTAAATGTTATTTATTGCATAATAAAAAGACTCAGACCCCAGCGATACAGCGAGTGATGGGAATTCCGGCTCTATTTGGAGAGTCGGATCTTTTGACTCAGCTCGCTAATACGAGTCGGTTCGTTCGGCTCCTCTGTTGCTCCCAACGAGGACCGGCTCCTATCTGTCACTTCAAAGAGTCGGATCGTTCAACTTCAAACACTCGGATCGTTCATGACGGCACAAAGCTTCGGAGCCACTTTTCTTACTACGCTCTGAAACGGCGTTAATACGCGATTTTATTCAGTTAAAAACTTCAACAATTGAAATGAGAGAATATCATCCAAGAAACACCATGAATCTGGAGCTGAAAAGCTAAAGAGGAAAAAAGAGAAAGACAAACTTGCATCCCTTTCTGGTAAGTCCATGTTATACCGTGTTTGTTTGTTTTGCTAACACAGCGTTACGTGATAAACTCAACAAGCTAGGCTAGGTTAGCCCAACAGTAAACAGGATTGGACAGAGAATAAAATTCAGCTCTAGCATCTTTTCTCTGCTCCAGGGGGTTGTTGGGGATAACTCCCAGTCTGTCCTGGTAGTGAGGACGAGGAGGGGAGGGGGCGGTGGTTGGGGGATGATTTTATATCTGGCCACAGTGTTGTAGAAGGTGTGTTAAAGTCGTGTGTAGTGCAAAAATACAATGTTTGGCCACCTTTGGTCATTCACAAAATGCCACTATTGTTTTGTTTAATGTGTAGGATTAGAATATGTTAATTTTTAAGGTATTTGATTTTGTCCTACCATATTAATGTCATATAAATACAAATGCTACTAGATAGCATAATATAATGAAGTGATATTTTTGGTTTGGGTATTTTTATTCAAGTTTTACTAATGAGATATTTTTTCATTTAAATCATATTCATAAGGTCAATGCTCAAATACATACACGGACCACCACATCAGCAAGAAGATGAACCAGATGATGAACCATCGACAAGCAGTGCAATAAGCAGCCAACAACCATCCAACGTGTCTGAAGGTTCAAGTAAACAGCCACAAACAACAGTCACCTTAGAAGAGACATCCACACCCACAACTGAAAGCCTTCCCTTGGAGGCAGTTTGTTTATTTGTTATTGTGTTGTTGCTCTCTCTGATTTATTATTTAACATACAGTATATTATTGTATAATAAAAAGTTAATTGTTTGATATCTACATGTCTATATAAGACTTATTTTCAACTGTAAATTTGGTGAGCTTCCAGGAGTTTGGTGGACGGGCGGGCGGGGGTAGCCTCCCTACAAGCTGAGCTTAGGGCCTCCAAAACCTTAGCAGTGGCCCTGCTCCTCCCTCCAGTGAGGAGATGAGCAGTTTGATGACAGTGGGACAAAATAGTTTTTAGTGTGTATGTTCTTATTTTTGGCAGCAGCAGCAGCAGCCTGTTAGTGATCAGACTGTCTGTCTGATGATGACAGCAGCCTGACCCAGCAGAACTCTGGGAGCAAGTATCAAAATCTTAAGCATAATATTGATTGGTGTGAGTGGGATTGTTGAATCATATTTACTCATAGTTGAAAATGCCTGAGAGGGATGCTGATTAAACTCACTGGAGACATCCCTGAGGCTTTGATGATGAAACCAGTGTGTGATTGGTGTCACTGCTCCTTTAAACAAAATAAAACAAGCCCAAGTGACTTTGTTCATGCTTCCAAAGCCTGAAAACAGATCACTGCTGCCTGCAGCTTTTATTTCATCCAAGTTGCTTTCTTCCTTTGACTGAGACAGGTTTGAACCCTCCGGTTGCCTCTCGCAGCCATATTTTCATTTATTATTCAGGAATGAGTGAACTTCAGTGTGTTACCAGTCTTGCAGCAACTGCAGGCTTTGCATGTTTTGTACATTCTCTCATTTCTAAGTGATCCAAACTGTAGCTGAGTATTGATATTAAACACTTGCCGTGTGTGATCCTCTGCTGTGGTGTAACTGTTCATCACAGCAGCATCGCAGCACACTCTCTTCTCCCTTTAGGTACGGGTAATTAAAGAGGGACTGTGTTTGCTCACTGAGTGGAAGCAGAGATTATATGTGGCCCTTGTTTAATCTGTCTGGGAAGTCTCCAGGATTCAGCTTGTTAATCAATCTTATTTGGCTGTTAACTAATTACATTCCAGATGATCAGGAACAGGGAGTCATTCAAAGATGATTTCCTGAAGGTTGGGAGGGCATTCGGGCGCAAGAATAAAGTCATTTACTATGGAGAAAATGTGATATGTTTATTACCCTGTATGTGCACATTATTTGACATTTAGTGATATTTACAATCAACCAGTGATTTTCTTTTACAGAGATGGATAACTTTCAGGCAGAACACACACACACTCTACTGCTCAATACAATAATGCAACTTGACTTTTTTTTGCAAACAAATTTATATATATATATATATATATATATATATATATATAGTTATATATATATTGTATTATATTGTTTTATGGGCGAAATGGTGGAGCAGGGGTTAGCGCTGTTGCCTCACAGCAAGAAGGTCGCAGGTTCAAGACCTCCTTGGTCCTGGGTCTGGGACCTTTCTGTGTGGAGTTTCATGTTCTCCCCGTGTCTGCGTGGGTTTTCACCGGGTACTCCGGCTTCCTCCCACAGTCCAAAAACATGCTGAGGTAAATTGGAGACTCTAAATTGCCCGTAGGTGTGAGTGTGTGAGTGAATGGTGTGTGTGCCCCACGATTGGCTGGCGACCATCTGGGGTGTATCCCTGCCTCTCACCGTAACGTGCTGGGATTGGCTCCAGCAGACCCCTGCGACCCTAACGAGGAATAAGCAGGTATAGAAAATGACTGACTGACTATTGTTTTATCTTGTAACTTTAAATATTTTCCTACACTTAAAACATAAAAACATAAACCCCTGCTTGTCTTTCCATTTAAAATAAATTAGATGGTGGTTTTGGTGTTTCATCCAATTCCTTTTAACAATAAATTAGTAACGTGTAAAGTAAAAAGGAGATAAAAAATAGCTTGATAGTAAGGAATGTATTAAACTAAATTACTAAACTTATCACTATTTCATTAATCCTCTATTGCATAGTCTTGTCATATGGCAATTACTTTAGTTTATTTATTTAAATATCCATATTTTAGCTGTGTTTTTACAGCTACACATGAAAAGGGGGCTTTTATTTTGAAAGACATACAATTTATAAGGTTACATGACCAGGATATCCTGTTTGCTCATGGACATTTGTCATGTGAGCATCACTGTTTCATAACCAAAGGTTGTCTTATCTTCAGAATTTGGAAAAAAAAATTCACCAAATAAAATTTTGAGGTTATGTATTTTTTTTTTCTGGGCAACACGCTGTGTTGGAGCAGTGGTTAGCTCTATTTCCTCACAGCAAGAAGGTCACAGGTTCCAGTCCTTGGTCTGGGACCTTTCTGTGTGGAGTTTCTGGTGGGTTTTCTCCAGCTTCCTCGCACAGTCCAAAACATGCTGAGGTTAACTGGAGACTCTAAATTGACAATATATAAAATGAAACTATCCAGAGACAATGAGACTATACAACTTTTTCTATATATACATATAAATATATAATAATGTAATAGATATAATATGTCTATTAATTCAGCCATTTTAAGTAATAAAAACATCCAAATAATTTCTTACCATGTCTAAGTAATATTTCATGCAGGGTTAAATACAAGGTTAAAGGGTTTTTATAGACAGGTTCTATGTGAAGTATTGGAATAGATCAGAGCTGAAGACATTTGTCTTTGCTCTGCATATCCTAATTATCTGTCAATGCACTGTAACTTGTTTTTTGTTTTAATTCTTTTTTTTATTTTTCCCTGTTTAATCAACTTTTAAATTGTATAACTTTGTTCTGTTTTTTTTATTTCAATTTAATTGTTTTGATTTTTAATCTTTAATAATTTTAATTATTTTTTCTTGGTTTTTATTTTAATTTTTTGATTGTTTCCCTTTCAATCAACTGTTTTTTAATGTTTAAATGATTTATGTAAAGCACATTGAATTACCTTGTTAAAATGTGCTATACAAATAAACCTGCCTTGCCTTTTCTCTCCTTAGTAAATGGCTTTATTCTTCCATCGTGAAGACTGTTTTCTGCCTGCCCTCCCACCCTTCAGTAAATAAGCTTTGAATAACTCCCTGTTCCTGATCATCTGGAATGTAATTAGTTAACAGCCAAATAAGATTGATTAACAAGTCGAATCCCGGCGACTTCCCTGCATATAATCTCTGCCTGCTCAGCCAGCAGCAGCAGTCCCTCTTTAATTAACTCAGGAGAAAGGAGAGATGCGAATTGAATGTTCTCAGGTGTGATGAACAGTTGTGTTTTATTCAGTATCGTTATGCCACAGTTTAGCAGAAGTTGATTTGGTAAAGCCTGTTTTCTCCAGGTGTCACAACAATTCATGTCCTGTATGTAATGAGGAAAAAAACAAAAACTGAACACTGTTCCGAAGAAATTCACACTCAGCCCTGCTTGGTGCTTAACCTGCATGAAATATTATATAACATAAATATAATAAAAGCTATAAGAAAAAGCTATTGTTGCCATATATTAGAAAACATATAACATTACGTTTGAATGAAATTAAAGTTTACTTATCCAAGATAGTGAGTTAAATTTTGTATTTGTTGAAAATGTTCCAATATTCTGAATAAAAGTGTATGTCCTTCCAAAATAAAAGCCCCCTCTTCACGCCTAACTGTAAAAACATTGATTTTTATATCACAGCTTTTTAGAAAGACGGAGATAAATTGTTGCCATTGGCAACGCTATGCAATAGCGGGTGAATTGATTATCAAAATAGATTCATATAACAGTTGGCAACTAATCAGTTAATCAACTAATCATTGCGGCTCTATGTTGCTTGAAATTTTCTCGTCTGTGAACAGGATTAAAGCTATTGGTGAAGCCTTGTTACCACTCGGCCATATTGGAAGTGAAGAGAAACTCCAGCTGGGGCGACACGGTGAGCAGGGGTTAGCGCTGTTGCCTCACAGCAAGAAGGTCACAGGTTCAAGACCTCCTTGGTCCTGGGTCTGGGACCTTTCTGTGTGGAGTTTCATGTTCTCCCCGTGTCCGTGTGGGTTTTCACCGGGTACTCCAGCTTCCTCCCACAGTCCAAAAACATGCTGAGGTTAATTGGAGACTCTAAATTGCCCATAGGTGTGAATGTGTGAGTGAATGGTGTGTGTGCCCCACGATTGGCTGGCAACCATCTGGGGTGTATCCCTGCCTCTCGCCGTAACGTGCTGGGATAGGCTCCAGCAGACCCCTGTGACCCTAATGAGGAGTAAGCAGGTATAGAAAATGACTGAGAAACTCCAGCTACAGAACCTACAAATCTCTAATCAGTCAGTCATCTTCTATACCTGCTTATCCCTCATTAGGGTCAGATGGAGCCTATCCCAGCGCGTTACGGCGAGAGGCAAGGATACACCCCGCAGGTCTTGAACCTGTGACCTTCTTGCTGTGAGGCAACAGCGCTAACACCTGCTCCACCATGTCACCCCAAATCTCTAATCGTCACTGTTAAACATTCATGTTTGATTTACAGAGAAGTAAGTCATAAATTGTATGTTCTTCCAAAATAAAGGTCCCCTTTTTCATACTTAACTGTAAAAACATCGATTTCATAGCACAGCCTTTTAGAAAAATGAAGATAAAGTAATTGTTAATATGGCAATACGATAGAGGGTTAGCTGTTGACTGTTATCATTCACCAGGGAAACGTTTATTGCTGCTGCTAATTAAATATTTTCAGTAGCAGCACCCACACATCCCTCAGGCCTGCTGCACCTCCTCATGTTTTTGAGGGTTAGCTTAGCTGCAGTGCCTCATCTGTATTGACTGTGGGTTGTGTTTGCTGTTCTAATGCAGTACCTGCTGTTTGGAACACTTCCTGAGGGGATATGTTGAAACTGAGTCAATATTTATGAGTATTGCTGCTGCGGGCTCTTCCCTAATGGCACATGGCTGCTGAGGTGTCCGGGAAGGCAGGACGCCCGAGGCCGGAGATGATGGGAGGGCTGACAGAGAGAGCGGGGGGAGGGAAGGAGCTTCATACACTACATATTGACCTGGCCTTTGTAATGGGGATGTTGTTATCTTCTGACTTGGCCCCAGGATTAGAAATCTATTCAGTTTAGAGTGCAGATAAAGACTGAGTGTTACAAGTGAAGGCAGGCCTTGCATTTTTTTCTTGCTCCCTTGATTCTTATCACAATCAGTATCTTAAGGATTTATTATTTACTCTAAAACAACTACAAGCATACAAACGCCAGCATGCCCAATGATATCGACTCTTATTCAAAGCTGAGGTGCGTTCCACTATGCTGTGTTTTGGAATGAACACGGTTCATTGTCAACATTGTTTCTCAGTTGTTCTTTAACAGCTTTAACCCTCATAATATTTCATGCAATAAAGGGTTAAGCAGACCTCTTAAAGCCATAGTTGGACATAGTTTTGACAGAATACAGGAAACATTCATGATCAAAAAATGAATGAAAGCTGCAGGTGAAATGATAAAATTTAAACTATCCCTCAATAGTAATTCTAAATTACATAAGATAAGATTTCCTTTATTGTCCCACAACATGGAAATTTGCAGTAAGTTACAGTAACATGGTGTGTTCCCTTCTCCTTCTAATAGGCTTCAACATTTAATAAAAAAAAATCTAATTTGACAAACGATAAGCTAATTTGTTGAGCCAATTTTAATTGTTGGCCTGAGTTATTATCATGCCTGTTAGGCTCTGTTAGCCGTGCCCTTTAAGGCAGAACACTGCAAGTTTGTTTGTTTTTTAATTTAATTTAATTACATTTGAATTGCACAGTACTCAAAATCTCAAATTCACCTTTGTCACTGAACTCAAAATGTTTGACTTGCTGTATGTGACATCACTTCCAGTAGAAAATTTCAGTTCCCTCTTGGCAATACCGGAATTGCAGATGAGAATATCTCATCTCATCTTCTATACCTGCTTATTCCTCATTAGGGTCACATGGTCTGCTGGAGCCTATCCCAGCATGTTACAGTGAGAGGCAGGGATACACCCCAGATGGTCACCAGCCAATCGTGAGGGACACACACCATTCACTCACACATTCACACCTACAATCGTCAATTAACCTCAGCATGTTTTTGGATTGTGGGAGGAAGCTGGAGTACCTGGTGAAAACCCACGCAGATACAGGGAGAACATGAAACTCCACACAGAAAGGTCCCAGACCCAGGACCAAGGAGGTCTTGAACCTGTGACTTTCTTGCTAACAGCGCTAACCCCTGCGCCACCAGATGAGAGTATTTCAGGTATATTTCTATGAAAATGTGTCTTTCTACTTGGAACTCCTCTTCCCGATTGTTAGGAACGACTTCTGGAGTTGATTCCCTTGGCTTGCAACAATGACTTTGTCATTTTACCTCCTGCTTTGTAAATTATTTGCTGTACATTTTGCATAATAGCAATTATTTTAGGCCTAACATTAGGTAAGTTTCATGTTAATTTTATGATAATAACAATATATCTTATCATGTAATGTTACACCACCCCCCCCCCACCCCATTACTTTTGTAATTTTGTTTCATATTAAAATAATTTTTGCATAGATAGGGGCATTATTCTGCCTGGTAGTTTAAATGCATAAAATATACTGAAAGCGCTATTTTTGTATTCCTGTATTTTTCACACTCTCAATTAATGAGTGTCAGCTGTATTATTCATCATACTGTGTGATTTGTATGTCTGTAAATCTCATGTAAATCTTCTCTCGTTCAGCCTGAAGCAGAAGAAGCTGTGTGTTACATGAAGTCTGCAGGTATGTGCTGTCAATGTTTGTTTGAGCAGTGTCAGACTCATGCTGTGTTATGGTAAAGCTCTAAATGACCTCATGTCTGAGAATCCAAGATAGGTGCATCACCTAAGTCAAGACATGGCTTTGAATATCAAATTGCTGTATGTAAACAGTCATGTGACTGTTGCAACAGTGCAGCTGGATTCATTGTGGTGCAGCGCTCAATAGTCAGATGCAGTTGAGACATTCATTTTGCCATATGTCAAATGCAGCTGGTGAGGAGAACGCCATTTTACTTTGCAATAGCAGAGACTGCACGTGGGACCTTCAGGGTCAGTGAGTGGAATAAAACAAGGAAGACGAGTGAAGGTGAGTGATCTGAACAAACTCAAATACTCTGAGCACACTGAAAACGTAACAGATTTACACACGGTTTGATTTCTTACTAATGTTATCAACGTGGCTATAATTATAACTATATAACATATTATATATATAAAACTATAAGTTTGCAGTGTCATAACTACATCTATGACGTTTATAACAAGCCAAACCATTTGAAAATCAGTTGAGAATTAAGCAAGTTTTAGTCATTTAAAAGAACATCCACCATTAAAATACATTGTTATGGGTGAGTGAGCTGACTGTGGCAAGATGGCCGCCAGTGCAGAAGTTTGACCCCACTGGCCTGCAGCATGATTGAGACATCTCGTCTTTCTGATGTAGATCTATGGTGACAACGGTTGAAGCTTTGATACAGATAGGGTGTTAGCTGAGAATAATTGGGAATCCATGCTCTACAGTAATTTATCATGGTCACATATGCTTTTGTTGGTTGATCGAGTTCAATACATGCAAGACAGCTTGTTTCCCAACATCATCAATCGTTCTCCCTTTTGCAAGGATATGTCCTAAATATTTAACTTAGTCTTTTTTATCATTTCAACTTGAGTACATGAGTTTAGAGATTGTTTGGCATGCAAACCGAAATTGCAATCAAAGTTCAAGTGCATAGCCTTAGCTGCAACGTATTCTCTGAAACTTTGTGACCTTGGTTATAAAAAGGCTTTAATAAAGCTAATGTGTCCATTTTACACGTTTAGTTCCTCTTTTGACTAATACATCACCTACGTAGATTAAATTTTGACTTCCTTTCCTGTGGGTTAGAATGAGCTAACCAGACATAAATGCAAACCAGAACTGTGACTCTTTATTTACTGGCATAGGAATAAAATGCATTTGATATGTCTACTACAGAAAAGAATTTGGCTTTTGGTCATAAATCATTCAGCAGTGTGTGTGGGAACTGAGGCTGCTTGTGGAACCACGGCTGCATTAACCTCCTGTAAATCCTGAACTAACCATCATCCTATGGATGGTGGGGCCTTTTTAACAGGAAATAGTGGTGCGTTACATGGTGACGGAACTTGCCAGAACTTCCTCCAATTAAACAAAGATAAAACTGAGGTAATTGTTTTTGGAGCCAAGGCAGAACGATTGAAAGTCAGCGCTCATCTTCAATCAGCAATGTTAAAGCCTACAAACCAAGCTAGAAATCTGGGTGTAGTTATGGACTCAGACTTGAATTTCAATAGTCACATAAAAAACGTTACAAAGTCAGCCTACTACCACCTGAAGAATATATCAAGGATTAAAGGCCTTATGTCTCAGCAAGATTTGGAAAAGCTTGTCCATGCTTTTATCTTCAGTAGACTAGACTACTGCAACGGGGTCTTTACAAGCTTCTCTAAAAAGTCAATCAGACAGCTGCAGCTGATTCAAAATGCTGCCGCTCGAGTCCTGACTAGGACTAAAAAAGTAGACCATATCACTCCAGTTCTAAGGTCCTTGCACTGGCTTCCTGTCTGCCAAAGAATTCACTTTAAAATACTCTTACTGGTTTATAAAGCCCTGAATGGTCTAGGGCCTAGGTATATTGCAGATCTGCTGATCCCTTATGAACCATCCAGACCTCTTAGATCATCTGGATCAGGTCTGCTCTCTGTTCCTAGAGTCAGAACTAAACATGGAGAAGCAGCGTTCAGTTTCTATGCCCCACAGATCTGGAACAAACTCCCAGAGACCTGCAGGTCTGCCACAACTCTCACTGCTTTTAAATTGAAAGCCAGTTGACAGTTGACAGTTGAAGACTTTTCTGTTCAATGCTGCCTACAGCTAATATCATTCTTAATTACTCTACACTGCACTGTAACTTGTTCTTTGTTTTAATTTCTTAATTCTTATTTTTATTTTTTTATTTTAATCAACTGTTTTAAATTGTATTATTTATTTTTTATTTTAATCAACTGTCTTAAATTGTATCTTGATGCTTTTAATGTTTTATGTAAAGCACTTTGAATTACCTCGTTGTTGAAATGTGCTATACAAATAAACTTGCCTTGCCTTGCCTTGCCTTGACGTGTCACATGGTGACGTGTCACATGGTGACGTGTCACATGGGACTATAATCCATTTCTTAATCAATTGTTCAATTATTGGGATGATCAGCATCTGGTTTCAATTCAATAAATCTACATGGCTGCAATAAGGTTTATGGACATATTACAGGTTGCATATTTATTAAATATTCATATGTGCTTTATGTTACACTTACATTGTTTTTTTACTTATGTTTTTATAGTAAGTAAAAAAGTAAGTTTATAGTATAGTATAGTTTTTATGCTTACATTTTACAATGTATTAGACAGTATATTGACACATATCTGCACATATATTTCATCAAATTTCATATATATTGGAATATGAGGTATATATTATATTCAGGTTTAATATACCTCAATATATTGAAAGCAGCAATCATTTGTATATTCTGCAACATATTGAAATTTATTAAATGCACACATAACATATTATATAATACATGCCTCAGCAATATATTATTCCATGTAGTTCCAATATATAAGGTATTCTCATCTCATCTAGTTAGTCAGTTGTTGCAGTGTCATTCAGTCTTTGTCAAGGTCTAAACTGTTGTTTTTTCTTTCTTTTTTTCCTGACCTGGTGCAGTGAAGACTAAATACTGTTGTCTGTGTTTAGTCTATCAGTGTTCTTTTTAGATGAAAAATTGATGCTGAAATTCATATTTACTGCATCTGGGAGCAGGATTAAAGTCACTGGGAAGATTCTGGTGAGACTTGAAAGCCTTGTTACCACTCGGCCATATTTGAAGTAAAGAGAAACTACAAACTGTTGCCATGAACCAACATCTTTTACTTTGTTTTTTTGGTGAGGAGAACTTCTACCTCCTGTGTGTAGCTTTTACAGATATTTCTTCAGCTCACAGGAAGAGGTCTTTTTTCTTATAAATATGATCATGCTGTAGGGACTGTAGGTACACCTGGCTGGGTTTTGACCACAACGTGAGCTTCATGACCTACAAAGTATGGATAGAAAAAGATTATTGCTATATACAGTAGCTCTGTGTTACACAACTTGTGTATCCTTTTAAGTTCAATACATTCTTTTGTAGTAGTACCTGTCAGTACCATTTACTGTCAACATTAGCACATCCAGTAGTGTATGGCTGGATTAACATGTGAAATTGCCGTAGGGCTTTTCCTACCTCCCACTAGCCACCCACACATGCTTCATTAAATGCCCAGAGGACAACGAGTTCTCCTGTGTGTGTGTGATACCTGGCCCAGGTTTTCATGTTGATAAGAACACAATATAATCACCACGACATGCCTCATGTTCAGCCCATAAAGCAGGAACCTGCCTTTGTTTAAATTAAAAAAAAGTGCAGTTCTTGTCCAGACTGGCTCCCAGAGGTGCTGCCTGCAGCTTTGTTGTTAGTAACAGGTGCCCATTCGAAATGCACACATCCCTGTTTGGAATGCACGCCAGTTCAGAACATGTGCTGGTTCAGAGCAGGCCGATTACTTGGCCTCTGGAAATTCTGCTTGCAGCGTTCTCAAGAACTACTCGTCTGATCGGCTTCTCATTGGACAGTGTACTCCTTTGTGTCTTCAGCAACACACACACAAAGTGTGAGCTCGATGAATGGTTCTTGAATTATGCCTTTGTTCATAGATAATGATTGTGCTACAGCACCATCAATTGGCAGAAAGGAACCAAACATGTCATGGACACTCAGACATGCATGCAACAACATGCATTATGTTTATTCATGCATTAAAATAGCAGTTACATTTGTTGAGAAATAGTATATAGCATAGTGTTCATGAAGGAACATTCAGAAGAAGCAACTTAAATTGCTTGTGGTAGAATCAGAACTGCAGACACACACACACACACACACACACACACACACACACAGTGGACAGTAATTTCATTTTTCATTTCTTTTTTTTCAATTTTTACACATTTGTTGAAAGTTTGAAAAAATAAAAAAAATAAGAAGAATAAAACACAGCAGAGGAAATAGAAAGAAATAATGAACAAGCATCTGTTTGGTAGCTATGACTCTTATTTAAATAATCAAGTTTAATTTGAATACTTTATAAGCGATGGAATCTGAACCTTCACTTAACTCACTCTGAGATGTGGCCTAGAATATCTCCCTTTGCTAAGTTGAATCTAAGGTCCGTCCTATTTATGATAGCAGTGAGGAACATTAACATTGAATAAGAACCTTATGGGATGGTAAAAACTAGTGATGTACCAATCCAGGTTTTTCCGATCCAATCCGATACCGATCCATGGGCTGAACACACCTGCCAATTATTTTAAGAGGGTGACGATATGCAATAAAAGCATTTGCTCCGTGATATCGATAAGCTCCAAACACACATCATGCTGCATCCTGATACAAGAACAAAAGAAAACAACAGGCTAAAGAAATAAAAAGTTACATCCAGTCCTGAATATGTCTTATTTAGGTGTTTTTTGCCTGTTTTTTATGTTTTGAGTAGAGGAAACATTGATTCATCAGACCAACATGTTTCCTCTACTCAGAACTTCTCACTGTGATGAACATCTTCATTAGCAGCTTGTGAGCAGGTCGTTCAGAGTCTGAGACACACATCGTTGTTGTTTGTGGTGTTTATTTAACAACGTTATTATCTCCCCTTACGATTTTCACGTCACACACAGCGGTCGGATTTGTTCTCTTAATAAGTTTAAAATGTTTCCTAATGACTTGGTCCGGTGGTGGCTCCATGTTACTGTTAGCTTGAATGCTGTGCTGCTCTGCATGATGATGTAACCAGCAGCAAACATAGAATCAAAGTAACTAGATGTGTGACTGGATCGGAACACTGGATCATCATCTTTCATCTGATATCTGATCCAGCTGATTTACCGGTATCAGGGCCGATATCCAATATCCGATATCGGCCCATCTCTAGTAAAAACTGTTCCAGGTATTACTCAGGCCCTCAGGAGTTACCAGGGAAACTGAGGTAGCTTGTGAAAAACGTAACATTTTACCACACAAAAAGCATGAAAACATAAAGTAATGATGTTATTGTTGTTTCATTGTTTTTTCTTTGGATTAGGGTTAATGACCATGACCGAAGCTGGTTAATCAACAGTAATAAATTATAAGTAATTTCATTTGTAACCACCTTTCAGGACACAAGGTCACCATACAGAGCATATATAAAAAAAACAGTCACAAATAAAAAAAAACAGATATCAAGAATAGGACATTATCACCATTAAAAATGAACAAAAACACCATTAAAGCCAAACATCAAACAGGAATTGGTGTCCAGTTAAAGTGAGCATGCCAATTGTACCTGCTGGGATTTGAATATGAGTAGCTGTGTGTTAAATGCTCACCTGCTCGTTTATCCATCCATCCTCCAGCACTGCTCTGATTGGCTGCAGGAGGCCACAGCCTTCATAACTCTCTGAACAAACACTAGGTTTCACAGGCCCTGGAGAAGACTAGGTCGACACAAGTAGGTGCTGAGTAAATGGCAAATGGAATGCTTTTGTGTAGAGCCTTTCTGACCTCTTTAACCACTCAAAGCGCTTTACTCTACAAGTGTTCTTTCACTTATTGACACTGGTTCACACACATATCAGGTTGTGAATGCTTATCATCATCATCTGAACCTGAAAGTATTTTGCCCAAGAATACAGCCACATGCAGCCTAGAGGAGCCTGGAATCCAACCACCAATACAACTTCTGGGTGGCTGTAGCTCAGAGGTACAGCAGCTGTCCACTAATCAGAAGGTTGGGGGTTCAATTCCTGGCTCTTCTGCACCATGTCAATGTGTCCTTGGACAAAATACTTAACTCTGGTTTTCTTCAGATTACTGATGTGCTAGTGGGACCTTGTCACATAGTCACCGCTGTCAGTCTGTGAACGGGTGAATGAACACATGTAGTGTGAAGTACTTTCAGTGGTCGAAAAGACTACAAAGGCGTTATCCGAATGCACTCCATTCACCTTTGAGAAAAAGCCAATTTATTAAGTCCTTTCCATTTTTTACAAAAACGTTTCTGATACCTGCTTTCATGCACTAACACTCCTCAGCCAATCGACTGGCAGTAGCTTGCTCTATTGATATTACTATACTCTATTATTATATAATATACTATATAATAATGATGTCCTTCATCCCTCTGGGAGAAAAAAAAATGTATGATTCCTGATTGGAAATTGCCCATACACCCTCTGAAAGAGGGCGTCTGGCCTGAAATGACTACTATGATTACTAAAATTTGAATATTGTTGTTGTGCCTCGCCCTGAGGAATTTCAGGCCTGCAGGCAAGCCTGAAGCCTGATTTGAGTTCCTTTGTCTCTTGAGACAAAGGAAACTCCTTTGCCACGTGTCCCTAAACAAAGGAGCCCCGGGTGGTACTCAACAGCGCCACCCGTGTTTCCGTTGGATCCAGCAACTATGTCACAGGTAATCCCAGCAGGGGTCCCCCAGAAAGCGGACTCTGATTGGCTGTAGTGCGTCACTGGGCGGTGACGACACGAAGGCTATAAATGCATGGAGGACCTGCAAACTGCGCTCTTTCCAGTCGCGCTGACGGGCGCAACGAACGGAAGCACACAACTCTCGCTCAACCCGCCTGCCCACACTGAGCAGCAGCCGAGCGAACAGTTACCGCGCGCATTTCCAGAAGGCCTGTAAGAAGAAATCCTCGCTGGCCGAGACTTTCTTCAACCCGATTGATCGACGGTCACCCCCGCGAATGTAGGCGACGCCCGCCTATGAAAGGACACCTGAGACACAACTTTTCCCTCCTTTCGTCCCTGTCGCGACCCTCTCCCTCCGAGCCACGGACTGTGAGAGGACACTAGCGTGCCGCTAGCCCCGGACTGTCAGCAGAGGACGTGCTGCAGCTCCGGACCAATAAAGCCCGGATCGACAAACTCCGGACCACCACAACTACAGCCTGCGTCACAGTAAGAGGTTATCTTCTGGGCAGTGAATATTAGTTGTTGCTTTATTAGTGTTTTCACTTGTTGTTTTGTACGGATCACCGCGTCCGTTACGCTGTTTATTCTGTTACTGTGATCAGCTGATTGAGCGCCGAGTCCGCTCGCTCGCTCTCTTCTCTCTCTCTCTCTCCCGCTCGCTCTCTCACTCTGATCCTCTCTCTCTCCTCTTCGCTCTCCATCCTCTCGGAACACTTGCACACCTACATTAACACATACACGCACCACACTACGCACGCCCCGTGCTTTTCTTTGCTCCGGATTACGTGCCGTGGACAAGTCGCCATCTTGTCTCACCCACAAGTATCCGTAAGTGTAGTCCCGCGCTTTCTTTGTCTCGGATTACGTGTCGTGGACAAGTCGCCATCTTGTCTCACACACAAGTATCCGTGGGTGTATTGTCAGTGTGACCACTAGTGGCGTAACACCCGTTCCTGGCGTAGCCGCCATCTTGAGAGTCCCACTTTGTCCCGGCGTAGCCGCCATTTTGCAACCTCACACGTGCGCGCACCCACTCACACACGCCCACTCACACACGCCCACTCACACACACGCACACACACACACACACACACCCACACATACAACTCATTTACTCATTTAGTTATAGTTGAGGATATTGACAACAGTATTAATTGTAAGGTGTTAACTGTTTGTAAATAAACTCTTTTGTGTATTTAAAGAGAAGCCTCCTTGTATTTTGTCCATGTATTGTAACAAAGAGCTGGTTGATTGGGCTAGTGTACGGATTCACACCTTCCCTTTTTATACCTTCTATTAACTTATGTTCTAACATAAAGCTAATTATAAGGTAATAATTTTATGAGACTGATCATTATAGTTATTAGTCCGGTTCATCCGGTGGTACCCCGTTTTTAATTTATTAATTTTTAATAAATTTAATTAATATTTTTATAATTAATAATCATCTTTGATAATTATTAATTACTACTAATAACTATTTATAGCCCCTACATGCACAACAATTGTCCTATTCTACTTTAACCATAAAAGATTCATGGAAATCCAACAGTTATTCAGTATTGGCTCAGTCTGCTGACCAACATTACTGTTGTTTTTAAATGTATGAAAAGGGCTATATTAATATAGATTGATCGATTGCTATTGTAATTCATAGAGCCAAAAATATGTGTATGTGTATGCGTGTGTGTGTGTGTGTGTGTGTGTGTGTGTGTGTGTGCAGTAATAATAAGAAGACAAATGGGCACTCCACACATGGCTGGACCGTTACTGGCTGATACACCTGGTCTGATTGTAGCCTTTGTTTTGATTCAGATGCCTATAGAGCTCATTTATTTGTTGATTGCAGTTGTTGTTTCATTGTCGCCTGTGAGTGTGTGCTATTGCTCATTTATTAATTGTTCAAGCCCTGATTTGTCAGCACAGATGCTCTCGTCTATTGCCTCATATCGATCGTAGCCATTTAGGGTTCGATTGCAGCTACGGCTCATTTTCCAAACCATTGAAGAAGAGTAGACAGAACAGAAAGAATATCTAAAATGATCTGATCACAGGCCCGTCAGTTCTTTTTATTTATTTTATTTTTAGTTTCAAATAAAGTAAAACATAAATGGAAACTAATATTCTTCATAAACATATATATATATATACAAGATTTCTTTTCAATCTTAGACTGCAACAAAAGTAGTAATGTAGTAGTAATGCATATAATAATAATAATCATTAATAACCAATCAATAATCATTACATACTTATTATGTAAACAGGCATGTACAGGCTCAATTTATCAATAAGATCAGTAACAAAGAAAAAAAATCAATCTGAAAATAGTACAGTTAAAAGCCGTTAAAACCATTAAAAAGTTATTTCTTGAGTCACAAAGAGTCATTGAGTCCAGAAAAGGTTGAAGGAAATTTATTTGAAACATATTGAAAGGAAGCATTTTTAAACATTTTTTTTTTTCATTTCAACATCCATTAGGCCTATCAGATCAATTTTGATTGTTTTAAAGACTCAAAGTGTGGTTACGGTTACGAAATGTTTTTTAAACATTTCTTATTTTTTTTAAATAAATAAATGGTGGAATTCATTTATTTGCACTGAAAACTATTAAAAAGTAGTTAAAATGGAGAAAGGAGAAATAAAAAATAAAAAAGTTCTTCAGAGGGCTACGTGTGAATTGAGGATCTCACGTGATCAACCCCGTAGGGTCACATCCTGACTTCTCTTCCGGTTCGCGGTCATGTTTACGCCCATAGTTTCATGAGCTGTATGACCCGACCAGAGATGAAAAAAAACAAAAACTGTTGCCCCCGCAGGGTAAGATAGGATATTAATGTTGTAAAACTGAATTGTAATCATTGTTAGAGATGTTAAACACTAGTTGACTGGTGAATAGTTGACATTTAAACTTTGTAGAGCGTCGAGAGACCAGATGAATTCCGCCGCCCTGGCGAAGGTAAACATTGAAATGATCCTAGTAGGTTGACCACTCGGTGAGTGAATACATTCATTAACCTGTTAAATTGGTTGTAATGAGCTTCAAATGCATGTGTGACCTGTTTTTGTTGATGGTAAAGTAGCTAAAAGTCGCGGAAATCTGCGTAAATAGACTTGGGAAAAGAGTTGCTAACTGTGTTGTAGCCGCCAGAGCATGTGTGTTTCTGATGCTAATGGTTCATTAGCTTAAGCATAGTCACTTAGCTCCTATTGGTGTCATATGCTAATTATTTTCTGGTTGATTGTTGTTGTTTATTTTGGAATATTTTCCTAAAATGTTGTTCACTTCATATGTTGAAAGATAGGATAATAGTTTGATTATTTTATATAAGTGTGTGATTGTGGTAAAATTAAGAGGTGGATGTTGAGTGCACTTCCTCATTGTTACTGGTGCAAAGGACACATGAGCACATAATGCCTTAATACCTATAACTTAACATAAGGTGCACTATGTCATATTGTCATATGTCATATTCTGTTTTCAATATTACTAATGTGACTACCAGTTACAGTCATTACAGTATTTGAATGTAATGTTCAAGCACTTTGAATGCATTTATAGTTTTACAACTGTAGACTAATATTTGAGCAAAAGAAAGATTTATTGTTGTACAACAGAACCCTAGAGAAATGATTTAACACTCCCACCGCCGAGACGGTCCAACGGACCGTTGTGTGTTTTAAAATGCAAATATTTCTGTTTAAATAAAAACTACAGGCTTTGCCTTCGTGACTTTTCCTCAATGTGTTTTTTTTTTTTTTATCTTTTCTAAGGCCTAGAAGATCCTAATGTAAAATACAGAAGTTTTATGAGCATTGTTATCTCCTGAAACCCGGAGACGGCTACTTAAAAATGATACTAATACAAATGATGTTTATGAATTTCCCGGGATTCGTTTTCCCGCGTCTGCAATTTGTCTCCTTTATTATAGATTTCATCTGGGGGACATTTTGTAGAGTAGGAAAGACACAGAGAGAGATGGACAAGGAGAGACGGAGAAAGCGATAGACAGAGACAGACAGATATATAGTGAGAGTTAGAGAGAGACAGGGAGAGAAGACAACCAAAATACACCGTAGAAGAGGCGTTGGCAATGTTCCAGGAGCTGGACGAGGAACAGTCTGACGGTGGACACATATCAGACTTCACTGATCCGGACTGGAGTGAGGAGGAAAGTTCGGACTCCCAACCTTTCCAGCGCAGCTACTTGATAATTTATACCAACGAATAATTGGTTAAATATTAATGCCTGAACAGTAGGCGAACAATATCCAAAATACCCTCACTTAGGCCTAACGAATATGGTATTGTAATAATAAATAAATAATAAATCTCAACAGTGCGGCCACCAGATGCTGGAGAGCCGGCACCTGCACCTGTGCCATTTGGAGCGGGCGTGACAGGGTTCACAGATCGTGTCTACCCATTATCTTCAGGTAAGGTTAGAACAACTAGGCTATTGTAAAACACATGTCGATTTGATCTTTTTCAAACACCAACAAATAATAAACAAAGCTGTAGCCT
Source organism: Lepturacanthus savala (assembly GCA_030544235.1). Lineage (NCBI taxonomy): Eukaryota > Metazoa > Chordata > Actinopteri > Scombriformes > Trichiuridae > Lepturacanthus > Lepturacanthus savala. The sequence goes on from CM060469.1 coordinate 28,473,029, forward strand.
ATAATAACAAAATAATGTAATCGATCTAAACAGTGCTACCGCCACCGGAGAGAACGCACGCAGCTGTTGCAGAAAACCGACAAAACCCAAATGGTAGGCTACAAAAACATGCGCAGACCCATCCCAAAAAAAAGAAATAATTATTTAAAAATGAAAAATATTCATCTGAAAACGAAAATATGTATTTTAAAATCAAGAATATTAAAAAAATGATGCCGTGTTACCCAATCGCAATTTATGATGTTGTGTGTTTAGTGTTTGGGAAATGTGTAAGACAAGTAAGTTCTACTATTACTAAGCAAGATATTATTTTTTGCAGTAGCATCATGTGAAGTCGGGAAGAATGGCACTGTCTGGACACCAATCCAACAGGGTGAACACCTGGGAAGGCAGCAGTCCCAAAACGTGCTGACCGAGTCCGCGGGTCCCACAGCACACGCCAAGCGGAACAGGATGAGCTGAGCGCATTTCTGTGTTTGCTGGACAAGAGAATACTGCAGCACATCAGGGACTGCACCGTGGCCAAGGCTCGTCGCGCTGAGGAGGGCAGCACATGGGACATGTCGGTTGTGGAGCTGAAAGCCTTCATCGCCCTCCTTTATGTTAGGGGGGCGTATAGTAAAAGCATTGAGATGGAGAGCTTTTGGTCAGAGGAGTGGGGGCTGGACTTTTTCAATGAGACGATGCCCAGCAGTGACTACAGGGAGATCATGCGCTTCCTGTGCCCAAGACAAATTTGCCCTGATGTCGGAGTTTTGGGGCGGATTTGTCCAAAATTGTATAGCCTGCTACAAGCCCGGGGCTTGTATTACGGTAGATGAAGAGCTGTTTCCCACCAAAGCTCGGTGCCGGTTCACCCAGTACATGGCCAACAAGCCGGATAAATTCGGTAAGTTCTGGGTAGCTGCAGATGTTGAGAGCAGGTACTTTTTGAATGGCTTGCCGTACCTGGGAAAGGACCCAGAAAGACTTGCTCATCAGCGTCTGGGAGAGAGTGTGGTTATGAAGCTAGTGGAGCCTTATGTGGGAGAAGGGAGGAATGTGACCACAGACAATTTTTTTACATCCCTCACCCTCGCCATGAACCTGCTGAAAACAAACACCAGCCTGGTTGGCACCATGAACAAGGCTCAAAGGGAGCTTCCACCTTCAGTGCAGGAGAGAGGACAGCTGTTCTCCACCAAGGTGCTGAGGCATGAGAGAGCCACGCTCACCCGGTACCAGAGAAAGTGGAGAAAGAACGTTGTGCTCCTCAGCACAATGCACCAGGCGGTGCGCAGTCGAGAGAGACAAAAAAAAAAAAACGGAGACTGTCACCTTTTATAATTCCACCAAGGTATAATAGCCTAATGTTTTTTTGTTTGTTTTTGTTTTTTTCTAACAATAAATGAATAGCTTACATAGTTTTCCTGTTTGAACTCTAAGCATCATGACACACTTTGTTTTGCATATTATATGGGCTATGAAAGGTGCTTTATTATAGATAAATTCTTTCATTATAGGTCGGCGTTGACATGCTGGACCAGATGGCATGCCTGTACACGGTGAAGGGCGCAACTCAGAGATGGCCAGTAGCGGTGTTCTGCAATGTGCTGGATATGGCTGCGATAAACCCCTATATCCTGTACACAAAATGCACATCCACCACCATCAAGAGACGCGCCTTCATCCTGAGTTTGGCGAAGGAACTGTGAGCAGAGCTGACGCTTCACATCAGAGCACAGAGCTCAGGAAGCCGCTGCAGCCACAACAGTGGCGTAGGAGGCAGTGCCAAATAAACGCGCACTGCAGACAAAATAAAATGCTGGTCACATGTGATAAATGCCAGAAATCAGTGTGGGGGAAGTGCACAGTGAAGGTGGAGCCTTCTGCCCCACCTGGTCACCGTAGGAATGTCCGCTGCAGGTGGAGCTGTCCACAGTGCCACCGCAACACACGGTGCCGGCACTGCATCAATCGATTGTTTTATATATTTTATTCCCTTCAAAGTTTAAGTTTAGTCGAGTTAGTCATGTAAAGTTCTGTCTATTAAAGTTTTGTAGTTGTAATTCATTTGTCCACATGTTCTATTTGCTGTTCCATTTATGAACCTTTCACAATTCTAAGCCTCAAATGTTAAATTAAAAATCAAAATGAAACCATAAATAAACAAAATCGTTAGCTATTTTTGAAACATATTTTTTCTGTTCATGTTTTTTTTTCAACAGTGGCGTAAAAAAAAACATGAATGATTTTTGTTTGAATGAATGTGTCCGTCTGCCAGCAAATCATTCATAAAGATGAGGGAGTAGCGCATGAGATCTCCTTTGACCTCTGTATCTCATTTTTTTTTCTGTGACATCATTTCATGAGGTCCCAGTCATATCTTTCCATCCTCTGCAGAGTCTCCATCTGGAGACAGGTGAAGATTCCAGAGTTCCAGATTCTGAGATTCCCAGAGTGAGCTGGGTGGAGCCAGGAGACGACTGTCACTGAACTTCAAGAGTGGTGAAGCGATCCTTCGTTCTCCTTCCTCACAGACGGTGTGGTAGGACAGAACAAACTCACACTCATACACGTGCAGATCAGAAAGAACTTAAAAAAAAAGAAAAGGGCCCCAACTATAACTTTTGGGGGAAAAAAAGTTTTATTTTATTTATTATTTTAGTCTATTATTTTCCATTTAATGCCTTGCATTGTTATGTTTTCATTGTGTTACCTATTCAACAATAACAAGTGGCCACACACACAAAACAGTCTGTTTCATTGCTCAACTTAATGGCTCATGAGATCTTATAGAGTTCTGATACCGATCCATCTATAAAAAATTACTATAACCGACCTGTGCTCTGTTAGTACATTGTAACAAAGGGTTACACACACTGCGCTCCAAGCCAGGAACCCTGGAACACATCCTCAGTTGCTGCACAAGGGTACTTGGAGACGGAAGGTACAGGTGGAGGAATGAACAAGTCCTTAAGACCATCGCTGAAGCCATCAGCACAGGACTGGCATGGGCAAAAAAGTTTCAGCCCTCCCAGAATACCATTGCCTTTGTCAGAGCTGGGGACAAGCCAACTCCTGCCAGGCATCCTGATGTCTACAAGACACTGGCAATTGATGGGGGACCTTGAACAACAGCCGATGTTCCCCTTCCACATCACAGTCATCACCCTGTGACCAGATGGTGTCCTTGTCCACTGAACAAGCAGAGCTGCTGGAGCTGACAGTCCCATGGAAAGATCACTTTGGAAGAAGCCTTTGAGAGGAAGCTCTCCAAGTATGGAGGACTGGTCAGTGACTGCCAGCTGGCTGGACGGAGAACAAGGTGTTTCCCTGTTGAGGCAGGATGCAGAGGATTTGCAGCCCATTCCTTGGCCAGAGCTTTCAGTAGTTTAGGCATCGATGGAGAGAGGAAGAGGAGAGCCATCTACTACTCAAGTGGCAGAAAAGGCCTCGAGATGGCTTTATCTGAAATGAGTAGATCCATGGAGTCATTGTAGCTAGCTAGCCATCTGGACACAAGCCAGAATTTGTTCAACAAACCTGAAACGCCCCATGAATCCAAGAACCTTACTGAAGAAGTGTCCAGACTCGGCATCAGTGGATGTATTTACATAGCGAACAGTCTGTTTGTGGTTTATTATATGTGGGATGTTTTTAAGATGGTGGATCTAATAGCTGATCATCTCATTTACATAGGCCTGAGAAACAAGGTTGTCTGAATTACACAAAGAGAAGATGAATGAACCAACAATGCAGCATTACTCAACAGTGGCTGAAACAGACAGAAAAAGAGAAGAGATAGAGGGTGTATTGTATAGAGAAGTCTCTCTAAATGATGATGATTTATTAGTACAGTACAATCTCCTTGTTTAAATACATACTTCTTGGTCACTCCTCTCACACTGTAGTCAGTGACAGCACATTGTGAAAGGCTGATGTTCTAAAGGAGCTCTGCTGCTGTCCAGCTTTCTCTTTATTAGTGAATGACGGGCTGATGAGCCAGCTCTGTTCTCTCAGTAACACCCAGTGAAAACTCACTCCATGCTGCTGCTTCCCTGCTATGAAAGGAAACGATCTGCTCATGCATCGGTGGAGCCATGTGTGTATGCATGTTTTTTTTAATAAGTATTTGAATGTAAAGGAGAATATGTATGGTCTTCATGTATATGGCTGCTGTTTCTGTGAGTGAGTTTGCGGAGCGTGATCATTAGCAATGATGCATTGACCTGATTCTCTGCTTGTCCTCGGCTTCTTTAGATGTATTAATATTTTTGAGGAGTTACCTGGTGAAACAGAAAGCTTACACAAGCATAATCACCAGGAGAGCATACATGTGTTATGTACACTGGCCTCATTACAGGACAGAGGTGGGGAAATATGCACACACAGTGTTTTAGTATAAAACACTGTGTTTTATATGTTGCATTTCTTAACCATTTCTTAACCAAGTTCTGTCCATATAGCAGTTTGGACCCTTATGAAATAGCCTTTAAGCTGCAATATTTGCAAAAATATAAAATGAGCATAAGACCAATTTTCATTTTATTAAATGTAGCAGTTCTTTTACTTGAGAAAATTTTCTCTTTCCATCTGTGTTAATTTCACAACAGGATGCTAATAAGAGTGTTAATGAGAAAAAAAATCATTTTCCATTACAACAGTGATACAAGCGCATTATCTTTGTAACACTTTGACGTGTACATTTCATTTATCAAAGTAAGTCGCTGCATCACTTTCATCTTATAAACAGCCTCTGTTCTCCCTCCTTGAAATGGTCTTCAAGTCAAATTTAATCTTCAAAGGGAGGCACTGAGGCTTCCTCGCGGCTCAGATTCAAGTTTTTCATGATGTCCTTTTGTTTGAATGTGGAACAAAACCTTTGTAACCTGTTATCCATTTCAATTTCTGTTCTCCCAATCTGTATAATCTTTCTACAGCGGAATATAAAGATATATAATAAACCGCCCTCCCCACTATTATTAACCCTCTATTTCATAGTGTTGCTATTTGGCAATAATTTATGTTATCTTATGTCTTGTCTTATGTTTTTACAGATAGCCATGAAAAGGGCGCTTTTATTTTTTAAGGACATACAATTTATGAGGTCACATGACCAGGATATCCTGTTTGCCAGTTGCTTTTGCTAATGCACATTTAACATGAGTATCATTTTCTCACTGAAGACTGTCTTTTATTCAAAATTATGGAAAAGTTAAACCAAATAAAAAAACATTTTCTTATTATTACATTTAAGTTTTTTAGGAAAACTTGGAAAATTCCTAGTATATACAACCTGATGGAGTCCCATTGACTTACATAGCATGAAACTATCCTGAGACTCTGTTTACAACTATATATATACACTCACCGGCCTGAGCGGCAGTTGTGGGTGGAAATGCCTTGTTGATGCCAGAGGTCAGAGGAGAATGGCCAGACTGGTTGGAGCTGATAGAAAGGCAACAGTGACTCAAATAACCACCCGTTACAACCAAGGTAGGCAGAAGAGCATCTCTGAACGCACAGTACGTCCAACTTTGAGGCAGATGGGCTACAGCAGCAGAAGACCACGCTGGGTGCCACTCCTTTCAGCTAAGAACAGGCTGCGACATTTGGATGGTAGGGTCAGAATTTGGCATCAACAACATGAAAGCATGGATCCATCCTGCCTTGTATCAACGGTTCAGGCTGGAGGTGGTGGTGTAATGGTGTGGGGAATATTTTCTTGGCACTCTTTGGGCCCCTTGGTACCAATTGAGCATCGTTGCAACGCCACAGCCTACCTGAGTATTGTTGCTGACCATGTCCATCCCTTTATGACCACAATGTACCCAACTTCTGATGGCTACTTTCAGCAGGATAATGCGCCATGTCATAAAGCTGGAATCATCTCAGACTGGTCTCTTGAACATGACAATGAGTTCACTGTACTCAAATGGCCTCCACAGTCACCAGATCTCAATCCAATAGAGCATCTTTGGGATGTGGTGGAACGGGAGATTCGCATCATGTATGTGCAGCCGACAAATCTGCACCAACTGTGTGATGCCATCATGTCAATATGGACCAAACTCTCTGAGGAATGCTTCCAGCACCTTGTTGAATCTATGCCACGAAGAATTGAGGCAGTTCTGAAGGCAAAAGGGGGTCCAACCCATTACTAGCATGGTGTACCTAATAAAGTGACCGGTGAGTGTATATATGTGTGTGATTAAAAAAACATTCAAAACATTTTTTACCATGTCTAAGTAAAAGTAAAATGTAATGCAATAGAGGGTTTAGCCCGCAAGGAAGAAATTTGTGAAAAACTTTTAACATCCCATCCTGCATTCTTTTTAACCCCATTTTGCATTTTAAATTGAAAGAAACACATCATAACACTCACAGTTCCTTCCTGTTTTTTGAATATTTTTCGCAAATAATTGTACATTAACTGTAATGATCCCCATAGGGAAGTTGCAGAATGGTAGCCTATATACAGTTGCTGGGAAGCTGCATTAAAGCATAATTAGTATGAAGAATTCGAGCAGCAGGGGGTGGGGAATACAGTATTCTGGTGGGTTAACAGGGCACTTGCATCTTTCATAACAGACTTGTGTGTTTCTGGATGTCCTCATTGCACTGTGAGTGACTTCCACTCAGACTGTCCCTGTTGTGTATGTGAGGAGTCAACAGTAATGTGAAAGCCATGTATACAAGTCTAATAACAACATGGCATCTGCCGTTCAGTGGTCTGTGCTGCACAGGCCACTGCAGGTCACATCTTAACACCTCCGGCATGTTCCATTATACTCCCTTTGCTACCCTCACATTTCTGTGTATTTCACATAAACATATACAGTACAGACCAAAAGTTTGGATTCACCTTCTCATTCAATGTGTTTTCTTTATTTTCATGACTATTTACAATGTAGATTCTCACTGAAGGCATCAAAATTATGAATGAACACATGTTTATGGTGTTATGTACTTAACAAAAAAAGGTGAAATAACTGAAAACATGTTTTATATTTTAGTTTCTTTTAAATAGCCACCCTTTGATCTGATTGATAAAGCAAGAAATTCCACTAATTATCCCTGATAAAGTACAACTATGAAGTGAAAACCATTTCAGGTGACTACCTGAGTGTGTAAAGCAGTAATAAGAGCAGAGGGTGGCTAAATGGACTTTCTCATCTTGCCAGAGATTATTTGTCACTGACCCTTATGTTACTGAAACAACAACATGGTTGTAGATGCAGTTTTATTTTTTGTGGTGTGTCAGATGTTTAAATTACTTGGATGGATTATCATCGGCACATTTTTGTGTCCATTCTCTTCCATTAAAACCACTGTTTTTTGATTTTTACTTTTTTGAGAGTCCCATGTGAAAATAATCTAATTATAAACAAAAATGAACATCCTTAGATTGTGCATCTTAGTTTTTAATGCAAGTTAATGGACAAAATAAATGTGTCATGAGTACACAGTGTGTTGAATTGCATGAAATGATGCATTATAATAGCTAGTGTTGAAATAGAAAAATAAAAAAGTAGTTTATTTATCAGAAAATTTAAAAGATACACAACATTGACAAAGATGAGGTGTGGATATCAGTGAAATAAGCATGAGGTGTGTGTTGGGTGAGTGAAAGGTGCATGTGTGTGTTGTAAAAATGCACAAACTAATCAGAAGGTTAACAAAAGGGTTCCACACAGATTGAGTCACAAATGGGTAAAGTCAAATGCAAATCCACAAATAGTGCCTGGGAGTATGGGTGCTAAACATGGGAGAGAGGAGAGGGATTTGAACCTTAGCACTCAAAAAATGGGAAACAACTCTGATATTTGAGCTGGTGCCAGTGGTCATGTTGTCGTCTATGGAGGGTTGACATTAAACTTGATTGGCTGTCCTGCAAATCAGACAAACTCAAATATATTTTTCATAAATTACTAATATCCTGTCCAAAGTGTAGAACCTTGTTGGATCCACATCATGAGATGTAGTTCTAACAAACCAACTACAACTCATGGCTTTTTCTTCCTCTGGTCTTATAATGTTGTCTGTCGAATTTGTTGTAAGGTGCCTCTTGATCTCAATAACATGCACTTTGCAGATTTTGTTTAAAGAGCATTTAATTGGAGTAAATTATTTATATAGTATACATTAAAGCTGTAGTTGCTAATTTTTAAAATAAACACTTTGTCTTATTGGATCAAACCATTGACAAATGACTGTGGGAAGAGACTGAAAAGCTGAGTCATAAACAGGCTTCTCTGGTCCCGCATAATCCTTTAACAGTTTTTTCTCAATTGTGTCCATACACATTTTATGAAAGCATACCTCATTTACTCAAAACTGTAAACACAAAAAATCACAAGCAAAATGCAAACCTTAGATATTTCCTGCAAAATGGTACTTTGCCTTCAAAACAATATTATGACTCTCAAAATTGTATTTTGCGTTCAAATGACACACACAGACCATAAGAGTAAACATTTCTAAGAACCAATTGAACAGTGATGTGCTGAATGGCAAACATCCTATGAAAACCTTTTTATTTTCAGTCTTCCTGTCTGCTTTCTACTGTTGTAAAATATGACTATATAATGTTGGCTCAAGATGAAACACAAATATGCAATAACAAGTATATCTTTCTTTATTTGTTAAAAATTGCTATGTAGCCTATGCAGTCAGGTCCAAAAATATGTGGACATTGACACAATTTTCATCTTTTAGGCTCTGAACACCACCACAATGTATATGAAATGACAGGTAAAATGCAGGATACACCCCAGATGGTCACCAGTCTCTCATGGAGCACAAACACCATTCACTCATACACTCACACCTATGGACAATTTAGAGCAGAGGTCTCCAACCCTGGTCCTGGAGATCTACTGTGGGTGCAGGTCTTTGTTACAACCAAGCAGGAAAACACCTGATTCTACTAATGAAGCTTCATAGCAAGGGTCCGAATGGTTGATTAGTAGAATCGGGTGTGTTCCTGCTTGGTTGGAACAAAAACCTGCACCCACAGTAGATCTCCAGGACCTGGGTTGGAGACCCCTGATTTAGAGTCTCCAGTTACCCTCAGCATGTGTTTGGACTGTGGGAGGAAGCTGGAGAATCTAGAGAAAACCCACCAGAAACAGAGAGAACATGAAACTCCACACAGAAGGATCCCAGACCAAGGACTGGAACTTGTGACCTTCTTGCTGTGAGTAAACAGAGCTAACCACTGCTCCACCATGTTGCCCATTGTACAAACAAACTGATAAATCAAACTTTGCAAATCCTTTGCAGTCAGTGACACATACATGACCGGCTGCCTGGTTTCATCCCTGCTGATGCTCTGCCTCTCCTGCAGCTGCCTTCACTTCCTGCATATCCGTGGGATCTTTTCCATTCAGTTTTGTCGTCAGCAAGTGGAACGCATGCTCAATTGGATTCAGATCAGGTGACTGACTTGGCCATTGTGCAACATTCCACTTTTTTGGTTAGGGTAGAGGGTTAAAGGGTTAAAGAATAACTCTTTGGTTGCAGGGGCGAAAATCCCATTTCATTGATAGGTGGGACAATAAACAATACATTTTCAGAGAATAATCTCTGAAGGGAACATGAAAATGAAAAAAAAAACATAATAATCTGGTCTTATCTTCATCTCTCTCTCTCCCTTTACAACTTGCTTTGCAGGTTTGAGTCCACATCATGTTGAAATGTTATAAACAATGGTATTAAAAGTAATAATAGTAGTTATAGCAATCACATAAACCATTGGCAGCCATACTCACCCACACCATAACACTACCACCACAATGGTTCACTGATGAAGTGCTATTTATTGGATGATGAGCAGTTCCTTTCGTCCTCCATGCTCTTCTCTTCCCATCATTCTGCTGTCTCATCTGTCCATAGGATGTAGTTCCAGAACTGCAAAGTGTTTTTTAAGAAGTTTTTGTGGAAACTAATTTGGTTTTCCTGCTTTTGAGTCTTGGATGGTTTACATCCAAGTTGTGAACACTGTATTTGAAGTCTTCTCTTGATTGTTGACTTTGAGTCTTATTCCTGGAGAGTGTTCTTGATCTGGCTGACTGTTATGAAGGAGTTTTCTTTAACTGGGAAAGAATTCTTCTGTCATCCACCAAAGATGTTTCTTGTGGTCTTCTGGGGGTTTTTGGGTGTTGCTGAGCTCACCGAGCTCATTCTTTTCTTTTTAAGAATGTTGATTTTTCAGCCTAATGATGGCCTGCACTGATAATGACAGCCCTTTGCATCTCATATTCCAAATGCAAATAACACATGTGCAATGATTGCATTGCATCTGCTCTTTATAATTTAGATAATGAGGGAATAACACACACCTGGCTGTTGAAACAGATGAGCAGCCAATTATCCAATTACTTTTGGTCTCTTAAAAAGCAGGAGGGACATATAGATATCAAATTACAGAGCCAAAAAGATGAAAATTGTGTTGTGGCAACTGGATGTTTAGGTGAGTGTAGGGCTGAACGATCTATCGTTTTAGACCGAAAATCGCGATCTCAGACAACATGATTTTGATATCATCAAAGCCGCGTTTTTTCTGCTACTAAACTGACCACGTTTTGTCACTCCAATATCACATTTGCATGTCTAAGTAATAGTTCATGTAATAGAGGGTTAACTAAACAAGCGAAACACGAGAAACACTTTAAAATCTATTCATGTTCCTCAAGTGAACGAAGGTGTAACAGAGAAAACAATAACCTGATAGAGAAAATGATCTTGAAAGTGCTCACAGTGAGAAACTCCATCTGTACGGCAGCTTGCTGGGAGAAACTTTCTCTCATAGAGGTAATATGTGGACTTAGAGTTTCTCTTTTACCAGCAGAATGATGGAATGCCAAGGCATTTTGAGTGTTTTCCATTAGTCTGAGAAATACTCAAGAGACATAATGTACCAGTTGAACACTTCCCTTTGGAGCGTGTGAGATGGTGCTCTGCTGTAATGTAAGTGTTCTGGAGAGGGAGGCAGGAAGGAGAGCAGGGAGAGAAAAGTCAGCAAGAGACAAGAGGATGAGAGTGGCAGAAAGAGCAATATATGCAGAGAAAGAGAGAGAGAGATCAAGGGAGGAGAGCGAAGAGGTGGAAGCAAAAAGGGACGAGACGTGGTATGTGGGAAGGAAGCACCTCGGCTTGTCGGTTCAGAGCAAACAGCACGTCGAGCTCCACAGGGGAACGCAGAGACAAACTTCTTGGCTCGGAATGCCTTCTGCAAAAAAAAACCCCAAAAAACAATGTTTGATTCCAAACACAACCGTTGAAACAATGACAACAACAGCTGTATTTCAGGCTGAGGCTCTGGAACATAGATGTAGTATAGACCTGGATATGGTACCATCTCTCAGCAACACACCAATTTTCCCCAGTGGTCATCTATGGTTCTGCAAGCCTGTAAAACTGTGACAGAACAACCCCAGCCATCAGCCTGTTAATTACTAGTCTTTTATTCTTGATTTTTAAATCATTGTCTTTTTTCCATCAAAAACCTCTAAAGCTCTGGTAAAAGTTTCTATTCCCAGCGTGACGTCGTTTTTCTTCAAATGGTTTTTAATGTGAATTAAACGACTCAAATGTGACTTGTTTTTTTTTGTTTGTTTTTTTTCACAATGTTCACATTCCCATCATGCCGGGGCATGATGGGAGGCTCCAGACATAAACCTGGAAGTCAGTAACTTTTTCAGTGTATGCACCAGGCGAGAAACTAACACGGTAATGAATGGTGGCCATTTTTCTCATTTTACTCAACATTACTTCCCTGAAAAGGTGTCGGTTGTAAGGCGTTAATCTGGTCAGTGCTCCAACATCTGGCAGCAGCAGCCCATGGTGTCGGAGCTGGAGCCTCTGAGATCATTTGGCAAGCTTCAGTCGCTACAGTGATTTGTAAAGTAGGACAGTTGTTAGATAACAAGAGGCTCATCAAATAATTACTATCTTTGGAGTTTAATAATGTATTGTTACCTAAAAGTACCGCTGTTCTTTAAGCCAAGAAGAGTGCCAGCCGTTAACTCTCTATTTCATAGTGTTGGCATATTGAATTAATTACTTTATCTTCATCTTTCTAAAAATCTGTGATATAAAATCTATGTTTTTACAGTCAGGTGTGAAAATGGGGCTTTTATTCTGGAAGAACTCAGGAACTCATTATGGAAGGCTCATGGACATGGAACCATTGTCTCACAACCAAAGGTTTTATTTTATTCAATGTTTTGGAAAATTTTCACCAAATAAAAAATTTAACTCACTATCTAGGCTAAGTAAACTTTATTTGATCAAATATGTAAAATTCCTAGTGTATACAACCTAATGGAGAACTTACATAGCATGAAACTATCCTGAGACTATGTTTACAACTTTTCCTTACATAATTTTTAAATATATTTAATATATATATATATATATATATATATATATATATATATATATATATATATATATATATATATATATACATAATATTTAGGCAATTTAACTAACGAAAATATTCCAAATATTTTTTTTTACCATTTCTAAGAAATATTTCATGCAATAGAGGGTTAAGAGGAGTTGTGGACTGTTGGACTGATGTTGGCGTCTTCAGCTTTGGGAAACACTGATTAACATTTTACACCAATTTATGAACCGAAGGATCAAATCAACGGATTAATCAGTTATCAAAAGTCATTTGTTGTAGACCTAATGAGCAGTGAACTCTGGTTTTGGTATGGTGTCTTTGGCCTGTCAGCCAGTTTAGTGCACATCCATAGAGGCCTCATTTAGACACAACAATCTTGAAAATAAAGATAAAAATAAAAAAAAAGTTCAAATTTTTGGAGCTTAAATAAACTAATCTGAAATGTTTGTAGCCATGAAGTGGTGTTGGTGATGCCATTGGTTACACAACAACTCGCCAGAGCATACAGAGATGGAAAAGGTTGTGATGAGGGAAGAGCCCACTCTGGATCAAAGGCCTGCAGCTCCTGTTTTGTGGCAAAAATCATTGCTGTATAAATGGCCTGAGGCGACATATCTATATTTCACTGTTTATATGAAAATCTTTATGAAAATCAGTCGACATGCAGACTTGTGTGCTTGTTCCCATCCATTTCTCAAGTCATGAATACATCAGTGTTCCCTTCATATGAACATGACAAACCATCCAAGAGCTGGTTTTAATGTCACAGGAACACAGCAGACAGCAGCATTGAAGGCAGTCAAGGTGACTTCTTTGAGCTCTAGATCCAATTCATTTACATTTATTTCATGTTTATTTGTGAGGGACAATACAAAAACAATAGCAGTGATCACTATCAAAACATGATAGTGTTGTATATGTGGTTTATAGGCGAGACTACAACCCCAGTCCCTGGTTAGGCCTTTCTATGATATACACTTATCTACTTAAAGTCAGTCAGTCAGTCATTTTCTATACCTGCTTATTCCTCATTAGGGTCACAGGGGTCTGCTGGAGCCTATCCCAGCATGTTACGGCGAGAGGCAGGGATACACCCCAGATGGTCGCCAGCCAATCGTGGGGCACACCTACTTAAAGTTAAATTTTATAAATTACAAAGAAGCTCTATACAAATACAATTTGTAGTACAGTTTTCAAATTCATGATTCTATATACAAATTCATTTACCGTATTTTCACGACCAAAAGGCGCACCATACTAAAAGGCGCAGTCTGTTACGTGTGCCATTACTGTATTTAACACACACATAAGGCGCACCTGATGATAGGGCGTGGGTTTTATATACATATCCTCTACTACGTATGTCCGCCCTACAACACACACACAAGCAGACAAGTGTGCGTATATAAAAATAGATCGGGAGCAAAACTGAGTTTGGTTGTGCTTTATTTAAGTATTAGTTACAACAATACTAAGCACCAAGACGGACCTCCTTGGAAATGTTCGATTTTCATTTCCTCCATTAGCGTTACTGCCTTTAGCCCAATAGTGACCGTCGAAACGCTCCTCCCACTCGTTCTTTGCTCGATGATCCACTGCTCTAGTCTTTCCTCCAACTCTAGCCACCTCGCTTTATTTCCGCAGAAACTCAGCTGCGTCTTCTTCACCTGTCGCAGCTCCTTTTCCAGCTTCCTCTGCTTACGAACCATCGACTCGTTAATTTTAAATTTTCTCGATTCCCATGTTCCTCCGCGTAGCGGATCGCCTTCAGTTTAAACTGAGTTTCGTAAGAGTGTCTCTTTGCCGTTTTCAGGGTTGTTAAAACAGCAATGTTCTGCATAAAGCACATACCTGTTCTTTTATACACAATCCACGCCCACACTTCCCCCTTAACGTTTTCATGTTCTCTACTACGTCCGCCTCATGGTTCTCTAATACGTTCGCCTTACAATAACACACATAGGGCGCACTGCATGATAGGGCGCATCGCTCATTTTGAAGAAAATCTAAGACGTTTATATGCGCCTTATGGTCGTGAAAATACGATAGTTGGTTTTCAACCAGAATTTAACCTTTTTTAAAAAATACTTTTACATCATTTTTTTTCAGTTAGTAGGGCATTCCTCTAGTGAATCCTTTTTACTGAGTAAGACATTTGGCCAGAAGTGGTTTTGGGCTTTGTTACTCTGAGGTTTCCACTCACTGATCCCCTTGTAATTCTATTACTATTATTAGCTATCCCTCTTAGCTGTAAACAGAGTACAGCTGGGGCAAGATAATTAACACATTTAAAATTTAATTTGATGAAGGAGAATTTAATTTGACTGTTTTCAGATAGGGCAACACGGTGGTGCAGGGGTTAGCGCTGTTGCCTCACAGCAAGAAGGTCGCAGGTTCAAGACCTCCTTGGTCCTGGGTCTGGGACCTTTCTGTGTGGAGTTTGCATGTTCTCCCCGTGTCTGCGTGGGTTTTCACCGGGTACCACAGTCCAAAAACATGCTCAGGTTAATTGGTGACTCTAAATTGCCTGTGAGTGTGTGTGTGAATGGTGTGTGTGCCCCACGATTGGCTGGCGACCATCTGGGGTGTATCCCTGCCTCTCGCCGTAATGCGCTGGGATTGGCTCCAGCAGACCCCTGTGACCCTAATGAGGAATAAGCAGGTATAGAAAATGACTGACTGACTGACTGTTTTCAGATACCGGGGATACAGGAACAGGATCGACCAGGCTAAGGTTGCACCAAATATTAAATAAATATTATAAAACAAATATACTTTGTTTTGTGAGTTAAAAGTGAGGCTGTATAGTGAATTGTGACCCAACCTGCTGAGTGACAGCTGCTCACAGCACACACACTCCGTGTGTCCGTGTTTGAAAAGTAGAAAAAGTTCACAAAGGACAGCGCCAAAACAAACTGAATTAGACCAAAAACAGCAGCACATCACAGTAAGTTTCTGGCTGTTTCTGTTGCCATGGACACATTACGCTCTGCTCGGTTATGCCCTGCACCGTTTGGAAAACAAAAACATGTTAATGCCATAGAGCTTAAAAACAAATCAAAAGTCTTTACACATATATATGTATTTAACATTAAACACTTTGTGAAAATGATCACTTTAGTTTCATGTTTAATCTCTATGGTTGACATTAACATGTTATTTTTTTCACTTGAGTCTGAAATGGACTGTGACGTGCTGCTGATTTTGTGCAACTAAAGTGGACTGTGGAGTGAATTTGCAGTTTCAGTTGTTTTGTGGCTTTGTCTGGGTTTGGAGTCTTTGCTTCTGCTTTGTTTCTGTGATGCAGCATTTTTATCCTGAAGCGTTTTTTGTTGCATTTGTTTCATGCGTTTGTGTGTTTCTTGTTTTGCAGCATTTCTGTGTTTGCAGTGATTTTGCTCCTCTCAGATGTGTGCTTACCGGAGAGGAGTCTTTGAAAAACATGTTTCAATTCATTAGACATTATTATTTATTTATCAGAATGAAACTTTATTTATATATTTGGCCAAGCCTTTTTATATGATTCAGCTTCGGCTTTAGCCACAAATTTTCATTTCGGTGCATCCCTAATTTAAGAGTACTATAATGCACTATAATGGGGGAAGTGGAGGGTGGGGGGGACCAACAAAGTGTTGAATTAAGGTGTGTGTGTGTGTGTGTGTGTATCATTTAGAGAGAAATGTACAAATATACATTATATTAAAACATATAGACAAAAAAAGAGTATAACACCTAAGTGATAGATGATAAATGTTTCTGATACAAATATAAATATTGTTTAGTTTGTGTGTGTTTAAAGCAGCATCAGTCACACTCGCCTGGTTGTGTCAGTTTATACTAACACTTAACTATATATCAACACAACATTGAGTGATGGTTTTTATTTGTCAGCAGTTCTGGATTGAACCTGGAATTAAATGTGTAGCCAGTCAGTTATTTTAGTGCAGCTGTCTAACTCACATCACACACATCCTGTAGAGCAGCCAGCACTATACAGTATAGTGACATAATATAATATTACAGAGGAATATGTGCTCTGTTTATCAGTGTTTGAAGAGATTGCACCAAGTGGAAATCTGATTTTAGCTTTTGCCCCACTAATTGCTGAATATGCCCTTCAAAATGTTTTTTTAACTACTTAATTCTTAATAAATTTGAAACTGCTGTCATTCGTTGTTACTCTGTTACAATTTATGAGGTCACATGACCAAAATATCCTGTTTGTCAGACCCTTTTCCTCATGGACATGGAAAATCTGCACCAAATAAACAACTCAAGTCACTATCTGGGGTAAGTAAACATTGTTATTATTATTATTATTATTACATTTAATTCAATTTTTGATGTTATATTTTTTCCAATATGCTAAAAAAGGATCTGTTGCCATATATCAACAGGTAAAACTGGAAAATTATGAGTGCATACAACCTAATGAAGTCCCATTGAATTACATAGCATGAAACTATGAGACTATATTTACAACTTTTTCTTAGTATATTTTTTTAATATAGCTATTGTTTAAGCCAGTAACTTTAATAGTTCTTTATGTATATATTTGTTTTTTTAATAGATTTATCATTCTTATAATAGTTTAATTACGTTTGTCATACCAGGCTACTTACCATGAACATTTCTGGTTCTGTCTAGATTTTAGATTGTCTCACCCAACATAGAAATGCTAAACTAATCAAATCACCATAGAAACCATAAACTAATCAAATCACATGTTACTACTAGTTTGAAATCCTTTGTAGTCATTGGCTTTAATTTCCAGAGGGACTGGGACCCCCAAACTTTAAATGGGACATTTGACCTGACGGACAGACAACGAGATGAATAGTGAAGATAAATTCACTTTGTAATCCCAAACGTACCAGAATTAAACTCAGAAATGTCCTGCCATTTAATCTTTTAAATGGTAGAATAGACAGCAGAATCCACTGTGACTGACTGTTATTCCTCCAGGAGACACTAACAGAAAATAGGGTACAGGTTGAAAAAAATACCAAATTTTTCCTTTAAACTGTGGAGAAGTTGGCTTCAACCTCACCACTAGATGACAACAAAACTATACACTGCACCTTTTTAACAACATGTTTGTTGTTTCTCATAAAAATGTGACAAATGGTTCAAAGTCATATACTTGTGGTTCTTTGGTGGGTTTGTTAAGCTATGAATTCTTTGACTATTGTGGATTTTAGGACATTTTCTTTTGGTTTAGTGTTAGTTTCTATCCCAGTGTTGAGCAGCAGTTTGTGGTTTTGAAGTACCCCATACCATTGTTTTTGAAGCATGTTTGTTTTTCTTTCTATCTTTTTTCTTTTTCTTTTTTTTTGCAAATGCATAATAAATAAAAATACATCACAATCTTACTGCAGTAACATTCAGGGTGTTCCAAACAGACTATGTTTTCTGACAAGGACAAAAATTGAATTGAATATAAAACCCACAGTTGCTCTGTGGCTGGATGTGTGATCTATGCTGAATGCAGCATCTGTACATTCCCTAAATTCTTCTTTCATCAGATCAAAGTGATGCTGAGGAAAAAGCTCTCACTTCTTGCCGTAACAGTTGTTACACAATCCTCCTTTATTGCACTGAATAGCATTGTGATAAGTTACTCTTGTGATATGTAAGCATCTCATTTTTGTTCCTTTCATGATGTCTGTGAAGTCACAGCTGTGAAATGTTCTTTTTCCTACACTTCTCTGTCAATCAAACATGAAGGTTTAACCACGACAATTAGAGATTTGTAGTTTCTCTTTACTTCAAATATGGCCGAATTGTACCAAGGCTACAGAGTCGCACCAGAATCTGCCCAGTAGTTTTAATCCTGTTCACAGACAAGATGCACTACCACCCACTTCACTCTGCACTTTACACCACTGGACACTTTTTTATTTATATCTGTGCAATAAGTTATTCTTTATTCGTTATCTCTTTTTAAATATTTAATCTGTATTTATTTTGTGTTAGTATCTGATTTTAGAACCCTTGCAGCCACCACCAAATGGGATTCTGAAGCGTTGTATGACACTTTCCTCAATGGTCTATCCGAGGACTTTAAGGATAAACGTTGCACGACCTGCCCACGTCCTGCGAGGTCCTCGTTGACCTGGCCATCCGCATCGACACAAGGCTACAGCAACGCCGCCGAACAAGGGGTCCCAGACTCTCTTTTGAGCCCCCAGCTATCCCCGGTCTGCAACCTCCTCCTGCGCCCATCTCCACAGCTGGGCCGGAGCCCATGCAGGTCGACCGCACCCGCCTGACTCCAGAGGAGAGGCAAAGGAGGATCAGTTCCCGTTCCTGTTTGTACTGTGGTCAACCAGGCCACTACATCGCCTCCTGTCCAGTAAAAATCCAACGCTCGCCAGTAAGGGGAGTACTGGCGAGCGTGACCCCCACATACTCCCCATCTGCTCAGCGCACCCTCCTTTCAGCCACCCTGGGGTGGAAAGGTCAACAAATGGAGGTGGGGGTGCTCATAGATTCCGGGGCTGAGGATAATTTCATTGATGCCGGTCTGGTAAGTCAGTGGCAACTTCCTACCACTAGCCTAGCGAAACCCCTGGTGGCCAACGCACTGACTGGAGTGAAGCTGGCAAGAGTCACCCATACCACGGTCCCGGTGGGCCTGACTCTTTCTGGTGGTCATCATGAGATGATAAGCTTCCATGTCATCAATGCTCCCCAGGTTCCGGTGGTTCTTGGCCACCACTGGCTTGTGAAACACAACCCACACATAGACTGGGTAGGAAGGTGTATTAGGACTTGGAGTGTTTTTTGCTATTCAAATTGTCTTCCCCAGATCCAAACTCCAGTGAGTTCGGGCCCCTGTTCACAGGAGGAGTTTCCAGACTTGTCAGGGGTCCCTCAGGACTACATGGACCTCAAGGCCGTGTTTAGTAAGTCCAAAGCCGCCTCTCTGCCTCCTCATCGTCCGTATGATTGTGCTATTAACCTTCTCCCAGGCACATCTCCCCCTAGGGGTCGCTTGTATTCCCTGTCCCGACCAGAGGTGGAGTCCATGAACAAGTACATTCAGGAGTCCCTTGCTGCAGGTATTATCCGACCATCCTCATCCCCTGCTGGAGCAGGATTTTTCTTTGTAGAAAAGAAAGATGGTTCTTTACGCCCATGTATTGACTACTGTGGTCTCAATGACATTACAGTTAAAAACCGGTATCCTCTTCCTCTCATGTCGTCTGCCTTTGAGTTCCTCCAGGGGGCCACTGTCTTCACAAAACTCGATCTTAGGAATGCCTACCATCTCGTCCGCATCCGTGAAGGGGACGAGTGGAAGACTGCTTTCAACACCAGCTCCGGACACTATGAGTATCTTGTTATCCCATTCGGCTTAACTAATGCCCCCGCAGTTTTTCAGGCCTTAATTAATGATGTATTACGGGAATTCTTGAACATTTTTGCCTTTGCCTACCTTGATGACATCCTAATCTTTTCCAAGACTATGTCTGAACATATCATTCATGTCCGCAAGGTCCTGCAGCACCTCCTGGAGAACCAACTCTTCGTAAAGGCCGAGAAGTGCGAGTTCCACCAGGACACAGTCACCTTTCTCGGCCATGTGATCACCCCCGGCGCTGTAGAAATGGACCATCGGAAGGTCCAAGCTGTTTCAGAATGGCCCACACCTGCCAATCGTCGGGATCTACAGAGCTTCCTAAGGTTTGCTAATTTCTACAGGCGATTTGTCCGAAATTTTAGTTCTGTGGCAACTCCCCTCACCACCCTAACCTCCTCCGCTGTAAGGTTTGTCTGGTCCCCAGCAGCAGAGGAGGCCTTCCAAAGCCTAAAGAAGCGGTTCACCTCCGCCCCAATCCTGACCCTGCCTGACCCTAGTCATCAGTTCATCGTGGAGGTCGACGCTTCTGAGGTTGGTGTCGGTGCTGTACTGTCGCAACGTTCCACTAAGGATAACCGCATTCACCCCTGTGCCTTTTTTTTCCCATCGCCTGTCTCCAGCGGAACAGAACTACAGTGTGGGGTGACCGGGAGCTGCTACCAGTAAAGCTGGCTCTAGAGGAATGGAGGCATTGGCTGGAAGGCTCCTTGCACCCCTTTTTAGTCTGGACAGACCACAAGAACTTAAGAGTATATCAGTAAGGCCAAAAGACTCAACCCCCGACAAGCACGCTGGTCTCTATTCTTCTCCCGGTTCAATTTTACCCTATCTTATCGCCCTGGTCACAAGAACGTTAAGCCTGACTCCCTATCCCGACAGTTTCCCGTATCTAAGACAGCTCCAGAACCTGACACCATTCTTCCCCCCCCCCGCTGCCTCATCGGAGCAGCCCAGTTTGACATCGAGGCCACCGTTTTATCTGCCCAAGCAGGAGAGGCAGGGCCCAGTCAATGCCCCACTAACCGGTCCAAGTCCTGCAGTGGGGTCATTCCACCCCGCTATCTTGCCACCCCCGGTCCCAGACGAACTTTAGCCTTCATTGAAAGGAGATTCTGGTGGCCGACCATAAAAGAGGACTGCCTCAACTTTGTTCACTCCTGCCAGGTCTGTGCCCAAAATAAGACTTCCACCCAACCCCCTGCTGGTCTGCTACAGCCCCTGCCGGTGCCCCAAAGGCCATGGTCTCACATTTCCTTACCCTTTGTTACAGGGTTACCTCTATCAGCCGGTAACACCACCATACTCACCGTAGTGGACCGTTTTTCCAAGGCGGTCCACTTCATTCCCCTGCCTAGTCTCCCTTCTGCCAAAGACACTGCTAGCCTTATGATCCAAAATGTGTTCCGTATACATGGTTTACCTGTTGAGGTGGTATCCGATAGAGGTCCCCAATTCACGTCCGCATTCTGGAAAGCCTTTTGCAAACTGTTAGGTGCCTCTGTCTTCTGGTTTTCATCCACAGAGCAATGGCCAGACGGAGAGGGCGAATCAGATGATGGAGACAGTGCTGCGCTGTATGGTGTCCCAGAACCCATCCTCTTGGAGTCAACAACTTCCCTGGGCCGAGTATGCGATTAACTTGCACGTCTCCTCCGCCACAGGATGGTCACCCTTCGAGTGCTGCCTGGGCTACCAACCGCCTCTGTTCCCGGACCAAGAGAAGGAGGTTGGGGTCCCCTCTGCCGAGGCCTTCATCCGCCGGTGTCGCCGTACATGGAGGCAAACCCGCCTGGCTCTTCGTCGCTCTGCTGCTAGGATGAAAGCCCAAGCTGATAAGCATCGTTCCCGGCCTCCACGTTACCGCCTGGGACAACGAGTATGGCTTTCCACTCGAGACTTGCCCCTGAAAACCGAGTCTCGTAAACTCTCCCCACGCTTCATCGGCCCCTTCCCCATCACTAGAGTCATCAGCCCCACTGCTGTCCGCCTCAAGCTCCCACCGCCCCTACGTTGCATCCATCCCACCTTCCACGTCTCCAGGATAAAGCTGGTTGTCTGCAGCCCTATGCACCCCGCCCCCAACCCCTCCAGTATCTCGTGGACTGGGAGGGCTACGGCCCTGAAGAGAGATGCTGGGTCCCGGCCCGACACATCTTGGACCCTGGTCTGGTGAAGGATTTTCATCGTCCAAAGGGACACCAGGAGGCGCCCGTTAGGGGGGGGGGGGTACTGTTAGTATCTGAGACTGGAACTCTAGCCGCCCTGCTGGTCAGCAGGAGAATCACCCACTCAATGTTCTTAGTGTGTCGTCTACCCCTCCCTTCCAGTGTCACTCCTGAACCCTGATTGTGATCATGTCCAGCTGTGTCTTGTTTGCCTGTCTGTCCCCACCTGTACTTAAACCCTGTTAGTTCTTCCCTCTGGGTCTGATTGTCTGCATGTGTTCCCTGATGTTTGAGATCCTGACTCCGTTCCCTGTTTGGCAGAGTGATAAGTTAAGTTACCTGATTTCTGTTGTTACTTTGAACCTTTTGCTTATCCCCTCAGTGGACACTTTCTGTTGTGATTTTGTAACGTTTTTGTTTATCTCCGCAGTGGACGCCTTTTGTTGTGACTTTGTAACATTTTTGCTTATTCCCTTAGTGGACACTTTTTGTTGTGACTGTAACATTTTTGCTTATTCCCTTAGTGGACACTTTCTGTTGTGACTTTTTTGCTTATTCCCCTAGTGGACACTTTTTGTTGTGACTTTGAAACCTCTTTACATATCCCCTTAGCGGATATCTTTTGTTGGAACTTTGTAACGCTTTATTTTTTCCCCCGTTGTGGACACTTTTCGTTGTTACTTTGGAAAACTTGGAAAACCAGCATTTTTGTGACTGCCAATAAACCCTCCTCTAACCGATCTGCATTTGGGTCCCCGTGTCTGTATAACCCTAACATTTTGTGTGTATTTTAAGAGATATTCTATATACTGTTCTGTTCTGCACAAGGGAGCTGCCACTCAATCTCATTTGTTAAAATGACAAAGGCTTTTCAGTGTCCAGATAAATATAAATTTCAGGACCAGACCAAGCAGTTAATTGATCAATCGATTAGCTGCCAACTGTTATTTTAATCAGCAATTATTTTGATAATCAATGAATCCTCTATTGCATAGTGTTGCCATATTGCAACAATAACTTTATCTTAATCTTTCTAAGATGTGATATAAAATATAAAAAAAAATGTTTTTACATTCAAGTGTGAAAAAGGGGCTTTTATTTTGAAGGACATAGAATTCATGAAGTCACATGACCAGGATATCCTGTTTGTCATGGACGTTTGTCTCACAACCAACAGTTGTCTTTTATTCAGAATTTGGGAAAATGGTCACAAAATAAAAACAAATTGAATTCACTATCTGGGGTAAGAAAACTTTATTATTAATATTTGTTTTCTTGTTTTTACATTTTATTCAATTCTGATGTTATAAGTTTGTAGTTTGTTTTTTTTTCTAATATGTTAAAATATCTCAGGGGTGAAAGTGAACCGGAACTGTCCGGAACTACATTCCGTTAAAAGATTCACGACCGGAACGGCGTTCCGTTAAAAAAGGAGAAGAAGCTCCCTGTCAACATCCCATGTTAAATAAAGAAAACGATGAACTAAAGTCACATTAGTTACATTATCCGAGTGCTGCAACAATTCCAGTGGCTCGTTTCAGTGTAATCTACGCTGTTTCGGTGTCTGTCTGTGCCGTTTGCCACGGAGCGACAAGTCTGAGCGTGTCTCTGGTTGCTATGCAACGCGAGGCGACGAGCTGAACAAATGCGTTTCTGGTTGGACGATGGACACGTGGTCACATTATCAGCATCGCTAATTCTGATTGGTTGGCACGTGTTTACTCTCACCGACCAAAATGATGTTGGCACAATGCAGCGCAAAATATACGACTTCTTCTATTCATTTTTGAATTGCTATATTGAGCTTAAGTGACTATTTGAGACAGCCTTATTTTATTCCAGAATTTTATTTATTTAACTGAATCACTGTATTTGTTTGTTATACATTTTTGACGACAGTTTCATTTTATTTATTTAACTGTATTACTGTATTTGTTTTACATTTCTGAATAATGCACCTGGTCTAACTGGTTTAATATGCTAAACCTTTACTTATGGATTTAATTCATGAAGTACAGTTCACCAATAAAACATTGGATTTCAGATCTTCTCTTCTTACTGTATTCAATTGATTAGTCATGCACTACAATTTATTAATATCCTAGAATTCAAATTCTTTATCAGGAGACCTTTAGCAGGTATGACATTAAAATGCGATTAATTCGATTAATTAATTACAAAATCCTGTAATTAATTTGATTAATTTTTTTAATCAACTGACAGCACTACTTTTAATATATCTATTATTTAGGCCATATTAAACAATAAAAACATTCAAAACATTTTTTTAGCATCTTAGAAAGTTTCTCTAAATCAATTAATTACATTTTAATAATATTTCATGCAATAGAGGCTTAATCAATTTGAGTCATTTTTTTAAAGTAGAAAATGTCTAAATTCTCTGGTTCCAGCTTCTCTTCTCTGATTATTTCCTGGTTTCTTTATTCTTCTATAATAGTAAACTGATGATCTTTGGGTTGTTTACATGTGGTCTGGACAAAAAAAGACATTTTAGGTTGAATCTTCAGCTTTAGGAAACACCGATCCACATTTTACACTGTTTTTTGAACCAAACAACAACTGATTAATCATTGATCCACAGATGAATTGACTATCAAAATAGTCACTAGTTGCGGCTCTAAGATCTAACATGGGATCCTTCGTAAATACAGGTAATGTCTGTGCAGTGGAGGCAGTCCTGCAGGACTGTTCAGTCATGAAGGTCATTACTGTAATGGAAAAGGTTTGTTAAGCTCCACTTACCCATGTTCATGACATGACTGAGACAGCCCTGGACACGCCGCCAGGGGCCACACCAGCACAAAGGAGAGCGGGAAACAGGATGAACTCTAACACTATCACTACCTGAGAGTAGCCTCGACCTTCCTCCTCCTCCTTGTCTTCCTCACTGTCTCTCCATCCTTAATGTCTTTCTCTTTTCCCCTTTTCGTTCTCTCCTGTGTCTCATTGATTTATTTCCATTTGATTATCAGCCTACAGTTTACTGTAAAATAAAATATACTGAACTTCAGTCTTTAACAAGTGCAATTTGTGTGCTATAATCTTCCTTACACTTTTTTTTTTAAATATTATTTTAAGGTGCAAAAACAGACAGGGTAAAGGCATTAAAGTGGTAAGATATGACAAACTAATTAATACTCAATAAAACCCTCAATTAAAGGCAAACAGCATCAAAATGAACAGAAACAACAACAGTAATAATTATTATTACTTTTTCTTTTTTGGGTAGGACAAAGTAGAAAAGTTGAGATAAATTCAGTTATCAAGTTTACTAAGTTATGCCAACTTGAATTTTGTTTTGAATCTACCAACAATGACACTGCTCAAGTTCAGAATAAAAAAGCAGGTAACTACAAAAACAGTGGTTGAAGTGTCTTTATGAAAACTAAGCACAAACAATAGAAAATAAAAAAATGAACAAAACATTTTTTTTAAAATTAATGTTACTTAAAAAGTCGTGTGCATTGTTATTGTAGTTAAGTAGACAACAAATTAAACTACTTTAAATTTAATATGATAAAGTCAGTCGATTTAACAATTTCTTTTGCGTTACCAACTTAAAAACTGTCCTTAAGATAACATTTATTAAGTCAGCAGAATTTAAGATAATATTTACTTTAAGAAGAAAAGATCATTTGCCCAATGTAATATTGTTTGTTGGTTCAATGCAGTTTGAAATTACGTTGGAATATCTAAGAAAGACTAATGGAAACTGTTGGGTTGAAGGCTAACATTTCTTTTTAGAGTCCATAAGGATCAGTGACAAATAATGTTTGGCAAGATGAGAAAGTAAAAATGTTAAAATACAGTTTTAAGAAGCATTCATCAGGTCTCTATAAATGTACACCGTGTTCATGTTGGTTTCCTGTTATTTCTATTATTTTTTGACACAAAATGTCAAATGGTGCAAATGAAAAAGAACTTGTTGATAGCATGTGTTTAAGGGATTTAAATTATCAGTTTTTATAAGAAAGGCATTATAATATGCCAGCTATATATATATATATATATATAGCTGGCATATATATATAATCTAATATAGATAATATACTGATAATCAAATTGAAATAAATCAATGAGACACAGAGGAGAGAAACAAAAGCAAAGGGGAGACAAGAAAAAGAGAGACGGGTTTAAGGATGGAGTTGAAGAGGAGACAGTGATGAAGACAAGTAGAAATAAATAAATACAACATTGAACAAATAGAATACACAGTGATTGTAGCATCTCTGAAATCAGGAGGACTAGGGTAGAGGTCAGGTAGGTCGGGCTTGTTGGTAACACACCATACACACCACTGGCTGCTCAGGGCTGCAGCCAGACCCTGTGGGAGGGTGCTGATACTTTACGGACCATGACGCACCTTTTTTATAGCCAGCTCCCCAGTCGACTGCCGCGTTAAACCACCTTTTAATGCACTGGAATGCACACACAGTCTCACAGTATCTCAGAAGTAGCATAAAATAAGTCCCATCTTTCTGCCTGCTTAACTCTGTGTCTGATGGAAAAACCTACATTTAAAAAATACTCATAAGCCTGCAAAAGCAATATCCAAACCAGTATTTAGCAGGAGTTAATTTGACAGTCAGGAGGCTTCAATCTCCCTGCAGCGTGCTCAGGCATCTGTACCCGGCGGCTCGCTGAATCCTAATGAGAACATTTCTACCGGTAGCAGCAGAAACAATGGCTGTCTGGCTGTTCATTTGTAGCTACAACAGCAGCTCCGCTCCGCTCCTCCGATCTCTTACACTGACACATGAATATTCCTCATTGCAGATTAGTGATTCTAATCAGCATTCCATCTGAGATGAGCACTGTGGCATTGAATCATCCCACACCCACCTCCTCCAGGGACGGAAAGAGGATTCAGATTCCCTCAAATCGATGGAAAATACTTTGGGATGAATAGAAATCAGCTCTCCTGATAATGATGCACTTTCAGAGTGGGTGTTTCTGGTGCTCTACCGATGGCGCTTGGATTTCTCCATGAATACCACTAAAAAAAAGAAGAGCACTTCTACAACAACGGGTAAACATGTAAAACACTATTAAGTGCTAAGAGATTAGCAGACAGTGACAGCACCGTCCTTTAACAATGATGAAAAGGATGAAAGTGGAGCAGTGACGCGTCACATGGCCCTGTGGTTTTATAATTAGTTAGATCATAAAATCACACAAATCAGGAGAGTTGAAAGCTTTTCACCAAAGGAAACAAAATGAAATTTACAGATTAGAAATGTTGTATTACAAATTAAATATTCAATTAGGAGATTTAAAGACACAATATGTCTTTTTTTGTTGATTAAATGTCTTAAAGTGACTCTAAGGAGTTTATCTTCAGTTAGGAAACAGTGATTCTACATTGCCCACACTCATTTTTATGTCCATTTTTGGCAAAGGTTGTTTCTTCTATGCATTTTATTTTTAGATGATTATTTTGCGGCTGGGTCAGTCAGAACTTCCTTGGAATGACGAAATGAGTTTCTGTAGAAGAGACAGTAGGTAGCCATCAGTGTTACACAAGTAATAACTTACAGGAATGCTTTTTGCTGTAACACAGTAATGTAAGGCATTATAGAAAAAAGGTAATATTTCACTTGGTACAAATGTCAGTAACATGCATTACAATGTGTTTTTAACCTGGATTAAATTGGTTGTTTTTTGTTTTTTCCTTCATTCAATTTCACTAAAATCGCTGCAACATCAGCAGCAGTGAAACAACCAAAATATTTCACTCCCTTTTCCTTTTGGCATCAGACAGAAGATGGAGATGATCCAACCTGCAGAAATGTTGGATATCACATTCTACTGATGAACACACTCATTACTTTATGTTGTGAAACATCAGGATGTGAAGAACATCGTAGTCAAATGCACTTTGTTCTCCACCTAAAGAAGTGTCCACTTCCTGAAACAGCAGCAGTAATTGAACATTTCCAGAGGAGCCATAGTAACATGAAGTTAACATGAGAGTGGAGATAAAAGCACTAAACAGACTAAATGAACCTTCTCCTGCTCTGAGATTCTTGTTGTTGAAGACATGAACCACTTTAACAGTAGAATCAGCGGCTGAATGAAAACTTGTCAGCAACATCCTTGTTGTGACTAGCAGCAATAATGACAAAGGTGAACTATATTTACATCAACTAATCCACATTTACAGTTATTTTGGTGAGAATAACTTCAAAGTAATGCAATAGTAGTGCAATGCCTTATATTTTAAATACAGTGATATTGTAATGAATTACTATAGGCCAGTGACATGTGGAGATGAAGAGAAAACACAACAACCTCACCTGTAGCCATCATTCCATCTTCAAATCACCTGACGCTGGTTGCTAAGGTTTACCACAGCAGCCAGGGAGGCTCATGGGAAATGTGGTCGTTTTGGGTGTAAAACACTTCCCAAAACTCCTTGTAAGGCCTTTAAAATGACTAATGCTATGTTACATTTGTTGTTGAGATGTGTACATTCATTATCCCAAATGTCTCCTTCAATTTGGGATTTTTTATGAATTCATACTTTTAATTTGTAATCTAATCAACAGAAGGACTATGGTAACTTATCAACATCCTTTGTGCATGAGTCAGTGTTTTGATCATAAATTGACTTTTTTTATCTGGTTTATATATATGATATACCTTTTTTTTTTATAAATCTTGGTGTTTTTTTCAAACTATCTTTAACAAGATGAAGGATTTTCGTTGCTGGATGTCTGGATCTTAAGTTATTGAAGCTGCCTCTGAGAAACACAGATTTTTAACATGAACATATTGCATTCAGTGTTTTTACATTAAACCAATAGGTCTGTTTCTTTAGACAGATCAAGGCGACATCTCCCATCTTTTTGTGTTTTCACTGTTATACTGTAGGGGGCGCTGTGTTGTAACATGAGAAGAAGATAAAGCAGGTTTTTTTGTTTTCCATGCTACATGCTACCATGTTAATGCTACACACTAGCATGAGGCCACCAGAGAAATCCCATCCAAAGGTGCACTGGAGTAATTATCAGACATGTGGTCAACAAGTGTCTCACTTTCAGCTTTTTGTCTAAAGAGTTGACTATTTGATGAAACCCACCTACTTAAAATGGCTGGCAACTCTTCTAAATTATTCTGGATACTGGAAAGTGAGCTAATATGAAGAGCAACATCTCAATAAACAGCTTAATAATAATAATAATTATAATAATAATAAACACATCTGTTTTTTAAGATTAAACTGTTTAATTCAGTGTTTTTACTGGTTTTAGTCAGTGGATCTGTTTGTTATGTAGAGAGAAAAAAAAAACCTCCTGAACGATGATCACTGAAGAAAACCTAACAGCCTGTAGAGCAATGAAGACAACAACTCCCATGATCCATTTATATCTGGTTCATTCCCAACCATCAGACAGAATAACATCCCATAGAGGCGTAAACACTCTCCAATTAGACCTGCACATCTAATATTGTTGTTTACCTTCATAGCTGCTTCTCATTTAAAATCAGTTTGCAATTTACTTGACAAACATTGGCTTCAAAAGGCTTAAAGATGAACTTGCTCTCAACGCTTTTCTATAAATATTTGTCTACTTTATGAATTTCTATGACTTTTTAAGCTTTCCTATTTTTCTATTAGCGTTTCTTATGACTATTTGTCTAAGACATATTTATATGCACTGCTGATATGCACACAATTCCACACAGTCAGATAAATAGGGAACAATTAATGAATAATAATGAAGGAATTTTTCTTGTTCAGTGCGATTTGTGAGTACAAATCAACAGGAACATGCTACTGTCCACACACTTCTAGAAGCACATAATCTCCAAACACTAAAAACTGCATATTTGATGCTCAGACAGTGGTTAATCAGAGACATTGGTGCTCAGCCTTTAAAGAAAATAATATCAAAGGACTTTTCAGCAGAACATTGTTGTTGTATGTTTGCCTCTGTAGTCAACATGCATGAGTGGCCTTCACTGGTTCACTGCTCCTAATATCCAGCAAGAGATGCTCCTCAGACCTTCTCCCTCTGAAACACACACTCTCACTCATGCACACACACACACACACAGAAAATGAGAAATGGCACACTGAAGCAGAGCAGATGCCACACACTCAAACTCACACAACAACCCTCACCTGCAGCAGGTGATGATGTTTTACATTCGCAGATCTGCAGAAATGCTGTAATATCATACTTTATATAAGATTTTTCAGATATGAAATTATTTATATGTAAATCAAAGGAAATCAGATACTGTTTTTTACCCAGTTTCACTTCTAGAAGATGGAAGTTCCGCTGTCCACCGAAATCCATACAACGAGAATCTCACACCATGAAAAGGTCTATAAATGTCCACAAAAACTTCCTCAGGTCCTCTGGTGTTTGTTTGGTTTTGCTGTGATTTTATCTAACGTGAGTGAGTCACTGCATCACGCTGTCTGTAGTTTAAAACTCTAGTGCCCATTTTCATGGTTATTACTGTAATGCGACTTCATGGTGCATTCAAGTGCACCTCGTTGAAACAGGAATCAATTGATGTTTCTAAATGTTTTTGTTTTTGTATACATTCTTCCCTCATCTTATTTACTGCATATTTCATTTTTCTTTATTGCTTTTACTGGTGTATTTGAGATAGTTCTACTTTAATCCTCTAATAGTGTAGAAACAGTGTAGAAATAGCATAGTCACCACACATGTTAGATCTCAATTGATGAAAACATTTGTAGTGAGTTCACACACAGACATGAACTGTGTCTGTATTGTTGTGTCTGTAGTTGACAAAATGTAATCTAACATTTATCCTAAGCAGCTGCAACTCATGCGGAATAGTAAAATATGGAGGTGTTTTTTTTTTTTTTCCTTTTTGGTCTTAGTCCTCTCTGGTCTTGGTTTAGACGGTTTTGACTACAAGTCTAACACACACACATCAACATGCGGACTAGATCATTTTCTGATTGTTGTACAGCCGCTCTACATCTAAGCAACAGCTAACCAAGGTCGCTGTGACCTCACAAAACAAGGTTTTGGCCAAAGTTCTAGAATTCATAGGTAATTATGACGGTAAACAGAGGTGGTATTTTTTAGTTTAATAATTAGTTTCCAAATGATACAAATGTTTCCTCACATGCAGCTTTTATATGTAGTCAAACAATAATAATGAAACTAACACTCATAAAGTGCCTTGCAGACAGTAACTGTAATGGCTCAGGCAGCAAAGAACCCAAAGGCACGACTCAAAAGCAGATATGCAAAGTCCAACGATTTTATTTGTGGTCAAACAGGCAAGAGTCCAATACCGGGCAGACAGGCAGATAATCCAAGGGGGCAGGCAGAATCCAAAAACCGGGAAACAGGCAGAACAACAGGGTAATGGGAATGTGGGGAAAAGGCTGGAAAACTAGGCACGAACACACTAGACAATCCGGCAAAGAGCAAGTGAGACTGAACTGGTATATAGTAGTGGATATAGTGGAGCTGATGAGGATCAGGTGTGGAGATGGGCGGGGAAGCACAGGTGAGGGGAATGAGGTAATTGCAGGACTGATGAGGCTG
This sequence comes from Lepturacanthus savala, assembly GCA_030544235.1. Lineage (NCBI taxonomy): Eukaryota > Metazoa > Chordata > Actinopteri > Scombriformes > Trichiuridae > Lepturacanthus > Lepturacanthus savala. The sequence continues at coordinate 28,504,523 of CM060469.1, forward strand.
GCAGGAACTAAAATGACAGGAGAGTTAATGATAAGCCGGACAACACAAGATTTCAAAGATTAATTTGTGACAGTAACACATTAATAAAGAAAACAAAACAGTATAATGTAAATGTAAATATAATATAATGTAAATATAAAAAAGTGTACAAACACAGGGGAAAATCACCTGAAACCAAAAAATAAATATAAATATATGTCTAGGGTAATTTCCAGACTGGGAACACATACTCCCTCATGCAGTTAGTAGAGGTTTGGTTGATGAATGGTACATAAATATACATTCATTATACACTGGGTTAATGACCAAACAAAAGAAACAATTAGAGAAATCAGATATATCTCACAAAAGGTCAGCAAAGTGTTCCTTGTTGCAGTTCCAGCATGCTGTGAATGAGGCTGTATGCTAATATATGTGATGTTTATTATGCAGCTGGTTAATGATATTACACTGCAAAAAATTTAAACTGTATCAAGCGAAAAAATGTTGGTTTTGTGCAATTAGGTTAATTAATTGAGTAGAATTATCTTCTTCTGTTGGCAACAACAAGCTGCTGTTACTTCTTCTGTTACTGTTTGTTGAACCAAACCCAGAACTTAATGCAACAGAAATGATTTTTCTCTTATTCAGCTTATTAAATCTTCCCATTTAACTAAAAGTGCTCAAAAATCCAAGTGGTTTAACTGTCTGCATGTGTGTGGTGATCAAAGATGGGAAAAGATTATATATATATATATATATATATATATATATATATATATATATATATATATATATATATATATATATATATATATATATATATATATATATTTAAGCTAAACATTATAAGCAATATGTTCTTCAAATTATGTTGAACCTCTATTGCCTCAAGCTTTCCTAAAAGCTACAATATAAAATCTATGTTTTTACAGATAGGCATGAAAAGAGGGCTTTTATTGTGAAGGACATAAAAGTTTATGAAGTCACATGAGCAGGATTGTCTTTTCGCTCATGGACATTTGACATGTGAGCATCACTGCCTCACAACCAAACATTGTTCAGAAGTTTTCACCAAATAAAAAAAATATCTCATGATCTAGGGTCAGTAAACTATATTATTATTATTAGTTTTTTTTACATTTGATTTAAGTTTTTTTTTCTAATATGCTAAAATGATTTGTTGCTATGTGGCAACAATATGCAAATGTGGAAAATTCCTCGTGCATACAACCTAATGGAGTCCCATTGACTATCCTGAGACTATGTTTTACAACTTTTTCTTATATTTCTTAAATAAATCTATCATTTGGGCCATTTGAAATAATCAAAAACATTCAAAACATGTTTTACCATGTAATATTTCAATCAATAGAGGATTAACACCATGGTCAGACTGTCCTCAGGATTGTATCAGACATGATGGATGAAGTTTTCAGTTATAAAGTGGTTCTAAGTATGAAGGTCAGGGAAGCATCTGTGTGTTTTTTCTCCCTCAGCCTCTGTCAGTGTTCCATGATCCTGACACTTCTGTTACAACACGCCGTCAAAGAAAAGAAACATGTGAAGCTAATTTCCTCAAATGGCGTCGCCCTGACAGTCCGTCGTCCCAACTCTGAAGAAGCGCTGTGATGTGTGACATGCGCAAAGATCATATAATTGTGCTCCACTCAGTGGTACACCCAAGCGACACACTCCGTGGGATCCTAGGAGGAGGCCAAGAGGTACTGAATGAGGAGAGAAAAGAGGTTGACCGTGGAGGAGGGAAGAGGGAACTGTGATGCTGCTGATGAGAAAAAAAGAGCTTCAGCAAGGAGCTGGGAAAGGAGATAATTGCTGCTGTCAGACAGAAAGAGAAAGAGTGGGAAAAAGAGCAACAAATTAAAGTAAAAAGAACAAAAATCATCAATAATATCACAATGAACATCAACAGCAGCTTGTTGTTGATATTTATAGAAGGCTATGTTTATCACAGGGCTTGAACTGGCCCTCTGTGCTGTGTGGAGGTTCTTGCTGTGTTCAGTTATGTCACTCGGTTCATCTCATTAGGTTCCACTCAATATCTGGCAAGCGTGACCCGAAGACACAAACTACGTGAGAAGCTTTGGAGGAACAGAGAGAGGAGGAGGAGCTGGAGGAGGAGGTTAAAGATGAGGAAGGAAGGCTGTTCCTACACGTGTAAAATGGAAAGTGTGCTTCCATCCTCCTGGTTCACAGAGGAAGTAGTTAGATACTCTACTGGAGTAAAAGTAGAAATACTGTTGTCAAAAAAATACTCAATAACAAATAAAAGTCCTTAAATCAAATAAATAAAATACAGAAGTATTACCAGACAAATGTACTTAAAGTATAAAAAATAAAATGCAGACTGTGTATGTGGGCCAGAGACAATTCATGTTTGGCACGATGAGAAAGTCAAAAACTTTTTAAAATACAGTTTTATTCAGCATTCATCAGGTCTCTCTAAATGTACATTGTGTGTTCATGTTGGTTTCTTGTTATTTAAATATCCATTCATCCATCCATCATTATTTTTTTAAATCACGATTTTGTATGATTTTTTTTTACACAAATGTCAAATGGTTTATCTGAAAAAGAATGATACATTTTAAATATATACATATATATATATATATATATATATATATATATATATATATACAGCATGTGATAGCATGTGCTTTTAATGTGTTAAAACCTTTTTATGAGAGTTAAATTATCTACAATATTTTTTTGAGGTAGCATGTATACAGACTGACCAATAACCATTAAAACACTAATACATTTTTTTTTGCAAATTTCATAATTGAAATTACCCAAAAAGTAAAGGGTTTGTCCTTGGATAATTATACATCTTACCACAAAGTCTCACCAAAATCTAACTAGTAGTTTTCCATAATAATAATAAACAGCACTGAAAAACAAACCTTCACATGAAGGTAACAGTAGAACAGTAGAACTGGAGCAGCAGCAGAAGATGGACGAATGGACGACAAATTCACAACAGAATCAGTCGAAAGTTGCACCTGCAATTTATGAAATTCAAATTTTTTTAATAATTACACTCATCTCATTAGCTTCATATCTTGCAAGCTCCAGTGACCTGAAGACAGGACGGGACCAAGAGTGAGGTGGATAGATGAAGATTCTTCTTCTGGTGGAGAACACACGCAGACAAATATCACACTACACATGCACAGTGGCTGAATATGGATATTTTAGTGACATATTGAGCCATGGTTTTGCACTCTCCTTCATACTGTATGTGAGGTCACGCTGCGTTTGTTTACGACTCTGCTGCCGTCTAATTGTTCCCCCCACAAGCCTGCACCCTAGAGACCGACTCCTCTGGGGGCTTTGGAGAGAGAGACAGGGGTACCGAGCGAGGCAGAAAGTGGAGCAGAGAGATGAGGAGGGAGGAGAGTGTTACCACTGAAAGAAAAGAGCTTTACCAAAGAGCCGCAAAGCATATAATTGCCTGAACTGGCCAGAAAAATAAAGAAAAGAAATAAAGAGGAAGAGGAAAGGGTTGAGAAAGCGAAGTAAAGCCTTACTCACTCCGTCGGCACATGAAATTGTTGACTTAGTAATGACTTATATGTCATTAATGGCTTTCTTTGATACATTACAGGCTTATTTAAGTTTCCTTTATACATGTGAATGTAGGGTGATATCAGGTAAAATGGGCCATTTCAGGTATTTCAGGTAGGGGCATCCCAGTCCCTCTGTAAATTAGAGCCAATGACTACAAAGGATTTCAAACTGTTCACATAACTGTGCCTGACAAGTAACAGGTGATTTGATTAGTTAATGGTTTCTATGGTGATTTGATGGTGGTGAGACAATACTTCACATCTAGACTGAACCAGAAATGTGCATGGTAAGTAGCCTGGCATAACAAATCTAACTAAACTATTATGAGGATGACAAATCTAATAAAAAGATGCACATAAATGCTATGCATGATATCTGTCTTAAAGGCATCTATCAGAAATAATCCTGTTAGTTTGGTATATTAACATATTGTTTTGGAAAAGTGATGGGCCACATGGTTTCAGCTGAAATGGGCCTAACCTCTGTCTTCTCTTCATCTTCTCCCACTCATCCATGGATTGGATCATGGGGGCAGCAGCTTCAGCAGGGAGACCCAGACTTCCCTCTCCCCGGCTACTTTGGCCAGCTCTTCTGGGGTTACCCTAAGGATTTCCCAGGCCAGCTGAGAGACATAGTCTCTCCAGCATGCCCTGGGTCTTCCCAGGGGCCCAACTGGCTCCTCTCGATACGGAGGAGCAGCAGTTCTACTCTGAGCTCCTTGCTGATGACCAAGCTTCTCACCCTATTTCTAAGGGAGAGCCCAGCCACCCTGTGAAGGAAACTCATTTCAGCTTCTTGTATTTGTGATCTCGTTCTTTCAGTCACTACCCAAAGCAAATAGTAGCGACCCGATCCTGAGGCCACCGAACCACAGCACCTCAAAGCCCTGGCTGCGCCTAGAAATTCTGTCTATAATAGTTATGAACATAATCTGTGTCAAAGGGCAGCCCTGACATAGTCCAACCCCCACTGGAAACAAGTCTGACTTATTGTCAGCAATGCGGATCTCTGGCAATCTCTGGCATCGGGCGTACAGGTACCAGATAGCCCGTGTCAATGGGTCCGGAACCCCATACTGCCGGAGCACCCCCCACAGGACTCCCCAAGGGACATGGTCCAGGTACTGTAATGGCTCAGACAGCAAAGAACCTAAAAGTACGACTCAAAAGCAGATATGCAAAGTCCAAAGATTTATTCGTGGTCACAAACAGGCAAGAGTCCACTACCAGGCAGACAGGCAGATCGGGCAGATAATCCAAGGGGGCAGGGAGAATCCAAAAACAGGGAAACAGGCAGAGTCCAAAAAACCGGGAAAGAGGCAGAACAACAGGTAAGCGGGAATGTGGGGAAAACACTGGAAAGTTAGGCACGAACACACTAGACCAGGGGTGGGCAATCCTGGTCCTGGAGGGCCGGTGTGGGTGCAGGATTTTGTTCCAACCAAGAAGTTACACACCTGATTCTACTAATCAACCTCTAGAGCCATTGCCAAGGCCTTCATTAGTAGAATCAGGTGTGTAACTTCTTGGTTGGAACAAAATCCTGCACCCACACCGGCCCTCCAGGACCAGGATTGCCCACCCCTGCACTAGACAATCTGGCAAAGGGCAAGTGAGACTGAACTGGTATATATAGTGGAGCTGATGAGGAACAGGTGTGGAGATGTAGATGGGCGGGGAAGCACAGGTGAGGGGAATAAGGTGATTGCAGGGTGATGAGGGTGGCAGGAACTGAAATGACAGGACAGTTAGTGATACAGCCGAAAAACACAACATTTCAAAGAGTAACTTGTGACAGGTACACAAAATACATGTAGGCTGGTTGGGTGAACTCCCATGCACCCTCCAGGACTGCGCTAAGGGTATAGAGATGGTTCCATGACCAGGACGAAAACCACACTGCTCCTCCTGAATCCAAGGTTTGACTATCTTATGGACCTTCCCAGGGAGGCTGAGGAGTGTGATCCCTCTATAATTAGAGCACACCCTCCAGTCCCCCTTTTTGAAGAGGGGAATCACCACCCTGGCCTGCCAGTCCAGAGGCACTGCCACCGATGTTCATGCAGTGTTGCAGAGATGTGTCAACTCTACAACATCTAGAGCCTTGAGGAACTCCAGGCGGATCTCATCCACCCCGGGGCCTCGCCACTGAGGAGCTTTTTGACTACCTCAGTGATCTCAGCCCCAGAGATAGATGAGTCCACCACCGGCTTCCCAAACTCTGCTTTTTCAACAGAAGACATGCTGGTGGGATTGAGAAGGTCTTCATAGTATTCCCCCCACCAACCCAGAACATCCCAAGTTGAGGTGAGCAGCACACCGCTGCCACTGAGCACAGTGTCAACAATGCACCGCTTCCCCCTCCTAAGCTGTCGGATGGTGGTCTAGAACCTTGAAGCCATTCGAAAATCTTTCTCCATGGCCTCACCGAACTCCTCCCATGCCTGAGTTTTTGCCTCAGCAGCTGCTGCTGTGGACACCCTTATGCCTGAACATGGTGTTTGTTATGGACAATCCATGATGAGCACAGAAGTCCAACAATGAAACACCACTCGGGTTCAGCCGGGGGTTGGACAACCAGGGTCCCTGCCTCCGACCGCCGCCTAACTCTCCTCTCACTCTCCCCCTGTGGCCCCCCCACGGGTGGTGAGCCCATGGGGAGGGGGGCCCACGTCGCCCTTTCGAGCTGAGCCCGGCCACCAGGTGCTTGAACCCTCCCCCCTCCCCCAGGCCTGGCTTTAGGGGGGGGGCCTGGTGACCCGTACCTAGGCAGGGTTCACGTTTGCCCAATCTTCCTCATCTTCATCAGGGGCTTTTGAGCTTCACCTAGGACCCAATTGCCATGGGTGACCCTACCAGCGGCATAAAGCCCCCGACAACATAGCTCCTGGGATCATTGGAACACGGAAACCCCTCCACTGCAGTAAGGTGGCAGCTACAGGAGGGGCCTAACCTCTGTGTCACTCACATGGCATTTGGTTGAACTAAAACATGGACAGTATGTTGGTTGTCATGGAAAATGAGTTCAACTCAAAGTAGTCACTACCTCTATTTAACTCTTCCATGATTTTCAAATTGTTTTGTTTCAAACCTTCTCAACCCTTCCTCTTTACTGGCTCTTTATTTAGTGGAGCTTCATACACAAAGAATTACATTTATAATATATTTAGTGCAAGATATAAATAATATAGAATTACATTATAGTGTCCAATTATTATTTTTTTCTGATTGTTTTTCTAACCATTCAATCTAATAACTCATTATTACTGACTTTTATTACATTAACAATGTAAAAAATATGTTTTTGGCAGTTATGCATAAAACATTCATGACATCATTGACTGCTACTTAGTTTTTTTCCTTTGAAAAGAAGAAGCTTTAGTTGGAAGCCGGGAAGCATATAATTGCCACAGAGCAGATGGAAAGGAGAAGCAGGCAGAAAAAAAGATGAGGAGAGTAGCAAAGAGTGGGAGGATCAGAGAAGGGGGAGATAAAGAGATAAAGAGGAAGAGGTAAAGAAAGAAATTAACGAGTAACGGAATGAGAAATCTAGTGTGTTTATCGGATCCAGAGGATAAAGTGATTCTGATTGTGAAAGAAAAGTAAGACGAGAGTAGGGAAAAGATAGAAATACAGATGGAAAGGATGGCAGGGAGAAAGGGAGAAAAGAGGCAAAGACAATAGAAGCCAAGTCAAAAGCCAGCGAGCCAGTTCCATTACCAGGTCTCCTCTAACAGGAGGGGAGGCCAGGCTGGAACAAATGGACTGTAATTGCACACAATCTGTCTTCAGAGCTCAATCACTTGGCCCTGTGGGGACCATCGGTGAAACACTTCTTTCACACTAATCTAATAACGTCCTCCCTGCAGAGACGTTACCTTTCACCTTCACCACGGATGTCACAACCACAAAAAACAATTTCATCTTATCACAGATTTTCTATTTGATACAATTAGTCCAATATTAAGTGGAATTATCTTATTTCATTGGCAGATAATTTTGCTTATTTCATTGTTTTTCTTGATTTTTTTTTTCAGTTTAATCGAGTTTAGTCAGTCATCTTATACCTGCTTATTCCTCATTAGGGTCACATGGTCTGCTGGAGCCTATCCCAGCGCATTACGGTGAGAGGCAGGGATACACCCCAGATGGTCTCCAGCCAATCGTGGGGCACACACACTATTCACTCACACACTCACACCTATGGGGAATTTAGTCTCCAATGAGTCTCCAATTAACCTCAGCATGTTTTTGGACTGTGGGAGGAAGCTGGAGTACCTGGTGAAAACCCACGCAGACACGGGGAGAACATGCAAACTCCACATAGAAAGGTCCCAGACATTAGTTGAATGTATTTTATCAAGTTCCTGCAAATATGAATCAAGTTGGCTCAACATAAAATACATAATGGATACAACACATGATTTGTTGAGTCAACTTTCTGTATTAAGTAATCCAGTAGTCCAACCACTATTGCAAAATTATATAAACACAATATAAACACATGAAAAAATAGCTTCAATAACACCTTTTTCGAGGACAAAGCCTTTACGCCCTCTGACAGACTTTGGCTTGAGTATGCTCACAAACTGAAATTACACTGTCCACACCACAGATGAATAATATGAGCATTAAAAGAATGGCACCCTGACTTTAGCGGAAATCAATGACTGAATTTAATCTGAGTCCATCAACAAAAGAGCATCGTTCATGACTTGATCAGCTGAGTCCATTTTAAGTGTGTTCAGAATTGTTGCAGTGAAATGCACATACATAGAAATTGTATCTCTCTGAGCAGCTTTCTTTCTCTTTACTGCTCTACAAAATATCATACAAATTAGTGTCTGCATGAGTAATCTGTTAGAACATGAAAACATAAACCCTGCTGTGACCTACAGAAAGGATTTACATTTATTTTCTCCTTAATAGTGGAATGGACAAATAGAAAAAAAGAGAACCATCCCTCTAACTGAGCAGTTTATTCTTCAGAGAGTGGACCCTAGGAGGGCATCTTCTCTGAGCTCATTCTCACAAACAGGCACTGCTGAATCACCTCAAAAGTATATTTCATGCCTTTCAGATAGTCAAGGACCCATCAGGTTCACAAAAGTGTTAGGTATATCATAACAATGATGAATGACAGTCTTTTCCTCGATGCCAATGACAAAGTCGTTGTAGGAAACTGGAATGAGCTCCTTCACATCTTCAATGACCAAACGAGTTGAAGACATCCTCTTCAGAATGTGTTGTCTTCATGTAAAAACAAACATACCAAAAAGATTCCAGTGCTTCAGATGTGGTTTGTCATGTATACACAGAGGATGTCTGAAATGACATGTATAACCATGCCCTTTGTGGACTAGTTTTTCTATCCTTGAACATTTTGCTGCTTACTTCACACCTATTCGTCAATGTAGAAGGATTTTCCTTCATGTACCATTTTTAAATAAGCAAAATACTGTGTATCATTACAATTATCGGACTATTATTGTACAGTTCACAATTTAACTTTGCAGTCACCTGCTTTGAACGGGCGTTCATTTCAACAGTTTTTTTTGGCTTTTTTTTTGACTGTTTTTTTGTTTGTTTTTTTTGCCTTGTCCTTTGTACATGTGTGAACTTGATTGAAAAATAGTGAGAGATGTGTGTGGAGTTTTAGTCTGTCAGCATGTTCCTGTGTTTTTATTTCTACACCTAAATATATAGTTTATACATTTGGCTCCTGTTGCACAGCTTGCTAATTCTCCTCCTGTAATTATACTGACACCAAAACTGAATACTGTAATGATTAATTGATGTTTAATTGCTCCTTTAATTATGCAGTCAATGTATTTTGTAATGGTTTTCCATCTTGTTTTCTGCTACATTGTGTTTCATTTAATCACCTCATCTGTAATCATCTGTAATATTTAATCATCTGTCCCCCACAGACTCATACATCAAACTGCAAACATCGTGCTTCATATGTCAAACTACAAACATCATGCTTCATATGTCAAACTACAAACATCATGCTTCATACATCAAACTACAAACATCATGCTTCATATGTCAAACTACAAACATCATGCTTCATACGTCAAACTGCAAACATTGTGCTTCATATGTCAAACTACAAACATCATGCTTCATATGTCAAACTACAAACATCGTGCTTCATACGTCAAACTACAAACATCATGCTTCATACGTCAAACTGCAAACATTGTGCTTCATATGTCAAACTACAAACATCATGCTTCATATGTCAAACTGCAAACATCGTGCTTCATATGTCAAACTACAAACATCATGCTTCATATGTCAAACTACAAACATCGTGCTTCATACATCAAACTGCAAACATCGTGCTTCATATGTCAAACTACAAACATCATGCTTCATACATCAAACTACAAACATCATGCTTCATACATCAAACTACAAACATCATGCTTCATACATCAAACTACAAACATCATGCTTCATATGTCAAACTACAAACATCATGCTTCATACATCAAACTACAAACATCATGCTTCATATGTCAAACTACAAACATCATGCTTCATGCGTCAAACTACAAACATCATGCTTCATACATTAAATTTCATACGTCATGCTTCATACATCAAACTACAAACATCATGCTTCATATGTCAAACTACAAACATCATGCTTGATATATTAAACTACAAACATTATGCTTCATACATTAAACGTCATACGTCATGCTTCATACATCAAACTACAAACATCATGCTTCATACATCAAACTACAAACATCATGCTTCATACATAAAACGTCATACGTCATGCTTCATACATCAAACTACAAACATCATGCTTCATATGTCAAACTACAAACATCATGCTTGATACATTAAACTACAAACATCATGCTTGATACATTAAACTACAAACATCATGCTTCATACATTAAACTTCATACGTCATGCTTCATGTGTAATAACGCTGCCCTGTCAATGGTTTCATATGCACTGAAATACATAAACACTTGTTACACACTGTTGCTGTTCAGCTTTCCCCACTGATTTCCAAGTGTGTTTCAGTGGACTCTATCGGGATGGAAATCTCATCCTCCAACAGTACATTCGGTCCGGAACAGGGTCCAGGTGCAGCTCAGTGGGAGGCACCTCCCCCACTCCCCAGAAACCTGGTGATTACAGGACAATTAGAGTAAATACTAACAGCCGAGCTTCATCCCAAACACAGCCTTTATCAGACAGCAGCCCGCCTCTCTCTGGCAACACTGGGCATTTATCTCCATTTAGACAGACTGACAACCCCTCCAGGCACAATCCTGCATGGAAATAGCTTCACAGTAAACACATTCTTCTTAAAGAGCTATTTAATCTGGTTTGAATTGTATTGTCCTTTTGGTAAAGATACAGTGTGTCAGATTTAGCAGCATGTTGCAGGAACAGATTTGTCAGAAATGGAATATAATATTCATAAGTATATAATTCAATCTGAGTAAGAATTGTCTTTTTCTTACCTTAGATTCAGCCATTTTTATCCACATGAGGAGTGGGTCTTCCTCTACAGAGCCGCCATGTTTCTACAGTAGCTCAGAGCAGACAAACCAAACAATGGCTCTAGAGATGTACTCTAGTTTCTCCTAGATGTTTCCATACCTTACCATACCAGATACCACCAGAAACTACGCACTTTAAACACATGGAAATTATAAACACTGTTATTTGAAAGGGTGACATAGTGGAGCAGGGGTTAACGCTGTTGCCTCACAGCAAGAAGGTCGCAGGTTCAAGACTTCCTTTGTCCTGGGTCTGGGAATTTTCTGTGTGGAGTTTGCATGTTCTCCCCATGTCTGCGTGGGTTTTCACTGGGTACTCCGGCTTCCTCCCACAGTCCAAAAACATGCTGAGGTTAATTGGTGACTAAATTGGCTGTAGGTGTGATGTGTGAGTGAATGGTGTGTGTGCCCCACGATTGGCTGGTGACCATCTGGGGTGTATCCCTGCCTCTTGACTTAATGCACTGGGATAGGCTCCAGCAGACCATGTGACCCTAATGAGGAATAAGCAGGTATAGAAGATGACTGACTGTTAATTGAGGTGGGAGAACTTCACTTGATGTTTGAAGGAAGTAAATTTTGAAAGTTTACTTTTAATGTTGCTTTCAACAATAAAACCTGAAAGGAATCTTTGTTTGAGTTAACCAACATTTTTACCACATACTGGTCAGTGTGATAGCTGTGGGATTAACAAACAATTAGAGGTGAAACAATTAGCTGCTTAATCAGTCACCTGAATTAATCTGCACCTGTTTCCACAGTTGATTAATCACTTTTGTACATTTTTAATGTTTAAAAGCTGCAAATGTTCTAGGTTAGCAAACATGTTTTCCCCCTGTGTATCTACTGTACACAAGCTTCCTCTGATATGTTTTTAAGGATCAATCATTTCCTCAAAGCAGTGGCTTGTTTGAACTCATGATTTATCTTCGACTTTCATGTCCATCCAAGTGCAAGTGCTCACCAACCTAATATTTTCTATGGGGGAGAATGGCGAATGTGAGGAATTGCAAGGCAGACCATTAATCATTTAACAAGGTTAAACATAAAAAAATGCTCTTATGTGGTGCCAGCAACATGCAAAAACCCTATTAAAAGGGAAAAAAATGTTGAGACTGAGCAAATCCAACTTAAAAAGCATTTGAAGGTTATCTAACTTTGACTTTCCAGTGTGAACTATATATGCAGGTGGGAGGAATTTGATTGGATCATTGAAAAGTGGGCTTATCCTCACATCCTACAGGAAGAATCAGGCAGCACCTCATGTTCATCTTACATCATATTGTGGAGCACCACTTGCCTCTACTACTGGTTAACATTTCTCTGGGCAATAAAACGAGAATCTTATCATCAAAGTAGAAGAATAATTTTGCCCACTCTGAGTTCTTGAATGCAAAAAAAAAAATTGTATTGTTGTAAGTGTCACATGTCATTAGGAAGCTCTTGACACTTTAATCCCTGCTGTAAATTACACAGAGGCAATGCTCTAAGTAAATAATGTCATAGTGTTAAGTAGGCGTTATGTATATAATTAAAAACACTTTTTTACATGGAAAAAAATGTGTGAAAATTGTTGGCAGCATATGTTTTTTATTGTGATGATTTCTCCATCACATAAACATAAAACATACTTTTCACAATTAATTGCATGTTGCACAAAAAAAAAAAAATAATCGAGCCTATGCTTACCAGTGGCGGTTGCCCTAAGACTGTAAGGGAAGCTCGGCTTCCCCTAAAATGTGAAAAAATAACTGGTATTTACTATTGTGTTTCTTTGTTTTTTCTTTGACTAAATAATGTGCTGGAATGCATTCAACTTTAATTCAGAATTAGACACTTTTCACAGGTCACTGATGCTATTTTCTTCTCATTCCTTCATTCAGCTTCCGGGCATCACCAGGTTTGGTCCAAACCCATTGGATGCTAAGCATCTCTGGGGGTCTATGGGGGAGTGGGTGTGGCCTCGAAGAGCTTGACGCTAAGGTTTCCGCATGATGATTGGATGATCTGTCTGAAGCTACATCTTATTTTCATTGACAGTGAAATGAGCAAATCAGTGATCTTGAAATATAAACCATTACACCTGGAGCTTTATTCAACTTTCATTCCAAGACGAGTGGATCATGCAACCCAAAAAGCATTTTCCTTATAGACCGAATAATTAAAAAGAATCCGATAAAATTGTATTGTATATCTATATCTTAAAAGAACAAAAACTCTGGAAAAGTCTCTATTCCCAACGTGGTCGTGCTGTCTTGGGAGTAAGGATGTTTTTTTATTTATTTATTTTTCTTTGAACGTTTTTAATGTGCTCAGCAAGTGAATTAAACGACTCAAATGGAGTATTTTATGCAATTTACACATTCTCATCACCCCGGGACATGATGGGAGGACCCAGAGCATCATGGGAGGTTACTCTACTGATCGGTCTCTATGGGTCACTATGGGAAATAAACCAGGAACTTTTTCAGTGTATGCACCAGGTAAGCAACTTCCATTGAAATAAATGGTGGTGTTTTTTTTAGTCCATTATCCAGCTCTATAATACATCCATGCTTCACACTCTCACACATAGCACGTAACATAAGTGTCACGCGGTGAGGTCAAGTTGGGTTTTGTCTTGTCACTTCCTGTTTTATTGTGAAAGATAACTCTCCTCTCATTTCAGGTCACTTGTCCTTCCTCATGTGTCATCGGTCTGATTGTCGGCCCCGCCCTGATTGTTTCCACCTGTTCCCCATTACCCGGAGTATATCTTGTCTGCGTCTCACCTTGTCTTGTGCCAAAGTGTTTTGTTCTTTCGTTCACCAAAGCCCTTTGTCCAGTATCCATAGCTATAGCCTTGTTGCGTGTGTTTCCTTGTTTTGTCTCGAAAGAGTGATTTTCTGTTGTAACTTTTGTAGCATAGCCATTTGTTTTGTTGTGTTTAGTTTAGTTAATGTTTTTCAGCCTGTTGTTTTTCCTCGTTAAGAGCGATTTTGATTTTGATAACTTTTATAGAGCAGATTTAACATTAGGATATATCCAGTTAATGTTTTTCAGCCTTTTGTTTTTCCTTGTAAAGAGTGATTTTGATTTTGATAACTTTGATAGAACAGATTAGCGTTTTTACCTCTTAGGAGTGATTTTCATTTTCCCTAGCTCAAGCCTGTATTTCATAGCCTCACTCTGTCGAGGGATCTTGCTTCCTGAAATAAAGAAACTCACCTACACCCCTGCGTCTGAGTTCGTATCTAAGACCGGTGCTGACAATAAGTGCGTTTCCTGGCCTGTCAAATGTCAAACCAGCTGATCACATCTGCTGGTCTCAAGTACATTTGAAGTATCACAGTTAGCTCTGCCACACACACACACATACAAAACCTCACACACTTGTGTACTTGGAGCTGCAACCTACTTTTGAATTAAATGTTTAAATTCCTTCTACTGGTTGTTTCATTCATTCATTTCAACCTCATAAGGATGTGAATTTAATAATAAATAACTTTATTTTTGAAAATAATTGTGGACATCAAAATGCTGGTATTCTAATGCTGGTTAGAACATTATCATTTAATTCTGCATGAGTGCCATAGCAGAGAGTGAAAAGTGTTGGTCTCCCCTATTTATACTGTCCACTACATACTATGATTCAGTCTTTTTGCCAGCAAGAGTTTAGCTTGAATAACTACAATCCCCCACACTGAGTGGACAACACGAAAAACATTATACTAACCACTGTGAGCTGCCGTTAGGCTGCAATTATGGCTCTGTGCAAATACTAATCAAGTAAACTGCATCAAATGCACCTCCAATTTAGACACACACACACACACACACACACACACACACACACACACACACACACACACACACACACACACACACACACACACTCAGTCACTCTATAAATCTAATAACACATTTTGAATGATCAGTACAAATGAGAGAACATCACTTCAGCCCTGGTGGACAGCACCTTGTTGTTCCAGTCATCCTGAACACATGTTTAGCATCATTCCTACATTAAGACTGTCAGCATGTTATTCAGATGTTGACCAGCTGTTCTGCTGCTGGCCAATCACTTCTAAAAAAACCCAAAAAACCACTAATTTAGGTTAATGATCCCCATTCACGCTCTGTGTGTGTGTGTGTGTGTGTGTGTGTGTGTGTGTGTGTGTGTGTGTGTGTGTGTGTGTGTGTGTGTCCACAGTCTGAATATACTACATAGCCATGAGGAAAGGCGACTTCAAACACAAGGACGATGCTCATCCATCTGTTCTCCCTCTCCCCCCCTGCAGTCTGTCATGTCTGTCCTCTGCGCTGCATGCCGCCGTGAACTCTGGGAAGTGAGCATCCTGCAGCTGTGAGTACACTGGTCCTGTGGCGGTGTTGCCTACACAGTACTCACCGATTGTCACACCACGCCTTCCCTTCCAATACGCCGTGTTGCACGTCCTGTGGCCTGTCAGCTCTTTCTTTTTGCAGAAAAGTCTGAACGTGGAATTTCAGACTGCGTGAACAATAGATTCAGTATTGACTTGTGCTGTGGTTCACCTTGTTATCTTTGTCTGTGTTGACTAAAGAATGTGTTTTATTTGTAGAGAAGCAGTAGGGCAGCCAGACCTCTGTATATACTGTAACAACAGAATTTCACCCTGGGGATGAATAGAGTTGACCTTACCTTTCTGTGCACTTTGTCAAAGACAGAGTACAGACAGAAGTGTGTGTGGGCCTTAAAATTACAACAACCACCCACATAATAAAACACAACAGCCTTATATGCAGTGAAGTGGTTAGCAGCAATGGAGACCCACAGAGGTGTCAAGACTACTATGTGGTGTATTTTCAACCTCTTAATTTGCTTAAATCTAAATTAATCCAAAGATCTTTTCCTGTTTTTGGAGTAATACTGTACATTTGGATAGAATAAGTAACCTATGAACATAGTAGTGTATTGTTTATTCCTGTCCTGTAAAATGAGAGACCATTTGAATGTAAATCCTGTAATAATGAAAGCTGGTCATGTGATGATGGTCAAAATGACCAAAGGGGTTTAAAGACCTGCAGCTCAGGTCAGAGGTCAACGCCAGATGTTGGACTTTCTTTAGATTGTCCCAAGGCAACTGACCATCAGGAATAGGGACAAGTGGTGAGCTGTTTTAACCAAATAGAGAGACACGTGTCGGATATTGGCTTCTTTCATCAGCACAACAACATATTCACATTATTTACTCAGGTAAAAGTATAGATACCAGAGTGTGAAAATACTTTTGTAGGAGTTGAATTATCAACTCTAGCTTTTTACTCAAGTCAAACTTTTTATCGCACATATTTTTTTGTCTTTATATTTTATCTCTTATTTCTGAATAACAACAATAATGAAAGATTGAAAAACAAGATTAAATTGACTAAAATCAAGAAATAATACAAAGCAAGCCAAATTATTTGCCAATACAGTAATTCAAGATAATTCTACTCAGTATTGCATTAATTGTACCAAAACAAGCTATTTTTACCTGATCAGATGTATTTTTATGGCTATGTGACTTTTTAATAAATCTGCAAGATTTCTAATAATGTTGTGTTTTTTCTGTCAATATGTGATGCTGTGTGAACATTAATGAGGGAAACGAACTTAAATGGCTGCAAATTAACAAAGAGTGAAAAATTTATGGGGATCTGAATACTTTCCGCATCCACTGTATATACAGTACAGGCCCAATGTATGGACACACCTTCTCATTCAATGTGTTTTCTTAATTTTCATTGTAGATTCCCACTGAAGGCATCAAAACTATGAATGAACACATGTTTATGGTGTTATGTACTTAACAAAAAAAGGTGAAATAACTGAAAACATGTTTTATATTCTAGTTTCTTCTAAATAGCCACCCTTTGATCTGATTGATAAAGCAAGAAATTCCACTGATTAACCCTGATAAGGTACAACTATGAAGTGAAAACCATTTCAGGTGATGACCTCTTCAAGCTCATCAAGAGAATGACAAGAGTCTGTAAAGCAGTAATAAGAACAAAGGGTGAAGAAACTAGAATATAAAACATGATTTCAGTTATTTCACAGAATAACACTGTGAACAAAATAATCATGCTAATGATTTTTTCTGTAATGGAGCAGCCCTAGTAGCAACATATTGTTGCTTCATACGTGTCACATGATAACAGCTGCACTGTGGACTCCAGCCTTCCCTCTCCTGTGGCTTCAATCTCATTAAGCTACTGGGTATTGACCATCTTCCCTGACCTCCTCCTGATCTCCTCTCCTCGTCCCTTCACCTGGACGTCTCAGCTTTACTTGCTCCTGATCTCACCGCTGTCTTGCACACAATCTCTCCAGAGACAAAACAGAGTAGCATCTATTACCACGGCACAGCTTTGTTTTTCCTCTCTGTGTTTATGTAACATCACTCCTTTCACAACTGAATCTTGTTCTTTGGTTACAGGCCTCTAGACAACAGCATCAGTTAAATGCTTGGCATGCAAATTCGCAGCTATCTTTGAGTACTTTCATTTCCTTTTAGGCATCCACCCTTCTCACAATTGCATTTACTACAAACATAGCAGCATAGCGTGGATTGCTATTTCCTTTTGATCACACTCAGCTGGCCAGACAGGAAAACAAATAGGGTGCTTCAGAAATTGACAAGGACAAACACTACAACGCATGATCTAAAGCAGTCTACTTAACGTCAAGCATTCTGTGCTGATTTTAAATTGCTAACAGCACCACACTGTTCCAAGTGTCTATAATCACAGTGACAATATACAATATTCTGGCCTGTAGGCGAGAGCTCCCTCTCCAATTATGTTTCTCTTGGCCTGAGATTGAATCTATTACTGTGTAATTGCCTCTATATCTCCAACTATCACCCCGAGCAGTTCCACGGATTATTCACACATACAGTATGTGGTGACTACATGTTTGGTGGAAATCAATGCTATTTTTAGGGCATTGTTGATGTTGTTGAGGAGCTGTGCCCTCATGCCACCCACAGTTTGTGAACAAAGACATTGAAGGACAATCTTATCCTCTGTCTGAGAGTTATTGAGTGGAATAAAAAAATAATAATAAAAAAAACAGATTCAGACACAAGGCCAGGATTGTGATAAAATAATGTTCAACATTTCCTGTAATCCGCTGGTCCAGGGCAAGTGTAGGAAGCTGCAACGAGACACATGACTGAAAAGCAGTCTCCCAATCCTCAGCAAAACCCCTGCCCCAAGTCCATCTGATCAACAGTTTTCAAGATATGTGAAGCGCTGCCTTTTTTGCCAAACTGCACCAAATGTGTCACTCAAATATTATATCTGATGTGGTTATAATACCATTGAGCTACATTTGAGCATCAGCTACAGTAAAATTGGATGAATATAAGAAATCTGAAATAGAAACCTTTTCATTTGACTAACTCATAATTTGTAGCAGTGAAGAAAAAAATTTATTTGGACCAAGTTAAAAATTCAATGTGCTTTCCTTCATCCCTATTAAAACTACCTGAACATCCTAAAATTAAATGCATCCTTTTGCAAGTGATTGACAGGTTGCAGGAGCTTTTTTTGGCCTCTTCTACATACCTGTCCTCTGCCTTGGTGGACACATCCTCCTCTTTTGAGGTTGTGTGTGCTTTAAAATGATCTTGTTAAAGTAGCAAGATACAGATTACTTTACTTTGATTGCTTAATATATTACCTTTGGTACAACAACACACTTGTTTTAATCATTTTAAAACATATTGTATATGTTTTCAACACAGTTTCATGTACCTTTTTCACATTTTGGAGTCACATAGCAGTGCAGCATGCAGCGAAAATAGGCCATCCACAAAATACTAGAGAGGAGCTGGCACTGGAGCTGCTGTAGTTGATTAACATGGAGGCAATCAGTGGCTCCAGCCTGTAAGACCTGCTGTTCAGAAGTTATAAACCAAAATTAAGTTAGTTGTAGTGCCACCATCTGGCCAAACTGCACCAAATTCAACACTGAACTTCCCATGGTTCCCAGAAATACACACGCCAAGTATGAAGTTGATGGGATGTACAGTTCCGGAGACATGTGGCACAAATACAGAATCACAGAGTTTCCTTGTATTATAGAGAGATGCTACTGTCTTCCCTAATCTGACTCTCATATAGATTCAGGCAGGGTAGAGAGGGTGGAGTGTCTTAAATTCCCCTGGAATCCACATCTCAGCAGACCTCACCTGGTCTGTTAACATCTTTAACCAGGGGAAGAAGGCCCAGCAGGGACCTACCTGCTTTAGGTAGCTAAAACAGACCTCCCTCCAACAGTAAGTGCTGATTAAAGCCTAGTTTATACTTCTGCATATGTGGTGAGGGCGTCGATGCAGACCCCTACACTGTAGGCTGACACGTGAATCATAAGGGCTGTGATTGGTGCAGCTGGTGCCGTATATGTCGCCTCCACAAATGGCTTCTCTGTTGCATGCCCTTCAACATTTGCAATGAAAGCATCCAAACACACACACACACCACATCTTGGTTGTTTGAAGGAGTATAGGACCAGGAAAAAAATGTGTTGGGGGGATACGTTTACTACTTTCTTTTTTTTGCCCGGTGTATGGTTGCCACTGTGAAGAGGAAGGAAGTATTCCCAACGCAGAACTTCAAATGCACAACGTCTGCGTTATGACAACAGCAAAGCTACATACGCAGAAGAAAAAACAGATTTAAGTTCTGCTGTGCCACCATCCAGAGCTTCCTAACCTATGGGCAGCAGAGCATGTCCTCAGGACCACACCATATATATATATATATATATATATATATATATATATATATATATATATATATATATATATATATATATATATATTAGGGGTGTGAGGAGACGCTCAGCTCAGCTCACGAGACGAGACCCGAGATTGGGTTCACGAGATCGGGACGAGACGAGATTTTAAGAAAACTAAATTACAAATTATATGAATGCCTGGACAACAGACTTTTATTTAACTGAGTTGTAGTGATGGGAATTGTTGTTCACTTTGAAGAAGTAGTTCAGTTCAGATCGTTCAGTAAAAAGATCCGTTCATTTCGTTCAGCGCGCGGGGGGGGGGGGGGGGGGGTGCAGAGAGCGTGTGTGTATATGTATGCGTATATGTATATAATATAATAAACAAAAATGATTTCTGATTCATTGGTTATTTTAATAAGGGTAATACTTATAACAATATTTTTATTATTATTAATAATATCAGTATAATTGTTTTTAACTAGCTTTTAATGTAAAGTGACTTTGAGTTGTTATTGTTTTTAACCAACCTTTACTGTAAAAAGTTTTAAAAAGCTATATAATTAAAAAAAAAAAAACGACACATACACCGACAGTACAAGAACGAACCGTACACTGAACGGCTTCCCCTTAAAGTCATTCAGTGGATTCGTTCAGAACTATTTCACGGGAAGCCGTTCACTAAATGGCTCAGACCTACGGGCAAGTGGTTCAGTGAACGGTTCGCACCCACTAACAGGGAAGCGGATCAGTGAACGGTTCGCACCCACTTGGAGGAAAGTAGTTCAGTGAACGGCTCGGCGGAGCACCACGCATGCGCCGCGCCGTACGCCGCGCCGTACGCCGCGCTGTACGGCATTGTTTGCATACAGTCTCTCCATATTGTCCGTGTCTTACCATTTATCATTTCTGCCGGGAACCCAAAATGCGACCAAAAACAAACGATTTAAAAGTGGCGGGGGCATCGTCAATAGTAATACCCGTAGTAATACCCGTGTTTTCCTTCATTCTGTCTGCTGGGTGGATAAATCTCGCGAGACAGAATTTTAATGCGACGTGCAATCAAGTCACATCTCGCGAGATCTCGTCACACCCCTAATATATATATATATATATATATATATATATATATATATATATATATATACACTCACTGGCATTGGTATTTCAGAAACTGCTGATCTACTGGGATTTTCACACACAACCATCTCTAGGGTTTACAGAGAATGGTCCGAAAAAGAAAAAATATCCAGTGAGTGGCAGTTCTGTGGGCGGAAATGCCTTGTTCATGCCAGAGGTCAGTGGAGAATGGCCAGACTGGTTGGAGCTGATAGAAAGGCAACAGTGACTCAAATAACCACCCGTTACAACCAAGTTAGGCAGAAGAGCATCTCTGAACGCACAGTACGTCCAACTTTGAGGCAGATGGGCTACAGCAGCAGAAGACCACGCCGGGTGCCACTCCTTTCAGCTAAGAACAGGAAACTGAGGCTACAATTTGCACAAGCTCATCGAAATTGGACAATAGAAGATTGGAAAAAACGTTGCCTGGTCTGATGAGTCTCGATTTCTGCTGCGACATTCGGATGGTAGGGGCAGAATTTGGCGTCAACAACATGAAAGCATGGATCCATCCTGCCTTGTATCAACGGTTCAGGCTGGTGGTGGTGGTGTAATGGTGTGGGGAATATTTTCTTGGCACTCTTTGGGCCCCTTGGTACCAATTGAGCATCGTTGCAACGCCACAGCCTACCTGAGTATTGTTGCTGACCATGTCCATCCCTTTATGACCACAATGTACCCAACTTCTGATGGCTACTTTCAGCAGGATAATGCACCATGTCATAAAGCTGGAATCATCTCAGACTGGTTTCTTGAACATGACAATGAGTTCACTGTACTCAAATGGCCTCCACAGTCACCAGATCTCAATCCAATAGAGCATCTTTGGGATGTGGTGGAATGGGAGATTCGCATCATGGATGTGCAGCCGACAAATCTGCGCCAACTGTGTGATGCCATCATGTCAATATGGACCAAACTCTCTGAGGAATGCTTCCAGCAACTTGTTGAATCTATGCCACAAAGAATTGAGGCAGTTCTGAAGGCAAAAAAGGGGTCCAACCCGTTACTAGCATGGTGTACCTAATAAAGTGACCGGTGAGTGTATATATGTGTACACACTAGCCGATTGTGTAAGAAAGTCAGCTGTATTAGCCCTGTACTGCATAGTGTTTCCCAAAAAGCTGTGATATAAAATCTATTTTATTAAATTTTAAAATCTGTTTTTTACAGTTAGGTGTAAAAAGGGGGGGTTTATTTACAATATATGAAGTCACATGACCAGGATATCCTGTTTACCAGTCCTCATTGTCTCACAACCAAAGGTTGTTGTTTCTTCAGAATTTAGGAACACAATACCAAATATGCCTTTTCCATGTATATTTATGATTAATAATGACTGTGGTTTCAGGTATAATGGGTCTAGTTGGATTTGTCATACCAGGCTACTTACCATGCACGTTTCTGGTTCAATCGAGATTTGAAGTATTGTCTCAAAACCATAGAAACCATAAACTAATCAAATAACCATAAAATCCTTTCACCTCCAAAGCAGTTAAAAACTTAGCATGAAGACAATTTTAACTTCAGGAGCAAACAGCAACAGAAGAGTTACTGAACACTACCAGAACCCCCAACCGGTCCAACAGTGGTGCTGCAGGTGTTGTAACTGGGGCAAGTTTGTAGTTGCTGCTGCTGTTCTGCTACAAGAGGCTGAGATAGATCCAGCAGAGCAGGTCATCACGCTGTGTGTCTCTCAGAGGTGTTTCTCCATTTGAAAATAACCAAGCTGCTTTCACACACTGGGGGCTGGGGGTTTATATAGATTTCACAACATCATGACGTACTTCAGTACCAAAGTACATCATCACTGGCCCCGTTTTCAAAAAAGTAATATTCAGAACTTTTCAGGTGAGCAGTTGAACCATCCAGCCATTCAGAGAGAAGTGGCACAGCAGACTTTTCAATATTTATAGGGCCTTAAATAATTATATTTTAACTAATCAGAAACAGTCATTATTAATCATAAATATACATGAAAAGGCATGTTTGGTATTGTGTTGTTCTATTCTTCAATTTGTCATCCTAATTGTCTTGATGTAGTAAAATCGCTCATCTGGGATCTCAAATCTGAGTAACAACAAAAGTACCTTTACTCAAATCTCCCACTCCATAGGAAAGTGTGATCCTTGCTGCCAGCCTTGAACCTTTCTTCTTTGTTGTATGTCTAGAAAGCTGATTGCTCCAATTGAGTGTGACATGATCTGCCACCTTTTCAAGTACCTCAGCAGCACTCCATCAGACTGTGCACTCCCACATCAAAACATTGCTTCTTTGAACAGAGCAAGTACTATATAGCTCAAGTCATGCAACATTCCTATATGCAAAGCTTCTCTTCTTTTGTAAACTTAAAAATTCCCAAGATAGTCTTTTTTTACAAACAGCTCTCATTACAAAGCAGCACTGCATTCATTACAATGTTACCCCAACCTCTGTTAGGATGAGACATAAAGACAGCATCGTTCATTGCTGCTGGGCGAGGCGAGATGAATAAATCAATCAGGTGTCATAAACATCAGCGGAACGCCCACAATCCCATCCAGAAGCAGCTGGATCCATTTACACACTGAAAGTAAGTGTTTGGAGATTTGGGAACAGAAACGAGGTGATAAGAGAACATAAGGCATGCAACTATAAAGCAGTGAATGTATTATGTACATGTGTATGTGTGTGTGGGTCATTCCTGGCTTTTGGATACTTCTTTTGTCTCATAAGTGTTAATATTTTACTTAAAATGAATTAAATGTTTATCATGAGGGGCTTTCATTGTACACTAAACAAAAATGTAAACACAACACAATTTTGGCCCCATTTTCCATGAGTTTAAATAGTAACAGATCCAAAACATATTCTATGTACACAAAGTACTTATTTATCTCACATCTTTTTCACAAATTAGTTTAAATCTGGTGCATTTCTCCTTTACCAGGGTAATCCATCCACTTGACAGATGTGGCATATCAAGATGCTGATTAAATAGCTTGATTATTGCACAGGTGTGCCTCAGGCTGGTCTCAATATAAGGCTAAAATGTGCAGTTTTATAACAGCATGACACCACAGATGACTGATGATGATTTGAGGGAGTGTGCTATTGGCCTGCTGACTGCAGGATCGTTCATCAGAGCTGTTGCCGTTGAGTTGAATTGTTCATTTTCAGAACCATGAGCCAATGTGGTTTCTAATGATTTTTCAGTTACGTCAGTTTGTCAGCTGGGACGACCTGGTCCTGTTGGCTTCATCGGACTGAGACCTTCAGCTCTTGCTGGAGTGTGAGCCTGGGATGAAGATGAGCACCTTTAAATCTGAGGCCATGATTCTCAACAGGAAAAGGGTGGAGTGCAGCCTCTGGATCAAGGATGAGATCCTGTCTCTGGTGGAGGAGTTCAAGTATCTCAGGATCTTGAGGGAAGGATGGAGCGGGAGATTGACAGGTGCATCGGTGCAGCATCTGCAGTGATGTGGGCTCTGTATCGGTCCATCATGGAGAAGAAGGAGCTGAGCCGAAAGGTATTCCTAGCCTCAACTATGGTCACAAGCTTTGGGTAGTGACCAAAAGGATGAGATCATGAATACAAGAGGCCGAAATGAGTTTCCTTCACAGGGTGAAGGGTTCTTTACTCTTAGAGATAGGGTGACAAGTTTGGGCATCAGGAGGAGCTCAGAGTAGAACCACTGCTCCTCAGCATCAAGAGGAGCCAGATGAGGTGACTGTGACATTGAGTGAGGGGCCTCCTGGATGCCTCCCTGGTGAATTGTTCAGGGCACATCCCTTCAGGAGGCAGCCCGGGGCAAGACCCAGGAATCACTGGAGAGTCTCTTGGAAGTGGGCAGGGAGAAGGAAGTTTGGCTTTTAAGTTAACTTTTAAAAAAGAAGTAAAAAAAAAAGACAACCTTTGGTTGTGAGACAATGATGTTCACATATCCATGAGTAAACAGGATATTCTGGTGATGTGACCTTCGAAATAAAAGCCCCCCTTTTACACCTAGCTGTAAAAACAGATTTTATATCACAGCTTTGTAGAAAAATTAAGACAAACTAATTGTTGTCATATGGTAAAACTTGAGGGTCAACTCTTTAAGAGTTATATTAACACTGGCAATTTTACTGTGTGTAGACTCAGACATGTCACCCATAGAGTGACATAAAGTCTGGGATAGTCTTGATCACCATATACAACAGTAAAGCTGCAACGATTAATTGATAAATTGATTAGTTGCCAAATATTACATTAATCTATCTTAATAATAATAATAAATAATAATAATCCATTCGGGATTTGGGGTAATTTTTAAGAAAGTGTCCAAATTCTCTTGTTGAATCTGATTATTTTCTGGTTTCTTTAGTAGGAAAGTTATGATCTTTGGGATTGGTTCCAGCAGACCTGTGACCCTAGTGAGGAATAAGTGAGTATTCAAAATGGTTATGGACTGTTAGTCTGGACAGAAAAAGGCATCTTCAACTTTAGGATACAGTGATTGACATCTTACACTATTTTAAGAACTAAACTAAACTCAAATTATCCGTTTCAATAATCAACAGATTTATTGAAATCAAAACAGCCATTAATTGCAGCCATTTCTGATAGTATTCCAATCCCTGCCAATATTCAAATTTTCTTTAATCATTTTTGTGTATGGACATTATAATATAATTCTATATTATAATATAATCAATTAACAATTTCCTGTATGCCAGGAAGTTACATCACTTCTTGTTGTGAATTTGAAGGAACAAAGTGATGTGAGGTGAGCATGAACTTAATAATTTTATGAGTTAAATCTGTATGGCATACTCTTTAATTTCCACCCTGTTTTATAGTTTTGTCTTTTAGTGGATGTACAGCTCCATCATTCCCAGGCTTCTGCTTGATGTGTGTGTGTGTGTGTGTGTTTGTGTGTTTGTGTGTTTGTGTCCGTTTATCCTCCATCCTCTTAGAAAAGCAAATGACCACCTGCAGCATTGTAGCAGTGAGAAAAGACTCCGACCTGGAAGGCTCAAAGCTCTCAAAGGCCTGGCCGTCTTTTAGTACAATTGCTGTGACCTGGAGTACCTGGATGATGTGGCCTATATTCACGCTGTAAATCCACACAATGATGTTTTCCACTCTTCACAAAGAGCTGCTCTGTTTATGTAGTGCACATCATGCATCTTTAATATTTTAGTTCTCCTCAGGGTGTCTGAGAACACACAGTGTAGTAGAAAATGGCACAGAAGTCACTCTCCCATGCTTGCTGTGTTCTCAATGATAGGTTGAGTATAGTTAAGGACAAAGTGTGCAGGGAGAGCTGAAGAATAACCTCAGGGTTCTGGATCGCATGTTTCACATCCAACAGAACAGAATCTGTTGCACAAATGATGAGTAGACCCAGCCTAATGATTCATAACATGTTTAAATAGGGTTAGACGTCCCAGACGTCCCGGTTTAGAGTTGTGTGTTCCAAGTCTGTCCAAGTGTGTCAAAAGTCTTTTGGGACGTTGACATGACCAAACCGTCCCGGTTACACATATATCACATCAAAGCTATGAGATGTTATACCATCCTCACAGTTTAAAACAGATTGCGGCAAACCCAGCACCATCAATGCACATGTTTAGAATCACAGTCAACATTTTATTAGGCTTCACTGCAGTCATGCTATCTGCATTTAGAAACTTGAGTGCTCATGTACATGATTTGTACAGTAATGCGACTTCATGGTGGATTCAAGTGCACCTTGAAGAAACGGAAAATCGATTGATGCATTTAAGTGAACCTTGCTGCAGCAGGATATATTGAAATTTCTTAATGTTTTTGTTTCCATTTGTTGAAACACTCTGCAATTTTCCTGTTTCACTACAGACTGTTACGGCTGCCGTATGTTTGTGTGTGTGTATCTGTGTGTTTCTGTGTTCTGCATGCCAGCCGCGCCTCCGCCTCCCTCCACCGTCCGGGGTTGGTGATACTTCCGGCTCGCTGATCCCGCCTTCGCTTCACTCTGCTATCCAGGGATTGGTGCGCTTCCCGGCTCGCTGGCCCCGCCTTCGCTTCCCTATGTCGCCCAGGATTGGTGCGACACCTGGACCAATGACGGCGCCTCGTTTCCTTTACCGCTGAAAAGGCGCATCTCCACAGACACTCGGGGCGACTGTCTATGACGGACGATTCGCCCCTCCGACTCCGTTTGTGTGCTTACGATCTAGAGACTTTTGACATTGAACTGTTTGGTGCTTCCCCTATTGTGGGCTTTTGTTTAGTGTGTAACCTGTTAGAGTAACTGCGTTTTTTGTTTAGTGTGTAACCTGTTAGAGTAACAGCGTGATTTTGTTTCGTTTTGTAGAACCTAGTGTGTGTATGTGGGTTTTCCACCTAGGCTTGTTTCAGTTCTTTTCTGTAGGTTTTGTTTTCCGTATTTTTTTCTCGGGAGCCGGGGTGCCGGTCACTTTTAGTTATTTATTCGCCTTAGAGAAGCTGTTGTGATTTCCCTTATAATACCTGCTCGTAGTGAGCCCTCTTTCTGTTTAAATAGCGTTTTGTATATACCCTACACCCGCGGCCCCTCTACCTCAGTTTGTTTTGTTATTATTATCCTCACATCTGTTCTGTTGAACGGCAATAAACTTTTCTGTTGTGCTAATTCCACCTTGCATTTTGTGTTACTTCCCCCTCCCTAGACAGGGTCGTAACATAAGTGGGGCTCATCCGGGATCTTTAAAAGGATTCCCGGAGCCAAAACGGTAAGGATAACATATTGCATTTTTCGGAATTTTGTTTGGATAATTTGTTTTTTAAATTAGAAACGGTAGGTTGGCAGCATGTCGCGGTTTGACGCAGCCGAGTTTTTGGCTTCTCCATCCCTCACTGTGGTTGACATAGAAGGCTGCAGTAAGGAGGAATTAACCGCTGTTGCCAAGCATCTCAAGCTTGAGCTACCCTCAAAAATTTTAAAAGTAGAGCTCAAGGCCCTGGTGATAGCGAGGTTGGTGGAGGTGGGACTTGTGAGACTGCCCGCACTACCGCCTGACGCTGTCGGCACAGAGCGCACCCTGATTGAAGGGGCTGGTGAAGCGCAACGCGCTCCCCTGCCAGCTGCTGCCACTGATGGTGTTCCAGCCCTAGATGGGGAGTCTGTGACTTCCCTGGAGGGGGACGGTGCTTTACTCCTAGAGGAGGAAGAGCCCGAAGAAGTGAAATCTCCGCCTACTTTGCCTCGGTACGATCCCTCCCCTCTCCTCAGTAGTGTTGGTGCAAGAGAGCAGGCGCAACTAAAGGTTCGCCTGGCTCGATTAAGATTCGAGTCTAACGAGAAAATACAGAATCGACAGGTGGAGTTAGAATTTCAGCACCAGCTCAAGGTAAAGAGGTTAGAAATAGAGGCGGAAACCACCATACAGCTCCGCAGGCTGGATCTGGAGGCGCAACGGTTGGCTCTTGCGACTGGCGCGTCTGCGGAACAGACAGCTGGGTCTCCTCCTCCCGCCACGCCCCCACCGGGTGCCTTTGATGTGGGTAAGAATATTATACATGTCCCCATCTTTCGTGAATCTGAGGTAGATTCGTATTTTAGCACATTTGAACGCATCGCGAATGCGCTTCAGTGCAGTGTAAAATTCACGGAAAATCCCAGGAGGCCGTTGCTGCTCTCCCAGTGGAGGACAGCTTAAATTATGAATCGGTGAAAGCTGCCATCCTCCGCGCTTATGAGTTAGTGCCTGAAGCATACCGGCAACGATTCCGAACCCACAAGAAAGCCCCAGCCCAAACGTATGTGGAGTTTGCTCGAGAAAAGGGGATTCTGTTCGATAAGTGGAGCACAGCATGTAAAGCCAATAACTTTGAAACTCTGAGAGAACTGGTTTTACTAGAGGATTTTAAGAAGTGTCTGCCCGATCGTATTGTGGTGTATATTAATGAGCAGAAAGTTTCCACGCTCTCATCTGCTGCTGTCCTGGCAGATGAGTTCATTTTAACGCACCGAACTATTTTTACGACCAGTTTTGGTGATAAACCTCGTCAACCCGCAGTCTGACAAAACATTTCCCCTGAAGTTAGGGAAGAGGGAAATAGGGAAGATAGGGAATGTTTTTATTGTCACAAATCTGGGCACATAATTTCCAACTGTTTGGCGTTAAAGCGCAAACAGCAGCTCACCTCACCGCCTAAAAGTGTTGGGTTAATAAAAACCCACCTGCGCGCTGCGCCCGTCAGTGAAGCTCCGGACGTGTGTTTCACTCTGTTAATTTTTGATGGTCTGGTTTCACTGTCAGGTGAGCCCGAGGATCAGCGATCTGTGCGTATTCTACGGGATACTGGTGCGTCCCAGTCGCTGATCCTCCAGAACACACTGCCTTTTTCTAATAAATCTTCCTGCGTTTACAGTGTTGTACTGCGCGGCGTTGAGTTGGGTTATGTTCCTCGCCCCGTGCACAGTGTCCACATCCAGTCTGAGTTGGTAACCGGATTCTTTCCTGTCGCTACCTGCTCTGCGTTACCTGTTACAGGTGTAACGTTGCTATTGGGTAACGACATTGCAGGCGGCAAGGTTACTCCAGCGCTGGAAGTGCTGGACAGCGCCCAGTGCACAGAACTCACTCAACCCCTTCCTAATCTGTTTCCTTCGTGCGTTGTCACCCGCGCACAAGCTCGCCGGTCTAACTCAATCTCTCTCTGACAGTTTTTTAAGGTCGACTCTCTCTGGGGATAACGGAACTCGGGAGAGCGCAGAGCGCCTCAGTGAGGCTCAGGGCGAGCGCGCCGCCGAGCCTGTGCGCCCTGCCGACCCTGAGATACATTTTCCTGGCAGCTTATCTCTTCCAGTGACCCGTGAACGCCTGTGTGCTGCGCAGAGAGCGGATCCGAAGCTACAACGATGCTTCGCCAATGTGTCAAGTGCTGACAAAGAAAAAGGTGAAAAAGTAGCCTATTTGTTAGATGGTGGAGTATTAATGCGCAAATGGTCTCATCCATTTTCAGAGTCTGATTGGTGTACAGTCTTCCAAATAGTGGTGCCCGCTGAATATAGACATCACGTCTTATAGCACATGATAGCCAGTGGTCCGGACACTTGGGTGTTACTAAGACATATCAGCTCATCCTTAAACACTTCTTTTGGCCAGGAGTAAAGGCGGATACAACAAAGTACTGCCGCACCTGCCATATTTGTCAAATCACTGGAAAACCAAATCAGATCATTCCTCCCCCTCCTCTCCAACCCATCCCAGCTGTAGGTGACCCATTCGACCGTATCATTATAGATTGTGTTGGCCCCTTGCCTCGGACAAAACAAGGAAATCAATATTTACTCACCATCATGTGCGCCGCCACCCGTTTCCCAGAGGCAGTTCCGCTGCGTAATGTCACTGCCAGATCCCTAGTAAAAGCTTTGACCCGGTTCTTTTCTACCTTCGGACTTCCTCGCGTAATTCAATCGGATCAGGGTACCAATTTTAAGTACACTGAAAACAAATTTTGTCAGTACTGAACGTACAACATGCTGTTTCCAGCCCGTATCACCCGGAGTCCCAGGGCGCGTTGGAGCGCTGGCAGACGTTAAAGTCTATGCTCCGCAAATACTGTTTGGCGACAGCTCAGAATTGGGATGAGGGAATTCCCTTTGTTGTTTTTGCGGCCCGTGAAGCCGTGCAGGAATCCCTCGGCTTTAGTCCAGCTGCGCTCATTTTCGGCCACACGCCCCGTGGTCCTTTGAAATCCTTGCAGGAAAAGTTCCTATCCTCCGCTCCATCCCCTCCGGTTAATGTGTTGGACTTTGGCAGTCGGTTCCGTGAGCGTTTGCACCACGCCCACTCGTTCGCTAGAGAATCCAGAGCCTCTTCGCAAGCCGGCATGAAACGCCGCTTTGATCGGACCGCTGTTCCTCGAAAGTTTTGTGTCGGGGACCAAGTTTTAGCGCTGCTTCCCGTCCCTGGTTCCGCCCTCGCCGCCAAGTTCGCTGGTCCGTATGACATCGCTGAGCGCCTCAGTGATACGGATTACGTCATCCGTACACCGGAGCGGTCCCGAAAAACTCGTGTGTGTCATATCAACATGTTGAAACTGTATCACTCCCGCGAAACCTCTCCAGAGAGTGCGTTACTGTCCGATCCTCTCTGTAGCTACGTGCTTATTGTGCCCGAGCACTGCGAGCAGTCTGACGACGTGACCGTGCGCCCGTCGGCACCACAGAGTGCTCGCCTGTCCAATTCGGACACGTTAAAAGTTTTGCCCGACCGGTTATCTCACCTGCTGCCAGCTCAGAGAGCTGACATTGTGGATTTAATTAAACGCCTCCCGTCTCTATTCAATGATGTTCCGTCTCGCACCCCTATCGTGCATCATGACATCGATGTACAGGATTCCCGCCCCATTAAGCAGCACGCATACCGCGTTAATCCCGCAAAACGTGAACTAATGAAAAGGGAGGCCGAGTACCTCCTGCAGCACGGGTTGGCTGTACACAGCTCCAGCCCCTGGAGTTCACCATGTCTGGTGGAACCAAAGCCCGACGGATCGTCCCGCTTTATTACTGATTACCGTAAAGTTAATTCTGTTACAGTCCCTGACTCCTATCCTTTGCCTAGGATGGAGGATTGTGTGGACAATCTAGGTAACGCCAAGTTCGTCTCCAAACTAGACCTGTTAAAAGGCTATTGGCAAGTGCCATTGACCGAGCGAGCATCCCTAATTTCTGCCTTTGTGACCCCAGACTACTTCTTACAGTATACTGTAATGGCGTTCGGCATGTGCAACGCACCCGCGACTTTTCAGCGTCTCGTCAATACTATTCTCTCTGGTGTTACCAACTGCAACGCGTATTTGGACAATCTGATTGTGTACATCACAACATGGGAGGAACACATGCAGATCTTAGAACAGGTGTTTACACGTCTTGCCGCTGCGTCCCTCACGATTAACCTGGTGCAGTGTGAATTTGGTCACGGAACGGTCACCTATTTAGGGAGGCAGGTTGGACAAGTGCGTCCAGTGGAGGCTAAAGTTGCTGCTATAGTCGATTTTCCTGTTCCTTCTAACCAAAAAGCCCTCCGCCGATTTCTCGGCATGGCTGGCTATTATAGGAGCTTTTGTCGAAATTTTTCCTCCGTTGTCCATCCGTTAACCTCACTGATAAGCCCCAAGGTTGATTTTAGATGGTCTCCCGAATGCCAACAGGCTTCAGGCCAAGTCTCTCCTGTGCCACTCTCCTGTGCTTGTTGCACCCGACCTCTCACGCCCGTTCAAATTAGAAGTTGATGCCAGCGCCGTTGGGGCCGGCGCTGTGCTCATACAATCCGATGCTGATGGTGTAGATCACCCTGTTTCAGATTTCTCCCGCAAGTTCAATAAACACCAGGTCAACTACTCCACCATTGAACAAGAAACACTTGCTTTGTTGTTAGCACTACAACATTTTGAAGTTTACCTCGGGTCTAGCTCTCTGCCAGTAACTGTTTTCACTGATCATAACCCTCTCACCTTTCTCGCCCGCATGTACAACCATAACCAACGGCTGATGAGGTGGGCTCTGATTGTGCAAGATTACAATTTGCAAATTCACCATAAAAAGTGCACTGATAATGTGTGTGCTGACGCATTGTCCAGAATGTAGATTTCTTATTGTAATATTGTGATAATTATCCCCTGGGGTATAATCTTAAGGGGGGGAGTGTTACGGCTGCCGTATGTTTGTGTGTGTGTATCTGTGTGTTTCTGTGTTCTGCATGCCAGCCGCGCCTCTGCCTCCCTCCACCGTCCGGGGTTGGTGATACTTCCGGCCCTGATCCCGCCTTCGCTTCGCTCTGCTATCCAGGGATTGGTGTGCTTCCCGGCTCACTGGCCCCGCCTTCGCTTCCCTATGTCGCCCAGGATTGGTGCGACACCTGGACCAATGACGGCGCCTCGTTTCCTTTACCGCTGAAAAGGCGCATCTCCGCAGACACTCGGGGCGACTGTCTATGACGGACGGTTCGCCCCTCCGACTCTGTTTGTGTGCTTACGATCTAGAGACTTTTGACATTGAACTGTTTGGTGCTGGGCGTCACGGCGGCGCAGGGGTTAGCGCTGTTGCCTCACAGCAAGAAGGTCGCAGGTTCAAGACCTCCTTGGTCCGGGGTCTGGGACCTTTCTGTGTGGAGTTTGCATGTTCTCCCCGTGTCTGCGTGGGTTTTCACCGGGTACTCCGGCTTCCTCCCACAGTCCAAAAACATGTTCAGGTTAATTGGAGACTCTAAATTGCCCGTAGGTGTGAGTGTGTGAGTGAATGGTGTGTGTGCCCCACGATTGGCTGGCGACCATCTGGGGTGTATCCCTGCCTCTCGCCGTAACGCGCTGGGATAGGCTCCAGCAGACCCCTGCGACCCTAATGAGGAATAAGCAGGTATAGAAAATGACTGACTGACTGTTTGGTGCTTCCCCTATTGTGGGCTTTTGTTTAGTGTGTAACCTGTTAGAGTAACTGCGTTTTTTGTTTAGTGTGTAACCTGTTAGAGTAACAGCGTGATTTTGTTTAGTTTTGTAGAATCTAGTGTGTGTATGTGGGTTTTCCACCTAGGCTTGTTTCAGTTCTTTTCTATAGGTTTTTGTTTTCCGTATTTTTTTCTCGGGAGCCGGGGTGCCGGTCACTTTTAGTTATTTATTCGCCTTAGAGAAGCTGTTGTGATTTCCCTTATAACACCTGCTCGTAGTGAGCCCTCTTTCTGTTTAAATAGCGTTTTGTATATACCCTACACCCGCGGCCCCTCTACCTCAGTTTGTTTTGTTATTATTATCCTCACATCTGTTCTGTTGAACGGCAATAAACTTTTCTGTTGTGCTAATTCCACCTTGCATTTTGTGTTACTTCCCCCTCCCTAGACAGGGTCGTAACACAGACCTTTTAATGATCAAAACAAAATAATTAAAATGTTGCAGCAAAGCTAATCATTTATACTGCAGATACGCTCTCTGCACTTTAAAGTGAGTGAGTTACATCGTTATTACGGTAATTTGGCTTCATGGTGAGTTCATGTGCACCTCATTGAAACAGGAAATGTTTTTCTTTTTATTTGCTGAAATACATCTCTCTGTAATCACTTTATTGTTTTTTATTTGTTTTACCACAAATCTTTTAATGATCAAAACAAAATACAAAAAAATAAATAAATAAAGCCAATCATCTATCCAGATTCAATTCTGTTTCATAAGATTTTTAAAAAATTAATTTAAGAAAAATGTATAATAATCCTATGCTAAAATCACAAGAAATACACAATGTGTGGCTTATTGGTCAAATTAAAAAAGAAATCATTAAAAGTAAAAATGAAATTGTTTTCAGACAACTGTTTTAAAATTGTTTTCAAATTTTTGCTACTAGACATATAGACACATAACTCTTTATGTGTTTATTTCATCTGAGATGTCAATAAATGTGAGCTTCTACAAAATGAAAACGGCACCTGTCTGAGCGCCAAGTTTACATAAACATGTGCACAAGCATTACGGTCACATGTAAAGTGTCCTGGTTTCAGACTCATAAATTCTGGTCACCCCATGTTTAAACTAAATGCAGTTAAAACCTAGCAGCAGGCTCACAGTCAGCCTAAATCTAAAATTAAAATCTGTTGATAGGCAGGATGCTGTCAGATGTGCTGTGCCAGTGTGATGATAGCTGTGGAATCTTTAAATAAAAAACAAAGATGACCATATGTTGGTTTTCATGTTACCTGTGAGAATGCATTATGTTAAAGGTGTAAGATCAAATAAGAATTGTTGTGTATCTACAAGCCTGCCACATTTCTATAAAATCACAGTATGGGCAAACAGTGACATTTTTTTTTCCATTTCATGGCCACTGCAGGTTCTCCTACACATTTATGGTACTCAGTTGGTCATTTTCTGCAACCTCACCACTAGCTTCTGCCAGAAACACACTGTACCTTTAACATAGATATATTGTGTAGAAGTAGACATCCTGGCTCAATGATGATCTTATGGAGGGATGTTGATCCTCTGGAGCAGTTGAATGAAATCAAAGTTTTATGTCTAGAGTAGGTGCAGGTTATGATTACTGCAAATTTTTAAAACTAAAAGAAATAAAAAATATAGAATAAACTAAAAAATTCATCCATAAGTTGGTAAGAGAACATGTTTATAGAGTAATGCCCTGTCTTCATATTAGTGATTTTGATGTTTTGCTATAAAAGGACCAAAATCTTCATTAAAATGAGCGCTCTCAGTGAACCTTAAACACCACTCGCCATGCTTTAGTTGGGATTGTATATTGAATGAAGGAAATAATGTAGAAAATTTTCAGATACACTCATACAGAACATTCTATTTACTTGTCATATTACTGAAAATGTAATACAGGTGGAACATTGTCTCAAACTGTATTTTCTGGTTCAAATCCCTGTATCATATTGGTTTAGAAAACATAACAGTTGTATAATTGTTGTATTGCTGTTGTATAATTTCTAGAAAACACACAAGGAAAAGAAAAGGCCAAATATGTGTTACAATATCCAAACCTTAACAATAGAGCCTCTCAGACAGCAATGTTGAAAAGCAAACTTTTCTACAATCAATAAAACATCAGTATAACCTCAGCTGTTGAAACAAGTTTCAGGGGTTTCCAAGATGATCATACCACAGTGAACAAAAAGGTGCTACCAGTGGAAGTTAGTCAAAAGCCCTGCAGACACATTATCGTCTTTTGTTTGTGTAGCCCCAAAAGGAAAAAGAAATCTTATTCCACACTCTGGGAAAAGAAACCCTGTCAGTGTTTATTTCACAAAAAAAGAACAAAACAGGAAAAAAAGTTTTCTGTTGTGTCATCTCAGCCTCTTTGATGATGATGAATATGATCGTTTTCTTTTATTCTCTCAGTATAGTAATACCCCAAGGAGTATATGTTCAAAGACTCTATTCTTCTACCAGTTATACAAGGAAGCACAAAGAAATTAAATACATGGATGAACAGTTTCAGCTCCCAGTAGAAGCCCTCATTTCATAAATGCACCTAAGCTGCACTTGTCTGGGCTGCACTACAGGGCTGGTCATAACTTCCCTGTCATCTACAATACAGAACATGTCAGTCAAAATTTGGGTGATTATAACGATACACACACCGAATAGAAAAAGTGAGATTTTTAGCTCAAATGTTGGTTGATCAGTCACCTTGTTCAATTACTTTGGCCGGGACGTAATTAGCAATTAATCATCTCAATCAATCATCTTTATGTGATCAGAGTGGGATCAGCTGGCAGCCTCATGCAGTGACCTCGTTCAGGATCCTTCAGTATCAGTCATACATTCAGTATTCATGAATGAATGTGTTATTTCTTTAATAAAAGATGCAGATCATTACTCTTAGTTGCTATGTGTTGTTTAATGTTGTAATTCAGTGTAATAAGAATAAAAGTGGGGTGACATGGTGGTGCATTTAGCACTGTTGCCTCACAGCAAGAAGGTCGAAGGTTCAAGACCTCCTCAGTCTAGTGTGCATGTTCTCCCTGTGTCTGCGTGGGTTTTCTCCAGCTTCTTACCACAGTCCAAAAACATACTGGGGTTAAACACAGAGTCTAAATTACCTGTGAGTGAATGGTGTGTGTGCCCCACGATTGGCTGGCGACCATCTGGGGTGTATCCCTGCCTCTCGCCGTAACGCGCTGGGATAGGCTCCAGCAGACCCCTGCGACCCTAATGAGGAATAAGCAGGTATAGAAAATGACTGACTGACTGACTGAATGGTGTGTGTGCTGACAGGCTGGTAATGTGCTGGGATTGGCTCCAGCAGACCATGTGACCCTGATGAGGAATAAGTGGGTATAGAAGATGACTGAATGAATGAAGAACAAATGTGAGTAGTTGGGCACACACAGGTTTTGTTTGGGCCGTCATGAATTGACAATTGAAAATCAAATTGTGAGTTTTCCAAAGAAGCATCAAGTCAATGTTTTTATTTAAATACCTGCAAAACTAATGACATTGCTCTAAGTGTCAGCTGTTCTTTTTCTGCTATAGGTTAGCAGGGTGAACATAAACTTGTCAGCTTTGTTTCTGTGTTAAGCTGCAACTACTACTGTGATTAATCACTTCACTACAGTCAATCATCAATGGCCAATTATTTATTATTTCAATTCATGACTTCAAATAATTTTTAAGAAACTAAAATTCTCTGGTTCCAGCTCCTCAACCTTAACTGTAGACCTATGGTTGTGTATTCTTGTGTGACAGCACTTTCATTATTTTTGGATTGTGGACTGTTGGTCGGGACAAAAGAAGACATCTGTGGAGTCTCCTTAAGTGGCGAAATAGTGACATTTCATAGACTTCTACTTTAATCCATGATCCTTGATATATATATATATATATATATATATATATATATATATATATATATATATATATATATATATATATACATCATATACATCACCCACCCTGATGTTAAATATGTACAACTTCAGCAAAGGGTTTTTATTTTAATTCTATTAAACATTTGGTCACATACATGTGTTGGCTTTGTTTTTTCAGGACTGACCTCCCCTGCTGTGTTTAATGTCTCTGTACAGCTCACATCACTGACATGTGTGTTGCTTTTTTTGTTTACTGTGTGAAATAGGCAAAGCTGGAAAGTCTTGATGTATTATTGATTAACATTTTCTGTTGTATGAAAGAAAGCAATGTAACTATGCATTCTTAAAAAAATAAGGAAAAAAAACTTACTTTGTGATTGAACTACCCTTTTAGTGCAGTCATCAGTTGTCCTCATTTAAACATCTTGAAGCAAAGAACAACAAGAAAAGCATAGAAATCCTGCACTGC
This sequence comes from Lepturacanthus savala, assembly GCA_030544235.1. Classification (NCBI taxonomy): domain Eukaryota; kingdom Metazoa; phylum Chordata; class Actinopteri; order Scombriformes; family Trichiuridae; genus Lepturacanthus; species Lepturacanthus savala. The sequence continues at coordinate 28,542,281 of CM060469.1, forward strand.
AGCTAAAGTACAATGCAATGTAGAGTACAACACTTCTGTAGTGAGTGTTTGTGCCTCAGGCCACAATGCAGTAGATTACTGTGTTCTTAGTCAACTTGTCATGCTAATTAACAGTTAAATGTACTGTAAGTCGGTGTTTTTCAGACTCAGAAATAAATAATTTAGCTTTGATCTAAACCACTATTATGCTAACTTATGTCCCAAATGTAGGAATGCTTTTTCTTCCTGGGTGTTACAACACTACTGCCTTTTTATTTAGGTCTCAATAAATAAACATCTGATTTTAAAATGAACATTTTGAATATTTTATGGAATTTTGAGGACTGGAATCTTTAACATCTAGTGGGCATTTCTTTTACTTTGCTATGTTATTAAAAAAGTAATGAAATCACATTTTAACCTTTTAAGACAAACCCCTTTTCCAGTTTTATTTGTGAAAATGGAATGCCTAATTTGTAATTAGCACATTTCCAACATTTCACATGTCGTTCTAAAGACTTGGCTATTGGCTCTCAGATTTGGATGGTCTTGTCATGGGAACTTTCCTTTGGGTCACACTGCTGTCCATCAAAACAAAGGGAGTCAAACTTTGGTAGTTGGTCCTCATTCACTTTCAAGCTGACTATCTCCTGAGCCTATGCTTTCATTGGCATAGAGCCAATCAATGAAAAACAACTTCAAGACCTTAATTGTTGAATTATTTGCAGAAACCAATGACTTAAGTGTAGTATTGGCATACCTTAAATAGCCCTCTGCCACTCCCCTGTACTGCTCAGAGGTGTCTTAGATGTTAAAGAACCTTCGTACCCATTCAAGTTCAGATTCCCAAATCCTAAAATGCACCTGAATGCACCATGAAGTCCCTTCTTTTTTCACTCTACAAAGTGATGTACATGCAGTCACTGTAACCGAAAAGGGTGTTTGTGTGCAGCAGGAAGGAGAAGAGTCACAGCGCATCCACATCTTGTAATATTTTAAAGAGATTTGGGTGCAGCTCAGAAAATAGACAATTTGTGTGGTGGGCCTTCATGAATAAATAAATGTATAGGAAACGCTACTCAGATATCTTCAGTGATTTGGAGACCCTCAACGTTTTTTGTAGCTGCATTTGTCCCACGAAGGGCAAAGTGAATTAATCAATAATCACCCAGTATGAATTAGAAACAGACTGGAACAGATTTTCCTGGTAAATTTGGGCTCATTACGCTGTAACAGCCATCAAATCCACTGAATAGTTCATTTCCTATTCATTGAGAAGTTGTACAAATCCCTTTCAGTTCCACAGGCATGTCGAATGTGGCTTGAACAGGAGTAATGAAAGCAAAGCTCTCCTGCAAAATGCAATTATAGCGTGTGAATTATGAACAGTTAAACCCCTGTAATGATTCTCAAACCAGTGGGATGATTATTGCACTTCATTTGTAGATATGATCACTGCTGATACGTATTGATTTTAAAACGTCAGAGGTTCCTTTATATATATATATATATATATATATATATATATATATATATATATATATATATATATATATATATATATTAAAAAAAAAGAATGGAGAAGGGAATGAGAATATATTACAGGATGATGTCAGAGATATAAGTTCAGTCAATTCAAAGAACTTTTAGCGATTACAAGTGCTATCATTACATCCATTGTAAAGTTCAATCCTGTCTTCTAAAGGACATGTCTGGTGATAGTCTACATGTTTTTCTGATCAACTCCAATGAAAGGAAAAAAAAAAAAAAACAAGCAATGAATTGATTCTAATAAGTACTGTCAAGTCTGTTTTTTTTTATATAACCCTTATGACACTTAGACCATAGAGAGCAGGTCTAGACTGTATTGTTTAATTTATAAAGACTCAACAATCCCCACATGGCAAGCACTTGTTAAAAGTGGCAACCTGCTCACAGACAAACACACAAACAGACAAACAGAAAACCCTCCTCACAAATGTAACAACAGGACCCGATCTGATTAAAATGAAAGTAACGTAGACCTCGTCTCTCTCAGGTCTCAGGTTGGGTCTCCCTGGAATTCTGATTTCAAGACATTAAATGGGAACTTTCTAATAAGCTATTGTATCCTCAGGTTTCTATGTTTTTCTTTTAATTGGCTGTGTGTATCTTCTGGTTGGGACCCTCAAGTGTTTGGCTCTGCCTGGATTTCAGAACCCCTGATGAACGCTAAGATTTGAAAGCACACAATTGCAATCTGAAGATCCCCTTCAGGCTCTGCAAAGTCTTTTGACCTTTTAGAGCAGAAGTCTTGGACTGTGTTGTGTTTATACTTGGCTCTTAGCAGTTGCTCCAGCCCAGTATTGAGTAAAAAGACTCTTCACTGTTTTGACCTCCTGACCGACCCTCACATTGTAAATAAACAGATGAGTAAACACAGGCCTGGTGTTGGGGGGAGGATCTGTCTTTGCCCAGCCCCAAAATAAAGCGTCAGCAAGAAAAAAAAAATCACACTTGCACAAAAATCTTGCACTATAATGCTGTGATCTACAGTATATGATATTTAGATTGAATGTGAAATCCAAAAAGAAAAATTAAACTAAACTAAATTAATTTAAATGTAAATTAAACATACCTATTTGTTGATGACATAAATTCGACCTATCAAAAGTCATAATACATCGCAAAGCAAAGCTGCTATTGTTTTTGAGGGATGGTGTGTATTTGTGCACTTTTACACGATGCTTTTTGTCATCTTTTTGTGTATTGTGCTCCTTTAAGCAATGCCATCAGTCATGTTGTTGCAGATTTATGTGCCTTACACTGTTTTTCATAGAACTATAAAGCATGTACAAAATGTCTGAGAAAAAGTGCAGCGTCACAGATGATGTTAATTAGGAGATTTTTTGTTTAAACTGGATTTTCTTACACAGAAGAGATCATATTTAGAACATTATTTACTCATTTTATTTATTTATTTAAAAAAACAATAGAGCTTTTATTTTGTTACAGATTGTTTAGATTTTATTTTATTGTGTTACAGAAGTTACTTTTGCAGCATTGAGGCACATAAAAGCATCGTTGTTTCTCTGAGAAGCCTGTCTGAATTTGTGTCTCACAAGTGTCCTCTTTTTTGAAACCTACCTTATTCATCCTACTGCCATTGGTCATGTTGCATAATTATGCACCTCACGTAATAATGATATTGTGTATTTGACCTCTTTTAAGCAATGATGCATTAGTCATGTTGCGTGTATTTGTGCTGTGGTAGCAATTTCACAAGTGTGCATCTGTCGTGGATCGAGGGTGGGGGGGTGGGGGCCCACCCATGTATATCAGATGCCCACTCTACACATCAGCAACTTTGTCAAAGGCAAACGTTTGAAAATAAATAAGAGGGACAATTTATCTTTGATTTCTTTGCCTTTATTTGCTTTGAAAGAAATCAAATAGGCGGCCATGATGTTCCCTGGTTGCTCTTGACCTCACACTCACATCTCACTTAAGCTTTGGCACTTTATTTACACGCAGATTTGCATAATCTATGAAGTGCCCCTAGGAAATGCTTCCTCATTACAAGGTTTGTTATTATACTTTATTAGGTTCAGAGGTCTGTATGTGTGTTGCAGGATAACATAGTTTACATGCAACAAACTGATGGCATGCACAACTGCACTTTAATGTCTAACATTGCATTTGAGCATCTGTGACTCCCACAGGTCCTTCAAACTTTGATCGCTAAGGAACACTGTGACTGCTCCACTGTAGACCAGAGAGTGTAAAGTCTGCGAAAGTCAATGTTGCACTTTGAAATTGGAATTACAGGGAAACTGTCAAATATCATATTGGGTCTCAACACATCCCACACTTGAAAGATATATTGCAAACCTAATACTAACCATGGCAAAATTGTAGATCTTCAACACTATCACTCAGACGACCACCAAAGAATTTATAAGGCAGACAGGATGTCCCTTTTTTCAGAATTGAAGCTTTGATTTTAGATGGATCTTCTGATCGATGAGGTCATACAACCTTTTTGTGCTTATTGATTTAAAATGCTGAAATGATAACTTTTTCTTACTATACTGTAATTTATCTAATATAGGTCTAGGTCTTTATTTACTCACTTGCATTGAGGCCCAGGCTTTTATTGGAGTGAGGCCACAATTAGAAAATGGCCTCTATTTGTATTTGAGCAAAATAGACTACCAGTAGATGTCCAGGCCACTGTAGCCATGCTTTATATTTTAATGCTCTGGTAGCTTTCTAATGAACTAAATATTCTCGTCTGTATATTTTTGCATTCATTGAGACATTTAAAGACATTGGTTCTAATAATATCCCAGGCCTGTATTAGAGACTGGCCTTTATTTAGCCCAACGAACAGCCAGACCGGCGAATGAAATATATACATATTATATTCCAATATTAGAGAATTTACAGTAGTTCTCTTTCCTCTTTTATGTGATTGGATAAACAGCTTGTAAAATGTAAAATCAAATCTACTTAATGAAATGAGATTTAAAAAAACATCTATCAGGTGAAAAAGAAAGAAAAAGATGAGCAACACAGTAGTATAAGATCAGTCCATGAACTACTAAATCTGAAAAATTAATGACAAAAGAAATAAATTAATGATGAAATAACAAATTATCAATGATTTCACCAATTTCATTATGTTCAGTAATGATGGTTACTTTTAAGAATCATATTAATATTTACAGGAATGTGCTTGGTTTCAGTATATTTGTTTAGTTAATATATTTGTATTTGTTGCATATTGTTGTATATTGTTGTTTTCATATTTGTCTCTTTTATATTGTATTTGCCAATAAAATAAAAAATAAAAGTGTTGCAAACTTCCATTTTGAAACAGGATCAATTATCGAATTTGGATTGATTATCATGACATAATAATGTTACATCACCATTTGTCTGTACAGCAGAGAGGGATTGGTGGTGCTTTTATTAGTAGTAGTTTTTGGCTTATTTTCATCCATGCAGAGGTGCAACCTCCCTGTTGTGGTTTGACTGATTGTTCAGGGTGAAAATGACAAAACAGATCTTGGTTCGACTCATCGGTTCAAGGGTTCCCAGTGTTGCAGTTCCTTCACATTGTTGTTATTTACACAAGCTAACTAGGTTAGGACAGGATTTACACTTCTGAATGTCATGCTGGTTTTAAAGAACCAGAATTTAATAAGCTCCCCTGTCAGGTTGCAGCAGTGCATTAATATGCATTAATATGTATGTAGCATCTCTTCCTCACATTTAAAGGATTAACAGATGAGTCTGTTACCTGTTTTAGAATTGCCAGAGGAGGAGTACTCGGTTCTATTGGGGGAGAATTATTTATCATTTTTATTACCATGTGCTGGGGGGGCACGTCGTAGTGAGCTAATGTCGATACTTAGGGAAAAACTTGTTTAAAAGCTATACCTCTACGACCTACTATAATTACTTGATTCAATTTGCATATACAGTGATATGCTAGTCACACTATGCTTTGCTCATTCATGATTTTGAGTTAATAGGCTCTGACTGTCTGCATTGGTTTGGGTTGTAGGTGTGTGTTCTTGACCCACATCTAGGAGTCTGTGTCACTGATGATCCATTCAGCTGAGTCAGGTCTGACACACACACATATACACACACCTATCCCCTTTATTTGCTCTCATCATTTACAGGCCAATACATTCCCATTTACTGTGGGCTGACGGTGGAACGGGGCTGCAAATAGCACTGGGTCATTTAATGGTGGCCATAATAACCTGAAGGTTATAAAAACAGACTTGTTGCTAATGAAAATGGGCTTGTTACTAATGATAATAATATGATTATTGTCTATAAATAAATTCAACAATACTTTTGATATTGAGCTAATTATCAGTTTAGTGTACAATATGCCAGAAAATACAACTCACACATGAACTCACATGAACAGCTCTGACAGTATCCAAAACACACAAAGAACCTTGTCATTTTCCAATACAGCCCACTTTGTCCTATCCTCAACAACTGGAAAAATATTGCAAAGTAAGAATTGTGAAATTATATATATATATATATGACATATACAAGGGCGACACGGTGGCGCAGGGAGTTTCTGTGTGGAGTTTCATGTTCTCCCTGTGTCTGCGTGGGTTTTCACCAGGTACTCCAGCTTCCCCCCACAGTCCAAAAACATGCTGAGGTTAATTGGTGACTCTAAATTGCCTGTAGATGTGAGTGTGTGAGTGAATGGTGTGTGTGCCCCACGATTGGCTGGTGACCATCTGGGGTGTATCCCTGCCTCTCGCCGTAACATGCTGGGATAGGCTCCAGCAGACCATGTGACCCTAATGAGGAATAAGCAGGTATAGAAGATGACTGACTGACTGACATATACAATAAATATTTTGTTTCACACAGGAATAGATTTTTCTAATGTTATGTGCAATGTTACTGAAGCTCATAATCAACTGTAGTTACAATTATTATTTTAATGCCATGATCACAAAATAATTCATTTGTGATTTTGTTTTCATTTTGTGAACTGCCTACCAGTTGCAAATATATATGTATGCAAATAGAACTACATTTGTATGACTATTCCATCCTTTTATTTCTTTGTTTTGTTGAACACAGGTTGTTCCGGGCGACACGGTGGAGCAGGGGTTAGCGCTGTTGCCTCACAGCAAGAAGGTCACAGGTTCAAGACCTCCTGGGTCTGGGACCTTTCTGTGTGGAGTTTGCATGTTCTCCCCGTGTCTGCGTGGGTTTTCACCGGGTACTCCGGCTTCCTCCCACAGTCCAAAAACATGCTGAGGTTAATTGGCAACTCTAAATTGCCCGTAGGTGTGAGTGTGTGAGTGAATGGTGTGTGTGCCCCACGATTGGCTGGCGACCATCTGGGGTGTATCCCTGCCTCTCGCCGTAACGCGCTGGGATAGGCTCCAGCAGACCCCTGCGACCCTAATGAGGAATAAGCAGGTATAGAAAATGACTGACTGACTGACAGGTTGTTCCTTTCAGTTCATATCAGCACATTCTAGTTTAACTTTTGAAAGGAGTATGAAAATGAACAATGAGCCTTATAGATTATTACAGCTATTTTCTAGAGCAACTAGATCATCCAAATGTATGGTATTTATTTAATAAATATGGTATTATTTGCTTCATAATCTATCTGATTCACAACCCTTATGGCTTTGTTCTGTAATATGAACAGAGGGTGTGAGAGTGCTCATTCTTGTGCTTATGCTTCCTCATTGTGCATAAAATTCCTTGGATTACATCTTAAGCAAGCAGAATTCATTTCACCCTGGAGATTTCACATCAGACCGGAGTTGAGATTTGACGGACGTGTCATGTAGCATTAAAACTAAAGTTCATTAAGACAAACTGCATACAAAGCAAAACCTCAGAGGGCTGTGACTCCCCACCCACGCATTAAAGAAAAAAATAAATGAAAAAGCGTGTGAAGCAAAAGCCTTGTCTGAATTCAAGTGTGCAATTCAGATTTTGTGCATACAACTCATCTACTGTATCTTCACTCACAGAAGTGTCAGTATGAGTTTGAATAGCTCTTGTTGGCCAAAGTTTCCGGTTTTGCTGATGGTCAAGCCCCTTTGATCAGGAGACATGGTGCAAGGTCCTCCAGCCCTCCAGTGACTAAGCAGATATGATCATGAGGCAGAGCGTAACCTGAGTCAGCTGAAATTAAAAACCCCACTGTCACAACAATAAAAGTGGGATGGAAAATGAAGCGATAAAGCTGACCATACCAGAGGAGAGGCAGTGATGACAGCAGCAATCAGGCATCTGGGATGAAACGCTCTGCGCTTTCAGGAGATTGAGTTCCTCTCCCCTTTGGTCTTTTACGGAAACATCATCAGTTTTGTCAGATGTAAGCAAAAACAAAAAGCATTAAACCTGAGAAGCAAAATATGTGCCTGGAAACACAACACCCTCATGGTTAATGCAAAGTGATGGAGTCAGACTGTTGAAGAGGCAGGGGTGAAAGAAATTAAAAGGCCCTCAGCTGTATGCGATGGTTGACAGAAAGTCATGATGCATGGGGCATTCTATCACTTTCCTCCATTGGAAGGGCACTCTAGAGGGCATTGCCTCATGTTTTCCATGCCATTTTTTTATGGGAAGATGACAATAACGGGAAAATGATCACATTTTGTCCACTAATATATGATTCTAGAGGGAATTTTACCCCCTTTTTTTCCACAACAACCCTATTGGACATTTTCACACATTTTGTCCACTGGAAGGACACCCTAGAGAGCATTGTTGTTGACAATAAAAGGCATATTATTACATTTTGTTGACTGAAAGATACCCTAGAGTGAATTTTCTCACATTTTGTCCAATGGAAGATGACCTTAAAGTACATTTTTTTCACGTTTTGTCCACTGGAAGAACACCCTAGAGGGTATTTCAATGCAGTTTGTCCACTGGAAGATGACCCTAGAGGGAATTTCATCAAATCTGTTCACTGGAAGACAGCCCTAAAGGGCATTTTCTCACAATGTGTCCACTGGAAGTGTCACATTTTGTTGACTGAAAGATATTCCGAGAGGGAATTTTCTCTGATTTGTCCTCTGGAAGATGACCTTAAAGCAAACTTTCTGTTTTCTCCACTGGAAGTGCACCATAGGGGGTATTTCAACACAGTTTGTCTACTGGAAGATGACCTTTGAGGGTTTTATCACATTTTGTGGTATAAGTATACAGTTTCACACACCCCAAAACACAGAACCATAAACAAACATTCATCAGATACAAAAGGATCCATTTTTTGCCCAGAGGCAATTCGAGGGATGAACTGAGTGAGTGAGACGGAGAAGAAGAATAAGTAAAAAAGGGAGGGGTGGTTAAAGCATCATAGGTCACCAACAAAAGCTTCACAAGCAAAAGTTGAGACAGCTGTGCCTCAGGACAACAGTTAATGAGCAGGGAATGTCTTTCTTTTCCAGAATCCATGATGTGATGATGGAGTGTACGGCTGATGGTCTGTGGCAAGTGATCCCTTTATTAGACAAGAAAAAACAACATAAAGGGAATTCAAATGGTTCTGTAAATGAGGGGTTTCATGCCAAGAGATTGGATGTATTCTAGATATATTTAGTTTCCTAAAATCCATTAATCATTACCTCAAAAGGCACAAATGAGCTGTTCAGTAGAGGTCTGAGCTATCCATTATTTGCTTTACTTCTGTGCCAGTAATGATTTTTTAAGAGCATGCTGCAAATTAGGGATGGTTATCTCATCTCATTGGAATTCACTTTTGTAATAACGCACCTGATATCTGTCTTTGATATAAAGACACCATTACAGGCAACGCAGTCACACTGACCCGACCATGACCATGAACACAATAACACGGAAATCATTAAGGGGTTTTTGGGGTTGTGGAGACCTGTTGCTCACTGGACTGAATGAAAAATAAATCAAAATTTGATATTAGCAAACACATCACTCAGGAAAGGAATTCATTTGTTTGGCTGATTTAGTTAGAAGGTGGAAGTACTATTCTCCATTTCCAACAAAAATATTTAAAACATGTCACCCCTCTTTAGGAAATGTGTAACAAAAGTATTATAATGGTGCCAATCGCCAGCAGAGTTCTGTCAACTGCTAATTCAACTATTAAAATTCCAATGATCAACAGGAGCCACTGTGCAAATTTTGTAAGTGGAATCCTCCCCAAAACAACACCAAAATCGACCTCTTGACAGTGTCACAGTGGAGAGGTCAGCTTCTCCCCTTCACTTCAGGACGTACGGATCTATTTTGCTGAACTTACAGTTGTGTTTCACATTGCAGTTCAATGGGGTAAGGGCAGACGTCAGTGATTTGCCACACAGTGCACTGGACCTTAAGAATAGGGCACATTTAGAAATTCCCTCTGACACTCTACACTAAAATGAGTGTGGCCTTTCCATAAAGCGGAGAACACTCATTTTTTTCTCATATATGCTTTAATATATATATTATTTAGGCCATTTCAATTAATAAAAACAGTCAAACATGCTAAACCATGTCTAAGTAAAATTTCATTTTTAACAGACAGATCAAGAATGTGCTCCCCTTTCTCGTTATTCATCAAAATAACTCAAATATATAACTAGATATCAAAAATCAGTTTTGACTCAACAATTAATTCTTAATTAAATCATGAGATTCTCAAAGATTCCCACCCTTGCTTGACATTTTGTATATAATGGCCACAAGAATAAAACCAGAATCTATGCAGAAGTATGCATTTGCAATATGATGACCCTCTATCATTTCACTCATTCCATTTTCCTCCTTTTGTCTCTAAACACCATCTGATGAGGCAGAATTGCCATAAAAGTTGTCTTAAGGAACAGAAAGAGCAGTATTCCCTGGGTCTCTGTTCAAGGGTTGAGTGAAACGTCAGCTGAATGAAGAATGACAGTGATATCCAGCCAGAGGACAGCTTCCTCACTCTCCCTGTTTTTCTGAGCTTCATAAATCAGCTCAAGGTTCCTCTGTGATCCTCTGTGTGGCGGTGGAGTGGGATTTATCATTCATTCAGATAAAGGCTTGGTCCTCGTCAATGTTCACTTTCACCCTCGGCTGGGAATTTATTAGAAGTGGCACATTGTGTGCATGGTCCGCCTCGTTATGTGTAGGAGTGCAAAGGGCCGCACAACAAGACAATTCATTGTATTCATGCTATTAATTTCTGTCCTGACGATGTTGTTTACACATATGACAAATAGTGTTTTACAAAGTCATTCGCTGAAGTGTGAATGAATCTATAACAGAACAATTTTTCAACAGTAAAATATTTATTTAAATCTTTTAAAGAGTGAGATACTTATCATATCCTGAGAGATTTATCATTCACCACTGTATCTCTAAACAACTTTATCTCATCACTGCGTGTGTAGCTGCAACGATTAGTCAATGAATGCACTGGTTATTCAACAGAAAACTCATCAACTTTTTTTCTGTCTTCTATAGGGGTGTGACGAGACGCTCAGCTCACGAGACGAGACAAGACCCGAGATTGGGTTCACGAGATCGGGACGAGACGAGATTTTAAGAAAACTAAATTACAAATTATATGAATGCCTGGACAACAGACTTTTACTTAACTGAGTTGTAGTGATGGGAATTGTTGTTCACTTTGAAGAAGTAGTTCAGTTCAGATCGTTCAGTAAAAAGATCCGTTCATTTCGTTCAGCGCGCACGGGGGGGGTGCAGAGAGCGTGTGTGTATATGTATGCGTATATGTATATAATATAATAAACAAAAATGATTTCTGATTCATTGGTTATTTTAATAAGGGTAATACTTATAACAATATTTTTTATTATTAATAATATCAGTATTATTGTTTTTAACTAATTTTAACTAGCTTTTAATGTAAAGTGACTTTAAGTTGTTATTGTTTTTAACCAACCTTTACTGTAAAATGTCTGAGTTTTAAATAGCTATATAATTTTAAAAAAAAAACGACACATACACCGACAGTACAAGAACGAACCGTACACTGAACGGCTTCCCCTTAAAGTCATTCAGTGGATTCGTTCAGAACTATTTCACGGGAAGCCGTTCACTAAATGGCTCAGACCTACGGGCAAGTGGTTCAGTGAACGGTTCGCACCCACTAACAGGGAAGCGGATTAGTGAACGGCTCGCACCCACTTGGAGGAAAGTAGTTCAGTGAACGGCTCGGCGGAGCACCACGCATGCGCCGCGCCGTACACCGTGCTGTACGGCATTGCTTGCATACAGTCTCTGCATATTGTCCGTGTCTTACCATTTAATGCTGCCAAACAAACGATTTAAAATTAACAGAATTAACAGAATTTTAACGCGATGAGCAATCTCGTCAAATCACATCTCGCGAGACCTCGTCACACGAGATCTCGTCATACCTCTAGTCTTCTATGATAATAAACAGAATATCTTTAGGATGTGGATTTTAGGCCAGGCTATAACAAGATAAGAAAGGTTGACTCTTTGACTTGTGGGAAACAATGATCAACATTTTCTCCATTTTTCTTGAAATTTGTAGAACAAACAGACGGATTATACTCTACCATTTAATGGTGTGACCGGGCCCCAAAAATTAAACATTATGCACATCTTTCTAGAACCACAATTAGTTTGTTTTTCAAAAGGGAAAACCAAACCACAGTGTACGATGTACACGCTCAACTCACAGCAGAGCCAAACAAGTTCACACCCATTCTCATCGTTCTCAGGGGGCTGTCAGACTAAAGTAGGTGAGGCAGGCTGAAGGACACCGGCTAGACCAAAAAATTCAACAACACTTCATCACAAGATCAGTCCCTTACAGAAGGCTATGAACATCACACATCTTACAATCTAAGTGGACTTGAGGTCAGATATTTCCTTTAAAGGCAGTGAAATTTTACAGAATCCTTCTCTACATTCATGGAAACTTGGCAGCTGGCCAATACAACCAGTCTGTTACCAGCCCAAACTCTGGCTAAATAATTAATTTTCAGTTGTAGCAGGGTCAGAATGAATCACACTTTTTTTGGTTGGCTTGAAGATAACAACAAGACATATTTACAAATAACTGCACAAATGTATAAGTATTTAAGACTAATAGTTGGGAGGCCTTGACTTCCACAAAGCCTCTGGTGTTGACAAAGAAGCATAAAACTAGGGGAGATAATCCACCTTAAAGCATATGGCTTGTTGTGGATTATCCTTCAAATTTAAACTCTGTGTTAAATTGAAGTGCTTGCCTCAAAGTTGCCAGGCATCCAATCTGTGTAACCTTAGCAACATGCTAAAACATCCAAAGCATTGAAGTGTCTAATGTTTGCTTCAGGTCAGGTCAAGTTAATAAGTTTATTCATGAAGCACACTTTATACAACTCACTGTTCTTCAAGATAAAGAGCTTTTACTATGTCTTACTGACCATACTTGTTCAAGAAGTATATCAAAATTGTTCGGCACATACCTGCTCTTTAATTAACCCACTTATGTCATTATGGTCTGTTGCCAACAAAGCAACAAGGCTAAGACAATTCATTTGTGTTTTCATTAAAATGCGGCTAATTGATTAAAGATGTTGATGCTAAACTGCTGCTCATTTATTGTAGCGTTATCTGTTTTTTTTTCTTTTCTTCTTAATTTCCTTTTCCTCTGATGTGTCCCATTCTTCATAATTGTTATATTCTACAAGTAGAAAAATATTTTAAAATGTGGAGAAATCCTCACCAAATTTGGTTCATAGGCCGAAATGTACCAAAACATACCTTTTCAGATTTGAATATTTCAAAACGTTTTGCTCTAGCTCACAGTCTGTTGATGCTGCAGACAGATCTTTTATTTTAGGTCTCTTATTACGCTTTACGTTATTGCAGTTACATTTGGTAAACTTGAGTAGGTCTGATAAAGACTCACCCAACTGCGCTGCTTTACAGGTCCTTCTCAAAAAATTAGCATATTATGATAAAGTTAATTATTTTCTGTAATGTACTGATAAACATTAGACTTTCATATATTTTAGATTCATTACACACCAACTGAAGTAGTTCAAGCATTTTATTGTTTTAATATTGATGATTTTGGCAAAAAAGTAAAGAAAAACCAAAAATCCCTATCTCAAAAAATTTGCATATTTCATCCGATCAATACTTGGTCAGGAATCCTTTTGCAGAAATGACTGCTTCAATGCGGCGTGGCATGGAGGCAATCAGCTTGTAGCACTGCTGAGGTGCTATGGAGGCCCAGGATGCTTCAATATTGGCCTTAAGCTCATCCACAGTGTTGGGTCTGGCGTCTCTCAACTTTCTCTACACAATATCCCACAGATTCTCTATGGGGTTCAGGTCAGGGGAGTTGGCAGGCCAACTGAGCCCAGTAATACCATGGTCAGTAAACCATTTACCAGTGGTTTTGGTTCTGTGAGCAGGTGCCAGGTCGTGCTGAAAAGTGAAATCTTCATCTCCATAAAGCTCTTCAGCAGATGGAAACATGAAGTGCTCCAAAATCTCCTGATAGCTAGCTGCATTGACCAACACCAGCAGCTGACATGGCACCCAGACCATCACTGACTGTGGGTACTTGACACTAGACTTCAGGCATTTTGGAATTTCCTTCTCCCCAGTCTTCCTCCAGACTCTGGCACCTTGATTTCTGAATGACATGCAAACTTTGCTCATTCAAAAGTGGCTTGACCTGGGGAATGCAGCACCTGTAGCCCATTTCCTGCACACGCCTGTGCACGGTGGCTCTAGATGTTTCTACTCCAGACTCGGTCCACTGCTTCCATGGTCTGGAATCGTCCTTCTCCACAATCTTCCTCAGGGTCCGGTCACCTCTTCTCGTTGTGCAGTGTTTCCTGCCACACTTTTTCCTTCCCACAGACTTCCCACTGAGGTGCCTTGATACAGCACTCTGGGAACAGCCAGTGTGGGTGCAGGCTTTTGTTCAAACCAAGCAGTACCACACCTGATTCTACTAATGAAGGTCCTTAGCAAGGGCTGTAGTGGCTGATTAATAGAAACAGGTGTGTAGCTCCTTGGTTGGAACAAAAACCTGCACCCACACCGGCCCTCCAGGACTGGAGCTTGACACATGTGGCCTATTCATTCAGAAATTTCTTTCTGTGTCTTACCCTCTTGCTTGAGGGTGTCAATGATGGCCTTCTGGACAGCAGTCAGGTCGGCAGTCTTACCCATGATTGTGATTTTGAGTAATGAACCAGGCTGAGAGTTTTTAAAAGCCTCAGGAATCTTTTGCAGGTGTTTAGAGTTAATTTGTTGATTCATATGATTAGGTTAATAGCTCGTTTAGAGTAACTTTTCATGATATGCTAATTTTTTGAGATAGGAATTTGGGGTTTTCATGAGCTGTAAATTCATCAGTATTAAAACAATAAAAGACTTGAAATATTTCAGTTGGTGTGCAATGAATATAAAGTATATGAACATTTAATTATTATCATTACATTATGGCACATGTGTCAAGCTCCAGTCCTGGAGGGCCGGTGTGGGTGCAGGTTTTTGTTCCAACCAAGGAGTTACACACCTGTTTCTACTAATCTGCCAATACAGCCCTTGCTAAGGACCTTCATTAGTAGAATCAGGTGTGGTACTGCTTGGTTTGAACAAAAGCCTGCACCACATCGGCCCTCCAGGACTGCAGTTTGACACCCCTGCATTATGGAAAAGAATGAACTTCATCACTGTGGAGGGGGGCGTGGTGCATCAGCTGCATGCTTTAAGGGCAATTGTGTAAATTTAAAGGACCCCTTTGGAATTTTGGGTTTTGTACTGAAGCATATCCTTTTTGCTTATACTTGACTACAGGAGTCAATTTAAGGGCATTTTAAGTTTGGAACTCACTCTAAGGAGTGTAGATTTTGTCTAAAGGGTATTTTATTTAATTCATTGTAAATACATTCAGGGAAACATTTTTTAGTAAAAATATAAAAGGCAATTCATTTCTTATTGATTATTTCTTTGTGACATTTTTCTGTGTGAAGATTAAAAAGGTATATTTACAAGACATTTACAAAACATTTACAAGGCAATCATAACCAATCTGATAAATCAACGACTACAGTTTTTATCAACTTCACTTGAGAAGAATGCAGGGCGCCCCACCATTATTTGAGTAATTTACATGTTTTCCAGTTATATGCCAACAATATAGGCATGGGGGCGCTACATAACCAAGAAAGATGGGTCTATCCGGTTCTGTGTGGACTATCGCAAGGTGAATGATGTGTCAAAGTTTGATGCCTATCCAATGCCCCGGGTCGACGAACTCCTGGATTGCCTGGGCCCTGCTCACTTTTTCACGACACTGGATTTGACCAAGGGCTACTGGCAGATTCCCTTGTCTCCAGAGTCCAAGGAGAAAACAGCCTTCTCCACTCCGTACGGTTTGTACCAATTTGTCACACTTCCGTTTGGGTTGTTCGGGGCCCCAGCCACATTTCAACCCCTCATGGACTGGGTGCTGCGCCCCCATGCTGCATATGCTGCTGCCTACCTGGATGATGTCATCATCCACAGTAACATGTGCGGCAGGTGACCGTGGTGCTTGAGTCACTGAGGCAGGCGGGGCTTACGGCCAACCCGAAGTGTGAAGTTGGACGGAGGGAGGTACGGTATCTGGGGTACCACTTGGGGCAGCGGGCAGGTGCGTCCACAGGTAGATAAGACAGCAGCGATTGCAGCCTGCCCAAGGCCCAAGACCAAAAAAGAGGTACGACGGTTTTTGGGCCTGGCCGGCTATTACCGGCGATTTATCCCCAACTTCGCGGAGCTGACCAGCCCCTTAACCGACCTCACCCGAAAGGGTGCCTCAGATCCGGTCCAGTGGACGGAGCGGTGCCAGGTGTCGCTTGAGAGGGTAAAGCCCTCTGTGGGGAGCTGTTGTCCTGCAGACTGATGCGTCGGGCAGAGGGCTGGGGGCCGTTCTGTCCCAGCGGGTGCGGGGCGTCGACCGCCCAGTGCTTTACATCAGCCGCAAGCTGTCGGAGAGGGAGGCCAGGTACAGCACAGTGGCACAGTGGTGCGGTACTACCTGCTCGGGCGCCCATTCACCCTCTGCTCGGACCACGCTCCCGTTCAGTGTTCAGCTTTGTTATCTAGCTTTGCAGCCAATTAAGTTCACAGTGATCCATAGGCCGGGGGCACAGATGGCCGTGGCCGACTTCCTTTCCCGCTCCCATGGGGAGGCGGGGGGGAGTAGGTTAGGCCGGACGGCTCCCCGGCCTAAGTCGGGCAGTGGAGGTATGTGGAGGGGGCGTGGTGCATCAGCTGTGGAAGAGAGGTGTGGGGAGGGCTCAGGGGAGCAGCGCCAGGTGAGAGTGATTGGGCAGTTGGTTGCAGGTGTGCTTATCTCTCTCTCACCTTCTCTTTAAAAACACAGTAGCAGACTGGACCAGAGGGCAGAAGGAGACACACGGAGCAGACCCAGCAGACGGCAGCGTGTCGGGCCTGCGATCGGCTGCAGTGGGCCTGTGTGCAGAGTGTGTGCATATGTATGTCTGTGCGTGCATGTGGGTGTGCACAATAAAGAAAAAGAACATTCACAGAAACAACTGGACTTGTTGTCGGTCTGTTCAGTGCTGGGGGAACCCGGTGATTGTGATTGTGGCAGCGAGACTGCCACAATCACAATATCCTAATTTTTTGACAAGGACCTGTATGTGGGTTTTGATGTCGTCAGGGCCTATGGGGATACAGTCATACAGGGGTTTGCTGGAGCCAATCCCAGCATACTGGAGGGCAGGGATACACCCAGATAGATGGCCAGCCTATCAATGGACACACACACCATTCACTCACGCACTCACACCTACAGTATGAGCATTTTAGAGTCTTCAGTTAAACTTAGCATGTGTTTGGACTATGGGTGGAAGCTGGAGAACTTGAGGAGTACATGCAAATTGCAACCGGGCTCATGGTCTTTATGTATTCTATAAGAAGTAGGAGTGAACCCGAGACACACACACACACATGCACTAATACTTAATGTGGAACATTACCTGGGTGGAACAACCAGGTGGCTTGTAGTAGCCGTGTCTGCCTTTAACGGCAGTTGGCAGCCATCTTATTGGTGCATTGCCGCCACCTACTGAGTTTGAGGGCAGCCATGTCTTGTGTGGGCAGCCAAGCTGATTAATTAAACACAGTTTATGCGATTCATGTGATAAAAAAAAAAAATACATGAACAAGTAACGAGCCGTTTTTTGAAATGTAAGAGTAGAAAATCCTGATAATTATCTTTTAAATAAAGGGAATAAAAATAAAAAGTTGAGAGAAAAACAAATACTGTTTTTTGGGGTTAAGTACAATAGCTAAGTATTTGTACTTTGTTACTTCCCATCACTGGTAATCTTAAAATATAGTTCCCATGGAAAGTGCCAATGAAAAAATGTGTATTCATAGAGGTGTTTACTCAGTTCCATCTAGAACAAGCAAGATGAGGAATGGGGAGAGACAGGCAACACTAGAAACCTTATGAACACCTTTATTTTGCGCCATCTCAATTGAATGTACTTGCATCATTGGGTCAGGTTGGAGCGTGCAGGCATGCCTCAGGATGACCTTCAGTGCTAAACATATCTGACACCTTAATGGTCGGGAGGCAGACAGGGGTGTTTGTTTAGTGTCTGTTAGGGAGACAATGTTTTCAAATTGTCCCTGCACTTCTCTGCTGAATGCTCTATTTACTTTCCTCTCACATGGCTGCAGGTGTATTAGGTACAATCTGTAGATTCTGGCAAAAATCTACTGGTGAGGTTTCAGATTGCAACCAATCAACTATGGTGGCCACAACACTCATGACAAATGTGAAAGTCCATCTCTAGAGTCATTGTTTGGTTTGTCCATTCTGGGCTACTGTAGAAACCGGCTATCTATTTTTTATTGTTTATTTAGAATCCCCATTAACCACCCCACAGATGACAGGTCAGTCTCCATACAATGCTCAAGTTACAATAGTACACAGTTCCAGTTATAACCATGGAAATACATTTAAAACAATAGCATTAGGGTAGCACTAATTGGTCATTACAAAAGACAACAGTTACCACCTAGCCTGAAAAAAGTGACATTGCACAACTTTTAAATGCTTCCTTTCCGGGAATGTTTTGGATGTTCAAATGAAGATTATTATATAAAAAATGTTCCTATGCAGTAAAGTAAATATTCCTTGAGTAGAAACCCTGGTTCTAGTGAACATCATAACAATATCCAGTTTGATTAACCAGAGTTGTAGTGAACTGAGAATGAATCAAATCTAATAAATAACAATAAACTGTTAGAATAACCTATTAATATCCTTAGGCAGCTGAGGCAAGAAAGAATTTGGCTGCCATTTCTCTGGCAGTTTTTTTCATGGCAGGAATAAGTTCCTTGTGCTTTTCCCTGACAGGTTCATTCATTTAGATACTGGTGACTTTTCGTTCCTTAGCTTTTTCCAGCACAGCCAGTTGAATTTTATCACAATAGGCCTTGCCAGGTGGATTTCCAGGTTTATGACCACGTTCAGTCTCCATCTGACTTGTCCAGAAGATGTTTCTCAGTGATCACAAACTTGACTATTTTGATTGACCCTACAGGTAGTCAGCTTTTTCAGTTATTTCTATCATGGTCTCACATTAATCCATATAGTTAAAAACTATATCAAAATGTAATAAAAATTGATTATGTGCAAGCTAAAACATTCTTAATAATAGATCTGTAATGATTGATCATTTAATTGATTAATTGCCAATTATTCAATTAATCAATCTTTTTAATAATCAATTTGAGTTATTTTTAAGAAGAACATGATAAATTCTCTGGTTCCAGCTTCTCAAATCAAATTATTTTTTGGTTTCTTTAGTCTTCTATAATATTAAACTTTTTGGGTTGTTGACTGTTGGTCTGGATTAAAAAGTACATTTTTTGGTTGCAGTTTTCATTCTTCAGTTTTGGGAAAAAGTGACATTTTACATCATTTCATGAACTGAACATTTAAATGATTAATCATCAGCCTTACTTCATAAATCATTTGGAAAAGTAAATACATTTGTCCAATCTCCTAATATGGAGAGCAATTGTTCATAGAGCCAAAGGCACATTGCTTTAGAGTCAGCATGTTTAAAAATTCCAAAGCTTCACAGGTGGTGTTGTGGTTCCATTTCATGGGAAACGCAAAACTCATACTCTGCCTCTGATTAGTTTACGATGATATTCTTACACCAACCAATTTAATGCCTATACATAACCAATGAAGGCAATAAATACCAGAGGTGTAAAGTTACAAAGTACAATTACTTAGTCATCTTACTCAAATAGAATATTGCATATTTATACTTCTTTTTCAGCTGACTTTTTACTTCTACTCCTTACAGTTTTATACAATTATTGGTATTTTCTACTCTTCACATTTTAAAAAGCTTTGCCCCAAAAAATTGTGGTTTTAATCAATTGAAGCTTTATTTTATACTGGGGAAGTATTAATAAAACAAAAATTGCTCTTTTGGGATTAAAACTGTTTTGTTTTTTTTATTCATACCTGAATTGATTTTAAATGCTTGTTACTGATTCATTATAGAGACCATCGCTGACTAATGCTCTAATGAGCATTTTCTTTCTCAAATTCAACAGCTCTATCTCAAATCTTCACTCACACACTCACACCTAGGGGCAATTTAGAGTCTCCAATTAACCTCAGCATGTGTTTGGACTGTGGGAGGAAGCCGTCCAACCAATAGTCCACAACCCAATTATAGAAGATTCAAGAAACCAGAAAATAATCAGATTTGACGAGCTGAAACCAGGAAATGTTAACTTTTACTTCCTAAAAATGACTCAAATCGATTAATTGATTATTAAAATGGTTGCCGATTGATGTATTAGTTGGTAACTAATTGATTAATCCTTGCAGCTCTAAAATTTTTCTTCAATTTTATAACAAATAAGTAATCAACAGCATTTTTCTCCATCGTTTTCCTGAATCAACATTCAGTGTGACAAGAAAACATATCCTTTACACAGCTTTGGAAATGAGTAAAGTTCCACACTACAATGTGTGGTAGGTCACTTAGTGTATTTGGCAACTTAAATGAGAAACAATCTGACAGTGCATTTTGTAGATCCACCAAAAAAAAAAAACACTGATTTCATTTTTTTACAATGTACATTTACAGGACGGGACTTCAGGACTTCAGACGTAAATGACAGGCAGGCTCACATTTGATTTTCTATTTTTACACAAGTATTATTAAATATGAATGTAACAAAATGCTACAAACTGATGTTCAACCCTGGTTAGGACATATAGTAAAAGCTAATAAGATGCATTGCTCTCTCCCTGCAATGTTCTAGAAGTTAAATTAAGTTTGTGTAAAACTCAACAGCCATTGAACTTGTTTCTAACACAATGCTACATGTCACTATATCTGTACTCACTGAGACTTGACGTCTGTTCATTTAGTGATTCTCTGCAACTCGCCAGATGGGGCTTCTTGCATCAATGAGATATGAAGACAGAGAAAGAGAGAGAGAGAGAGAGAGAGAGAGAGAGAGAGAGAGAGAGATTAGAGAAGTATCCAAATAAACACTGTAAAGATTATGCAACGAAATAACTCAGCGTTATTGATTTGAAACTGTAAGACAAAACTTAGTTTAGGAATATCATTCAGCCACATTTGCGAATTATAAGCACAACTCCAGAAGATAGTTCATACATATTTTTTTTTTTTTATCTGGCTAACTCTCCATTTTCTGTGAGTACACATATAATCACAGTAGCAACAATTTTAGATTCATGCCAATTCATCCATATGGGTAGAAACCCCAAAAGACTCACATATGTCCTCAGGAGTTGGCTCCCATACAACGGGGCCAGAAACATGGCATGTTGTTTGCCTCCTACCGAAAGATATTTAGAGCTGAACTAACTGTGAGACAAATACATAAAAACACTGCACTTTTCACATGAATTAAAATAATAATGATGCTGACAAAACTGGACTTTTGTCCACTATTATCTCAAAGGTCAAGAATGCTAATCCAAACTCGGGTTAGCCGTGACCTTTAAAGCAAGACAACACAGGGTTTGTCCACACAGTCACTTTTTTGTGACTGTGCAGCAGGTGTCTGGGTCATTTGGTAATTAGTACAGATTGGAGGGGAAACCTGTTAGCTGCTATTGTGTTGTTTGTGTGTTGGTGCCACAGTCAAACAGAGATATGAGATACTGTAGAAAGCCTGACAGAATATTCCATATGTTTAATAATATTGTATAATCCTGACATTTATTAGACTCAGAAATGTTTGGAGCATATGTTATGATCACATTTACATATTTAACATGTTAAGTTATGATTTTACACAATGAACATAATAGTTATCAAATCGTAATGGATAAGTCACTGCTATCAGTTAATTGATTGTCTAATCAGTATTTCCTTGAGTGGCAGGCAACACAAGTCAAGTCAATTTTATTTGTATAGCCCAAAATCACAAATCACAGAATCGCCTTAATGTATTTTACATTTTGTACGGCAACACAACATCTCCTGTCCTTAGACCCTCACATCGTACAAGAGAAACTCCGGGGGTGGAACGGGATGGAATACAATACAATTAGAACAGAAAAAGTAGATTAGTAAGATTAGTAATATTAGTAAGACATTAATTAGAATAAGGGGACTTCTAATAGGTTGAATTTAGCAAATGTAGGGAGGAGCTAGTGTTTACACCACAAGGGCCAACAGTTTTTTTAGAGAGCTGGCTGCAGGGGGTGATACATTTTTTCTGGCCAGCCAGCTGCACTGTGCAGCCACACTGCTCCCTGAGGACGTCGCTGCAGCAGTTTCTCATTAGGAACAGGTTGCTGGACTATGGTTTTACCATGCCAAGTTTGGTCCCAAGGCTAAGCAATGACGTTTACTAAGTTCAGCGGAAACGCTAAGGCCAATGAGCATCGGCAATGTCGGCAGGCTGCTTTTCATCTGCGACTCCATCTCTGGATGACAGAGCGTCCTGCTTGCATTGCAGCTTTACATAGTGGTGGACAGCCACAGCCCCCCTATGGATGCTGCTAACAGCAGCCAGATTCGCACATATGGCATGCAATACGTTGTGCTGTGTTTTTGCGGACAGATCGGCTTGGAATTTTATTTCAGCAAGAGTCGCCGTGCCCATTTTGGGGGCTGACTTTTTGTGGGCATATTGGGCTGTTATTGAGAAGGAAAAAAACACTGTTTAATTGATGCTCTCATTTTTTCTTCTTACACATGTACACTTAGCATGTCTGACATCCTCTGCCTTTCTAGCATTCTTCCCAGTCACAGATATTTTTCACCGATTGCTCACTGAGTTCCCGACACTCACATAGCACACTTTCTCTCCTGCAGCTGCCAAGCAGTGTGGAGCATCATATTAATACCACCAGTCCACCAGCCTACACCTGCGCATGGCGCCCAGAACAAAACAACCTTGCTGTTGCCAATGCATAATTTGGGAACACAACGCCTGTTCACCATTCTAACAGTCGTTGGACCTCTCACCTCCATATCGTCCCTAAATCTGGAGGTGGCTGTTGTCTTTGCAGTTGCTAACATCCAACCACTACCCAAGACCACACATACAGGATTTCTCAGCTGACTGACAAGTTCATTTTCTTCAAGGTGGACCTCGCCACAGGTTAACATCGACTCCACCCACCTGACCAAAACAGCAGTGATTGTTTGAGTTGAAAAGATGCCAGACTTTTTGACGACTCATGGGATCTGTGGTGTGGGATCTCCCCTTTGTTTTTGTGTATCTTGGTAGCAAGCTCATCCATAACCAAATACCTAGCAAACCTTTGAGCCCTGTTTAAGTGGCCCAGTCAATACAGGCTCATTGTCAACCCAGCAAAGAGCCAATTTGGTCTCTCCACCATAGAGTTCCTGGGGCACAGGGTCACTTGAGAGTGGGCAGTCCCTCTACCATCTAAGGTGGAGGCTGTTGCTGCATTTCCATGCCCAATCATTGTCAGAGCCCTTCAGTGACACTAAAGCAGCCCTCCTACCCATTACCATGCTGTCATATCCTTCCTGCTCAACTCCCATCAGAGTGACCACAGACACTTCGGACTATATGGTGGGTCCTGTATATGAGCAGTGGGTGTGCAACACCTGGCAGCCTTTTGCCTTCTTCCGTGCAGTTGTGGCCCAATGGGCAGAAGTACAGTACCATTCACTGAGAACTGCTGGAGATGTATCTCACCATCAGCCATTTTCACAACATGCTAGAGAGCCATTAGTTTGCTGTTTTTGTGGAATCACACCCCCCCGACCCTTGCCATATCCAAAGTCACAGAACCATGGTCTACCTGTTAACAATGACAACTAACCTATGTGTCTGAGTTCATAACTGACATTCAGCACGTTGCATTGAAAAACAACCATGTTGTTGACTGCCTCTCCTGGGTCATTGCAGGGGCGGCCCACTTGGGCCTAGTCTATGGCTGCATGGCAAAAGACCAGCCTACGAACCCAGCTGTGAAGCTGAAGGTCGAAATGCAGCTGTAGGATGTGGCATTTAATAATGCCAGCACCACCTTGCACTGCAACAGCAAATTTTTGACACAATACATGTCTTCTACCACCCAGGGACCAAGGCCTCTCAAAGGTTGTTAGCGGCTAAGTTTGTGCGGCACGGTTTAAAAAAAATGTGCGAGGCTGTGTGGACTGCCAACGTGCCAAAGTTCATCGCCACACCAAGGCCCCATTGGTGGAACTTCGGGTGTCTGAGTGATGCGTGGACCATGTTAACATTGACTGGGTTGGCCCTCTGCCCTCTTCACAGGGGTAGACTCACGTGTTGACTATAGTAGACAGGACCACACGGTGGGCAGAGGCTGTTGTCAATTATATCAACCAATGTAGCATGGGCGTTTTACAACTGGGTTTTCTGTTTTTGCACTCCTCAGACATCTCCTCTGATTGTAGTATAAAGTTCATGTCTGAGTTTTGGAATGCCATGGCAGAAAGCTGCACCACACTACCACCTCTCACCACTTCCACAGATTGATGAAAGCCTCCCTTCATACCAACCTGAAGGGAAACAACTGGATCGGCAGGCTCCTGTGGATCATGCGGGGTATTTGAACAGGACCTATGGAAGACCTTCAGTCCTCATCCATAGAGCTAATCTATGATCAGCCATTGTGGATCCCAGGGGACTTTGTGCTGAACATCTCAGCCCCTTGGTCTGCCACATGTCAGCACTCCATCCTTTTGGACAATGACACGGTTTTCGCACTGCTTCGCACTTCCTGCCATGGTGCTCCGGACTCTCACATTCCCAAGAGACTTCTGTCGGCTGAGTATGTGTTCATTCAGGTTGATGGACACAAGAGGCCTCTGCACCCATTGTACAAGAGTCCTTTCTGGGTTTTGGAGACCGGGCAGAAGCATTTTGTCATGGACATGGGGGTAAACTTGAGCGGGTCTCATTGGGCCACCTTAAACCAGTTAACTTGGACTTGGCCAGAGCGGTTGTGTTGGCTCGACCCCCAAAACACTTGTTCTCTACCCCCAACATCACTGGAGCCCCCACTTTAACTCCCCCTCCACCAGGTCACCACAACCGCTGAGGATACAGTTCCTCAATCCATTTTCTGATGGAGCCATTGTGGTCCCCCCCTCTCCATGGACTGCAGTTCTCTGTTGTGGTGAATTCTAGGTGGACGTGTTTGGTGACATCAATATACAGTTCATGCAGTGTTACCTCAGTTAATGTTTAGTGTTCACGGTCATATTGTCAGAGGTTAGAGTTAATCGTAGTCCCTTTAAGGACCTCGGACTACACCAGTTTACTGACAGTTGCTTTTGTTGAACACACTTAAAAAGCACACTCTTGTGTGTGTATAAAGTAAGAAGTTGTTGCATGTCTCAGTCCTTTACAACTTCCATAGCATTGCATTTTCAAATT
This sequence comes from Lepturacanthus savala, assembly GCA_030544235.1. Taxonomy (NCBI): domain Eukaryota; kingdom Metazoa; phylum Chordata; class Actinopteri; order Scombriformes; family Trichiuridae; genus Lepturacanthus; species Lepturacanthus savala. The sequence continues at coordinate 28,567,694 of CM060469.1, forward strand.
TTAAAAAAAGTCCAAGAAATAGGTCCATGGTCCTATTTTGTTATTTTTGGTTCTCACTATATAGGCAGCTTTACACTGCATTCCAAATTGTTATGCAATTTGTATTTAAGTATCATAAAGATTACATTTTTTGTTTTTCAATGAAACTCATGGATGGTATTGTGTATCAGGGCTCCATGGATCATTGAAATCAATCTCAGACACCTCTGATAATTAATTTGTGAGGTGAGCCCAATTAAGGTAAAACTACTTAAGAAGGGGTGTTCCACATTATTAAGCAGAGAACCATTTCCAAGCAATATGGGAAAGAAAAGGGATCTCTCTGCTGCCGAAAAGCATGAAGTAGTTCAATGCATTGGACAACATATGAAAACCTTAGATATTTCATGAAAACTTAAGCATGATCATTGTACTGTTAAGAGTTTGTGAGTGATCCAGAGCACACACGGGTTTGTGTAGATAAAGGCACAATGAGGAAGGTTTCTGTCAGACTAAAACATCAGATTAAGAGAGCAGCTGCTAAAATGCCATCACAAAGTAGCAAACATATATTTGAAGCTGCTGGTGCCTCTGAAGTCCCACAAACATCAAGGTGTAGGATCCTCCAAACTTCTATTCGGCCACCGCTTAATAATGCTCACAAGAAGAAATGGCTGCAGTGGGCCCAGAAATATATATGACTAATTATCAAACAGTCTTGTTCACTGATGAGTGCCGTGGTCCAGATGGATGGAGTAGTGGATGGTTGGTGGATGGCCACCATGTCCCAACAAGGCTGTAACATCAGCAAGGAGGTGGTGAGTCATGTTTTGAGCTGGAATCATGGGGAGAGAGCTGGTCAGCCTGTTTAGGGTCCCTGAAGGTGTGAAAATGACCTCTGTAAAGTATGTGGAGTTTCTAACAAACATGTTCTTCCATGGTACAAAAAGAAAAAAATATACTTTGCGTACCAAAATCATCTTCATACATGACAATACACCATCTCATGCTGTAAGGAATACTTCTGCATCATTGGCTGCTATGAGCATAAAAAGAGAGAAACATCCTCCCCTGACCTCAACCCTATTGACAATATTTTGAGCATCCTCCAACAAAAGATCTATGAGGGTGGGAGGCAGTTCACATTCAAACAGCAGCTCTGGGAGGCTATTCTGACATCCTGCAAATAAATTCAAGCAGAAACTCTCCAAAAACCCACAAGGTCAATGGATGCAAGAAGAGTGAAGCTGATATAAAATAAGGGGTCTTATGTTAAAATGTAACTTGATCTGTTAAGACGTTTTTGATTGAAATAGCTTTTGATTTCAGTAAATATGACCCCCTAATGCTGCAAATTTAAAAAAAAATTAGCATTTTCAGTTTACAACAATCTATAAAATGTTTGGTAAATCGCTTAGGACAATAACGTGTGTAGATTCTCACTCATCCAGGTAATTGTAGTCAAGTAGTTAAGTTGTAAGCAACTGGACTTTTTCTTGAAGCTTGAAGACGTTTCACCTTTCATCCGAAAGGCTTCTTCAGTTCTAGCCTGATGATGGAAACCAGGAGCTATATCTCTGGATCACAGAGGGTGGAGCTGTAGACCACACCCCTCATTCCATAACAAAGGGTCACATAGGTCACCCTTCAAGGTGTGACTTGGAATGAGAGTTGTGGTCACATGATCCAGAGAAAGAGTCCTGATGAGATCTCAAGGCAGGATGGTATGTAGTGGTTATGATGCAGCCCCCCTTCTCTGTTCAAAGTTGGCTGTTCCAAATGGACATAGATGGCCTCTTTCACTCCTCTCTCAAACCACCTGTCCTCCTTATCTAAGATGTGTCCATCAATGTCTTTAAAGGAGTGTCCCTTTTCTCCAATAAAAAAGAAAAAAAAGAAAAAGAAAAGGCCCAGTTGCTTACAACTTAATTCCTTGACTTAGGACAATAATATAATACCAAATATGCCTTTTCCGTGTATATTTGTGATTAATAATGTTAATAATGACTGTATATGATCATTTTGTGTTGGAATTATGTGATAAAATATAATTAAGCACTCACTATGAATCTTGAAATATCGGCTGTATCGGCCACTTTGTTTTGCATTAGCAGTTTCAGGTCAAATGTTCCATCTCATCATGTAAAATGGTTTTAGTTAGACTTGTCATGCCAGGCTACTTACCATGCACATTTATCATACAGTTTAGATTTGAAGCATTGTCTCACCACCATAGAAACTAATCAAATCACCTATTTCTTGTCAAGCACATTTATGTCAACAGTTTGAAATCCTTTGTAGTCATTGGTTCTAATTTCCAGAGGGGCTGGGACCCCCAAACCATAAATGACTCGTTTTACCTGATATCACCCAATCCAAAAACATGGGATGCTTTCTTTTTTGTCTTGTCTTTGATCTTTTTTGTCTTGCTGAGAGGAGATTCAGATATACTGCTGTTCTCCAGGTCATATAGTTTTCCCAAATTAATCTTCTGACAGTTTCCTAGTATGTAATTTGAATATGTTACAGGGAACAAGGCTGGATAAGGCTGTCAATGACAGCAGTTCAAACACGTGAACAGTGCCATAAAAAGTTGTTATACATGTGCTAGTGTGTATATTGCAAACCATAAAGCACACTTCATTAAGTCAAATAAATGATCCAATCTGATCAAAAAATCCCAATGTTCCTTCACACACACATATATATCTATATAAACTATTGTTCAGGAGTTAAAATCATTCTCCGAGATGAAAATACTCAATATATAATTTTCTTTTGAGCTTTTATGTTATGGTTTGGTTCTTGGATTTGTGTTGTATCCTGTTTTCTCTTTTTCTCCACTATTTTGTCCTGCAGAACGACAGGTTACGGCGGGGCGTGGTCTGGGCCGTCAGCAGCGTTTGGATGAGACACAGCTGGCGGATATCACTAATCACCAGGGCCCTTTATATATCCGGAAACAACACTCCACCAGCGTCGGATTATACTTGCCCGTGTCTTCGGTAATCGACGACCGTAGGTGGCGTACCTGTTCGTCCCCTATGACCACTGGATGTACCTTGTTTCTCGTGCTCACCATGTTCTCCTCTTTTTGCCGTAGCGTCCAGTACTTTTGAAGGTCAGAGAACCAAATAATCAAAGCTGTCTTCAAATGAAAAATATTGTTGTCATTATTTGAAATGTCTTATATAAAAACTCACTCACTCCTTTAGAACACATTCTTATATATTGGTACATGAATCTCTTAACATTGTGTTTCAAATTTATAAAGTTGAAGTCTCCCTTAGTTTGTTGCAGCTGATGTGGTTCTGCACACCTCTCTGCTTTTACAGGCAAGAACAGGAGAGACGGGTTGGTTGGCATACTTTTCACCCTCTGCTATAGCATAATTGATATGAAGGTATTCTAACCAGCATTAGATAAAACAGGTTAACTTCTTAGCTTTAAATGAATATATTTTGATGTCCACATTTATGATTAAAGGCATAGTGCACATCTGCCCCATCGCAAGATTGGTTGGCACAATATTAAAATGAATGAATGAAACTACCAGAAGAAGAAATTTAAACAGTGTATGAGGTAAGTAAGTGTGTGTGTGTGTGGGAGCTAACTCAAATGTACTTTTATGTACATGGTATGTGCTCCCAGAGAAATGAACAATTTTAGTATCAATACATACATATTACCAGTTACAGCATATTTGTAAGATAAAATGTGAACAATTAGTGAACTAGTTATGGTGTGTAATCAGCTTTAGAGCTTTTCAGTTAGAATTAGTGATCAATAATTTGAAACGTTTATTTGAATAAAATGAAGAAAATTGATATTTATTGTACATCTAATTAGAGTTACTTGAATTCCAGTTTTGTAACTTGCAGTGTTTGCCATCTATTTTAGTGATCAACTCATTGTTCCCATTGTTTTTCCAGATTTGACAGGATCAAGTGTGTACTGGAACATGTAGCAACCAACCCTGATGCATTTATAGCCACCTTAGTGAATATCTATTACCCAATAACCATCTTTTATTGCAGATTCTCATATGTTATGTGAATTTGTAGCTGATTGCTGTCTCTATTAACTAGAAGTAACACAATTATAATATCTATACCCTATAACAGTTTTATAACACTTGTGGTGTGTGGGGTATTTATTTACTTTTGGATCTAAAAAAAGATATGCTGCTCTCACCAAAAAAGTGATGGATGTTTTAACATATTAGATTAACTCTGATTAAAAAGACAATCATTTAGAGGTCAAATTTATTAGTCTGTGACCACCAGGAGTCCAGAAACCAGGGGTGTACCAACCAACCCCGGGCTCCCCTATCTTATATGTCTTTGTGATAGGAGCAAAGTTTGATGTTTTTCTCCTTTTCATTTACTTGTAACCCCACAACCCTGTTTGTTAGCAACAGTATCCAAAAAAACAGAATCCACAGGTCCAGGTCAAAAAGCAGGCAGTGGTCAAAAAACACAGAGCAAGGTTCAGGAATCTTTCAAGGCATGAGACTATCTTACAGAACAAGAACAAAAATTGCACAGACTGAGAGACACCGCCGATCTTAAATACCTACAAGCTATTTAACTCAACAGAAATCAGGTGTGTCTATTAACCTTGGCAGGAAACCAAATAAAGCATTGGGACATCCCTGGCGGACAACCAGACAAGTTGCCCCACACGGTATGAGGATCCCCTGGAGTGGTGATGGTCAGCCTGCTGCTTCATCCTTGCTGAGAACCACCTCAGAGCCAACTGTGTCCTCTCCCCTCCTATCAGGTCTGACAGCAATGGACAATGAAGGCCCTGGTCGATGGCACACCAACCTCCACGTCTTGGGAGAGGCCTGTGGAGGCAGATTGGATGGAATTAAAAGAATACTCCACCCAGGGGAGATTTCTCAGACATCCTACATCACAAGGTTTTGCTCCAAGCACATGTGGAGCAGGCAGAGATGAAGACCTGGGCATCCTCCTCCATAATGGACCACCAAAACCTCCTCCAAATGAGGGCAAGGGTGGGTTGTGCCCCAAGGTGGCAGGCAAATCGGGAAGAATGTCCCTACTGCATGACCTGGGAGTGAAGGGGATCAGGGACAAACAAGTAATTAACAGGATACTGACTGGGAATTGCAATGCCATCTCAGGAAGAGCAGACCCTAGCCTATATATCCCACTGCACTGCTCCAACAACACAGCCAGGGAGACTGTTACTGGGCTCCTCTGGTATGGGAAATATGCAGGACAGGACATCTGGCTTACCGTTCTTAGACACAGGGTGGGGTGAAGGGTGAAGTTGGACAGAGTGAAGTTGAATCTGGAAAAGAATAGAGATAAGCGTATCTAGCGAACATTGAGACATTTGGCAGTACAAATGTATTCAAGGTTTTTATGATCTGTCCATACCAAGAACAGCACGGCCGATCCCTCAAGCTAATGTCGCCACTCCACGCCAGTTTTCCAGCCAACAATTCTCGGTTACCAATGTCATAATTACACTCTGATGGAGATGGTGACTGTGCTGTCATTCCCCACAGCATAGATAGAAATGAGCAAACCCCTGGAAGTGCTGTAGTTGCCTACACAGTGTACTCAGCCTCCTCCTCTTCTGATTGGCTTGTATACATCAGAGGTGTCAAAAGTCTTTACATTAATTACTCGGGTAAAATTATACATACTCCGGTTTAAAAATACTGCAGAAGTTGAAATATAACCTCAAGTTTTTTAAAGCTTGAGCTTTTAAAACTACTACTACATAATGGATAAAAGTTAAAGTAATGTAAAGGGGAAAACTGACATTATAGTCAGGGTCAGTTTTCAAAAAAGATGAATCCTGAAGGCATTTCATGTTAATTTTTGGCATACAATGTTTTTAGGGGTTTTGAAAGGTTGAACTCAAATCTTCTGTATGCCAGGTTCAAAATTGTCCCATAATGCTTCAAAATAAAGAAATCAAATATGACTGCCACCACCAGGTCAAAATCTAACTGATCACTTATTTTCTTGACTGTAGAACATAAAAACCTGATTGTAAGGTGCTTTTATGTTTTCACACATGTGGAATTCAATGGTGTTCTCAGATTAAACCTCCAGACTAGTGGAAATGCTTTGAATTAATGTACATGGTTAAAACAGGTTGATGATGTTCTGAAGAGTTTATTTGAAAAATGTTTAGGAACAAATAAATTACAATATTTTAACTATTTATTTACTTAGTTATCTGAATTTTATTCTATTTACTATGTATATTTTACCTAACTATTTACTAATTTATCTAATATTCAATGGCTATTATGTTCATAGTGTGGAAAGGAAGGATAGATGTGTTCACATAGACGAGGGGTCTTCACCCATTTTATTATTATAATTAGTAGTAGTAGTAGCAAAGGTAGTAGTAATAGTATGATTAGTAATTATGAATTTATCCATCAGGTCTTTAAAACAACTCTATGTATCTTTAGCCAACAACTATAGTAGCTAACTAGCTTGTTTTTCGGCTCTAAAGTTGACGTTAGTCACGTAGCACTAAGTACTGACGTGATGGGAATCATGTGTAGTCAGATGGAAGTTGGGCTGCAATATCGGGGCCAGGACAATGGGGGAGCTGTGGAATTTTCCGCTGGGAAAAATTGGGTTCATGGGGTCAGGAAGAGGCTATAAAAGCTAGGCCTGTTGAGAGCCCCGCCCTTGGTCTCCTTTGTGTCAGCAGTGGGTAAGGTGGTTGGCGTGCAGCTTGGTTCTTTTGTTCTCTTGATTAAAGTAACTTGGCTTTCCTTTCTTTGATTTTGTTTAGATCTTGTTTTGTCTAGCAATTGTTTTAATATCAGTTACATTCAGTATTAAGTGCTGGTATTGAGTTAGAACAGGCTCAACTGCTGGCCTCTTTTGATACTTCATTTGTGTGTTTCATTGTGCTTATTTTTCGTTAGTTTTGTTTGTTTGTGTGTCTATGCCAGGGCGGCCGACCTGTGCTGAGACTCTGCACGCCTTCTACCTTCCCCAAGCGGCTCAGCCTGTGGTCCAGTTTGTAGCCCCGGCTCATGGTGGTTTGTGTGGCCCTGTCTTTTAAAGTAGTGTGTTAAAACTAATAAAGGAATTAATACATTTAGCCTTTTAATGTTAATATTAATGTTAATGCTAATTGTACTGAATTTATCAATGATTGGGGACTGCAGGCTGTAGCCACTGTGTGCACACCTACTACTGGGCCTCTGTGTGATGTGTGAATTGTGGGTAGTCATTAGTAGTTGAGTGCCATGTGGTGTTTGCTGTGATCTCTTTGGTGTACTTAAAGTATCGATGCATGTTGCACTTCGTAGTGGTTTGTCCCTCTCCATTTTGGAGATTATTTATGCTGTGACTAACGTGCTGGTATCCATTTTATTTAAGGTCCCAGTGGTGGGTGGCAACCTCTGACTCCTCCCTTCTCCCATGAGCTTGGTTTAAATAAAGTGTATACATTTTGATACTGGACTCTTCATTGTCTCACGTTGGTTGACAGAACCTGGTTACACATGTGCTAATAGACTAAAATAGTTTTTGTCAAAAGTAGATTATCGCCTGTTAATGAAGTTTTCTCAATCATATTATAAATATATATATTTTCAATTCTCAAATTATTTTGGTAAAAATAAAAATTTCTTTTTTCATTTGGAGGACACCCTGCAGTACCTCCACGGACCCCCTAGGGGTCGCAGACCCCCTGTTGAATATCACTGACATAGATTATATTTAGGCTATATTTATTCCCAATCATTATCATGCTCTTCTGCGTTCTGGCAGGAGCTGCCAGCTTTTCATCATCTGCATGACTCTCTTCTGTTACATGCTACTCTTCCAACAGCTGTAGCGTTGGCTGGGCCATCCCTTAAGGCAACCAAGCTGGGTGGGGCTATGGGTGGTGCTAACTGATCATCCAAATTCCATCCATTCATCTATATTCATGTATTTTCTATACCAGTTTATTCCTCACTAGGGTCAAGGGGGTCTGCTGGAGCCAATCCCAGCATACTTCAGGTGAGAGGCACGGATACACCCCAGACAGATCACCAGCCTATCGTGGGTCACACACACCATTCACTTACACACTCACGCCTACAGGCAATTTAGAATCTCTCACCAATTACTATCAGCATGTCTTTTGAACGGTGGGACAAAGATGGGTAACCTGGAGAAAACCCATGCAGACAACATGCAAACTCCACAGAAAATCCCAGCCCAAGGACTTGAACCTGTGAACTTCTTGCTGTGAGGGAACAGCGCAACCCACTGCATCACCGTACAGCCCTCATCGAAAATCATCCATCCCATTTCAGTCACTGGAGGGAGATCATGGTGTGACACGTGAGCTTAATTTCAGACACTGTCTTAATATATAGAATGTATGATGTGAAATTTGGCTGCATCAAGAGCTTGGTGGTAGAGTATCTGGTAAATGGAACATTGCTAAATGCTACTTAAGGACAATATCTTAGAACAAATATTATCATGGTTTCAATCTCCAGACACAAACTCTTGAGTCTTCATGCCGCACCACAGAGCTCTTCATTTAATTTCATCTCACATCTTTTTCAAAATCACTCAAATTATGTGAGCAGATAAGCAGATCCACTAGTGAATGCAGCGTTTTCAGACTCTGACACAAAGAATTACCTCCAGTGTCATTTTCTCTACATGATCACAGTTTTTCCTATCACATTTTTATTCTTTAGAGAAACTTCTTAAGCAGTGATGCCTCTGTCAGCAGTGCAAACCAAAAAAAAAAGCTGATTACACACCAGAATGATATTGACTGCCCATCTCTCTCGTTTTTGCATCTGGAGATATATCACCAAAAGTACAGCAGCATGTACTTGGCCTCTCTCACACTTGTTTATAAGATAATATCATTTATGATCAGTTCCCATTTCCAAGCTCCGCCCCAAACAATATAAATGTATGAGTGAAAACTAGGCCAAGACTGAATCAGAATTTCAATAGGCTATATTTTTGTTTAGACATGCAATTTTCAGCAGGAAGCAGCATCGCCACGCCCAGAATACCAATTGAAAGCTGCTCGAGATGCGTTTCAGAAAGACTTAAAAAGACAATGAAAATATCTGTAATAATCACAACCACAAGTAAATGTCATAGATTGTTCCTTTGTTTCCCCTCAACATGAATTATTCCTCGGTGACCCCCTCCATACATTAAACACCAACCCACCGCTCCCACATATTTGGCTACAGACACCAAAAATAGAAAGCGGGCGATGACGAATCGTAAAGTGTTGGGTTTATTGGACTTAATGGAGCTCAGTTTATAGGTAGAATAGTGAACCGTTGAAATAGGAGTGTCAGAAGCGTATTATAGTTACCATAAAGCCCTCATCTCCCTTCACAGTGCTGCATAAATAAAACCTGGAGGCTTAGTTAGTCATATGTCAGAGGGAAAAAAAGAATATTGAATAAGAATCCTGTGAAATGAGAAGAATAAGAGGTCGGCAGAAAAATATATTCAAACCCAGGTATTCGGACCAGATCAGAATTCAGCAACCCTCTATTGCATAGTGTTGTCATATGGCAACAATAATGTGCCTTAATTTTTCTAAAAATGTGCTGTGATATACAATCTATGTTTTTACAGCTAGGCATGAAAAGCAGGCTTTTATTTTGCAATAAAGGACATGCAATTTTGAGGTCACAGAACCAGGATATCTTGTTTGCTGTGGACATTTGACATGTGAGCATCGTAGTTGGTTTTATTTAGAATTTTGGAAAAAGTTCCACCAACATATATATATATATATATATTAGAGCTCTCATTTTAATTCGATTAATTAATTATGCCGCAATTTAACGCGTTAAAAAATTTAACGCAATTTATTATGAGGATCAATGGTGGCAAAAATCCCATGTTAAATAAAGAAAACGATGAACTAAAGTCACATTAGTTACATTATCCAAGTGCTGCAACAATTCCAGTGGCTGTTTCGGTGTCTGTCTGTGCCGTTTGGTACGGAGCGACAAGTCTGAGTGCGTCGCTGGTTGCTATGCAACGCGAGGCGAGCCGAGCTAAACAAATGCGTTTCTGGTTGGCTGATGGACACGTGGTCACGTTATCGGCATCGCTAATTCTGATTGGTTCAAACCGCACGTGTTTACTCTCACCGAGCAAAACTATGTTGGCACAATGCAGCGCAAAATATACGACTTCTATTATTAATTTTTGAATTGCTATATTGAGCTTAAGTGACAGCTTTATTTTATTTCAGAATTTTATTTATTTAACTGAATTGTTGTATTTGTTTTACATTTCTGAATAATGCACCTGGTCTAACTGGTTTAATGTGCTGGACCTTTACTTTTGGATTTAATTCATGAAGCACAGTTCACCAATAAAACAATGGATTTCAGATCTTCTCTTCTTACTGTATTCAATTGATTAGTCGTGCACTACAATTTATTAATATCCTAGAATTCAGAGACCTTTAGCAGATTGATTAATTCAATTAATTAATTACAAAATCCTGTAATTAATTTGATTAATTTCTTTAATCGATTGACAGCACTAATATATATATATATATATATATATATATATATATATATATATATATATATATATATATATATATATATATATATATATATATATATATATATATATATATATATATATATCAACAATTCAAAGTGGGGCGACACGGTGGCGCAGGGGTTAGCGCTGTTGCCTCACAGCAAGAAGGTCGCAGGTTCAAGACCTCCTTGGTCCGGGGTCTGGGACCTTTCTGTGTGGAGTTTGCATGTTCTCCCCGTGTCTGCGTGGGTTTTCACCGGGTACTCTGGCTTCCTCCCACAGTCCAAAAACATGCTGAGGTTAATTGGCAACTCTAAATTGCCCATAGGTGTGAATGTGTGAGTGAATGGTGTGTGTGCCCCACGATTGGCTGGCGACCATCTGGGGTGTATCCCTGCCTCTCGCCGTAACACGCTGGGATAGGCTCCAGCAGACCCCTGCGACCCTAATGAGGAATAAGCAGGTATAGAAAATGACTGACTGACTGACAATTCAAAGTATTTTACATTAAAAAAACCCTCAAAATATAAAAATATCATAAAAACATTTCTTTCCTAAAGTTATATTTTACTGAAAATCAGTGTGATGCAATACACACAGATGTGGTGTGAGTTATGGAAAGGAAAGACTCAGGAATATAAAGATATGATGTATTTTGGAAAGATCCATTTTGAAATCTCCTCCCCCTGTGAAAACCCGTTAGACCCAGCAATGAACAGCATTCCACCAAAATAGTAAACCACAAATGAACAGATGCTTCCCAAAAATTACATTTTCCTGCAAATTTGTAATAAGTTTGTAGTTAATTACATTTATGTTATGTACAAAACATATTATATACAACATATTATATAATATTATATACATATAATATACAAAACGTAACAGCACCCCCCCCCCCAAAAAAAAAAAAAAAAGAATGATCTTTTTTTTTACTTCCTGCTGAGCTTCATTAGTGAGCTGAGAGCAGCACCCTCCTGCAGGTAAAGAGTGGAGGGAGTTCCACAGAGCATGAAGGCCAAATCCACCGCTTCCCCTGACAATAGCAAGGACAGTGCTCCGCTGACCACAGGACCACAACGAGACCTTGGCTTGTTTCACATGAGTGGAGGGAGCTGAGAACAAATAAAGCAGCCCCATAATGAGGCTTTCCTTCAATTCCTCTGACACTTTTCCAATAAGAGTCATCCGTGCTTTTTAATAGACAACAAACATCGCCGGTGCCTGAGTCTAATTTGTTTGGTAATTGTCGAGCTGAGCACAGAGTGAGCTAACCACATTTTTTGTCAATAGCTATTAAAGTTCTTAGAAATATAATAAACTGGTTATTCATTACAGTATGCAGCCCTCTCATATTTCACCTGCTGACATGAAAGGTGAGTTTCAGCAGGAAGTAGTGGATGTTCTCACAATAAACAGGCTGCTGCTGCTGCTGCTCACTCGCACAACCTGTACAGACATTTGTTTCTACATTTTCAGACAGAAAAAAGAACTTTTTTTTTCAACAAAATGTAGATTTAATCAATCTGAGCTGTCATCCACAAGTCTATTGTGTTTACAGTTTTTGTTAATCATTTTCAGACTTGGTTAAACACCATGTTCACTATTTCTTCTTTTAATGTACAATTAAATTTACAACAGCAAAAAAAATAAAAACAACAGGGAGGAAAGGATATATATATATATATATATATATATATATATATATATATATATATATATAATTTTCTCAAATCATTGTAATTTAATAATAATATTAATAATACAATGATCACGATGATGATAATGACAATATAATAAATATTGTATAATAAATAAATAACAGTGGCATAATGTACAATAAATATTTACAGACAACAAAAGCAACAGGGAGGGAAACACACACACACACACTCACGCTCTGAGATATCTTATCATAATAAATTTGGACCGATCATTGGAGCAATACAGAATTTACATTACAAACAAATTTAAAGATTTTATAGTTCAGTGAATGGATGGTTTAATGTATCTATTATTCTTTCTGGTATATTTGAGATGAACAGATCTTATTTACAACACATTTTTACTGTTGAAATACAGTTAGATACAAATACAACTCTGAGTTTAACCCTTCTTCTAAAGACAGAAATATTTTCGCTCACTTAACAGCTGCAAAAAAAATGTTGAATATGAGATGGAATCCTCCTCTATAAGCTCCCTATATATCAGTGGGAGCTGTATTTTATACAATTATAACACCAGAGGCATCTAGTGCTTGAGCACAAACAGCATATTCCAAAAATATACAAGAGCAATTTGTAGCAAAGAGTAACTGTCAGGTGTGTTTCTTCACTATGTGAAGAAATGGATTCTACACACAACACCCCATAATGATAATGTGAAAAAAGTTTTTTTGCAAATTGATTACAAATAAAAACTAATAAATCACATGTACATACTGTAAGTATTCACAGCCTTTTCCATGAAGCTCAAATTGAGCTCAGGTTCATCCTGTTTCCACTGATCATCCCTGAGATGTTTCTACAGCTTAATTGGAGTCCACCTGTGGTAAATTCAGTTGATTGGACATGATTTGGAAAGGAACACACCTGTCTATATAAGGTCCAACAGTTGACAGTGATGTCAGAGCACAAACCAACATGAAGTCCAAGGAAATGTCTGTAGACCTCAGAGACAAGATTGTCTCCAGGCACAAATCTGGAGAAGGTACAGAAAAATGTCTGCTGTTTTGAAGGTTCCAATGAGCACAGTGGCCTCCATCATCTGTAAATGGAAGAAGTTCAGAACCACCAGGACTCTTCCTAGGCCTGGCCGGCCATCTAAACTGAGTGATTGGGGAGAAGAACCTTAGTCAGGGAGGTGACTAAGAACCCGATGGTCACTCTGTCAGAGCTCCAGCGTTCTTCTGTGGAGAGAGGAGAACCTTCCAGAAGGACAACCATCTCTGTAGCAGTTCATCTTTCAGCAGGACAATGACCCTAAGCCCACAGCCAAGATATCAAAGGAGTGGCTTTAGGACAACTCTGTGAATGTCCTTGAGTGGCCCAGCCAGAGCCCAGACTGGAATCTGATTGAACATCTCTGGAGAGATCTGAAAATGGCTGTACACTGACATTTCCCATCCAACTTGATGGAGCTTGAGAGGTGCTGCAAAGAGGAATGGACAAAACTGTCCAAAGATAGGTGTGGCAAGCTGGTGGCATCATAGTCAAAAAGACTTGAGGCTGTAATTGCTGCCAATGGTGCATCAACAAAGTATTGAGCAAACGCTGTGAATACTTATGTATATGTGGTTTCTTAGTTGTTTTTTTTATTTTATTTTGAATATATATATATATATATATATCGTATTTTCCAGACTATAAGTCACGTTTTTTTCATAGTTAGTCTGGGGGTGCGTCTTATACTCCGAAGCGACTTACATGTGAAATTATTAACACATTATTACCGGTATATCATTTCACATGTTATTTTCACACTAAACCTCCAGAGGGCGCTCTAGGCTCGTGTTGATAATTTCAACATTGGCGGTAACTTTTATAAACAACTGAGAAGAGCTGAACAAAAACGGCACCGAAAAGAAAATCATATTCTGCAGATTACAAGCTGCAAGTAGTAAAATATGACGTCTGACGTCAGCGACGTAGAAGAGGAAGCGTCGCGTCTTCTACCTCCGGAGTTAGAGGAGTTGATGAAAAGTGACACCGAGGATGAAGATTTCATTGGGTTTTACTTAGCGGGTATTTGGAGTGACACGGATGGTTTTGGTAAACTTCTTATCATGTTATTGATGCTATAGTTAAACTTCTTAGCATGTTATTGATGCTATAGTTAAACTTCTTAGCATGTTATTGATGCTATAGTTATCAGAATAACTCTTAATATGTCATGTTAACATACCAGGCACTTTCTCAGTTGTGTCATTTAACATCAGCACCGTTCAGCCTGTTTTTGCCTCTATTTTTATTTCAAATTCGTTCGTCATTTAAATTTTAAAAGACATGTCTGTTCTTGGATTTTATCAAATAAATTTCCCCCAAAAATGCGACTTATACTCCAGTGTGACTTATATGTTTTTTCCTTCTTTATTATGCATTTTATGGCATTATTTATCATTTTTGGTGCAAGAAAACTGCTGGATTTTCTAGAGGACTAGAGGAGCCAGGAACCACAAAGCTGCAGCCCAATAGACTGGAGGAAACAAAATAAGATAGCTGTATTATCATGTATCATTTATTATTTCAGCAGATATAAACTATCCTGTAGTTACTCATGTTTTATGCAATGAAATAATATTTTTCATTCATCTCTAGGTATTCCTGATTGATAATTATCCAGCTGTATTTTATTCCTCACCTCCATCCTAGTGTTTAGCTTCTGGAACAGATACTGATATTGCATTAATACACTTAAATAACACTTGAATTTTGTGTATTCTTTTGTTTTATATTGCTAATCTACTGAGTGGCTACCAGCTCCTAGCAAACCCTGATAAAGATGTTACTATAAGGGCTTACATGTATATGCATATAATAATGGTGCATTTCATTTAATCATGGCATGGGTTTTATTCATTTTTTAGACCAAAAGAGGAACTGTTGCAATGGACAGAAGAAAAGGAAGCAGACCAGACTAATTTTCAAATACACATTAACACATTAACTAGATATGAGCATATATATATATATATATATATATATATATATATATATATATATATATATATATATATACATCATATGAACACACATATGAACACTGATATTAACTACATATGAAATGTATATGATCGTTTATATGGACCACAAAGTAGTTCTTTTACCCAGTTTTCCTTTTGTGAAAGGGTTCATTTTTATCAATAGTGAGTGATGTAGTGATGTTTCAGATGAAACCATTTCAAGTGTTTTCAGTAAATCTGAGGTGTCTGAAGCACATAAGAGATGCAAGAGATGTGTTTCCGAGAGGGAAAAGAAGGACACAGATCAGAGCTCATTTACACAAGAAAGTGCAAAAACACACTTTGAGATGCAGCAGCAGACTCTGTGTATGTGTGTGTGTGTGTGTCCTGTCCATGAAAAGCTGTTGAATGTACCTGAAATGTTTTTAAAGCTGTCGCTCTCTTACAAAGGTTTATTCAATTGGTTGTAATCCTGATGCTTTGCTAATTAGTGAGGAAAACACTCTGATGTCATCCTTTGGAGACACCTTTCCACTCAATCACAGATGTGCAAATTGAAAAAATGATGCACCTCTGAACACAACTAAAACCTTAATCACCCCACTGAGAATCAGGGAAACAGGTGGAAATGAACAAGTAACATGCTGCCACCTTCAGCTGTCGGTAGCCAGTGTGTGAAGGGCAAGAACCTGTGGAGTCTCTGCTTTGCATTTTAAGAGCTTGGAGATTTTAGCTATTTGTGGGGAAAAAAAGGTGACATTACTCACAAAATGAGGAGAAATTACAGCTTCTCGTGAGTTAGACTGTGACTGATGACCTTGGCTGTGAAGAAATGATTAATTTGTCTTTCCCAGATGTTAAATCGACTTCGCAGCTCGTCTTTAATATGCGACGACGCCCGGAAATAGACCTTCTTTAGAAATACTCATATTTGTTATCACCTGCAGGAGAACAGACGAAGAACGATGTTGGTTAATGCTGACATTTATAGGCATAGTAGTGATTCATGCAGCTCTGACAGAAAAGTTGGAAGTCAAATAGGGAAGAGTATTTCAAAATGAGATATGGACTTTTCTAGGCTCAGTGTTTGCTTATGTAAAACTAATAATCAAATGACAGAAATAGTAATAATAATAATAATAATTATCTTGAATGTTCCTCGAATATCCACTACATGGCATCAGAGAAAACCTGCTTGATATGAAGCACATCATGTAATTAGGATGTTTGGACACAGTGTATTTAAGCTGCAACATCTTCCTCTTTTAACAGTGAAGGAACTACATTTGGGGCCATGGCAGTGGTATTCAGAGAAAACAAACTTCACAACATATCATCATTAAGTTGTTAAAGCTTCTCAGAACAAACTGGACATGGATCTCGACGACTTGCTAGGCAGAGATCATAACGGTAGCTTCCTGTTACCAGGGGGTGGCACTGAACAACTTCCTGTGTTGTTCAAAACACTGACATTTGCAGAGAGACACAGACTCCATTTACACAACTTTTCATCACACAGGCATTACGACAAAGATGAAGTTATTCTGGAAGTATGACACCTACCAATGGCCAAAACCAAAACTGTCCATTAAAAATAGCTGACTTCCTGTTGGACTCAGCACCAAGAAGCTTTTTGTATGTTTTAACCTGATACAGGCAAAAGCATGTAAAAGCCGCCAGGGGATTGGAATTTGAAAATGGTTTGTGGACCCATTATGGGGCCATTAAGCCCATTTTCAAGACCCATATTATCAAATCTCTATTTCACTAAGCCTGATTAAGCAATGTTTTGTGAGTTTGGTGCATGTTTCAGCTGCTAAAACAGCTGTAAAAAATATTTTTCTCATAGACATCAATACTTAAAGAGAAAGCTGTAAAACTGTCTCCAGGACACCCCCAGCTATAACCCTGTTAATTATTGATCTTTGGATTCCACCTTTTTAAGTCATGGACTTTTTATCGATCAGAAACCGTTCAGCCAGAAGAGCTCTGGTAAATTCTCCATTCCCAGCGGACGTCACAGCTGTGTGACACAGCGTGGTCATGCTGTGTCTCAGGAGCAAGGACTTTTTTTTTTTGTACAAATGGTTTTTAAATGTTTTTTTTTGGCAAGTGAATTCACCAACTCAAATGTGAGGGGTTTGTTTTTAATAATAATAATAATAATAATACATTTGTTTTTTGTAGCCCTTTTCCAGATGCTCAAAGATTCTTTTACAAAGACAGTAATTATATCACAAAAAACAGACATAGAGGATTTAAAGAAAGACAGTGGGACAGCAGCAGAAGACAGGAATGGAGAGAGAGTACGGGGATATCTTTCAGGCGCAGTATGTGACTTTAAAAAGATGGGCTTTGAGGGAAGGCAGAGAGTCTGAGTTTTTTGCAATTTACATGTTCTCATCACCTCAGGGCATGATGGGAGGCCCCAGAGCATCTGGGGGGGAGGTGACTCTACTGATCAGTCTCTATGGGTCACATAACACAGAGATGAACCCAGAAGTCAGGAACTTTTTTGGAGTATGCACCGATGAGAAACTAACATTGTGATTAATGGCAGCCATTTTTCAGTCCACTATTTGGTTCTATAATACAGAATCGAACCGCTGATCCTCTGACCAGCGGATGACTGCTCTACCTCTGATCCACAGCTGTTCATACAGGTGATGTATCCACCACATTTTAAACAAATGAATTTGCAGAGGATACAACTTGACTCTGCTGCAGAGATAACTTGGAAAAATGCCTGGATACAGTAGGACATAAATTAAAAAAGATGAAAAGCTGATTTGATTTAAATAAAATTAACACTAAACTAAACCAATCAAACTTCATTAAATCTGTGAATGATTTAATTTGAATTAATTAAATAATTCACAGATTTAATGAAGTTTGATTGGAAAAACGTATGATGAATTATAGAGGATTTAAAAGATCTGAAATCAAATGTTTTGGAGTAACAATAAATTCTCATCTCATGTTCTATACCTGCTTATTCCTCATTAAGGTCACATGGTCTGCTGGAGCCAATCCCAGCACATTACGGCGAGAGGCAGGGATACACCCCAGATGGTCTCCAGCCTATCATGGAGCACACACACCATTCACTCACACACTCATGGACAATTAACAGTCTCCAATTAACCTCAGCATGTTTTTGGACTGTGGGAGGAAGCTGGAGAACCTGGAGAAAACCCACCAGACACAGAGAGAACATGAAACTCCACACAGAAAGGTCCCAGACCCAGGACCAAGGAGGTCTTGAACAATAAATTCTGTTGGATGCCAAATAAATTATACTAGGGCAACACTATAAAGTCAATTGCAATATTATAAAAAGTCATAGCTCCTAAATCAACCTTCAGTACACACCTTGGACTGTTCCTTCTTCCTCCCATACATCACCTGCTGTGTGTGGCACATACAAAAAACACTTCCAATCTTCATCTTTCAAAAATTATGAATAAATAAAAACCATCAAATCCTCCTCATCAAACTCAACAACGATTGAAGGATCTGTGAAACTTAAAAAACATACAAATCATGGCTAGAGTTACCTGACAGCATCCAAAACCTGTTTAAATAAGGGAAAACAAACAAGAACTCTGGGACATGTATTTCCTTCATTTATCAGGTGAAAACTCTTCTTAACACCTTTTTTTACAAGATGTTTAAGCTGTTTTTTGTATTTCCAAAATCAAAAACATGCAGAACATGAGAGTAAATGAGAAAAAAAAACACATGAACAGTGTCTGCTTTTGTTGTGTATGACGTCATGGATTCACACATTAATTTATGAATTATTTATCCGATGAAGACTCAAAAATGGGCAGGACTAGAACCGTCCATCCTACACCTTTTCAAACATTTAAAGATCTAGATTCATGTTTTTACAGAAAGTTTGTTGAATTTTTCACTGCCTTTACATTTTATTTTGTTATTATAACATCTTATAATAAAATAAATAAATATATAAATAATAATAAATAAATAAATAAAAACTCATCTATTATCTTAAAAAAAAGTCTCTATTGTGCTAAATATCAAGCTCCACCCACTTTTTTCAGTCCAATCAAAAAGAGCATTTGATTCAAACCATGAATGATTAGTTTCACTGGAAAATAGGTCACACAAGAAACTTCAGTTTCACACAAAGCCTTTAAGTCCCACTGAGTTTACTTCCAGACCTGCTGAAACATGTATTCTGCTCTGAAAAATACAAAGTGACACTTTTTTCTGCATTTTGTTTTCTCCTAAATAATAAAAATAATAACATAAATAATAACATAAATAATTGCAAAGACTCGGTCACACAAGTTCATCCATGTGAGAAGCTGCTGTAGAAGCTTGGTGATATATTAATGAAGTTCTGTAGCATCTTTCTATGTCCTTGGTATAGTGTGGGTAGAGAAGGGTTGAATAAAAGATGGTGCAACACAGCTACAACAATAGTTCTATTCTCCTTTGGCTCCATGTTCCCTCAAAGAACAGAACTGGAAGGAAATTAATTGAATTAATTGATCTTGTGGTAACTATTGGCTGTTTTAAACACTGGTGTCTCTGCAGGGCGTGTCTGGGGATGCCAGTGATACAACAAATTAAAAATAAATTAGCTCCCATAAAGTTTATCCCACAGGTCACAGATAATAACAATAATAATTCTTATATATACTTATATACTTATAGAGCACTTTTTTGGACACTCAAAGACTCTTGACAGAAATAAAATAAAGAAAACAGACAAAGAGAACTCAGGAAAATCCAGTTTGAATAGGTGGGTTTATAAGGAGAGATTTAATATTCTGTAGAGTTCTGAAAAGTCCAAGGTCCAAGATGTAGTTAACATTTTGTTCAGGGTATGTGGTGATGGTCACGGTTGTAACATGAGCAATAGCCTCATTCATTTTCTGTTCATGTTTGAGCCAATGTAGTTCAGGTTGTGTTTCAGCACCATAGGAAATGAGCACATTTCACAAAGTAGACCATGTTGCCTTTCTAATGACTCCTCATATATTTATTTTACTCTTATAATTCTTCTGTTACAAGCTTTTTTTTTTTATTTGGGTAGATCAAAGTCAATTTGACTTGTTTTAAAGTTTTACGATTTAGGAAAAATAGTTAAAAGTATTTTTCAGTTTAAAACTCCTGCTTGCCTTAATTAGTGTAGTCAACATACTGTATAATATGAAAATGGTTCATCTCACATGTTTGCAACCACCTGCTGCTGCATGTTTATATCACATAGATGGAGTCAGACTGCAGGTAAAAAGGACACACACACACACACACACACACACACACACACACACACACACACACAGCTTCTGGAGCACAAATGGTGCATTTATGTAAAATAAAAATGTTATGTTTCAATGTAAAATTATAGTGGTCTTTCAAAAGTAATCAAGTGTTGAAACATTAAGAAAAGGTTTGAACATGTTTTTTTGTTTTTTTTTTAACGAAAACTTATGGGGTGACAAGTTGGCGCAGGGGTTAGCGCTGTTGCCTCACAGCAAGAAGGTCACAGGTTCAAGACCTCCTTGGTCCTGGGTCTGGGACCTTTCTGTGTGGAGTTTCATGTTCTCCCCGTGTCTGTGTGGGTTTTCACCGGGTACTCCGGCTTCCTCCCACAGTCCAAAAACATGCTGAGGTTAATTGGAGACTCTAAATTGCCCGTAGGTGTGAGTGTGTGAGTGAATGGTGTGTGTGCCCCACGATTGGCTGGTGTAACTTGAAATCATATCACTACCTCTGCTGATTTTCCAAAATGGGCTGGAACAAAGATCAACCCGAGAAAGAACACAAATCACAATAGAGGAAGAACAT
This sequence comes from Lepturacanthus savala, assembly GCA_030544235.1. Taxonomy (NCBI): domain Eukaryota; kingdom Metazoa; phylum Chordata; class Actinopteri; order Scombriformes; family Trichiuridae; genus Lepturacanthus; species Lepturacanthus savala. Next base: position 28,588,739 of record CM060469.1, read on the forward strand.
CCTTGAAAAAAAAAGAGAACATAAATGTGGGCTGTGTCCTGTGCATTTCTCTTCATACAGCTTAAGTGTGGAGATCAAAGTGAGCAACTTCCAGTATCTGAAGCTATAGATCCAGATCCTCTGTGTATTCTGTTTGTTTCTGCTGCTGACAGAATAAGTTTTTCTCCTGTTCAAGGTGCCTTCCTGCAGCATCTCCTGACTGCAGCAGCTCAGCTGTGGGTTTGGCAGCACATTGTGAACATTAAACCTGTAAAGTCAATGCCGATCTGTTTGTGAGGAAACACGATGTGGATTATAGCATCTTTGTGGTTAACAAACTAGATTGAAATGTAAATGTGACTCACTTGAAAGCAGCTGTTTAATGATGAGTCTGTTTGTAGTTCTGCTTTAACGAGGACGAGCGGCTAAATGACCTTGTATCCAGGCTGTGTGATGGAAACTACGCCGTAAACAAGAGTCTAACAAAATGGTAATATTCTGTCAGCTGGTGAGGGGGGCAATAAAATACTGTAAAATAACATTAATTAGCATCTCATAAAAATACAATTCATAGCTCTTATTTAACAGACAATCTTGTGGATTGTTTGGCTTTTTAATGATAAATAAATGTATTTAAACCTTTTAATTAAGTATTGTTTGTCATACCTTGACCTGTTTCGAATGCTGATTTCCTGCAATTTTCTTCAGAAATGTTACATGAGTTTGGGTTTTTCATGTTATCTACTAGTCTTGTTATTATTATTGTATATTAATTCATGTTCAAATAACCCTACAATTCAATTTTCAATTAAAAAAAAATGCACCAGCACTGCTGTAATACTAATGATTGTTTAAAAAGTACAAACATGTGCTGTTACAAATTGACTTTAAAGGTTCCATGAAATGAAAAATACTTTTTTAATCATGTGTCTCTATTTATATAAACACAATAGGATATGAGAGGCTGTTTGTAAATTGAATAGTTCAGGAGTCATTATAGGCTGATATCAGGTAAAATGGGTCATTTCAGGTTTGGGGTCCCAGTCTCTCTGTAAATTAGAGCCAATGATACAAAGGATTTAAACTGCTGACATAACTGTGGTTGACAAGTAACAGGTGATTTGATTAGTTTATGATTTCTATGGTGATTTGATTAGTTTACGGTTTATATGGTGGTGAGACAATACTTCAAATCTAGACTCAACCAGATATATTCCTGGTAAGTATGCACAATATCTGTCTTGATGGCATCCATCAGAAATAATGCTGTTATTTTGATATGTTAACATAATTTGGAAAAGTGATATTTATCTTGGTGGCCCAATTTACCTTAACCCCCTAAGATAAAATTGGCCACATGGTTTCAGCTAAAATGGGCCTAACCCTCTTTATCATTCACTAACACATGTATATGACATGTGGTTCAACTGAAACATGAACAGTATGTTGATTGTCATGTTAAATTAGTTCAACTCAAAGTAGTCACTACTTTTTTGTGTAACTTAGCTTGTTCCATATGACTGGGTGCTAGCTTTTGTGTAGCGTTAGCTTAGCTTGTGTACATAGGTGTGCTAATGTATGTGTACAACACATAACTGATCTGTTCTTGTTTTAATAGCAGCAATATGAGTTTGTTTAATGCTTTCTAAAATGAATGGGGTTATAAGCAAATATGTTTTAACATTAAAATTGGTGATGAATTAATTTTAACCCCTTGATGCCTGGATATATTTACAATAGTATAAGAACATTAATTATTTATGCTTTCAATTAATGCAAAATTAAGTAGAGATTGTTAATTTGTCTAGCACATAAAATAGGTTTGATGCAAATTAACAACAATAGGTATTGATGGTAATCATTAGTCAGTTTTTTATTGAAGCCACAACACTGTTTACCATTATTTATGCTATTATTTACATTATAACTAAATAACTAGAACTATATATGTGACAATCAGCATTAAGGGGTTAAATTTGAATTTTTCTGTGTCAATTGACTGGCCCAGTTAACTGATGAGATGGCCCATTTTACCTGAAACTGCTCTTGGATAACCAAATTGGCACAATGGATGTTTCAAGATTTCTAGGGCCTAAATAAATATATTTTATCACCTAAATACAACACAAAATGAAGCAATTATTATTAAGGGTTGGGACATTTCTGACAGTGCTAAACCAATGACGACAGAGAGTAGGCGTTGTGGTTGGGAGGGGGAAACATGGATTTTCAGAGTGAGTGTATGAGAAGGCAGACTGTATTGCTGCTACAGCTCTAACTGGCTGCTTTCAACATTAAAATATTTATAATATATTAAACTATATTAAACTTCATATAAATATGAATTACAGATTTGTTGTCAGATTTTTTTCAGTACATATACATTCACAGCATATTTCTTTGTAGTTTTATTGACATTTTCATGTATTGATGAAAGAAGGCAAGCCTTTATTTACAGTATATAGCACATTTTAAAGCAGGGTAATTCAATATACTTCAGACAAAACATTTAAATCACAATGTATATAATAAAATTATATATAAAAAACACTCAGCAACATAAAATCATAAAAACATTCACACAAAAACAGCACTTCAGAGCATTACAGATTGTAATAGAGAGCTAGTGGAAACTAGTTTAAATAAATAATAAAAAAGTACATATTTAAATGTCACAGTGTAACAAACGGTACAGGCAATACAAGAACAATTTATCAAAGAAAAATCCTTGAGGGTTTAAGAGACATATACGATTTTTTTTACAAGTGAGCCTGAATGCTGTTGGACATAATTTCTCCTTTGAATGCTGCACTTTTGTATCTTAGCATTTTCAGATCCTTAAAAGAAATATAAAAAAAATAACATAGTTTTTGAAGCTGTGACATTTAACAGTGTTATTGTTAAGAAACACAAAAGTAACTGTGTCAACTACGTCAATTAGAAGCACAACACAGAGAAGCCATTTATTACCACAGTCTTGAAGGTGTTTTTGTGAAAATAAAAGAACTGAAGCGTGGGTTGTTTGTCTCACTAATGTCACTCATTTTACTTTTAAAGCAGGTGCATTTTGGAAAATGTGCTCTTGAACTGAACCTGCCTTGCGTTAATGGAAGCTCTGCTGCTGGAGGTGGAGGGCTGCATCCTTGATAAAAAGCCATTAGTCTCCTGTGGGCAATACCTGCTACTTTACAGTATATAATGGACTTAACATGCCAGTCGTGTAGCTTTGTGTTCTGCATTTTATCATCGTACTGTGATTAATCCCTGAAGGCTGATAGATACTAAATGAATATTTATGACCCCAAACAGAGAGGGTGAGTACTGTAGACACACACAAACCACAATCTCTCATTTCGCCACAGGTGTGTGTGAGAGTGAGAGGATGTGTGTGTGGTGGGTTTTGAACCAGCCAACATAATCACATCCTCATAACATACTTTCAACCACAGCACTTTACTGTAACATGAGTATAGGTCTGTTCCACCGTTGAACAACTCTCACAGTCACTTTATTGCTGTGAGCAACTGTAAATCATGGCAGAGGTCTGGTGCAGATTTGATCAGACTAATCACACATTGCCTGCTGCTTTTCAAAAGGTTATATAGCCCTCTATTATACTGTATTACGTATAGAAATATTAATATTAGAAATATTACTCATGGTAAAAACACATGGTGTGTTAAACCGGCCTAAATAATCAATAAATATATAAGAAAAAGTTGTAAATATAGTCTCAGGATAGTTCCATGCTATGTCAAAAGGAATTTGCAATATTTGTATATTGTTGCCATATGGCAACAGATCTATTTTAGAATAAACTTGATTTAAATGAAACAATAAATTAATTAATGTTTACTTACCCTTAAATAGAAGACAACCTTCAGTTGTGAAACAATGATGCTCACATGTCAAATGTCCATGAGCAAACAGGATATCCTGGTCATGTGACCTCATGAATTGCATGTCCTTCAAAAATAAAAGCCCCCTTTCACACCTAATTATAAATAAGAAAAAAAGGAACAGGCCTAATGCAGCTCACATGAGTTTAAAGAGTTCTCCAGCCACTGCATGGTTTTCACAGCTCCTTGACCCTCTATTGCATGAAATATTACTTAAATTTATTTATTTTATTTTTTATTTTTTATTTATTAATTGTATTACTTTAAATTGCCTAAATAATAGATATATTAAAAAACATATAAGATAAATTGTAAATATAGTCATTGGATAGTTTTGTGCTATGTATTTTTTGTATTTGGTAGAAAAATTCCAAAATTCTGAATAAAAGACATCATAAATTGCATGTCCTTCAAAATAAAAGCCCTCATTCCACACCTAATTGTAAAAAAAAAAAACAGATTTTATATCACAGCCTTTTAGAAAAAAAATAAGATAAGGTAATTGTTTCCATACAGCAACACTATGCAATAGAGGTTTAACAAGCATCCATTATGCAAGTAGGGGAGATGAGTGTAACACATCTGTCTGTATCAGTAGTTGTTTGTGCTAGATCTGTCAAACTTTGATAAACTTGCACCCTATATCTGTCAACTACAGATCAAACTTACTTGTAAATCTACACCAGCACAGATTCTGTGAGTTGATGCCAAACACCAACCACAAAATTTCTGTCGTTCCAACACCCCCCCCCCCCCCCCCCCCACCCCCCCCCCCCCCCCACCCCCCCACCCCCCGTACGGCTGTAAAGCAGGAGGTCCTTTGCTCAAAGATTCACGCTATCCAATTAATGCAAGAACTTTATATAAGAGACAAGTAACAGTTTTGAACAAGTTAAAACACTTAAAAGAGGAGAGGCTCTTTGATATTAATGAGACAGACAAACCATTTGTTCTTAGAGCTGCAGAGATCAGCTTGAGAAAGGATGTAAAACTATGTTGAGATGAATTTTGGTTCTCAACCCATTTAAACATGTTTTTTTTTTTTGTTTCCATGCATATAATTATATCAATCACTAACAATCATGTTCTGTATTTAGATTTTCGATTTTCTACTCTGCTTTGAGGAAAATTGTGTTTTATTGACCGGCAACTATAGTTAATAATTGTAGAGACTTAAACGAATAAATAGATACAACTCGGGGTTGAAAATTATAATAATTTACGTCAAATTACTCTTTCTGGGAGGGCTTGTCTTCTCCATATTCTCGGGAGGAAAGGGCAGCAAGTTGATGATGTCATATATATCTTGTGAGTGACAACTTCCAATAATAATTGTACACTTACATTTATAATATTAAACTTGTTATTATATGTATGTCATAAGTGTAATATATGGGACATTTTAATTTAGCAAAAAAACAACTGTTTAAACTAACAGAGGAGACACTCAGAAACTACAGAAATGACCACTTTCCCAGAAATCCCAGCTGTGGGGTTTCTGTAAAAAGAATTGGTTAGAGAAATAATTACATTAAGAATTTACGTGGTCATTTTTTTTTTGATTGCATTATCAAAAGCATAATCCACCCCTGTCAACCCCAATAAAAAATCCTTCTTATAAGACCACTTGCATCTGATTGATGTGGTGGTGTTGTTGTGGTTACATGAGTTATTCTAAATTATTATAACTGGGTTCTTAATTAATATTAGGTTCCATGTAAACCCAGTGATTGGTGAAACATCATTATTTGACCATTTATGAAAATGAATGGAATGTGTGTTGTACTACGGACACACCAGCCCAGCACTGAGAGGCTGAAACTGACTATTCCCTAACATCAATACACACATTTATTATTTATAGTTTGTTTTGCCTCAAATGATTACTATTAAATAATATGTGTTATTGCACAATTGAAGGAATTGACAAGAAGAGGTGTGATCTCTGTGACTACATGTGACAAATAAAGGTCAGTTTTTATTGATTTAATTTCAAACCTTTATTTTCACTCAGAGACATTGAAGTTTTCCTTCATTCAGTTGTAACATTGAGGTTCTGGCATACAAACTGACATTTATATTAATAACAATACATCATGCTGCAGCTGTGACTACCTGAGTTTCCCTGTTTGTCTATCTGTCCTCTCCTTGTGTGTGTTTCCATTTCAGGTAGAGGCGGGGTACTGATGTAGGCCTGGTACACCTGTATATAGGGTGATATCAGGTACAATTTTTAATCATAAACAAATATGTAAAAGGCATATTTGGTATAGTGCTATTGTTTCTGCCAATTTACCAAAAAGTGGAACAATTTAACATATATAACCATAATCCCCGGATAGCCCTCCACTTGATGCCAGGTAGTTCTGCTTACTCTAATGGTAGTGCATGGCTCTCCAAGTAGCTTTCCATTTTATTGGCTTGTTTTTTCCCTGGCTCTTCTGGTGACTTTTTCTCACCACTCCTGTTGTCTGTTGAGGCAACCCCACTGCCTGCTCCAGCGACCACGGCCCTGTCCTGTCCCTGTCTGCACTGGTGCACAGTCATGTTGGAAGAGGAAGGGACCAGCTCCAGACTGTTCACTTTGTACAAAAAGTTGTGAGCATGGAATTGTGAGCAGACAGCCAGGGGGGGATCAATAGTTGAAATGACAAGTTCAAACAGTTTTGACCAGCAGGGGGCTTTGTGTGCACATGAAGCCTCGAGAAATGAGCTCTCTGATGAACCAATTTGCTGAAAAGCTTTACATTTCAGGAAGCTTCATCGGGCCATCACTAAATTTTACAACTGGATTTTTTGCACAGGTGGCATCCTATCATAGTTCCACACTGGAATCCACTGAGCTCCTGGCTGTGACCCATTCCTTCACACATGTTTGTAAAGCAGTCTGCATGCCTATGTGCTTGATTTTATACACCAGTGGCCATGCAAGTGATCGGAACATCTGATTCTGATTATATGAATGGGTGAGTGAATACTTTTGGCACCATAGTGTATATTAACAATGATGATTTAGATGTCACTAAACTAAAAACATCATCATAAAATACAACAATGAAATATATAAGAAATAATTACACCTCAAGACAAAGTGGTTAGAAACCATGGATTGTAACTCAGCATATGAGGGAGAAGAAACTCAAGCTTTAACTAGCGCTGCAAGCAGCATTGAAGGGCCCTCGCGGGGTATGGGCGGTCGGGGTATGGGCGAGTCAGAGCATGTGTGTTTGCTTTGTGTCGGGGCGATCATTGATTTTGAGGCAATATGTTGAAACTATCTCAAGTCCCTGTCTGAGGGAGAGGCGGCGTAATTCGCTGTCTGGCAACGCTGACACCCATTACTGAATTGTCACCGTTTGTAAACTTTCTCATAACAAAGTTCTTGAGATGTTAGAGACACGATTTGAAGCGGTTGTGGGTTATTCTCTAGGAGAAATTTATTAAAGCGTGACAACAGTGACTTCCTGCTGCCAGCAGGGGGAGGTCTGACGTGGCGTGAATATAAACACGTACACGTGTTCAGAGCATGACCAGCATCATACACCATCAATTTCATGCAGTTAGGATGTTCCTTTCCTGGAGAAATCACAACTTCCTTTTTCATGGCGAAACATCAGGATTTGAGGCCTCACCGAGGCCACGCCCTAACCTTTAGAGCCACCATTTCAATAACTTTTCATCATTGATGTCTTTAGATGCCACAGCCAAAATTTGAAGTCACTGCTGATAAATCCCTAGGACTAGTTCGTCAAAGTATGACGCCTGCAAATGGCGATTTCGCTGACGTTCAATTCAAGATGGCCGACTTCCTGTTGGACTTAGGATATGGATCCAAGAGGCTTTTTTGTCCATCCTGAAGTACTCCATGTGTCTGCCGAATTTCGTAAGTCTAGGTTAAAGATAAAGCATGGGGCTTTACATTTGAAAGTTATTTCCTGCTACCAATAGGGGGCGCTATGAGTGTAAGTGAATATGAGTGTATAAATATGTTCAGGACAGGACCCTTATGAAGCATCAGAGATTTGGTGCAGATAGAATATAGCATGTGGAAGTTATGATGAGTTGATGTCACATGGCGAGGGATGGAAACTCGCCGCCTCGCCGAGGCCACGCCCTCCAATGAAAACTCATGGTATTAAACACATTTCATCACAAAGGTCTTGACATGCCAGAAACACAATTTGAAGTGGTTATCCATAATTTCCTCTGAGAAATTCATTAAAGCGTGACGACAGTGACTTCCTGCTGCCAGCAGGGGGCGGTTTGACGTGGCGTGAATATAAACATATACACGTGTTCAGGGCGGGACCAGCATCATACACCATCAATTTCATGCAGTTTGAATGTTCCTTTCATGGAGAAAACACAACTTCTTTTTTCATGGCGAAACATCAGAATTTGAGGCCTCGCCAAGGCCACGCCCTCCGATGAAAACTCACCATTTCAATGATTTTTCATGATCAAGCCCTTTAGATGCTACAACCAAAATTTGAAGTCGCTGTTGGCAATTTCCTAGGACTAGTTCGTCAAAGTACAATGCCTACAAACAGCGATTTCTGCAACTTTTGGCGATGTTCGATTCAAGATAGTGGACTTCCTGTTGGAGTTAGGCTATCGGTACCCGGGGTCTTTTTTATCCGTCTTGACCTGATACATGTGTGTGCCGAATTTCGTTCCTCTATGTGAAACTATATGGTGAGGGTGTTCTTTTGAAAAATGTTAGGTGGCGCTATAGAGCCATTTTGCCACGCCCATATTCAAATCCTATAAAATACGTAAATTTTCACCAGGCCCGATGCAGCTGCCAAATTTGGTGAGTTTTCATGTATGTTCAGGCCCCCAAAAAGGCAGTTGTTTACGCGGAAAAAATCTGAAGTGTCAAACGAAGAACAATAGGGCCGTACCGCGACTGCCTTGCAGTCGCCAGGGCCGTACCGCGACTGCCTTGCAGTCGCCGCTCGGGCCCTAATTATTTGACTTGCAGCGTTAACCAGGTTTGTGTCTTTCTGCTATTGACTGTTTGAGATTCACATGACCACAAACTGACCTGACTGCACTTGACATTTGCATTTAAGTCTTTCTTGGCTTTCATGCAAATGCTGAAACTCTCCCGCATGATTCTGAGTCTGTTTGCTGGTTAAGGGCACTTCTTCATTTTTTTTTTTCGAACAGTGCAGTTCCTGCCATTGGGCTAACTTTCTCTTTTTAACATCAGCCATTTGCTATGGTTGCACAAAATTGCAAATCAGCGACTGGTGACACGCTCCATCATGTTCACGATGAGGAAAAGAGAGAGGCGGAAGAGAGGAGAGGAAGCAGAAACAGTATCTCACGCCTGCAAATGAGAACTGTCATGGCTTGATAACAAAGGAGGTTGAGCAGAATAAACACTGGGCTCTCTAGTGTTGCCGCTTAATGAGCTTTTCACTGTTACAAGTCGGTGAGATAGAAAGTGACTGACGGCTGTGAGTGAGACTCTCCTGGAGCCGGCTCCTGTGACCCCTGCAAGGATCTGTAAGTCTTAGAGGCCATACATTTCATTCCTCACAATGAGCGAGATCCTATAGAATATCATAAAAGGAGTCACCGCCACGGCTGGGCGCCCGGCTCCATCTTTGATTTAGTGCCGGGAGACATCCAGAGACACTGATGCAGCCTTGCATGACTGGAGGCAAATGAAACGGGAAACTGACCGCCTCATCTTCTCAAGGGTGTCTGAGGGGAGGGGAGGAAAGTAGAGGTTGGGTGGGCGAGGGGTGGAGAGGGGAGTAATTCTACTTATGAGGATTTACATCCATATTCTCACAGACAGAGATGATTTACATCCATATTCCCACAGACAGAGATGAGAGTAGAAACAATTAGGATGACATCAGATAAAATGAATCACTTTTTGGTAAATTGCTTGGTACAATAACACAACACCAAATATGGCTTTTCATATATATTTATTATTAATAATGACTGTTTATGTTAATTTTGTGTTGGAACTATGTGATAAAACATAATTACAATATAGAGCTATACAAAAGTATGGTTCTTTTTGTCCATCATTATGGAAAGTAAATAATAATTCAGGTAATGTTAATGCATGTTAACAAACATGTCCTGTTTGTGTTTTTAAACAGTGGTTTTCACTATGAGCAACTAATCAGACCAAAAGTCACCAGTTAACATGGTCACTTATTAAACCAAAATTTTGTGCCAGCCTCGCTCATGACACAGTGTCTACGAAATTGACAATCGAAAATAATAATGATTTTATATAATTATTTATTCATTAAAAATAGAGCTTAATTATTAAGTTCTCAAACCGGGGCACCACCTCCCAGTTGAGAGGAAAAGATAGTCAATTCTCTGATTCAGTCTCATTGTAATAAACTATCAATTTGGAAGTCGGATTAACAATTATCTTAATAATAGAAACCAGGATCATGGTATTAATAGCTATTAATGGTTGAAGGATTCAGAGTTCTAAAGAAGAGGTTGGCATAATTCATTATTGTATAAAATTAAAGAGGCAGCATGTATTTCTCAAAGCAATCAATCTAAACTAAATGGTTCTATATGCATGTAAATGTGTGTGGGTGTTTGCTGCGTGTGTGTGTGTACGTGCATGCGTGTGTGTGGGAACTCCAAAGATGGCTGCCATCATGGCTGTTCTTTGTGCGCAGGACATGTGGCCCCTGTCTGTTGAGACAAAAGCACAAAATTGACAAAATACAATCAATGTATGTGTGTGTGTGTGTGTGTGTGTGTGTGTGTGTGTGTGTGTGTGTGTGTGTGTGTGTGTGTGTGTGTGTGTGTGTGTGTGTGTGCGTGTGTGTGTGTGTGTGTGTGTGTGTGTGCAGGCCTAATGTCACTTTCTGTGTATTCAAGGTGTCGTGTTACAGAGAGGTTAGTATCATGCAGGTTGGGACACTAACATCAGACTAAACCTTCTTACAAAACACAGTGAACTGTAGCCTATGATCTAAACATTAACAAAGTTCAACAGTCTTATTAATGTTCTGTTCTGCCCAAGTCACATTACCAGTCCATGGAAGGAAGGAGTTGTTTGGTTCTGCTTCCTTGATATAGTTGAAGATGTTGTTGCAGCTCTGGTGTGGTGGAGTAAATCAGTTGTATAGGCCATGCTGCTCTTTCTTAATCCTTGTTGTTGGTTGGGAGAACCAGGCCTGAGTTGCTTCATTGGTGTTCACTGGACGTTGTTGAGTCCTTGGTCGCTTCCAAGTGAATTATTCCTTGAGAGCAGAGAAGCTGCTGAAGGCTTCTGGCCTGCAGCTTCTCCTGCTGTGAGGAGAAGGAGAACAGAGCGGTGCTGATGAGCAGGAGATTGTAAGAGAGTACAAGAGAAGAGATCTACCTTTATATATAACATCACATTGATGGTGTAAAACAAGGTTTCCTGGGGGGAGGTTCACAAGTTCCAGGCTCAGCAGCTGAGCAAACCATTTGCATACATCTCCTTTGTGGGCACAACAAAAACAATGGTATAGCAGTGTTACCTGGCATAAGTGGAGACTGAAGAGAGGGCCATAAGCAAATTCAGTCTTTTCTCCAGCAAATTGACCTATGTTGCATTTGTATTGTTTATACATATTAACATGCTTTACACATATCGATATCATTTATAGTACCTAGCCTATTGTGATGATTTTTCACAAGCCTGATATTTTGGTTCCCCCTCATTCTATTGGTGCCCTACACTAGGGTGATGAGACATCCCAGTTTAGAGTTGTGTGTCCCGAGTCCTGACAAAAGTCTTTCGGGATATGTAAATGTCCCAGTTTGCACCAAACACAACCAACCTGTCCCAGTTACACTGACATCACATGATATAGCTAACAAGATGTTTCACCATCCTCACAGTTTAAAACAGCTTTCAGCAAAACCCCCATCAGTTTGCATGTTTATAATCAGTCAACACCTTATTAGGCTACGCTGCAGTTATGCTATCTGCATGCTATCTGAATTTAGTGCCCATTTACATTGTTTGTATGGTAATGCGACTTCATGGTGGATTCAAATGCACCTTGAAACAACAGGAATTAATTGGTGCATTTAAGTGCACCTTATTGTAGCAGGAAGTTGGAAGTATGGAAATTTCTTAATGTTTTTGATTCCATTTGTTGAAATACTATGTCATATGTATATATGTAATATTCTTGTTTCACTTCAGACTTTTTAATGATCAAAACAAAATAATAAAAATGCTGAAGCATAATCAATCATCTATACTGCGATTACACTATCTGCACTTCAAAACTCAAGTGCCCATTTACATCGTTATTACGGTAATGCAATTTTATGGTGCATTCATGCGCACCTTGTCGAAACAGGAATTGATTGAAGTTGCTAAATGTTTTTGTTTTCGTATGCTGAAATACATTACTGTGTAGTCACTTTCTTGATATTTTAACACAAATTTTTCAATGATTAAAAATGATGGTCACCCCTCTGTGGTGTGGCTGCCAAAAGTCTGCAATAGAGGGTTAAAAAACTGGGAAACAGCAAAATAGGACCCCGTTAAAACTTTTTAAAGAAGCTGCAAAAACCCTGCAGTGGCTGGAGAAAGAGAATCTGTAAACTGATGTGAGCTGCATTAGGCCTGCTCTTTTTTTCCTGGAGGACATGCAGACACTCTGCTGAAGTGTCTGCATGTCCTTTTAACTGAGGCTCTTCACCAGATTGGCCTTTGAGTGATTTAACAGTTAGTAGTTTGGAGTGTTTCTCAAGGACGCCACGCGCCTCTTCTGGGGATGTAACCTGTGATCTTTTTAATTGCTGGATGTCTTTGTGGCACGAGGCTAACCCCGCCACCTTTAGCATTCTTGTGCAGTTCACGGTTCACCAGTCCATAATAATCCATTTAGGTGTGGGAGGCACAGTTTCATTTCAGATGAAATTGTCTGTGCAGGGAGAGGAGGAGAGGAGTTTCATATTAGTTAAGTGGACCTATTATATGGCGTCACTTCTCTGACCTGAGATGTATTTTGACATTGACAGAAGAAGCCTTCATGCTTCTGTAAGTGTTCCAACTCTATTATATGCAGTGGTGACACTTGAACCACAATGTGCCAAAAAAAAGTGCACAAGGAAGAACACTCTGACTCTGACCAAATGCTGTTAAATTGCGATTTTATTGATGCTTTCATCCAAAGACATTTCTGGGGCATGAGCATCAGTGGTGAGAACACGTGTATATATATATATATATATATATATATATATATATATATATATATATATATATATATATATATCCCATTTTCACTTCAAGCATGTTTGAGGCAATTTATTCCAAGTGTCATTTCCTTCTCTAGTTTGGATCAGTTGGACAGGTGAGAAGAGCGCTGTTCAAACAGTGCATGTCACCAGTCAGCCAATGTAATACAATCCACAGCAGGAAATAACGGCAGAGTGCAGCCGGCTCTTTGGGTATTAGAGGACACAGGTTGAGATCTCACAGCAGGAAAAGAATTCTGGAAAAGAATAAAATATACTGAGGGCAGTGTGAAGGAGCTCAAATTCAACCATTTCTTCATGTGGTTTTAACCTCCTAAACTTATGATTTCTCCTAGAATTCCATCCTCGTGTTTGGCCTGTACTATATATATATATATATATATATATATATATATATATATATATATATATAGAGAGAGAGAGAGAGAGAGAGAGAGAGAGAGAGAAGGTGTGTCTTTTGGCCTGTACTGTATATATATATATATATATATATATATATATATATATATATATATATATATATATATATATACACCACCGGCCACTTTATTAGGTACACCTGTCCAACTGCTCGTTAACACTTAATTTCTAATCAGCCAATCACATGGCAGCAACTCAGTGCATTTAGCAACTCAGTGCATGGTCAGGACAATCTCCTGCAGTTCAAACCGAGCATCAGTATGGAGAAGAAAGGTGACAAATCTGCACCAACTGTGTGATGCCATCATGTCAATATGGACCAAATTCTCTGAGGAATGCTTCCAGCACCTTGTTGAATCTATGCCACGAAGAATTGAGGCAGTTCTGAAGGCAAAAAAAGGTCCGTTGAGTGTATATATATATATATATATATATATATATATATATATATATATATATATATATATATATATATATATATATATATATATATATATATATATATATATATATATATATATATATATATATATTAGTGCTGCCATTTTAACTAATTTAACTAATTAATTTGATTAATTAATTATGCCACAATTTAATGTGTTACAAAATTTGACACAATTAATTATGAGTATCAACGGTGGCAAGCCAACGATTGCTCATTTGAATTTTGGCCCATTGAAGGACCCGTAGTCTCGGCCGTGCTACGTCACCTGCACCGGCAAATTAACAAGGCAGTGGGCAACAATAACAGACAAGACTCAGGAGGATGAGGCAAGTGCATCTTCAGTTACTGAACCGCAAGTTTATTTACAAAAAGAACAGAGACGGGATGATAAATAACAAAAAGGAGTTCTCTGACCACTGGAGCAACTCCAGCCTGATGAAACATGTTCAGGCAAGTTAGATCCTGTGGGTTTTTGATTTCAGAGGTTGATACTGAAACCACAGATCCACTGAAACACAGCCTGTTGGCGTCTTGTTCTTCATTTTGCCTCATTTAGAGGCGTGTTATACTTCTATTATTCATTTTTGAATTGTTATATTGAGCTTAAGTGCTTATTTGAGACACCCTTATTTTATTCCAGAATTTTATTTAACTGAATCACTGTATTTGTTTTACATTTCTGAAATATGCACCTGGCCTAACTGGTTTGCGGATGTGCTTGACCTTTACTTTTGAATTTCATTTATAAAAAAATGTGATTAATTTGATTAATTAATTACAAAATCCTGTAAGTAATTTGATTAATTTTTTTAATCGACTGTGTCATGACCTGGCTCTGAGAGTCATGGCAAAAAAGAGTTCACACCATGGGCATTTGTTTAAACAATATTTATTGAATCAAATTAAATGAAATTAAACATTCACAAGGTATTTAATGTATATGGATTGTGTAGAAACAATGGTATCAGTGGTGTAGGGTGTGCATGAGTGACAAATATGGGTGTGCATGTGTTGGTAGTGTGAAACAAAAACAAAGCAAAACCATAGAAATATCAAACTGAACTAGACCAGACCAGACCAAACCAAACCAAAACCAAACCTGACTAGGAACAGAAGAGCCCAAAACAGGTCACAGCCAGAGAGAGATCACAGAGACAACAAGAGTACCACCCTGCAATGGTATAAATACCCAGAGTAATTAATAGAAAACACCTGCAAACAGAAAACCACACCCCCAGAAGAGGAGGAGAAAGAGAGACCACACCCAGGAGAGGAGGAAGAAGGAACACACTCAGGATGCCACATAGGGCATCACAACTGACAGCACTAATATATATATATATATATATATATATATATATATATATATATATATATATATATATATATATATATATATATATAATTTTAATTATTATAATCTATTCATTTATATTGAGTGAAAGAATTCACATGATGCATTATTTCCATTATTCATCTTTCTGGCTAAAAAAACTCTTTCAGCTATGTATCAGCAGATATGCATGTAGGCTAACTTTTGTGGTTATACCACAAAACAGCCACCATGTAAACCGTTGACTGCAACCTAGCTGGATTTTTTTGCTAGGCAAACTGGACATTGGATTTTAGATAAGTTGGTAGTGATCATTTGTTACAGTGGCTGGGAACCCTTAATGTTGCAAATAAAAGAAACAACGCTTCAAGTAAAGAAGAAGAATACAAAGAAGAGGAGGTGTTGTAAAGTAGAAGTAATTCGGGGGCAAATAATTGTTTCTCCAGTAGGTGCCGCTATATGACCATTATGGCCGGCAAGGATGATTGATGAAGAAGACTGGAGGTTCTGCATATGTGCAGGTTGTTGTTCTCCCCATGAGTGAGAGGGATTTATTGTTTTGCTAATCCAGATAAAAAGTGGAAACTTGGCATCTGTGTTTTGTGGTCACTTTTATTGGCAAGTTAACATATTTTTGGAGGAATACGAAGAAGAATTATCAGTGTGTATAATTCGTTCATTCCATATCCGTTTTAAAATCCAAAATCGGAAAACGGATAACGACTTATTTCATTTCTTGTTTTCAAATCAACAATCAAACAAATAACGGCATTTTTTTTGCTCTTTTGAAATTAAAAATAGAATATGAGAGAATGGAATTATCCTGGGATTTTCATTCTATTCGATTTTGGTTTGTATCATTTTTGATGTGTTGTGACCTGGAAGTTGTTGACTTTACTTACGTAAAGTTGTAAAGATGTTGACAGATTCAGACTTCCAGGATTAATAACTCTGAGCCAAAACGTTGTCTCTAAACACCAACGATGGCTCTGTCCCTCAACCAGAACATGGACTACCAACTACAATGACAAAAAACAACAACTGTAAAAAATGTAAACCGTCCTCTTAACTACATGGATAACAATGATCTCTATGTGCAGCAGGAGCTGAGTGAGTGCAGGGGCCGCAAATTGCAAGATGCTGGAGGAAAAGACAATAACACCACTGTGTGACTACTAAACACACATCAGAGGTCTTCCCATGATCATACCACAACAGGTGTTTTGGAAATCATTTTGTTAAATTTTGATATTTGTATTCTTCTTTTTCTTCGCTCAAATAAAAAACTACAGGTGCATCACCACTAACAGTCTTGTAATTCATTTCCATTGTGGAGTTTTCCAAAGTCCCTCAAAAGTTGTTTAGCTAAGCTGACAATGAGGAAACTTTATTGTTTTCTCCACAGAGGTGGGACATCAGCGAAGCACGAGGCCACAAGAACGGGTTGAGGATGAGAGTTAGGGTATTGGAAAGAACTCCATGTCTTTTAGATCGGAATGACTGTGCAAAGCAGCATGAGATTTCCCAGGTTAGCACTTTTTTTTTAAGCTATGCGTGCCCCCCTACCCCGCCTGCCCCTCCCTTTTACCTTTCTCTCACGGTGTCAGGGATGAGAATCCGAATGATTGACTCAGTCGGACGACTTTATTTTAGGAGATTTCTGAAAATTACAAATTATAAAAAAAATCATGTTGAAATCTGAAACTCTTTATATTATATTTTTCCTCAGAAGGGCAACATCAGCTGAGGAGGGCAAAATGGCAGTTCCCCAGATAACCGGGGCTATATACTTACGCAGGTCCATGTAGGGTGACACGGTGGAGCAGGGGTTAATGAGGTCACAGAAGGTTAAGAAGGTCTGGGACCTTTCTGTGTGGAGTTTGCATGTTCTCCCCGTGTCTGTGTGGGTTTTCTCCAGGTTTTCCAGCTTCCTCCCACAGTCCAGAAACATGCTGAGGTTAATTGGAGACTCTAAATTGTCCATAGGTGTGAATGTGTGAGTGAATGGTGTGTGTGCCCCATGATTGGCTGGTGACCATCTGGGGTGTATCCCTGCCTCTCGTTGTAATGTGCTGGGATTGGCTCCAGCAGACCCCTGCAACCCTAATGAGGAATAAGCAGGTATAGAAGATGACTGACTGACTATATATATATATATATATATATATATATATATATATATATATATATATATATATATATATATATATATAAAGGGAACTTCCACTTATTTCATCAAAATTCAGACCAAATAGAAAAAGCCCTCATGTAAATAACAATATCTCTAACATATTGTGAGTAGTGTATACAGTATATAGGGGACAAATAATGTAATTTTTTAAAATACAGTTTCAAAGGCATTCATCAGGCATTCATTTTCTGTTCATCTTGGTTTGTTTTTATTTAAAATTATCTCATGATTTTGATTTTGAATTATCTGCATGATTTTGTGTGATTTTTTTACATGAAATGTCAAATATTGTTACCTAAAAGAATGTCAAATTTTAAATATATAATCAACTTGTTGATAGAATGTGTTTTGATTTTTTAAACCTTTTTAAGAGAGTTAAAGTATCTGGTACCAGGTTAGGGTTACACCACATGGCAATTTTGGCATGTCCCACATATAAAACAGAAAAAAAAACATGATAGAAATGATAAATGGGTACTCAACAAAACATGAATACAAAAAACACGAGAAAAAAAATTAAATAAATAGGTATGAGACAATGTAAATCCAACCAAATGGTTTATTGTGACTGTAAAATTCAAGCCTGAGTCCATAACTACACCCATATTACTAGCTTGGTTTGTGGGCTTTAACATCACTGATTGAGTACTAACTTTTAACTTTTAACAGTTTTATCTTTGTTTAATTGGAGAAAGTTCTGACAGATCCAATCATTTACTCAATGTTTGTACAGGATTATAATCTCCTGGTGATATACTGATGTAAATTTGTGTGTCATCTGAATAATTATTTAAGTATTTTATTTTGTTTCTTACATAATCTTAGGGAGTGGGAGCATGTAAATGTTGAATAGTAGAGGCCCCAGAATTGAACCTTGGGAGACCCCACAGGTTATGTCTGTATGTTCAGATGCATAGTTACCTATGGACATCTAGGACATCTCATCCAATCAGATTGTCAACTTGCATCATTAGGCTGGTTTTGTGCTGCTTGATCACCTAAGGAAAAAAAAAGTAATTCTGACTTTGCATTGCTGTGTCTCTGGATGTAATTCAGTGTGATTACAGTCAGAAGCTCCTCATAAAAACAAATAGGTACGATCAGTGTGGTGACACCGATAACAAGGTTCTTTTCCTCGTCTGTATAATGAACAGAATAATCGGCTCAGTGAAGCTGCTGTTGAATGAACGTCAGCACTAAACCATTTCTCAAGCACAATTCTTCTCCCCTG
Source organism: Lepturacanthus savala (assembly GCA_030544235.1). Taxonomy (NCBI): domain Eukaryota; kingdom Metazoa; phylum Chordata; class Actinopteri; order Scombriformes; family Trichiuridae; genus Lepturacanthus; species Lepturacanthus savala. Next base: position 28,607,486 of record CM060469.1, read on the forward strand.
ATGGGCTCATTAGTGTGCTACTGAAAGATGCACAGCAGTGCTATACACAACATATTTATTATTTAGCAGCTTTTTTCATATTCTTTCTTTTTTGCCTACTTATGTTGTTTGCACTGCTTTCTCCTGCACATTTCAGTGCCCTTATCAAACTCAACTGCATTGGCCTACTCTACATAATGTGGTTCTCTCACACTGGTTGGACTTTTACTGTGGGTGAAAATTACACTTGTAGAAGTGTTTTTTTTATCTTTTTTTTTTTTTTAAATCAAATGAGACACACAAACACTCTACAATATTTGACAGTCACAGGGCGGTTTGCTTTGGGTTCCAAAGTCTTTCAGTCAGTCATTTTGTTTTGCACAAGGTGAGTCACAGAACGAATAGACCCCAGAAATAATTTTGTGGCACTAAAAATATCTTCATCTTTGGTGGGAAGTTAATGACCTGGGGCTGCTGTTGCACAGAGGTAGAGTTCTCATTCACCAATCAGAAGATTGAGAGTTTGATTCTTGCATGTGGGGAAGATGCTTGTTGGATGTGAACAATTTCAAACACACCTTAATAGTCAGGGTCAGTTTTCAAAATAGATTAACCCCAAAGGCATTTCATGTTCATATATGACATTGACATACAATGATTTTAGGGGTCATGAAGGTTGCTGAATTCAAATACTATGTATGTTGGGGTAACAATGCCCAATAATGCCTCAAAATGGAGAAATCCAATATAGCAGCTGATGTCAGGTCAAAATCTCACTTATCTTCTTGACTGTTGAAGGAAAAAAACCTAAATGTAATGTGCTTTCATATGTTTTCACACATGGGCAATTCAATGGAATGATCAGATCTAAGATCAAGCCTAAAGAAAGGTTTCAAATTAATGTACAATGTTAAAATTGTTGTTTCGGATAATAAATTTCATGAAAAAAGAAACGAGGACCATGAAACAGGTTGCTGAAATTCTGAAGAATTTACTTTAAGTAATTAACGGTTGAAATATTGTAATCTACTTTGTTCCTAAACATTTCTTATTCATGTGTATTTTAACTATTTATTTACTATGTATATTTACTAGTGCTGTCAATCGATTAAAAAAATTGAATCAAATTAATTACAGGATTTTGTAATTAATTAATCTAATTAATCGCATTTTAATGTCATATCTGCTAAAGGTCTCCTGATAAAGAATTTGAATTCTAGGACATTAATAAATTGTAGTGCATGACTAATCAATTGAATCCAGTAAGAAGAGAAGATCTGAAATCCAATGTTTTATTGGTGAACTGTGCTTCATAAATGAAATCAAAAAGTAAAGGTCAAGCACATCCGCAAACCAGTTAGACCAAGTGGATTATTCAGAAATGTAAAACAAATACAGCAATTCAGTTAAATAAATAAAATTCTGGAATAAAATAAGGCTCAAATAGGCACTTAAGCTCAATATAGCAATTCAAAAATGAAAAATAGAAGTATAACATGCCTCTAAATGAGGCAAAATGAAGAAGACGCCAACAGGCATTTCTTTAGGCCAGGGATTCCCAAAGTGTACGTGCACCTCTGGGGGTGTGCAAGCTAAAAAATGTGATGGCGGTCTGGAGTGTTTTTAATAGCGTTTTTTCAAAATGGGATTTCTGACACAATAAAAAGTCTAAATAAACATTTTGGTTGTCATATTAAATGGATATTCACCATCCCATTATACAACTTCTCGGTGCGTCGTTATTCCTGCATCAGGTGACACACACAGTCGAGTCCAGTCACTGGAGTCACGCTCACACATCCGCAGATTTGCGGAGATGTGAGGACATTATTCTCTCGGCTGAGGCGGAGACGCTCAGAGAGAAAGTGAACATCAGATGGATCAGAACCATCAACTGAATTCAATAAGAAGAGAAGATCTGAAATCCAAATTTTTATTGGTGAACTGTGCTTCATGAATGAAATCCAAAAGTATTGGCTCACCACCATTGATACTTTATTGATAATTAATTGCGTTCAATTTTTTAACGCGTTAAATTGTGGCGTAATTAATCAAATTAACGCGTTAAAATGACAGCACTAATATTTACCTATTTATTTAGTAATTTATCTAATATTCAATGCCTACAAAGTTCATAGTGTGGAAAGGTAGGCTAGATCCATCCACCCCATAATGACAACGTGATTCTTTTTTTTTTTTAGATTTTTGCAAATTTATTAAAAATAAAAAAAAAAAAAAAAACGTAAGTATTCACAGCCTTTGCTCAATACTTTGTTGATGCACCTTTGGCAGCAATTACAGCCTCAAGTCTGAGAAATGTCAGTGCGCAGCCATTTTTAGATCTCTCCCGAGATGTTCAATCAGATTCAAGTCTGAGCTCTGGCTGGGCCACTCAAGGACATTCACAGAGTTGTCCTGAAGCCACTCCTTTGATATCCTGGCTGTGGGCTTAGGGTCATTGTCCTGCTGAAAGATGAACCATCGCCCCAGTCTGAGGTCAAGAGCTCTGGAGCAGGTTTTCATCCAGGATGTCTCTGTACATTGCTGCATTCATCTTTTCCTCTATGCCTGGTTTCCTCCAAACATGACGCCTGGCATTCACACCAAAGAGTTCAATCTTTATCTCATCAGAGCAGAGAATGTTGTTACTCATGGTCTGAGAGTCCTTCAGGTGCCTCCAGATGGGCTGCCATATTCCTTTTACTAAGGAGTGGCTTCCGTCTGGCTACTCTACCATACAGGCCTGATTGGTGGATTGCTACAGAGATGGTTGTCCTTCTGGAAGGTTCTCCTCTCTCCACAGAGGAACGCTGGCGCTCTGACAGAGTGACCATCGGGTTCTTAGTCACCTCCCTGACTAAGGTTCTTCTCCCCAATCACTCAGTTTAGATGGCCGGCCAGGTCTACGAAGAGTCCTGGTGGTTCTGAACTTCTTCCATTTACAGATGATGGAGGCCACTGTGCTCATTGGAACCTTCAAAGCAGCAGACATTTTTCTGTACCTTCCCCAGATTTGTGCCTGGAGACAATCTTGTCTCTGAGGTCTACAGACATTTCCTTGGACTTCATGTTGGTTTGTGCTCTGACATCACTGTCAACTGTTGGACCTTATATAGACAGGTGTGTGCCTTTCCAAATCATGTCCAATCAACTGAATTTACCACAGGTGGACTCCAATTAAGCTGTAGAAACATCTCAGGGATGATCAGTGGAAACAGAATGAACCTGAGCTCAATTTTGAGCTTCATGGCAAAGGCTGTGAATACTTATGTACATGTAATTTCTTCATTTTTTCTCAGTTTTAATACTTTTTTTCATGTTGTCATTATGGGGTGTTGTGTGTAGAATTTTGATGAAAAAAGTGAATTGAATCCATTTTGGAAAAAGGCTGTAACATAACGTAATGTGGAAAAAGGCAAGGCAAGGCAAGTTTATTTGTATAGCACATTTCAACAACGAGGTAATTCAAAGTGCTTTACATAAAACATTAAAAGCATCAAGATACAATTTAAGACAGTTGATTAAAATAAAAAATAAAAATTAAGAATTAAAATTTAAAATTTTTAAATTAAAACAATACAATTTAAAACAGTTGATTAAAATAAAAAAAATAAAAATAAGAATTAAGGAATTAAAACAAAGAACAAGTTACAAGTTAGTGCAGTGTAGAGTAATTAAGAATGATATTAGCAGTAGGCAGCATTGAACAGAAAAGTCTTCAACTGTGATTTAAAAGCAGTGAGAGTTGCAGCAGACCTGCAGGTCTCTGGGAGTTTGTTCCAGATCTGTGGGGCATAGAAACTGAACGCTGCTTCTCCATGTTTAGTTCTGACTCTAGGAACAGAGAGCAGACCTGATCCAGATGATCTAAGAGGTCTGGATGGTTCATAAGGGATCAGCAGATCTGCAATATACCTAGGCCCTAGACCATTCAGGGCTTTATAAGTTAAGCATTGTGAATGCTTTCTGGATGTACTGTACAGTATGTCACCAAATGAGTACAACCCTCACATTTTTATAAATGTAACTATATCTTTTCATTGGATAACACTGAATATATGACACTTTGATACAATGCAGGGGTGACATGGTGGTGCAGTGGTTAGCGCTGTTGCCTCACAGAAAGACGGTCATAGGTTCAAGACCTTGGTCTGGGACCTTTCTGTGTAAAGTTAATGTCCCACAGTCAAAACACATGCTTACCCCATGACCATAGGTGTGAGTGTGTGAGTGAATAGTGTGTGTGCTCCATGATAGACAGGACTGGGGTGTATCCCTGCCTCTCACCTGCAATGTGCTGGGATTGGCTCTAGCAGATGGGTATAGTAAATGACTGACTGATACAATGCAAAGTAGTCAGTGTACAGCTTGAAAAACAGTGTAAATTTGCTTTCTCCTTAGAACAACACACAGCCAGTAATGTCTAAACCTCTAAAAACATTGCATGCCAAAAATTAACATGAAATGCCTTCAGGACTTTAAATAAGAACATTTTCCAAAACCCTGCCTAGTTTATATTATTATACCCTCATCACTGTTTACATTTTAAATAAAATGCCATATGCTACAAATCAGTGTTAACACACACATTATTTCAAATTTAAGAAAAAAAGGTTTTCTTTTTTCTAGGCTGTCTTGTAATTTATAACCTCAATGTAAACACTTGTTGCTTCAGATACATCATTTTGTGTTCCTTTTTTTCCAGAGCAGGAAAGTAAAACATGTATCTTCATAGTTTTTAGTCTTTACTGTGAAAAAAAGAGTACATCTGAGACATTAAGGTCTGATTTGAATGACAACACTTTTAAAAGCAGGCTCCTTAAAACTGGCAAACTCGCCTAGCCTCTGATTCAGCATTTTTAGTTGGAATTAACTTAATGTGAAGTGGACTGTTACCCACAAATTGTCAGGTTTTTCTGACACTTCTTAATGGAAAACATTTTTGACATTGTAGTTAAGACATTGTCTGAAATCAATTATTTTATTTGTGAAAATGATAAAGGGGATATTTCACTGTTGTTCAATCTGTCTCAAACTCATATTATTATCATACAGATTAGATTATTGTACAGACACTAAAGATTCATAAAACACAGTCCCTGATTTGTGAAACCTTTATTCTATTTGTGAAAATGCAATAAATGCATATTTCACAGTTTTTTTGTTTGTTTTGGACTGTAGACCACTTTAGACCAGGTCCAGATCAAGAACCACAGGCCTTAAACTTCTCAACTCTTATCCAAAAAAAAATAAAAATCAAATAGTGAAATGTGCATTTATTGCATTTTTACAAACAGAATAGAGGTTTCACAAATCAGAGACTGTGTTTTTAAGAAGTGTGAGGGTCTGTAGGATAACCTAGTCCAGATTTTAGAAGTCTGAGACCAGTGGAGTTTAAGACCAGTTTTTTTTTTTTTATCTGGACCTGGTCTCAAGTGGTCTACAGTCCAAAAAACAAAAACAAAAACAAAATTAAGGTTTCACAAATCAGGAACTCTGTTTTTATCTTCAAGTCCTGATTTGAAAAGTGGAAAGGCAGTGTTTTTTTTTTTTTAAGGATTGCATTTCTTCTCATACAATTGCGGTGAAACATTTCATGAAACCTGCCTGTCACGTAAGCAAAGAAAGCCCAAATGTGACAAAAGCTTTCGCCTTTGTGCTAAGATTGATGTGCCTGAATGAGCCTCAAAACTCTGAAGACCTCTCATCATGTTCTAATAATTAGGAGTTGTTGATGTTGTAAGAATAAGAAATCATGTGAAAATCCCAAAGTTGACTGTGGAGCCAGAAGACTGCAGGTCAGAGGAAACGGATCGTGACCAGAGTGTCGAGAGCTGGGAAGCTGTCGATCAACAGGGAGCTGAGGAAAGTTAATGAGTTATTCAACAACTGGTGCTGACATGCCCTTAACCCCATGCTGCTACAACACAGCTGCTCAGCGTTCACCAGGATGACACTGCCACTGTACGGGGGATCTCCTAGCTGGGAATGTAATTGTGTGTGTGTGCATGTGTATATGTGCATGCACAGACATGTGTTTGAGTGTGTGTGTGTGTGTGTGTGTGTGCACGTGAAGCAGGGAGCTGCTGAAACAGATCATCTTTCCCTGAATAATATATAATATTGACGAAGATTAGTGAGAGCGGTGATTGTATTTGTACTGCAAACAATTGAATATGTTATTGTCATATGAAGCTGTTGATTTAAAAAAGAAGTGAATTTGTTGAATAAATAAATTATGAATTTGAAGGGACATTTCCCCTCTATTGCAAATATTACATAGCCATAGTAAAAATGTTTTTAAAATATAATAATAAATAATAATAATATATAGGTAAGAAAAAGTTATATGCACTAGGAATTTTCCATATTTGAATATTGTTGCCATTTGGCAACAAATCTATTTTAGCATATTAGAAGAAAAAAAGTATAACATCAAATCTGAATCGAGCTCATTTTTTATTAGGTGACAATTTCCCATGTCCATAAGCAAAATGAACTTGTAAACAGGATATACTGGTCATGTGACCTCATGAATTGATACGTTTTTCAGAACTTTTTAGAACAATGAAGATAAAGTAATTTTCTATGAAATAGAGGGTTAAACGTGGTGGTTACGTGGTTTATGTGATTCAAATGTTGAATATCCCAGGTCTTGATGATCTCTTATCGCTGTATTTTGGAAAAGTCTTGGGTAACATGTTTTGATTTAAAAATGTTTGTTGTATTAAACAAACAAATAAATAAAATTTCAATTTGTTGAAAAAATTATTTCTAAATTTGAACGGACATTAAATGTGGTGGTCACATTTTTTATGTGATTTAAATGTTGAATATCACAGGTCTGGATGGTTTCTTATCGCAGTTTTTTGAACAAGTCTTGGGTAACACCTTGAAATGAGACCTGAGGTGCATCTAATACAGTGTTGCCTTTAATACTATCTTGAACCTATTTTTACATTCTTCTTTTTTATTCAGGTTGCTGGTAGAAAAACATGGCTTTGACAGTTCACATACGTATGTGGCCTAACTGAAAAATTGGCAATAGCACATTTAGAAGCTGCTACTGATGTGTTTTGGAGGTATTGGTGCTAAAAACAAAAGTAAAAATGTTCTGAGACATGGTAGATGATAGTTGCACTTTATAGATTTGCAGTCAAGACCACCTAAACTAAGACCAAGACACTAGGACCAGAGAGTATCAAGACCAAGACAAACCACATCAAGACCAAGACCAGTTAAACTCAAGAGATCTGAGATCAAATATGTGTGGTAACTGTTATTTCTACACTATTAGATGATTGACTCCTGAATGCTGTTAAAGCAAAACTATCTAAAATACAGAAGTAATAGTAATAAAGAAAACTCAAATATGCAATAAATAGGTTGAGGGGAGTATGTACACAAAATTAAGGGTAGATGATATGGCCTAAAATGACAGTAGAAGGTATATATCATGGTATACTTTGCTAGGTAAATTACAAAATAACAGTTTCTTAATGGTTATGCTTAATAGTGACTTAATGGTAAAAACATCTAATCAAGAAAATGACTACAGAGTGATGTATTTCACTAAATGTGAACAAAAACATTTAGAAACTGCAATTGATTCCTGTTTCAACGAGGTGCACTTGAATGCACCATGAAGTCACATTACCGTAATAACAATGTAAATGGGCACTAGAGTTTTGAAGTGCTGATAACAGGACTGCAGTGACTCAGTCATATTAGATAAAATCACAGCAAAACCAGACAAACACCAGAGGACCCCTGCTCTACTTGGACTGTTATGTTATAAAAATGCACTAAATGATGTTGTTTTACATAAACGTTACCAATCAAGACACAGTGGATGAGCACTATGGAGGAATATTACAACATCTTTGTGGACTTTTATGGACCTTTTCTTATCAGGTTTGAGTGACTCTCGTTATAAGACCAAAGACTGACCACAAAAAAGTGGTCTTGAGAACTACAAGTCTTGTGGTATGACATTGTACCTTTTCTTTTTTGAGACAAAGTATCAACATCCATTCTTCTCCTTCATTCATGAAGTGTGGTGATTGTATCTCTTTCAGGACATAGGCAAGTCGCCAAGCATCTAAATACTCACATGAAGGCAATAAAATGATGGCTACATTGGAAAATCATCTTAAGACAAATAAAAGCGATCATGTAACCTTTGCCTGGGCATCATCTTTTTCATTCACACACTAACCGTGAATGGAAATGGCAGGTGGATAGAAAGTGGTGCAAGCAGTAAAGTGATACTTAAATTGATGAACTTAATGAGTGGTTTCTTTGCCATTATTACCTGTTTGCGTGTGAACAAAAGAAAGGAGGTGCTTGATTTACCTGCCTTCATACAGAATTATAGAGCCATTAACCCCACAGGCCTGAGGCAGCTCCAGGAAGTTCATCATGAGCAAAGGAAATGTGCAATTGAGAGAGATTCATTCTTTACATCTTGGCTGTTGTCACACATATTGCGAAGGAAGCTCAGACATTACTGTCTGGGAGGATTAAAACAAGGTTAAGGTTGAACGTAAATGTGAACATTTGCAGTAATTCCTCTAACTCCTACTAAAGCAAAGTGACTGCTCATTTAGGAGTCATTTATCCCAACATTATATATGTTTGAGATCAGATTAGTGTAATCACACGTTGTTCCTGGTGGTCAATGATCAAATTTGAGTAATATGTGTAATAAAATGAAATATGTGCAAATATAGTTTATATGACTTTAGACTGAACACCCAGTAGTGAACAGTGAAGGGGGGGGGGGGCTGTACAAAGCATTCTTTCTTGAGAATTGCTCATCTGATCCACTTCATAGCCAACACTGCACTCACTCATGTCCTGTGCAACACATCTACTAAATGTAAAGTTGATCTGTTGAATGTTTCTCGAGATATGCAAAGGACAGTCAAGCATGCATACACACAGATAGAGATCTGTGCATTTAGAGTTAGATGATGTTCACACTTGCAAAAGGAAGGACTCCAGACACAGGATTTCACTCTCTCTGATTTATTTACCAGAGAGAGATTGATACCTTCATTGTCAATCAAGACGACTGACAATGAAGGTAAAAAAAAGACTTTAAACACAAAGTAAAGCAAAAAACTTACTTTACTTTTAAATGAACTTATTTTACTTCATGTTTGAATTTTATGCATATTTATTATTGACACTTATCACAATTTTAACTAAACGCACATTTCATCTCACCTTCATTCATCTTCTATACCTGCTTATTCCTCATTAGGGTCACATGGTCTGCTGGAGCACAAGCACTCTAGGAAAATAAAAGTCACTCTAAACAATGGAAACAAAACAGAAAAAAAAAAAAACTAAAAATGTTTGCAAAACCCTACAAATTATCAAACAAAATACAAAACCTGGACAAGGTCTGGAAAGCAAGGAGCTTGAGAAACACAACAAGAGTGATTTACACAGGTAATGATGAACAGGGGGAAACAATCAGGGCAGGGAAGACAATCACCCAGACAGGAGACACAGGAGGAAGAGACATGTCACCTGAAACGAGACGAAAGACAGATTTAAAAGTAAAACAGGAAGTAGACAGCAGACAAGATTTAACGACCATATGGATATGACAAACAGTTGTCACAAATGAGACACAAATACAGAATGATGGAGATTTGGTTCATTACAGAGATTTGTGCTCTTTAGTTTGAAGCTATGTGTGTGAGCAGTGTTTGGAAATGAACTGGAGTTTGTAAAGGTTGTGTTTGCTTATCGGCAGCAGGTGAGTCATATTCATCCAAACAGAATATGAATAACAACCTCAGGTTCCTGGGAAACAGAAAGGAGAGTTGTGTTAACAATAGAAACACTGCTGAATATAGAACCTGATTCTTTTTCTATACTTCTGGATCCCTGTAGACATCACAACCTCATAGTGTGGAATTCTGTGCCAGGGTATTTCTAGTGTAGCAGGATGATAATTGGGCAGCTCCACGGCTATGTCCCCTTTAATTATCTGGTCCTCAGTGGCCAATCACAGTCCACCAGTCTGCCATAAAGGCAGCCGGAGGGCCATGGATCAGCCTCTTACAGAGGACCGAGACACGCTCCGCTTCCGGCCTCCGCTTCCTGGTTCATTGTTTCTCCTGGCGTCAGGTAGGATCAGTCACCACAGGGTTGCTATGTCCCTTGGTGGGGTTTTAAGGAGGGTTTTGTGGTTTCCTCAGTGTGGTTGCCTTGGAGGAGGCGGCACCTGTAGGCCAGTAAGATTGCCGCGGCTCCTGCTGCTTCGGCCGGCGCACTCCTCTCACTCCGGGTGGTCTCCTCTCTCCCAACACGGCGTGGCTGGTCAAGGGGTCTAAAAGTAAGCAACTGGACGTTTTCTTTGAGCTTGAAGACGTTTCACCTGTGTTGCGGCGATTTGGGAAGTTCTGCCCACCGGTCACTCTGCGTACCGCCCTCTTTATTATTTAAGTATATTCTAAATCTGAGTATATTTATCACAGAGTCCGTCTCGCCATCTGGAAACATAACTGCCTCAAAACACTGCTGTTTTGCCTCGGATTATTTTTTTGTTTATTTCTGTGTGTTTACTACCCACGCTCCGTCCCGAATCATGCCTGCCACTGCACCTTTTCTTTGTTTAATATTTCATTTCTAAATTGGTTTAGTTATTTTGTTTTCTTATTGTTAGCCGTTTTGTGAGGTTGCTGCGAGACAGTCATATTTAGTTTTCTTTTGGTTCTTGCTCCCAATCTTGTGATCTTTATTTAGTTACACAGGATTTTGGGTTCTGTTGACCATTTCTTTTGTTTTCTTGTAGTCAGCTATTACTTTTCCGTTTGTTTAAGTAAACTGTTGATTTCTTATGTATGTGCACTTGCCAACCTCTAATTGGTTTTCTTTTGTCCTAGCAGCTGAGGAACGACAGAGGAGCTGGTGATGTTGGTGGCGGGACCCTCTTCCTGTGTGCTGTGCTGTGTCCCCCTCACTGGTTCTCCGTGGTCACGCACCCCCCTCCCCTCTTGTGTGTTTGAGTGTGTGTTTGGGTGCTGGTGTTGAGTGTGCCACGGATGAGTAAGGTGTCTTTCTTTCCTTCTAGGGTCCCAGGTTAACTCCCCACAGTCTACTCCCCCTTCGTATGCCTCAGCTCTGGCTCAGTTAGTTCCTCTCCACTTAAAATATTTCTTATAAATGTGTTGTATGAATTGTGATTGTTAAATAAAATATTATTGTATACCTGAAACCACGTCTAGTGCCTCACAGGTGAATGAAGCTGAGTGCCTCTGAGTTACACCATACATCCTTAATTCTCATTTCCCTGGGTGAGAACCCCCAGGGTGGTGTTGTCTGGCTTCCTCCCATAAGTACACCCTCGCGCCACACTAGGATGAGTGGATCAGGGATGCTGAGATTCAATTCAGGGGTTCTTTAGCACCCCCCCAAAGAAAAAAAAAATAGGCTAAAAAACACAAGGGATGTAGCCAAGTTTATTGATTAGTTGTTGTTGAAAAGATGGTGAAAGTTTAATTTCCTCATGTGAAAACAATATGATAATCAGTCTTAATAGTCATACTGTTGCTTGCTTGTGTGTGTGTGTGTGTGTGTGTGTGTGTGTGTGTGTGTGTGTGTGTGTGTGTACACTGGAGAGGGCACACAATGACAGTGAAGATATTCAGTAACACACATGGCAACCGGGGCCTTAATTTAGACACACAGCAGTTACCAAGTGAAGGCTTTTTGTTTCATGCATCACTCTATTTCTGTTCCTGTACATTTTGTCGTCTCCAAAACCAACAAACCTGGTAATTAAAAATAAAAATGCTGAAGTAGTGGGGGAAAGAAACATTTACCCAAGTACTGTAGCTACCTAAATACAGATTTAAAATACTTGCACTTGATTAGGCTTATACCAGGTAAATTAGGACACTTTTTGGCAAATTGCTTGGAACAGTAACACAATACCAAATATGCCTTTTCCATGTATATTTATGATTAATAATGACTGTTTCTGATCATTTTATGTTGGAATTATGTGATTAAAATATAATTATTTAGGCCCTACAAATCTTGAAATATCCACAATGCCAATTTTTTTTGAATCAGCTGTTTCAGGTAAATCCTATCAGGTAAACTAGGACAGTCAAATTTAAGATGAATTTACTGTCAATTTTAATGTTAAAACAATTGCTTCAAACTACACAACTTTTAAAATGTATTAAACAAACTCATATTGCTGCTGTTATATGTTGTACACACTCATGCTAACACACCTATGTATACAAGTTAAGCTAACACTACACAAAAGCTAGCAGCCAGTCATATGTAACAAGCTAAGTTACACAAACAGTAAAAGTAGTGACTACTTTGAGTTGAACTAATTTAACATGACAATCAACATACTGTTCATGTTTTAGTTGAACCACATGTCATATACATGTGTTAGTGAGTGACACAGAGGGTTAGGCCCATTTTAGCTGAAACCATGTGGCCCATTTTATCTTAGGGGGTTAAAGTAAATTGTTCCACCAAGATAAACATCACATTTCCACAAAACTATGTTAATATATCAAAATAACAGCATTATTTCTGATGGATGCCATTAAGACAGATATCTTACATAGTTTTTTTATGTGCATGTTTGTTTTTTTAATAGATTTATCATCCTTATAAGATGATGATCCAGTGTTCCGATCCAGTCACACATCTAGTTACTTTGATTCTATGTTTTCTGCTGGTTACATCATCATGCAGAGCAGCACAGCATTCAAGCTAACAGTAACATGGAGCCACCACCGGACCAAGTCATTAGGAAACATTTTAAACTTATTAAGAGAACAAATCCGACCGCTGTGTGTGACCTGACTTTTTTCCATTTGCCTGTTTTTTCTTTCGGGTTTGTACCGTTTTTTCCTTGTACTTTTTTTTCCCTGGTGCTAATCCTCCTTCATACAACCAGATGTAGCGCGTATGTTTGGAGCCCATTGATATCAAAGAGAAAATGCTTTTGTGACAAATGTTGAAGCGGGAGTGATAGAGAAGCTGTTTGTGGAGGAGACTGTAGACCACCGCAGCTGAACTGACCAATCACAGGCCTTGTTGTTCACATTGACGGGACGCTCACCGATGCGTCACGTCGTCGCAACAACAGCGTGGTGCGTCCCCGTGCAGACCTGCCAGTTATGCACATCTTTAAGTATGCCCCGTTTATATGACTTTAATAAATACACTCCATCTCCTATCAAACTTTTCTTATTGTTAACGATGATTAAAGAGTAACACCACATAGTAACTAATGATCACTTTGATACAGACAGAGGAATTGTTGCTACTGTTCCAAAAAGTCATTCATTCTTTTTTAATTTAATTATTCATCCCGCTATAATAAAAGAAGCAAAAGCATATTTTATGTCTAGACATGGAAAATAAAGTTTGCTGGAGCTTTACATATGATTTTAGCTGAAAAGATGCTCATCCACCTTACCATCCATGCTAAAGGGGTTGTGCAGTGATTCCACCTCATGTCCACACAGCAGGTCATTCATTCAACAGTAGTATCAGATCGGTATCGGATATCGGCAGATGTGTTTAGCACATGGATCGGTATCGGATTGGATCGGAAAAAACCTGGATTGGTACATCACTACTCATCATCATAGAAACCATAAACTAATCAAATCACCATAGAAACCATAAACTAATTGAATCACCATAGAAACCATAAACTAATCAGATTACCTGTTACTTGTCAAGCACAGTTATGTCAACAGTTTAAAATTATTTGTATCATTGGCTCTAATTTCCAGAGGAGCTGGGACCCCAAACTTTAAATGGCCCATTTTACCTGATATCAGCCTATTTATATGGTGACAGTATTTCTAGACATAGATGTATAGATATTTTGAGATAAAGGCCTAAAACCAAAACAAAGGTTACTAGTCAGATTGCAAACAATGACCGAAAATGTAAAGGACATCACAGAAATATTGGAGGTTGTATGTCAAACCCTGATCAGATACAGTACTCGCAAGTTTTTATTAACCTATAACTTCAAAGCGTTTCATGAATGAAAATCGTTTGATTTGTATCATGAAAATAACAAGGCTCCCGCTTCTTTGCGCCCTGGATAATGAATAGAATAATTAGGCCTGTGAGGCTACTGTTGAGTGAACGTCAGCATTAGACCATTTCTCATCTTGACTTCCTCTCCCCGGAACGGCCTTATTGATTTATCCATTTCCTCACATCCTCGCTGTGCATCTGAAATATGCCGCTGCAAACAAACCTGTATTAGCCTGGTCTAGTATTCATGTCTCACTCTTTCCGGACACATTCGTCTCATCACCTGCCTGCTGTGATGGACAGATATGATTATAATTAACACCACGGGCCTCAAAAAAAAAGGCCAAACACACCATGATTTAGTTTGGCCCGGCTGCCATAGTCCTGCTTTTTTTTCCTCTGCCAGTTTCCCCAGCTATGAGAACAGAAGCTGATGCTGCAGTATATTGGCACCACTGCAGGGGAAAGGCTTCTCATATTCAGCTTCATCTTCAAAAGGCGTCTCGTTGTTGGAAAGACTGGTGACAAGTTGGCACTTTCATGGCGTTCCCAGCGCAACGTGGTCAAAGCAGAAATGTGTTGCCTGTTGCAATCTCCGGCAGACAGGAAGCCTCCGCGCCATCCAACCTAAAGACAGACAGTTCCTCCAAGAGATAAAAGCTGCAGTGCAATGATTGATCGTGTGGCTGCTGACTGGGTGCATGAAAGGATCAATCATAGCATGGAACCCACAGAGAATTATCACCTGACTCCCTTCACCTCAAGGTAAAGTTCAGAATTGTTTTACATCGGTTTCCTGCCCAAAAGCAGCTGATGGAAAGTAACTAAGTACATTTACTCACAATTATGATGCTTCTTTATACTTTACTCACTATACTTTACTCACTACATTTATCTGACAAAGTTAGTTACTTTAAGATGCAGATTTTAATATTTTACACAAATGAATATGAGTCAGTGACAAATAATGTTTGGCAAGATGAGAAAAGTAAAAAAATAGTTATATTTATATATATTTATATATATATTATATATATTTAATTTATTGCCCCTTTCCTTTTTTTAAATTTGAACTTTGTGCAAAAGGTGTTAAATATTATGTCAAATTTACTCTTCCACCATAGTTTGTGTATTACATGAATACAATGTTTAATTTTCTTTAGTTTTAAGTTTTAATTTAGTTCTCATTGAATATTAAAAATACTAGACAGGAATGGTGACAGTTACTCTAATTAAGTTTACTGCACCAAAAGTTCACTTTTTGTGCTACGATTGCACCGAAGGCAGCATCTGAATGGAGCATCTGTTAGGTTTCAGGCTACAAAACATGGGCCTCCCTACCTGCTTACTATCAAACAGCTGAAACAATAATCATATTTTGCAACAAAGTACTCTACATAAAACTTCTGTTTAATATACACAAGCAAGTTGACAAGATGCTTTTCCTGCTTGCTGTTCAATGTTGCCCATCAGTAGTTATTGACACCAGAAAAAAAAAAAAAAAAAAAAAAAAAAGGTTTTATTGCCTGCAGTGACAGTAGATCCCCTGGCAGCACATTTACAAGTTGATGGACCTGAAATGTTTTTGGAGGTGTCAATGCCAAAATGTAAGAATGTTCTTCACATAGTAGTTTCCTGCTTTATAGTCACTTTTTTCCTGTGGTGAAATTTACACATTCACCCTTGAAGTGTTAATTTAGTTTAGTTATATGCATGAATTGCGTAACCCACTATCCCTAAAATTACGTCCGATGTTGGACATAGAGGAACATTTAACCAGATATTTCCCTCAGGAACAAGTGGATCCAAAACTGAACTGAAAGGAGTGAATATTTGACTTCAGATCTCTCAGGTAGACATAAACAGAAACTGTATCTGCTAGATGTGTTAATAGTGTTTTTTTTCCTCAGGGAGTGTGATTCGAAGCGTTCTGTTAATCAATAATTCAGCAGGAGATGATGCTCTATGAAAGAAGGCAAGGTCAGTTAAAAAGATGTCAAAAGGCTTGTGTTGCAGCCTGGAAGGTTTTTTTTAGGAGAGCATTGGCCATTGAACCTTTAAAATAATTCATTTATTAAGACATTTTGTCAGTTGCTCCAGATGAAACATGGCAATTCACTGCTTGTGAAAATCAATAAAAAGAAAATTAGAACAAAAAAATCCAAAACACCATTTCGCAGAACACAACATGCCATAATAGTAAAAATATAACAAAGAAAATTAAATAATGGAATCTAATAATTACAGACTTGGTTCTTATGCTGTAATGCATAGTGACTAATTCATGGTAGATTTGTCCTACACCCAATTCTGGATGACGGCACCTTCACCTCAAAGTTCAAATGGGAGTCATTAACTACTCATGACCCATACACCACTTCCTCTGTCCATTTTTTTATTTTATATTTTTTTAGTTTTGTGTGTGCCTATCTAAAACAAAATTCAACGGCTGCTTGGAGAGCACACAGCTCCACCAAGGTCAGTCTTCTGTCTAACATGCAAATGTGCAGCACAACTAATTATGTTTCCAAAACTATAGGATGGAACCTATATATCACCAGCAGACCAGCTGCTGTCAACTCCTCAACTCCTTTAACTATTAACATTCCAGTGACCAGCAGGAGCCACTAGTAGCCACTAAAACACCAAAACTGTCAGGCCGGTCTTAGAAGTGGACTCAGGCACAGAGGTGTCAATGAGCTTTATTGAGATAAGAAAAAACCCTTGACAGAGTGAGGCTATGGCAGGCTATGAAACAGGCCTAAACTAGGGAAAACAAAAATCACTCCAAAAGAGGCCCAACTCTAATCTGCGTTACGAAAATGTATCAAAATCAAACACAATCACTCACAATGAGGAGAATCTGAAAAACAAGTCTCTAATCCAGGGGTGGGCAATCGTGGTCCTGGAGGGCCGGTGTGGGTGCAGGATTTTGTTCCAACCAAGAAGTTACACACCTGATTCTACTAATGAAGGCCTTGGCAATGGCTCTAGAGGTTGAGTAGTAGAATCAGGTGTGTTACTTCTTGGTTGGAACAAAATCCTGCACCCACACCAGCCCTCCAGGACCACGATTGCCCACCCCTGCTCTAATCTGACGTATAAAAGTTATCAAAATCACTCACAAGGAAAATCAAAAGGCTGAAAAACGTTAACTAAACTAAGGACTAGAAAACAGCTATACTAAGAAATTTACAACAAAAAATCCCTCAATCAAGGTAAAACAAAGAATCACACAAGCAACAAGACTATGGCTGTGGCAGGAAAAAGGATTTGGTGATCGGTACTGGGACGAAACACTTCAGCACAACACAAGGGGAGATGCAGACAAGATATACACCTGGTAATGGGGAACAGGTGGAAACAATCAGGGCGGGCAAGACAATCAGAACGGTGACACATGAGGAAGGGCAAGTGACCTGAAAAGAGAGGAGAGTTATCTTTCAAAATAAAACAGGAAATGACAAGACATAACAACCCACAAGACTTCACCACAGTGTGACAAAAACAATTGTTTCCAAGAATGAATGAGGTCACCTGATGTCACAATATGAAGATCTGTCCTGAAGCCTTTAATTCAATTCAGTTTTATTTATATAGCCCACTATCACAACACAGTTGCCTCACTGGGCTTCACAAAATTCAGTCCAATTACAGTCAGTCATTGATACAGATGGATTAGTGAACCAGACATCCCCCGTCCTTAGACCCTCCTTCTCGGCAAGGAAAAACTCCAAAACCCAGTGGGAAAGAAGAAACCTTGGGGAGAACCACAGTGAAGGAGAGATCCACTCCCATGGACGGACAGGATATAGATGAACCAGGACTGACAGACATCCATCTGATGATGATGTATTTCAGTCTGTAGAGATGCTGTAGGGTGGGGGCAGAAGGGCAGGTCCAACCCGGCAGGTGAAGGAGTAGGTTCATCAGGGGGGCCTCGATGAGTCGCATCAGGAGTCGTCATCATTGGGCTTCGTGCGGTTGAATTGAAACAGTAGCAACTCCCCCGAAGGGGAGTGGGGAGAAGGACTCTGGGTGAATAGTGATGAAAAGACAAAGTATAAACTAGATACTGTTTATTAATGACGGACAGTGGTATATGGTACCAGAAAGAGATGATAGGGCTCAGTGCACTGTACTTCCCCCGGCATTCTCACTCCTAGGGTGGTACAATATAGACGAGGAGACCCAATTGCAGTTCCAGAGTTTTTAATTCTCTCACAAAGGAAAACAGGACCGTAGCCCTCCCAGTCCACAAGGTACTGGAGACCCCGGCCCCTCTGTCAGACACCCAGTAGACAGCGCACAGTGAAAGCCTCTGCGCCGCCAATCAACCGGGGAGGGGGGCTTCGGGGAAGGGTGCATAGGGCCACTAATGAAGAGCTTGATCTTGGATATGTGAAAAGTGGGATGTATACGGCGGAGGGGAAGGGGGAGCTTGAGCTGCACTGCTGTGCGGCTGATGATCTTGGCGATAGGGAATGAGGGAATGGCTCAATAAAGCGGGGGGATAGTTTTCGATTCTGTCTTGAGGGGGAGATATCAGGTTGACAACCAAACACGCTGTCCTTGGCGGTAACACGGAGCTTGAGAGTGGTGCTTGTCAGCCTGTGTCTTCATTTTGGAGGATGTACAGAGTGGAGCAGATCGGGTGAGTCTCCAAGACCGCCGGCAGTGGCGGATGAAGGCCTCAGCGGAGGGGACCCCCACTGGCCTGGGAAGAGTGGTGGTTGATAGCCCAGGGAGCATTCAAACAGGGACCGACCAGTGGAGGAGGAGATGTGGCCGTTGATGGCGTACTCTGCCCATGGCAACTGCTCACTCTAGGTGGTAGGGTTCAGGGAGGTCAGACAACGCAGCACCGTCTGGAAAAGCGATCAACAACAGTGAGGATGGTGGTGTTACCAGCAGATGGCAGCAAACCAGTGACAAAGTCAATGGAGATGTGGGACCAGGGCCTCCTTGGGACAGTTAACGGCTGTAGGAGTCCCGCAGGGGGGCATGTGGAGGTTTTGTTCTGGATGAGGCAAGAGGAGACGAAGGTGTTTGTATCCTCTCTCAGGGTGGGCCACCAGAAACGCTGGGCAATGAAGCTGAGGGTCCAGCTGGAACCAGGGTGGCAGGAGAAGTGTGACGAGTGGCCCCACTGCAGAACCTGTGAGCCGACAGGGGTAGGAACAAAAATACGGTTAGGGGGACACTGACTGGGGCTTGGTTCATGAGCCTGGGCTCTGAGGACCACAGATTCGATGTCCAGCTGCGCGGCCCCAACAATGCGGTGTGCGGGCAGGATGGTCTCTCGCTCCTTGGGATCCTCATCTGTGCTGAATAGCCGGGACAGAGCATCAGGCTTGTGGCGTTCTTGTGGCCGGGGCGATAGGACAGGGTGAAGTTGAACCTTGCGAAGAAGAGTGACCAGCGAGCCTGCCGAGGATTGAGTCTCTTCGCAGAGTGGAGATACTCAAGGTTCCTGTGATCTGTCCAGATGAGGAAGGGATCTCTGGCCCCCTCCAGCCAATGCCTCCATTCCTCTAGGCCCAGCTTAACGGCCAGAAGCTCCCGGTCACCGATGCTGTAGTTCTGTTCAGTGGGAGTGAGGTGGTAGGAAAAAAAAAAAAGTGCAGGGGTGAACCTTTTTGTCCTTGGCAGATTGCTGAGACAGCACTGCTCCCACACCAAGGGTCTGGATGGACGAGGACTGGTGCTGAGGTGAAACGTTTCAGGGTCTGGAATGCCTTTTCAGCCTCAGGGCCCCAGTTGAATTTTACCTTGGACGAGGTAAGGGCGGTGAGGGGAGCGGCCAGGGTGCTGTAACCTCGTATGAAATGGCGGTAAAAGTTGGCAAACCCCAGGAAGCGTTGAAGGTCTTGGCGGGATAATGGTGTTGGCCACTCCACCACTGCCTGGATCTTGGGGTGGTCCATTTTGAGAGTTCCGGCTGAGACCACGTATCCAAGGAAGCCTACAGTGTCATGATGGAACTCGCAATTCTCAGCTTTAATGAAGAGGTTGTTCTCACGTAGTTGCTGGAGGACTCTGCAGGCATGTGAAGTGTTCTCAGAGAGCATTCTGGAAAAAATCTGAATGTCATCTAAAAAGACAAAAAATAAACTGGTTAATCATATCTCTGAGCACATCATTCACTAATGACTGGAAAACGGCAGGGGCATTGGTCAGTCCAAAGGGCATCACAAGATACTCATAGTGGCCAGAGGTGGTATTAAAAGCCTGTCTTCCACTCATCTCCCTCTCAAATGCGGACAATATGGTAGGCTTTTCTTAGGTCAGGTTTCGTAAACACTGTGGCCTCTTGTAATAGCTCAAAAGCAGATGACATTAAAGGAAGGGGGTACCTGTCCTTGATGGTTATGTCATTGAGGCCTCAGTAGTCAATACAGGGTTGAAGTGAGCCATCCTTCTTTCCCACGAAGAAAAATCCAGCACCCACAGGAGAGGAGGAGGTCCTGATAATGCCTGCCGCCAGAGCTTCTTGCACATATTTACTCATAGCCTCAGTTTCAGGACGAGACAGGGAATATGGTTACCCCCTCGGGGGGGATGTGCCAGGGAGCAGATCAATTGCACAATCATAGGGACGATGTGGGGGTAAAGAAGAGCCTCGGGACTTACTGAAAACCTCCTTGACATCTAGATATTCAGGCGGGACAGCTGAGAGATTCGGAAACTCCTCTTCT
The DNA here is from genome assembly GCA_030544235.1 of Lepturacanthus savala. NCBI lineage: Eukaryota > Metazoa > Chordata > Actinopteri > Scombriformes > Trichiuridae > Lepturacanthus > Lepturacanthus savala. The sequence continues at coordinate 28,628,215 of CM060469.1, forward strand.
GGCGTGGAGGCAAGAGGTGGTGTCTGCGCCTGGAGGAGACATTGAGAATGACATCGAGGGGTCCAGCCCACAATTAGTTTATTGACCCAGTCTATGTATGGGTTATGCTTCACTAACCAGGGGTAACCGAAAGACTCACCAGTTCAGGTGAGGGTGATGTTGGCCAACTGTTGACCATTCAAAGTGTTTGCCACCAGGGGTCTGTTGAGGGCAGTAGTGGGGATTTGCAGCTGGGTCAAAAGGGCGGTGTCAATGAAGTTCACCTCAGCCCCCGAATCCACCAGAGCTGTGGATTCTGTGGATTGTTGTTGAATACGGCCAAAGATCAAGGTGACAGGGAGGAGGGTATGTTGCACAGAAGGGGGTGTTATAGGCGTCACACATTACCCCTCTTGCTACTGGTGACTGCTGGCTTTTACCTTGCAGGAAGCAATGAAGTGTCCTGTCTGGCCACAGTACAGACAGGCTCCGGTGGTCATTCGCCTCTGTCTCTCTGATGGGGTCAGACGAGCGTGGTTCACCTGCATTGGCTAAGTGTCGGCAGCAAGTTGAGCGATGGCCATATGCCTGGCTGGTTTTGGGCACATGGAGAAGGCTCTTCTGCCCGGGCGCTGTTGTAGCCTAGTGTCAATTCTGATGGCCAGGTTGATCAACTCCTTACAGGTGGGTGGGAGGTCATGGGACACCAACTCATCCTTGATTTCATCAGAAAGGCCATTCAGCAAGGTTTCAAAGATGGCTCCTGCATTCCAGGAAGTGGATGTTGCCAGGGTTTGTAACTCGATGGCGAACTCTGAAACAGACCGGCGGCCCTGCTGAATGTGTAGCAGCTCCTGTGCAGCCTCGTGGCCATGTTTAGAAAAGTCGAAGACTCTCCTCATCTCGTTACAGAACTCACGGAAATCCTTACAGACCAGTGACTGCGCCTCCCATAGTGCTGTTCCCCATTCTCTTGCTTGGACAGAGAGTTGAGTGAGAACGTAAGCCACTTTAGCTTGGTCAGAAGGGAAGGTGGTGGGATGAAGCTGGAAGATGAGTGAGCACTGGGTCAGAAAGGAGCGGCAGGTGCCGGGCTCACCAGAGTACTTTTCAGGTGGGGGCAGATGAGGTTCACAGGTGTTGACGGCTGCAGGTGTTGATGCAGAAGCTGCTTGTACTAGCTGCAGGGGTTGAATCTGGGCAGCTAGGTCCCTGATGCTTGCAGCTACGGAGTCCAATTGGGAGGAATGTCTTCTCAGCATAATCCCTTGTTGTTTAAGGGCGCTCCTCAGCTGGTTCTGGTCTGCTGGGTCCATCTTGGTCAAATTGTACTGTTACAATATAGACGAGGAGGCCCAATTGCAGTTCCAGAGTTTTTATTCTCACAAAGGAAAACAAAATCAGGCGCTGTTAGTAGCAGTCCAGACAAAACAGAAGAGGCAAAGCACAGAGGATCTAAAATCCAACAGTTCACAAAAAAAATCCAAAAACGCTCAGAAGTTTCCACATTAATAAAAGTAAAAAAAAAAAAAAAACATTAAAGTACTGCACAAGCACAATCTCCAGCCCGAATGGCAATGTAAAGTCCACAACAAAAATATTGGCTTGTTAACAGAAAAAATCAAAAAGATCAAAAAACAAGGAGCAAGGCTGAGCAGAAAAAACGGCAGAAATCCAACAAAAAAAATCAAGTAGTCAAACCTACAGATCAGGAGCTCATCCACCACACACTTGTAAAGGGACAAGACAATCTGACACAGGACACAGGGTGAACAACGAATAAGTAGGGGAAGCACACCAATCAGTTGGGCCAGAGCAATGAGGAGCAGGTGGCAAACAATTACTCAATCAAGGGAGACAGACAGAAAAAAAAACAAAAAAACCAAGGCAGGGGCCACAGAGGGCAGTCCAAACATGTAACCAGGAACCACAGTTCATGACATAGGGCAGCTTACACTGAACTGTGGGTTTAAGTCTACCTTTAGCTACCCTGACCATAGGCCTTTTGGAACAGGAATGTTTTCAGTCTAACCTTAAATGCACAGACTGTGTCGGCCTCTTTAATAATAGTTGGGAGTTGGTTCCATAAAACAGGGGCTTGGTAACTAAAGGCTCTAGAGCCTACTGTACTTTTATGGACCCGTGGAATAGAGGTAAGATCGGGCCTAAAAAATCCAGCCCGACCCGAGCCAGGCCCGCAGGATTAAAGCCCGACCCGACCCGACCCAAGCCCAACCAATTAACTTGATTCGCAAGCCCGAGCCCGAAGCAAACCCGAAGTTTCATATTTTATTTTTGAGGACTCGGGAGGAGGAGGGGTGATTTATGATAACAAATTAAAGCCTGTCTTTTCTAACGAAATCTAAGCTAAACAAGATGTATAAACATTTACATCTTTTATATTTCTGTCTGCAGAGGTTACATTAACCGACAATTTTCCATCCTTGACAGATTTTTTAAAGAGTTGACGGAAAAATTTAAAGAAGTCCGTCATTTTGACGGATTGAAAATTGGGCCATAAAGCAGTAGTACGTCCTTAAGAATCTAGCGAGAGAGAGAGGCAGAGAGACAAAGAACAACAATGATAATAGACAGAGACAGGAAGGAGTTCTTTGAATTGTCATTGCAAGAGTTTAGTACAGTACGTGTTGTGATGAGGCGACTTCTGTTTTTTTGCGGACCACTGTCAGCGAGAGACAAGCCCGACCCGGCCCGAACGTAATGATTGAAATTTTATGCCCGATCCGGCCCGAAATTCCGGTCGGGCTCGGACTCGGGCTTGCGCTTAAGATCTTACCTCTACCGTGGAACTACCAGTAGACCTGCATTCTGAGAGCAAAGTGTTCTGTTTGGATGGAACGGGACCAGAGCATCATAAGATAAGAGGGGCCCATACCATTAATGGTTTTATATGTTAGAAGTAAGATTTTAAATTTAATTCTAATCTCAATGAGAAGCCAATGAAGGGAGTATGGGGCTGATGTGCTCTCTTCTATTAGTTCCTCCACTTTTTCAGCGCAATTTTTAGACAGGATATTTCTAATTCTGGCTATGTTACACAGATGAAAGTAGGCTGTTCTACAGGCTTGATTAATATGAGCTTTGAATGATAAGTCTGGTTCAAATAAAACTCCTAGGTTTTTAACTGTGGCACTAGAGGCTGTCCTCACTTTATCCAGAGTGACTATCTGCTCAGATTGGGACTCTTTAACACTTTTAGGGCCTAATATAATAACTTATGTTTTATCAGGGTTGAGTAACAGATAATTAACGGACATCCAGGTCTTTATGTCTCTAACACAGGTGCTACGTTTATGTACTAGCCTGATCTGATTGGGTTTAATGGATAAGTATAGCTGCACGTCATCTGCATAGCAGTGGAAATTAATGCCATGTTTTCTAATAATATTACCCAAGGGCAGCATATATAGAGTAAACAAAATGAGCCCAAGGACCGACCCTTGTGGGACACCATAAGTGACTCTTGAGTATGATGACAATTGCTGGTTAACGCTAACAAACTGGAACCTATTAGTTAAATAGGATTTAAACCAGGAGAGGGCGGATCCTCTAATGCATATGTCCCGTTCCAATCTCTGCAGTAAGATGCTATGGTCGATTGTGTCAAAAGCAGCACTTAAATCAAGCAGGACCAGGACTGAGCCCAGTCCATCATCAGCAGTCAACAACAAGTCATCAGTGACCTTGACTAGTGCTGTTTCAGTGCTGTGATGGGCCCGAAAGCCGGACTGAAAATCTTCAAATAAACTATTGTCCTGTGCTGACGTAGCTGTTTAACTACCACTCTTTCAAGAACTTTTGAAAGGAAGGGTAGATTTGAAATTGGCCTGTAGTTTACTAAAATATCTGGCTCAAGAGTGTTTTTCTTCAAGAGCAGTTTAATAACTGCATGTTTAAAAGCCTGTGGCACACATCCAGTTATTAGTGACAGTTATATCTAAGATATTATCAATAATCAGCGGCAGCGTCTGTTTAAGGAGTTTAGTTGGAATTGGATCTAAAATACACTTAGACAACATAATAATTTTAGTTATCTGGGCTGGGTCTCCAGGGGTACATTTATCCATCAATTAGAGTGGGCTTTTTTCTCAGGTAAACCCTTTAACCCTCTATTGCATGAAATATTACTTAGACATGGTAAACAATGTTTTGAATGTTTTCATTACATTATAACGTTTTATTAAAATTGTCAAAAAGTCAAAAACTATATAACTATATATAAATATATTTTGAAGAAGCATTCATCAGATATTCTTTGTTGGTTCATTGTTATTTAATATTGTTATTTAATGTTATTTAATTTATATATATATATATAACATGAGTACAACTTGTAAACATAATCTCAGGATGGTTTCATACTATGTAAGTCAATGAGGTTCTTCATACAACCTCATTAGGTTGTATGAAGTGGGAATTTTCCATATTTAAAAGATAATTTAGCATATTAGGAAAAAATGTATAATATCAAAAATTAAATGAAATAAAAAAAATAAATAAATAAACATTTCCAAAATTTCTATTTTGTGAAAATTCTCAAAAATTCTGAATAAAAGACAACCTTTAGTAATGACAATGATGCTCACATGTCAAATGTCCATGAGCAAACAGGATATCCTGGTCATGTGACCTCATAAATTGTATTTAGAAAAATGAAGATAAGGTTATAGTAAGGCAACACTATGCAATAGAGAGTTGATAACGAAACCTGGGGGATTAACTTCAGGAAAGCGTATTAGAGACTGACTTCTGACTATCAGAAGGGGTCAAGAGGTCACCACAGGCAGCCTTGTAATGTTGTCCCAGAACCGTAGCTTCATTTCCCAGCAAATATTTTCATTTTATATGTACTGCAGCCTTGAAAGCTGCTCCAACATCTGATTCAGCTGCATCGCTGGTCAACAGCAGGACTAAAAGTGCCTCCGTCACACTGAAACGCTTACATATAGGTGGCTTTTCCTTTCTCTCCAGGCCTATGTCTCCCACTAGTTTCTGTCTCTATGTATCTTAGTAAGACTTTGTATCAGCAGGCAGACTCGCAGCTCAGGATTTAATAACTCCTTAGTAAGGTTTTTATAAGGTTTGCATGCCCAGCACAGCAGGAGCCTGTCCTACATCTTCTCCTCACTCATGACAACAGTGTCAAATATGTTAAGGGCATGCTTGCTTTGCTGTGTTGAGCCTTCATTACTGTTAGTGAAAACCTATTTGTGAAGCCTTCCCACAGCAAGGCTACATCTGGATTACTGTTGTTCCCTCTTCCCTTCACAATAAATGCCTCATATTTATGGTTGTGACACCTTGATATTTGAGAACATACAACTTGTTGGACAAAATGATGAGTATTTGTGTAAGGTTTAGTATATTTAAAAGATTTTAAACATACAATTATGCCATTGTGTTTGGATTGCATAATTCTTAAACAACATTTGAAATAAGAGTCATATATTATATACTTAAAAATATAGTTTTAAGAAGCAGGTCTCTCAAAATGTACATTGCTGGTTTCTTGTTATATAAATGGTGTTTTTAGGGTTACACCACATCACATTCATATGTATATATACATGTATAATATATAATAATAATATATAAGGTGTGTCCAAATTTATATATATATATATATATATATATATATATATATATCACGCTGTCATCACTATGTCTTGGTGAAAGGGCCACGTTTCCCTGTCTGTGTTTTAATGGACAGTGTGTGAGTTCTAACTGGAGACTGAGGGAAAGCTTAAAAGACTTGTGCAAGCAACCTTCTGATTTCTTAGAAACTCACACTCATAGTCACAAACAATGAAATTAGAATGCAATTTTTACAGTTAAAAAGAATTTTATGTCTCATTTACCCAGATTCAGAGTTCACTGTGAGATGACATCATAAGAGAGCAGAGATGTACCCATGACAACAGTTGATGCTCAAGCTGATCCTCAACAGCTGATCACCTATTGGCTGTGGGGAGAACAATAGCTACAGTTTTGTCAGCTTTTACAGCTACAAAACCATGCTGAAGATATTTAATGTTATGATGCTCTCAGAGTTTGCTATACCTTTGGGTTTGAGAGAATGAATGATGTTGAATGAATCACTGTTTGTAAATAAATAAATTTAACCTGCTTTTATTTTCTTAAAATCTATAGTTTCATAAAAAATAAAACCTCTATCTGTTGTAAATATTTGTTTGTTTTTTACAAAAAAAGCTCCACAGCACCATGACTGTAGTGAATCTGTTGATGTATAAACTCACACTGTGTGTGTGTGTGTGTGTGTGTGTGTGTGTGTGTGTGTGTGTGTGTGTGTGTGTGTGTGTGTGTGTGTGTGTGTAAATGGAAGTGAATGAACACAAAGACATGTATGAGGGTACAGGAGATGTTAAGTCAGTCTTTTTTCGCAGTATGTTTAACTGTAATGGTGTATATCATAGTATACATTGCTGTGTTGTTACTTTTACTTAAAAGATATGAAATCTTCTTCTAGCATTTCCTCTATGATGTAGACATGATACATTGTTGTGATCAGTAAGTAATTTATAGGAGCTTCTGGCTGAAAATCCAGTGGGTGCTCACATAGCCTTCTGGCCTTGAAAAAACTAATTCTGCAAGCAACATTTCTCCTTTTGCTGCCTCTTTCCTCTCAAACTACCTCATGTAAGTTGATCCTAAGAAGAGCAGTCTGCCCACTCTCCAATGAAAAGAACAAAACACTAAAAACAAGTTTGTAAGTGTCTAGAAACCAAGTATGAGCCTTCCCACGTTCTTCTTTAAAAAAAAAAAAAAAAAAAAAAACATACTGCAGAAACAGGGTTTTGGAGAGAATTCAAGTTCTTAAAAAAATACACTCATAACAGCTGTCAGTATGAAGAATTTAAATACTCTCCATGATTTATGAAGTGGTGCTTCTACAGGCATCATCCAATTATTCTCAGTGCACAGCCAACGCATTTCTTGTAGATAAAAAGTAGGCTATAGTCTCAAAATAATAATAGTACAGCTTGTCTGGAGCATCAATCACCCTTGCTGTCCCCAAAACCCAGATCAAAATAGATTATTGGTTGTTCTGTTTTGAAAAGAGCTTGGTGTGAGCACATTAGACAACAGGTAGCCTCAAACAGCTCACGCTGGCTGCAATATGGTCTCCGTTTTATTTCCATTAAGAGGCACAGACACTGTCTGCTGCAACTGAGGGGACCAACCATTACTTAATGCAATGCATGGTTGGAAGATAAAGATGTCAATTTACTTTAAAGTTTCAAAATTTATTTGATTAAAAACAAAATTTAATTCATTTTTTACAACACAATTCATCAATTAACAATGACATTTCAGTTGATTACATCAATACAACTCATCAAAAAGTTGGCAACTTTTTATTTAAATCCCTATATGTGGGATAATACCAAAAACTGTCATCTAGTGTAGCCCTACAAACTTGGTACCAGATAGTTTAATTCTATTAAAAAAACGTTAACAAAAAAAAAAAAAACATATGCTATATATGCTATCAACAACTTTTATATTCAAGGTGGATTATATATTTAAAACTGGTCATTCTTTTTTGGTTAATTCAGTTGACAGTTTGTATCAAAAAATAGCACAAAATCATGATTTTTGTAAGAGAAATTGATATGATTGGACTTTTAAATAACAATAAACCAACATGAACACACAATGCACATTTATATAGACCTGATGAATGGTTCTTTAAACTGTATTTAATTTTTTTTTTGACTTTCTCATCTTGCCAAATATTATTTGTCACTGACCCATATATCTTTAGTTTTTTTAAATCTTCCAAACATGCCATTCATCAACTGTGGCATCTCCAGACATCCTCTTTTTATGTGTTATGTATCATTGATAACTGTTGTTTGATTGTGATTTATTATTTTTCAAATAGGATACTTAAATATACAACATTAAAGGTTCCATATCTGCATTTTTCTAGGTTTTATGTGAAGGTTTGACCCCCTTAATTTGATATATTTGTAATTAAAATACTAATTCTCAACTCATTGTAGTTTTACAGTGCTCTCAATCAGAAAGCTCCAGAAAGCACAGGTTGCTTTTGTTCCATCTCATAAATATTCATGATTCTATTGTTTAGGCCATTTTAAGAAACATTTTAACATTTAAAATATTTTTACCATCTACAGACAGTAAATTGAATGGTGTGTGTGCCGAGGATAGGCTGAGGACCTGGTGTATCCCTGCCTCTCATTCTAAAGTACACTGGGATTGACTCCAGCAGACCCCCATGACCCTAGTGAGGAATAAATGGGTATAGAAAATGGATGGACCACCTCTACAAACAGTAAATGGACTGCATTTATATAGCACCTCGCTAGTCTTCTGACCTGCTCGAAGCGCTTTACACTACAAGTGTTCACATGTTCACACACAGACAGAAAGAACAATTTGGAGGCAAATGTCTTGCCCAAGGAAACAACGACATTTTACTTGATCTTTTTATTTTATTTATCTTGAAGGGATCCAACATAAAAACATCAAATAACAAAAACACAAATTGATAGTAACATAAGATTTCCATTTTCCTGAAATCAAAATCAGTTATTAAACCTCATATGGTATGTTCAATAAGTTCAATAAGTAGCAGAAATAATAAAGAAATAATGCTTATTAGGTATATATATATATATATATATATATATATATATATATATATATATATATATATATATATATATATATATATATATATATATATATATAATTAAAATTAATTAAAATATAATTCAATTTAATATAATTCATAATAGAATTTAATTAATTTAATAGAATTTAAATAAAAACATGCACCCTGAACCCTGGAATATCAACCTGCTGATTCTCCGGTGGAGGACAGCTACACATCTAGTCTAATAAATCCCTGTTTTATTGGACTATTGGACTTCTTTCACTTTAGGTTATGCTATTTCTTTTTTTTTTTTTTTAATAAAACCAAAAAGAAAAAAATAAGAATACATTGCGAGAAAATTATTCCTGCCTCATTCTTGTAGATCATTTGCAGGAGCTAACTGCTTGGTTCCTTTTCACTTGCATAATAAATAATTAGCAGTGGTGGCAACTGCTCTAAGACTGCAAGGGAAGCTCAACTTCCCCTTAAATGTCAAAAAATAAGTGGTCAAATATGTCTTATTGTCCTGGTAAACACTGCACAGTGCAATAAACAGCTCACCATCAATAGGCATTGGATAAATTATGGGATTGGTCCCGCCCATTGGACGCTGAGAATCTCTGGGGGTCTATGGGGGAGTGGGTGTGGCCTCAGTGAGCTTGGACTGCTGCGTGATGATTGAATAGTCTGACTGAGGCTGCATCTCATTTTTAAAACTGATAGCAAAGTGAGTGAATCAGTGATCTTGGAATTAACTTAAAAATGCTTTATTAGCATTTGTCTGTGTTATTAGAGACTGTACTGGTGTTTAGAGACTGGCTCTGAGCTCCTCCACCATCACAGGTGATGACATCAGCCTCATGCAGCAGCCCCAGCTAGTGAGGAAACTAACATGCTGATGTAGGCCAAACATGAGCTGCAGCCACCACTGATTAGTAGGTGATATCAGGTAAAACGGGCCATTTCAGGTTTGGGGGTCCCAGCTCCTTTGGACATTAGACCCAATGACTAAAAGGATTTCAGACTGTTGACATAACTGTGCTTGGCAAGTAACTGGCGATTTGATTAGTTTATAGTTTCTATGGTGATGAGACAATACTTCAAATCTAGACTGAACCAGAAATGTACATGGTTGTAGCCTGGTATGACAAATCTAACTAAACTATTATAAGGATGATAAATCTAATACTATATTATATATCTATAAACACAAACATGCACATTAAAAATCTATGCATGATATCTATCTTGATGCCATCAGAAATAATGCTGTTAGTTTGATATATTAACATATTTTTTGGAAAAGTGATATTTATCTTGGTGGAACAATTTACTTTAAACCCCTAAGATAAAATGTGCCACATGGTTTCAGCTAAAATGGGCCTAACCCTCTGTGTCACTCACTAACACATGTATATGACATGTGGTTCAACTAAAACATGGACAGTATGTTGATTGTCATGTTAAATTACTTCAACTCAAAGTAGTCACTACTTTTACTGTGTTTGTGTAACGTAGCTTGTTACATATGACTGGGTGCTAGCTTTTGTGTAGCGTTAGCTTAGCTTGTATACAGAGGTGTGTTAATGTGTGTGTACAACATATAACCAATCTGTTCTTGTTTTAATAGCAGCAATATGAGTTTGCATTTTAAAGTTGCCTTTTAAAAGTTATGCAGTTCTAAGCAATTGTGTTTTAACATTAAATTTGAAGATGAATTAATTTCAAATTCAAATTTCCTTATGTCATTTGACTGGCCCATTTTACCTGAAACTGCTCATGTAAAAAAAGAGAAAAAAATGGCACAGCAGATATCTCAAGAATTATAGGCCTACATAATTATATTTTATCACATAATTCCAACACAAAATGGTCAGAAACAGTCATTATTAATCATGAATATGAATGAAAAAGGCATATTTAGTATTTACCAAATAGTGGCCCAATTTTACTGACAGGTAAAATATCAGGTGGAACCATATTATGTATCAGGGACTAGTGAAACAGATGTTTCAGAGTGGGTGGCCCATTCTGGCCCCCCTTGGTGGCTCCCCTGGCTTTAGGGCCCATAAAAGATTTCCTCAATGGCTCCAAAATCAATGGTTTTCATGCAAGTTGAGTGTTTCTCTTTTTCTGGTCGGAAAAACGTCCTCCCAGAAAAGTGTGGATATACCACCTCCCATACACACTATGCACCATTTTACACAGTTTTATTGTTTCCATTTTATGGCAGTATGAAATAGACTATCGATTTAACTTGTCCTATTTCAACTTCGGCCAAGATTGGATTTTTAAACGAGCTGTGGTGGGCTGAGCATCTCCGGCCGCGAGCCACCGGGGGAGCGGAGGAGCACAGGGATCGGAGTGCGCAAAGCGAAAAAACGCGCCTCCGCGATTCATCCGCAGTTTCCAGACTGGGGCACGCAGGTGGAGGCGGAGAGGAGGAGAGGAAAAGCAGCGGAGGAGACGGCTCAGCGGGATGCTTTAACACGCGCGAGCCTGTGTCCAACCTAAAGGAACGAACTGTCTTGTTTTTGTTGTTGTGGTTGTTTTTGGTGATTTTGAATATTTTGGCGCATCTGGAGCGTTATTTACTCCCTGACAAAAGACAAAAAAAGTTTGACTGTTAAAACAAATCCACGATGCTCTGCTCCGCTCCGGTTTGTTCACGCTGTGGATTCACGCGTCCAGTCGCCACTTGAGATATAAGCCGCGATTCTTTCTGTCTTTATTTTCGGTGCCAGTTCGCCACAAACACGCAGCGGGGTTTGTATTCACCTCAGCGTCACTCTGCCGGATTGCATCCGTTTGAATTAATGTCGCACTCCATAATGGACTTCCTCGGACTCTACTTCTTACAGCTGGCTCTGATTGGTGAGTTAACCGCTCCGAATGTGATTCTCTGCACTGTAGTTGAACTTGAACATGTTGGGTTGTTGCTGCATCTCTGACCCAATCACGCTGATTCGCATCATTTTGGCAAAGTTGTGACCAAAAATGAAGGATTATTCCTGCAGGATTACCTGCAGATGTGTGTGTGTCTAAAGCGCAAAAAAGCGCACAGAAAGAGCGCAAAACCTGACCTGATGGAGCCCGTACATGTCTTTTCTCAGCCTTGTAGACATGTTTGTGATCTCTCCCCCTTTCTCTCTCTCTCTCTCTCTCTCTTTCTCACACACACACACACACACACACACACACACACACACACACACACACACACACACACACACACACACACACACACACACACACACACGCGCGCGAGTGTGATACTAGACAAGAATCTGACGGTTCTGCTGCTGCTTGTCTGAAAATGCCAACGCAGACAAGTGTGTTACAAAGTGTGTGCGCGAGTGCCAGCCTGTGTGGTTAAGTGCGCGCACGCGCTTGTGCACCTGCCCATGCATTGTATTTAATGCGCGCGCGATCGCCGGGGGCGGAATGGTGCGGAGTGTGCGTGGTGTTGCATGCGTGTTTAACAGACATAACATTGGCTAATCAAGGTTGGGGTTCATAACAAACATTGAATTCATGAGCAGTGACTACCAGGACCACACACACACACGCGCGCGCGGTTTTATTCGAACATTGGGGGACATTAACGGGGTCCTGGGAACATCAAACACTTCATTTCCTGCATTTGGGTGAATTTATCTGCATCAGTTTATGGTGAAATGTTTTTTTTTTCATGTTCAACATGCAGGCAGCAGGAGATAATGAAAATCTAATGCAATATAATGTAGCCAGGCTCTCATTCTGTGTTGCTTTCAATTATTTATTCTCCTGTAGATCAACTTTTCTCATTTGATTTTCTCCTGCTGAGTAAACACAGATAAATTTATGATTCACTCTTTTTTTTTTTCGAAATGATTTCTCTGCTGCTTTAATGTTTTTACTGCTCGTGTTCTAAATTTTGAGGGAGTTCTTTACCCCAGATCTATGAATCCTATTTTACCTGTAGCTGATTGTCCAGGTGCTGCTGGTTTTCTAACATCACTGATGTTAGATGTTTTTTTTCCCTCTCATTTTAAGTCCATCTGTGTTAAAAACTGACTTGTTCCCTCATGATTCTGCTGCATCAGTTCAGCAAAATTTTCCCCACTAGAGAAAAAAAAATCCTTCCTGCAGCACTCACAAGGCTGATACAGGACGTAGCCCACAGAGGGAGGGATTTGTATTTGTGAGATTTATAGCCTGGATGATGACAGCTCTACATCTCAGACTCCATTTCCTTTTGCTGCAGCTCTGATTTGAGCCACTCTTGAGGCGCTCTGAAAGCAGCTGGAAATCCCAAGGTTCAACATGTTCCACGATTTCAAACCCTGAACGCACATGCCACACGTCCTATAAAAGAGGTGGCCCTCTTATGGCCCTGTGACTTCATACACTTCTCACATCATATGTAATGTTTCGCTGCAGCTTTCTGTCACTCAACGCATGAGTCAGGTGGGTAAGTGGAAGCAGGATGAAAGCTGGGAGGGGCTCTGCAGATATTTTCACCTTGTCAAAGAGTTGTGTCATAACATCTGGGAGCCTTTCACCCTGAGCCTCATGATCCTGTCCATCAGCTACACAGGGAGACGCCTGCATGGGGGGAGGGGCCAAAGGAGGAAGCTGAGTAAACAGCAAGAGGTGTCCGGCCGTGTTAGGGGTGTGGGCGTGTTTATTTGTAATTAAATCTGCAGAGTGTATTCCCAATTACTTTGAATAATTATAATTAATTAATAATTAATCTGAATTTGACATCACATTATTGTAGTTACACATCTTGAATATCGAGAGACACGGGGAGGGGATGGACAGCAACATAACTCATGCATCGACCTTCTATTGCATATTTTTTCCAAAAAAGCTGTGATATCATTTTTTTTTACAATTAGGTGGGAAAAGAGGGCTTTTATTTTGGAAGGACTTAAAATTTATGAGGTTGCATGATCAGGACATCCTGTTTGCTGATGCAAGCATCACTGTCTTTTATTCACCAAATAAATTAACTTGAATTTAATTCAACTTTTTTCTTATATATATATATATATATATATATATATATATATATATATATATATATATATATATATATATATATATATATATATATACACCATTTACCATGTCTAAGCAATATTTCATGCAATAGAGTGTTAATCAACCAAAAGGGGTTGGTGCCAAAAAAACCCTAATTATCTGGCTAAATCTGTCCAAACTTACCTGCTACAGTTAGAAATGGTGCACCACACACGGTTCTAAACTGTAGTGTGTTCAGACAGTTACCTGTGTGTGCAAGAGTAGAGCCCAGGGTGTATTCTACAGTCCTCCTCGGAGAAAGATAAGACAAAATATCTAGGGACTGACAAAAACACTGAAGGGAGACTGAAAAAAACAGTAACAGAATTAACTAAAGCATGACAGGTATAACAAAAAGATAGGAACCATACAGTTCCCTCTTCACCACCACTGAAATCAAATAAAAACAAATTCTGGCATAAAACTGGCATAGGATGATATCAGGTAAATTGAGTCACTATTTGGTAAATAACACAATACCAAATATGCCTTTTCCTTGTCAGTCAGTCATCTTCTATACCTGCTTATTCCTCATTAGGGTCACATGGTCTGCTGGAGCCTATCCCAGCACATTACAGCGAGAGGCAGGGATACACCCCAGATGGTCACCAGCCAATCGTGGGGCACACACACCATTCATTCACACACTCACACCTACGGGCAATTTAGAGTCTCCAATTAACCTCAGCATGTTTTTGGACTGTGGGAGGAAGCCAGAGTACCTGGTGAAAACCCACGCAGACACAGGGAGAACATGAAACTCCACACAGAAAGGTCCCAGACCCAGGACCAAGGAGGTCTTGAACCTGCGACCTTCTTGCTGTGAGGCAACAGCGCTAACCCCTGCACCACCGTGTCGCCCCCTTTTCCTTGTATATTTATGATTAATAATGATTGTTTATAAACATTTTGTGTTGAAATATGAAAAAATATATAATTATTTAGATCCTATAAATCTTGAATTATCCACTTTTTTGCATGAGTGGTTTCAGGTAAAATGGGCTTAGTTAGATTTGTCATGCCAGGCTACTTAACATGTTACTGCTACTCATGCCAGAGTATTGTCTCACCAACCATAGAAATCATAAACTAATCACCTGTTACTAGTCAAGCACAGTTATGTCAACAGTTTGAAATCCCTTGTAGTCATTGGCTCTAATTTCCAGATGAGCTGGGACCCCCAAACCTTAAATGGCCCATTTTACCTGATATTCCCTAAAATAACAAATATTCCCTTTCACAGGACTTTTGTTTTCTTTTTGCCTTCTTTTTTCTTTATTTCTTGTAAGAGACTTTTTTGCCTGCTATTTTTTTCCTTGTACCAGACTGTCTTTTGGAGCTCATCAATATCAAAGAGTAAATGCATTTATTGCAAATGTTGAAGGCAACAGAGAAGCCACCTACAACCACTGTAACTGAGCTGACCAATCACAACAATTTTTTTGTCTTGAGCATGTACATTATGTGTCCATGTTGATTTCCTGTTATTTAAAAGTCTATTTGTATCATTTTTTTTCTTACAAAAATCATGATTTTGTCCTATTTGTTTATGACACAAAATGTGAAATGGTGTAACTGAAAAAGAATGATACATTTTACAGAAATAATCCACCTAGAATGTAAAACTCATTGATAGCATGTGTTTTTTAATGTTTTAAAATCTTTTAGGAGCGTTACCAAGTTACTAAGTTTTTGGGGTTACACCACATCGCACCAGCTTTGTCACTGACCTATAAACTAGGCTTTAGCCTGAAGGTTGCAGAAGGAATTGAATGTAAAAAAGTCATTTCCTGCAGCGAAAATAATTTTTACTTTAGCAGAGATTTGGTACATTTTCTGGAAGTTGAAAAATTTCATTTTTCAAATAACTTCCAAAAAAAGAGAGATATAATGAAGATCTACAGCTTATCAAGTTGTGGGCTCTGAACATCTTTGACAGCCAGTGATATTTTCTTTCCTCATATATTCGTGTTCTGCAGCTTTTTGCCTGTTTAGATACAAGATACAAGATGTCTTTATTATCTCTGAGAGGCAGTGACCTGCAGCAGTGACAAAAGACACAGTGTCAACAGTGTATCTACAATAAAATACAGAAATAAAGATTAACAGGACCACAGGGTAACCAATCCACAGTTCAACACATACTAAATACTGTTAATAGTAATAGTAAAACACACACAAATAAAAGTAAATGAAGTAAATTACAAAAGTTAAAGTTCCCTACCAGCAGGCATTTAGGCTTCATATTAGCCATGTTTCCTTCTTTAGGCCGAACAAGTCTTGACCCCTGCAACTGTAATAGAAATTACAGTCAGGGAAATTAAGTAATATATTTGTGTGAGTATAACATTAAAACCTGCAGATTTTGTTATGTTTGGGTAGCTAGTAATAGTAAGAGGATTACAAGGGGATCAGTGAGTGGAAACCTCAGAGCAGCAAACACCCTTTTACCTTTGTTTTTCTCAGTAAAAGGAACTCACTAGTGGAATGCCCTACCAACTGAACAAGACGAAAACAAGAAACTGATACAAATATTTAGTAAAAAGGTTAAATCATGGTTGAAAACCAAGTGTGTGAACACAAGTTGGAGTAATTAAATAGAAATTATTCATTTTTATTAATTTGACAATGTAATTCCGTCATTGTCATAGCTTGCATTTGTATATAGAATCATGACTTTACACTGCAAACCTGGAATTGTATTTGTATAGAGCTTCTTTGTAATTTATAAAATGTTAACTTTAGGTAGATAAGTGTATATTATAGGGACAACAAGGGACTGCGGTTATGCTTCTGTATTGTACAGTGGTGAACCTAATGGTGCATTCACACCAAACATGACTTTGTGCTGTTATACAATGACGAGTTCACATATAAAGTCAAAGTAAAGACACGATTAGACATGAATTGTCGTGGGGGAATGCTATGGACACAGTTTCGCGACACAAAAACCGCCTCCTTGAGTTGAAAATATTGAACTTTGCAGGTGAATTGTTGTGACGATGTGCTGCCTATCAGTGTTGAGATTTACCTGACGTCACCATTTACTGATTCTGTCAAATCCAGTTGAACAAAACCATGTCCATCGCATGATTTTTTTGTGTCCATCTCATTCACACGAGACTATGTCAAAGAAATATTTCATGCAATAGAGGGTTAATTACCTTTGTTGAAATACCACCATCTGTCATTATGTTCTTTGCTAATATTTCCAACTTACAGTAGTCAAACATGCAGATGAACCATATTTAGAACATGGAAATGGGAGCATTTGAAGGCAGCGTCAGTTCCTTCTGCCAAAGCAGCCTTGAATTTTCATTCCTTCCTATATGTGTGTGTTTTATACAACATGCCTGTGGTGGTCCAGTGCTGCAATAATAGCCTATCCGTCCTTATGGAATGAACGTCTCTCTGATGAAGCATGCAGTGTTTTTCTTGTCACGGGTTTAAAGTCGTGCAATAAAAAATGAGGAATGAAAAAAAAACAACTCTGTATTTACTCCAGCTTCAAATTAGCATATTTACGGCTCAGTCTTGTGATGCTTCAGTGATTATCTTCCCGTGCCGCTTGGAACATTTAGCAATCATTACTGTAATTAGTTGACCAGGTTTATCTGCATATTTCTCTTCACTAAGTGGTCAGCAAGCCACCTCCTCACCATCTGAAAACATGCTGGGTTTGCACTGACTTATTCACAGTGAAGATTCAAACATAGGAGCCAATAATATATACATACACTATATGTATATATAATTGGCCCAGAAAGAAGTAATAATCATGGGCATTAACAGCTCAGTGTGTGTTGGGGGCTGGTTGTAGTGAGAGATTCCTTACAGGGGAACAGCTGTAGTGAAAGAAGGTGTGAACAATATGAAGATGTGTTAAACTGCAGGAGGCCGACGGTGCTCCAGCAGTAGATTCAATTTATGTGGTTGGAGGGGGGAGGTGTGGTTGGAGAGAGTATTCAGAAAATATTAAAAGTTAATATATATATATATATATATATATATATGTGTGTGTTAGTTGCAAAATGTACTCAGAGTATTAGGAGTAGACGTACTCTTGCTAAACGTTCATATTTTTAACATTGTTCTGTATATATGTGTTGGGGTCAGAACAGGACTCAAGCGCAGGACCACAAAAGACGGTTGACATGTTTTTATTCCAGACAGGTACTAACAAAAAGTGTCCGCAGATCAAAAACACAGTTTCAAACAAAGTTCCAAAATTAAGGTGTCCGCAGGTCAAAGTACTAATGTAAAAACAAGCAAGCAAAACTATATTCAAAAGGCAGGCAGAAACTCAGACTGGTAGCAGAGGTCAGGAAGCACATTCATGGAGACGAACAAAGAGTGTAGTGGGAGCAGGGTTTAAATACACAGGTGAATTGGGTCTGATTAGGCAGTGATGGGTAACAGCTGACAACAGAGGAGCAGAGAGCAGTGACATCATACATGGGAGGAGTTGAGGGCAAACAAAAGAAAACACACATGGAAGTAGTGGTAGTGTCCTTAACTGCCCTTAGGGGCATGATGAGCACAGTCTTATTCAGAAACCCCAAAAATATGGGTCAGTGACATATAATGTTTGGCCAGATGAGAAACTCAGAAACTTTTTTAAAATACATCATTCATGATTCATCAGGTGTCTATAAATGTACATTTTGTGTTCATTTCAGGTTCTTCTTATTTAAAGTCCGTTTGTATCATGTTTCTTTACAAAAATCTGGATTTTGTCTGATTTTTTGACATGAAATATCAAATGGTTTAACCGAAAAAGAATGATACATTTTAAATATATAATCCACCTAGAATATAAAACTTGTTGATAGCATATGTTTTTAATTTAAAAACATTTTTAAGAGAGTTAAACTATCTGGTACCAAGAAACCATAACAAGTGAAAATATTGTTTGAAACAATTTGTACAATATTGATGAAATTATGTTCTTCCAGTGGCAGATTACAATTGAAATTAACTATTTTGTCTATCATTGGAATCGGATAATTCAAGATAAATAGACTAATTGTCCCAAATACAAGATTTGTGCACAAGGTTTAATTTTATTTGTAGTGTATATGCTGTATACAGATGCACAGTGCCTGAAAAACACATTAATATAAATTGTCAAGATGAAAAGATATCTCAATTAATTAAAGCAATATATCAGACATCATCTATATTACATGTAGAGTACTGATCTGGAAAGTAACTCAAACTGACAGATAAATGTCGTAGAGTAGAAAGAAAAGTATTTCCCTCTGAAATGTAATGAAATGAAGTGAAGTATAAGTAAAATCATATGAAGTAGAATTACCTCAAAACTTTACCTAAGTGCAGTACTTGAGTAAATGGACTTTCCACCACTGGTGGGGGCTCTACTACCTTTAACAAAAAAGGCCCAGAACACTGAGAAGGGCATTCAAAGCAATTCATGTCATCAGTCGATTCTAACAAACAGCCGATTATGTTTAATCTGGGCAACTGTCATCAGTTCCAGTCAGCGGGGTAAAAAGAAGTCGATAATCAGCTGGAAGATTTTCAAGTGGAGTAATTACTTGTTGGACTGTGAAAAACATGAGAGGAAACTGTAAAATACTTGGATGTAATTAGATTCTCTGCAGTGTGAGAACTAATCATATGAAGCTAAAGGTCAAATACTACACTATAAAAAAAGAGAAGGTAAAAAAAAGAAGGTAATAATCTGGCAGCCGGGGCACCAATAAAATACTGACAAATAACAGAAGGTATTATTAGAATATTCTGTAGCTAAAATATAGTTTAAAGCTTTAACTATACTATAAATACTATAAATGCATAAAGTGCATACATGTTATATTTATATATATATATATATTTCCTCTTATAAAAACCATTAATTGTCCTATAATGACACTGCTATAGTGCAAAAAAGGCTTCTACAGAAATGTGATGTCATAAATTGAGTTTAATCACATAATTGTAAAAGCTTCTACATTAATCTATATTTAATGTAATATGTATTTTTTACATTTAATTGATGTTTAAAGTCACTGTATATTTTTACATTGTTTATTACAGTGATAAATAGTTAAAAATGATTTATCTGATCGTAATTTAAATGACGGATGGTATCCATCAGGGTTTGTGTCTTACAACATTATTAAAATGTTGGTATTAGCCTTTCAAATCATTGGAGTACAGAGCTGTTTTGATTTGTATGTTGGGGACTCTGGAGCGAATCTACCCAAAAAGTAATTATGGCATTGAGACTGCAGCACTGAGAGGAAGCTGACTGCTGATTTCCATTCCTCACTAGGTAATTATTTACTGATTAATTTTCCAGTTCAGTTAAATGCAGTTAAAGGGTCCTATTATGAAGAAAAAAAAATTTTTCCCTACTTAAACATGTAGAAATATTTAGGTCTCTGATGCTAACACACAAACCGTGAAATAAGACCACCAGTCATTCTGTTGCAGTCTGGAAGCCTGGCTGAACACAAGCCATTTAGAAATAGCTCTGAAGGGGTCTTTCTAAGAGCACTCGCCAATCACAACTGAGTGGGCATTTCAATAATATAACTGAAAAATGGCCTCCATTCATTTCATTGTTAGTTTCTCGTCTGGCTCATACACCAAAAAGGTTCCTGAGAACATGTAAATTGCGAACAAACTCAGATTTGAATTGTTTAATTCACTTGCTGACCACATTAAAAAATGTTTGAAGAAAAATTATTTTCTTTTCTGGGTGTTAGAATGGTTTTTGGTGGATAAAAAGTCCATGATGAAATGTAGAATACAAAGATTAGTAATAATTAACAGGGTTATAGCTATGGTGTCCTGGAGACGGTTTTACAGCCAACCACGAGTGACCACCACAAAATCTGCATGCCTGCTGAGAGGTGGTACCATATCCAGCTTTTATAATACAGCCATGGGAGGGAAGGGGGGAAACCATGGATATACATAATGAAGGCTATGTCCCGGCAGCCATCTTGCCACAGGCAAACATTCTGACATGATGTATTGAACTTAAATGAAGGTGAGTGATCTGAACAAACTCAAATATTCTGATCTTGCTGAAAACCTATCAGGGTTAATAAGTGGAATTTCTTGCTTTATCAATCAGAGGTGGCTAGGCAAGCGTGGCTATTTTGAAAAAACTAGAATATAAAACATGCTTTCAGTTATTTCACCTTTTATTGTGTGTGTTCATTCATAGTTTTGATGCCTTCAGTGAGAATGTACAATGTAAATAGGTAAATAGTCATGAAAATAAAGAAAACACATTGATGAGAAGGTGTGTCCACACACACACACACACAGGCCTCTGATGTATGTAAAAACCAAATACCTTGTGTTGCTCTGAGCATTATTTGGCGCATCACCATACATTGTCACTTTGTATTTGAACAAATATTCTGTTTGGTAACCTTGCATAGTGATAAATAGTATTATGTGTTTTTTGTTTTTTACATGTATACACTTTATGCATTTATTCTGATAAATCTGAAGCTCACCCCCGCACTGCCACCTCCACCACACATGTATAATTCATACTCGCCCTCCACTCTCACCAGGTCCCCATAGCTGTGTGTGGCGATGCACTTCCTTGATTGCTCTTGAAGCGGTGTACACTTCTCTGTGCCTTCAAGTTCAAGAGAGACAGAGAGGAGTGGGAAAATGTTGTCGGAGAATTACAGGAGCAAACACAGCGGGAAGAGGAGGACGTGAATGTGAATAAGCCGTGTGTGACAGCGAGAGACGGGATTTATTTCTCGGCGAGGGTGGAGCTGTCGTTGGGCATCTAGCAGAAAGCAGATACTGTACGTGTTCACATCCATCCTGCTCCTTAGATCCCTGGCGCGTCGGCTCACATTTACTGCTGCAGACTCTTCGAATTTCATTTTTGCTTTCCTGATCGTTGTTTAAGCACAGCACTTGTTGCAGCAAAGGCTCTAATCTGCACCCTCAATCTTCACGTTTGCCGAAAAAACAGCTCAATCCATCATGTGTGATTGATTTATTGATTTAATTTGTCAACTGTCTCCTTGCAGAGATACTGCTTCAGCATAAAACAACATGTTTTTGGTGGTGCTGCCTTTCTGATTATCAGTATGACTTAACATAATAATAGAAATAGTAATAAACTCAAAGTTGAAGTTCTGATACATGGTGACATGGCATCCATGTTCTGTTGAATGAAAGGGCATCTTACAGGGCAATTGGTCACATTTTATACATTGGTAGAGCACCCTAGAGGGCATTTCACCACATTTTGTCAGTGCAAGGTCACCATAGAGGGTATTTTATTATGTTTTCGTGCACTTTGAAGCACCCTAAGTGGGGCTAAAATCTACCCTCTTGGATGCTCCCAAAAGGGTACTTTTGTGGTCAGTCCACCCCCGAATAGAAACCATATCAGCAAGCATGTTTCATTGGTGTCTCATTGATTTATAGCTGCTGTCTTACTGTTTTTCTCACTGCGCTGTGTTATCTCTGCCAGGACAAGTAATACTCTATGTTTAAAGAGCAGATGGAAGCAATTACAGGCCATCAACGGGATGGAAAAGAGCAAAATGGGGGCCTAAGATGGAGATAAACATTCTCCAGAATAGAGGGAATCAAATTGCAGTGCTGATGCTGGTGGCAAGGATTTTGCGGGGTGAAACCCAAACGACAGTGGTCCTCATTATGTTAAAACCCTGTCATTTGCACTGGCTTTTGTTGAGGGACGATCACACCATAGAGACAATTACCCTGCCCTCGCCGAGCTGAAAGGATATGGCATTTACCGCCACTGTATTCCATAGCCAGACTTTTAACTTTATAATGAAAAGGCTGCTGAGGCTGATTATGACGGAGCCTTAAAAGGCTGCAATTAATCAGAAGAAAAAGTTTTGTGAGTGAGGCAGACAAAAAAAGGTAGCACCAAGTTGACAGCGAGAATGACAGGTGGTAATGGAACAAACCTGAGAGGCTCCAAGGCTCCTACATCAGGTGTTCGCTATACTTCACTGTAAGTGTGAGAAACTGTGTCTGGATGGTGGAACTAATATCCATGATAATGTGTTAATCCACCATTTTATTCTTGAAAGCAGTGCTGGAGGTGATGATCATATTCTCATCTCCTCGAGACTCTGTTGACATGAATCCATTCACATGATACCACACATTAATCACACTCACTGTCCTGTAAGAGGGAACAGTTTGATCCTGTTCTTCTTGCACAAGGAACCACTAAGGCCAAATCCAAAACCTTAGCATCACTGCCTACTAACCAGTAGCTACTACTAGTTAGCATCACTGCTACGAACTAGTAGCTGCTACTAGTTAGCATCACAGCTACTAACCAGTAGCTGATAGTAGTTAGCATCACTGCCTACTAACCAGTAGCTACTATTCCAACACCTCAGTAGTAGCTTCTATGCAGGAAGTTAGCCAGTAGAAGGCCAATTCTGACATACTACAGCAGCCATCGTGGCCGTACTTAGAACCCAGATGTTGAAAGGACCAACTACAGCACCACCGGGAAAAGTTCTACTGATGTAGAATCACAAGTTAATTTTGGCAAATCACAAAGACAAATCAAAGACCTTTAATAACATTTTAAAAGTTAAATTATATTTTTCTTTCCTCTCCATTCCTCTTAGCTGAAAAATATGGACCACAACAAAAGCTTTCCATTTTTTTTTAGCAATTTTTAATTGCTTAACTCAATGAAAAGTCAAGTCTGTTGAAATGTGAATGATATGAGAAGGATTGTCTCATTGCAAACGACTGCCTGTATTAATTAGTTATTATTTCATTGATTTATTTTATTATTTTATTTCCTTCTTTCCTTGTGTCATATATACATAAATATATATTATTTATTTATATTCATTTTATAGTGAGATGATAGTCTTGATGTTTTTTTTTCCTTATTGCTCAAGTTTATGTCTATGTAAGGATACAAAGTGGATTCTTACTTGAATTTGTAATCATTGTATCATTTAATAAAGTTTGGGGAAAAAAGGGAAAAGTTATTGACCTCCCTGTGATTTTTGTGATACATAGTGCAGTTCACTGCATCATGACTTGATGCAGTAAACCATCCAGTACTGTTCATGTACTAGTTGAAAGACTAAGGTATTCAGATGTTCTACATAATAAATCATTTTTGCAGACTACATGGGTAGGAAGTAGGCGGTTTCGAAAGTATCTTAAGTCTATTAAATGCTGCACTAGGCATCCAGGCCACTAGTTAGTGTTGTACCTTTGCAACTCAACAGTTTATTTACCACATGCATGCATGAAACATTATGCATCAGCATTCAACTTTTAGACTGGTCCACATTTGGACAGAAGAGTCCAGACCAAACTCTTACAGTTTAAACCAATGATAGGAGTTTTTAGTTTTTTTCTCTTGATCTTTCACTGTACAGAAAACTGCATGTTCTATTTCGGTGGCGCATTACCTCACTGTTTATACGCAACGCTAGCCAATCGACAGACCTCCGGCTAGTGATGACGCTTTCCAAAGTCGATCATTTGGAAAATGTCATGTTCTAAAAAGAGAAAAATAGCATTTCTGAACGGAGACCTTTTTATACGTTTGTTTGTGGCCTACCTTTTATTTACAACCCTTTGACATGTGAAACCCATCTTAATTGTGTTGTCGATGTTGTTGAAAATGGAGGATGATATCAGGTAAATTGGGCCACTTTTTGGTAAATTGCTTGGGACAATAACACAACACCAAATATGCCTTTTTCATGTATATTTATGATTAATAATGACTGTTTCTGATCACTTTGTGTTGGGATTATGTCGTAAAATGTAATTACATACACCCTATAAATCTTGAAATATCCATTGTGCCACATTTTTGCATGAACAGTTTCAGGTAAAATGGGCTATCTCATCAGATAAAACGGGTTTAGTTAGATTTGTCGTGCCAGGCCACATTTCTGGTGCAGTCTATATTTGAACTATTGCCTCACCCACTATAGAAACCATAAACTAATCAAATCACATCTTTTTTGTCATCAGTTTGAAATCCTTTGTAGGCATTGGCTTTAATTTCAAGAGGGGCTGGGCTGTCCCATTTTACCTGATGACCCATTTTACCTCATATCACCCTGTTGAAATGTTCCATGTTTTCTTTTATTATCAAGTATTGTAGTGATGAAGTGATTGATACTCAAATGATTATTGTAAAGTAAAATTACAACAAATTCAATAGGAATTATGAAAGTAAACACATCAATTAAGGGCATAAAAACTACATGCATCTCACTGGACCCAAACCTGTGGACATTAAGTTTAAATGGGCCCCTTTGGAATTTTACTTAAAGAGCCCTTCTCTACATGATAAACAAACAAAAATGATGTCTGGTAGCCCACCTCTGAAAAAAAACGTCAAAAAAACGTCCAAAGCAGTTTGCTGAGGTGCCCTCATTGCTGTTACACTCATGTAGGCTGAAAACCTTATAGCCATGTGTGAAGTGAGGTGGTAACAAGAATCCCATCCTGCCAGACTGCACAATGACAGAAAGAGTTGTGATATCAAAAGATTGGACTCCAGAGCCTGGTATCATAAGGTTGCGTCTTCAGGACTCTGCAATGCCATCGCCATGGAAAAGAAAGATCCAAACACAACAGAAGCTACCTTTGTTTTGTCCCGAAATCATGTAATTAATAAATTTCAAATTGAGGTCCTATACACTACTCATTGACTGAAAATATACACATATACACACCAGATAGATTTCTAAAGTAGCAGCAGAATCCTTTGAGGGTTATAAATCATCGATTCACCCCCCTCCTCATATTAACACTCTATTGCATAAAATATTAAGTGATAAAAGATAAGAGACGTGATAAAAAATGTTTTGAATGATTTTATTACTTAAAATTGCCTAAATAATAGATACATTAAATATATATATACACAGACATGGACAAAATTGTTGGTACCCTTCCGTTAAAGAGAGAAAATACCCACAATGGTCACGGAAATAACTTGAAACTGACAAAAGTAATAATAAATAAAAAATTTTACTGAAAATTAACAAATGAAAATCAGACATTGATTTTGAATTTTGGTTCAACAGAATCATTTTTAAAAAGCAAACTAATGAAACTGACTAAGGAAACTATAAACAAGCATGTTAAAGGTAAAGGCTATAAGACCATCTCCAAGCAGCTTGATGTTCCTGTGACAACATATTATTCAGAAGTTTAAAGTCCACGGGACTGTCGCCAACCTCCGTGTCTGAAAGAGGAAAATGGATGACAAATTGAAGAAACGGGTCGTACAAATGGTGACCAAAGAGCCCAGAATTACTGCAAAAGAGATTAGAGGTGAATTCCAAGGTCAAGGTTGGTCAGTGTCAGATGGCACCATCCGTCGCTGCTTGAACCAAAGTGGACTTCAGGGAAGACGACCCAGCAGGACACCACTGTTGAGAGCAAGTCATAAAAAAGTGAGACTGGAATTTGCCAAAACGCATATTGAAAAGCCACGAAGCTTCTGGGACAATGTCCTTTGGACAGATGACACAAAATTGTATCTTTTTGGAAAGTCACATCAGCTCTACTTTCACAGATGCAAAAATGAAGCATATGAAGAAAAAAACATTGTGCCTACTGTGAAACATGGAGCAGGCTCGGTTATGTTCTGGGGCTGCTTTGCTGCATCTGCAACTGGGTGTCTTGAATGTGTGCAGGGTACAATGAAATCTGAAGACTATCAAGGCATTCTGGAGTGAAATGTGCTGCCCAGTGTCAGAAAGTTTGGCCAACAGGATAATGACCCAAAACACACAGCTAAAACCACTCAAGAATGGCTAAGAGCAAAACACTGGACTGTTCTGATGTGGCCTTCTATGAGACCCTGGTCTAAATCCTTTTGAACATCTGTGGAAGGAGCTGGAACATGCAGTCTGGAGAAGGCACCCTTCAAACCTCAGACAGCTGGAGCAGTTTTCTCATGAGGAGTGGGCCAAAATTCCTGTCGACAGGTGCAGAAGTCTCATTGAGAACTACAGAAATCACTTGACTGCAGTGATTGCTTCAAAAGGTTGTGGAACAAAATACTAGGTTAAGGGTACCATCATTTTTGCCCAGGCCAGTTTCATTGGTTTGTTTTTTTAAAATGATTCTTTTGAACCAAAATTCAAAATCAATGTCTGATTTTCATTCGTTAATTTCAGTAAATTTTATTTATTATTACTTTTGTCAGTTTCAAGTTATTTCAGTGACCATTGTGGGTTTTTCTCTCTTTAACGGAAGGGTACCAACAATTTTGTTCATGTCTGTATATAAGAAAAAGTTTTAAACATAGTCTCAGGATAGTTTCATGCTGATGTTTTGGTTTCATGTCAATGAGACTCCATTAGGTTGTATACACTAGGAATTTTCTGTATTTGCATATTGTTGCCGTATGGCAACAAATCTTTTTTAGCATATTTGAAAAGAAAATATAACATCAAAATTGTACTAAAGGTGAAAATAAATAAAGTTTACTTACCCCAGATAAGTTAAATTTATGAGTGAGTTAAATTTATTATTTGGTGAAAATTTTCCAAAATCCTGAACTGAACTGCAAACAGGATATCCTGGTCATGTGACTTCATAATTTGTATGTCCTTCAAAAGTAAAATCCCCCTTTTCCCACCTAACCCTAAAAACATAGATTTTATATCACAGCTTTTTATAAAAGTTCAGATAATGTATACAATGGAAGGTTAAGAAAAGTGAAACTTAAGTGTAGCATTGCCATTGAGCTACGTCACCACGTCTGAAACGTTCCCTCTTGAGATTGTGCTGCCTATTCCGGTCAGGTAGGTTGTTTTCTTACATTCTTATTTACTTTGCCTTGAGAACCCTGTCAAATGAGTGCAGGCCAGCAGGAGGCAGAACAGGCAGCAGTGATCTCTGTCCAGATCTGGAGCCCAATTAAGACGACATCCTGCAGCCTGGTCTACAGGGGCCGCCAGGATCTGTGGAGCTAATTGGTTTCTAAACAGAGCCGTGGTTTGTGCGGTGGCGTTCTGCTCGGTCTGATGAAATAGAAATAGAAGGAGAGTGTGAAATCTGGACTCAGGATTCAAGTTCAGAGCCAGACTGTCGACTGATTAGCCGACAGGAGGTGGAGGAAGACGTAGAAGACGATATGCGTAGAACGGGCCAAATCCCAGCAGGTGATCTCGCCAGATAACATTCATGAGGGCTAATAAAAGAGTTTCTACTCTGCAGCATGTGTTGGGCCTCTCTCCTGATTATACCTTTTTGTCTTACATGTTCCATGTCATCACCCAGACAAAATAAAAATAAGCAACATGAGTTGGAAGATGTTCAAAATCTCACATAGATGCCTGCAAAATTGAATAACTGTTTATTAGCAGGAATGATGATGCAGTTTGTGTCTTGCCTCTTTTCCATTAACATTAACCATATGTTATAAAATATCCGTTTTTGTGACCCATAAACTCCATAAACTCACATTTCAACATTGATTCATTTTAACTAAATGCATCTTGTTGCTGGTGGTTCCCTCTTTGCACACAAACGCACACGTTTTGATACCAAAAAACATCATTGCCTGACATCAGGTGATGAAAATCAACAAAAAACAACCTAAAAGCATTGAGCTTATCACAATTTTGTACTGACCCAGTTAGGAACCAGTACCGAAATCACTGGTTCTCTGTAACCATTGTTGTGAAGAATGTAACTTCCTTTATCTTCTTTCTCTTCATGCTATCACTATCACATATTTCCAAAAAGAGCTGTCCAGACCAATCTGATGTTGAAATGCAATTTCTATAAAACAGTCAATCACTTACTCTTACTTACTTACTTACTTACTCAATCAATTACTAGAAGACAAGGAAAAAAGCGGGGTGCAAGAAAAGACAAATAGATTATAACAGATCATCAAAATACACAGAAAATCAGCAGTTGATGCAGCGGATGATTTTTAACAGCCAAAGAGTGTCTAAGGGGTAATTTACTTGCAAGTGCCTTGATTAAGGGCACCTTTGGAGCCCTACAGTGAAGGTAGAATTCTTAATTTTACTGTCTATTAGAAACCTGCACACTCACAAAGAACATACTTCTGCTTTTCAAAAGCATTGTTTTTTTTTCCTCTAGGAGGCCAATAGAGAATATAATTGGGAAGTAAAAAAACACTGAATGACACAGAGCTCCAATTAAGATCTTTACATTCTATTAAATGGAATTGAGCGGGAAATCAATCATGCGAAATTAGTGCTTATTGCTAACTATTGTGCTGTTAGGAATGCATGAGAGCTGAACAGGGGAGAAGATTTTTTTAAATCAAACTGTGTGGTTTTAAGTGAGCAGCTCTATGGTGTGTGTGTGTGTGTGTGTGTGTGTGTGTGTGTGTGTGTGTGTGTGTGTGTGTGTGTGCGTGTGTGTGTGTGTGGGTGTGTGTGTGTGCGTGTATCTGTGTGTGTGTGGTGGGGGGGTGAACAAAGATGTATAAGATCAAATGCTGCAGTAAATATGATAGAAGGTGCCGATTAACACCCAGAGGCATTATAGCCGCTGTGTTTGATGAAGCTGACAGACATAATCGAGTTCTACAAACGTTTTAAAAGCCTCAGCGGGTCCATGGCTGCTGTGAATGAGAAGAGAAATCGAAGGCAAGGGAAAACTGAAAAAAGGGGTGGAAAAGGGGGAAATAACCGCTTCTTGAAATATTCCACAGCGAGCAAAATGTTTGAGAAACTGCTGAGAGAAAAGCATTGGAGTGTTACTACGTTCCACCAGGGATAGAAAACAGACATGGGTTCACTAATCTGACCTGCTGCTTCAGCTCAGCTTCATCCTCTGCTCTGAGGTCCTTTTTCCTCCCAGAGCAACGAGAAGGAAAAAAGAATAAGGGTTTAAGGCTGGAGTGAGGATGAGACCCTTCCCCTAAAAACATGAAGGTAATATTTTGCATATATCCAACTCAGCTTTTATTGAATATGTAAGACTAATAGCTAGACTAAACCAGTTAGTTCAGTACAACTCATATTCATTCATAATCATTTGTTCTCTACATGCTTAACCCTCTATTGCATGAAATATTACTTAGACATGGTAAAAGAATGTTTTTAATGTTTTTTGTATTACTTAAAATGGCCTAAATAATAAATATATATGTAAGGAATATAAGAAAAAGTTGTAAACATAGTCTCAGGATAGTTTCATGCAATGTAAGTGAATGGGACTCCATTAGGTTGAATAAACTAGGAATTTTCCATATTTGCATATTGTTGCCATATGCCATATCTATTTTAGCATATTAGAAAAAAATAGAACATCAAAATTGAATTGAATTACTTTGTTAAATGTTTTATTTGGTGAAAAGCTTTCAAAATTCTGAATAAAAAAACAACCTTCAGCCATGAGACAATGATGCTCACATGTCAAATGTCCATGGGCAAAGATACTGGCAAACAGGAAATCCTGATCATGTGACCTCATAAATTGTATAAAATAAAAGCCCCCCTTATACTTATACTATTAACTGTAATTTATATATATATATATATATATATATATATATATATATATATATATATATATATATATATATATATATATAACCCATTCAAGGGTTAATTATGTTAAACCAACTCACTTTTAAAATACATATTTTATTTGTGTGTTGTGAATGTTAAGAAGAATGCGCTGTAGCCTCATACATTGACCAATTAGAAATATTTTCGTGGATTTGTTCTCAGTGGGCATTTTAAGGCCTTTTAAAATTCCACTGTGGATATTAAATGGTCAAATTACTTTGTTTACTTTGTTCTAATGTACGTCTCTATTTTACTTCCAATCTAATCGTAAAATCTATGAAAATTGTTACCTCCAGGTCTTTAAGTATTAATTTCTCTTTTCTTTTCCAGTGCTGGTGTCCACTGCACATTTAAATCAAATCCATGTTACCTGTTAGCCAGTAACACAGCTGGGCTGTCACATTGCTTAGTGACTCCCATTAACAGCGAGTGGTGTTTGTGAACATGGCGACAGCTGCCTGTGTTTATTCCCTCATCTCCCAAAGCTCTCTCCTCGCAAACAGAAAGTGCACCATCAACACCTCGTCTGAAAATAGCCGGTTGAAAAAAAAAATAAAAAATTCTCCAATCGGGAAGTCTTTGGACTGTTTTGAAACATGGAGCATCATGTGTGAGGAATGCATAAAAACCGAAGCAAAAAAGAAAAGCGTGAAGTTGTATGAGCACAGCATTGTGTTGGCCCCTTGAGAAATATCTTTTCTTCTGGCCTTCATTCCTAATGCTGTTGTCTCAGAGAAATACACAGATACAGAAATAGAGAAGAAGTGACACTTAGGGGTGAGTTCAGGTTCAGGAGGAAACCAAAGATGAAGTGGGTTGAAGTGTAGATGGAGCAACTGTGATCTGAAGAAAGACAGTTCAGAGGAAAAAGACTAAGACAGGATTAATTAACTTATATTTTCCAACTACAGATCCTATTAAAACTGCTGTCAACAGCAGTGAACACTCTGACTTGCACTTAAAACTTCCACTGAATACTTTATGACCCTTTTTTTAGACCACCATATGCATTCAGGACACATAAATAGATATATGTACACTCTAAAAAACAATGTGTTGGTCCAACAACAAAAATGAATGCAACAATCACTCTGAAAAAAGAAGTTGCTACAACAAATTTTTCTTTTCATGTTGTATCTTTAACATGATTCATTTAAAAAACAAATCTGATAACACAGAAATGTAAGTTTAAACTACACAATATTTAGTTGATGTTGAATTACCAAAATTACTACATCATCGCAACTCATCAAATGTTTGATCTGAATCGATGTGAGCATTTCATCTTCCAATCTACATTTCATTCATTTGTGTGAGATCCACGCTCTGTATTTTCTTGCATGGGTTTCTGGGGATGCAGCAGCAGCAGTAGCAGCAGTATTATTATTATTATTAGCAGCAGCAGCATTATTATTATTATTATTAGCAGCAGCAGTATTATTATTATTATTATTATTAGCAGCAGCAGCAGCAGTAGCAGCAGTATTATTATTATTATTAGCAGCAGCAGTATTATTATTATTATTATTATTAGCAGCAGCAGTAGCAGCAGTATTATTATTATTAGCAGCAGCAGCAGTATTATTATTATTATTAGCAGCAGCAGTATTATTATTATTATTATTAGCAGCAGCAGCAGCAGCAGTAGCAGCAGTATTATTATTATTATTATTAGCAGCAGCAGTAGCAGCACTATTATTATTATTATTATTAGCAGCAGCAGTATTATTATTATTAGCAGCAGCAGTATTATTATTATTATTATTATTATTAGCAGCAGCAGTAGCAGCAGTATTATTATTATTATTAGCAGCAGCAGTAGCAGCAGTATTATTATTATTATTATTAGCAGCAGCAGCAGCAGCAGTAGCAGCAGTATTATTATTATTATTATTAGCAGCAGTATTATTATTATTAGCAGCAGTATTATTATTATTATTATTAGCAGCAGTATTATTATTATTATTATTATTATTATTATTATTAGCAGCAGCAGCAGCAGCAGTAGCAGTAGCAGCAGGAGCAGGAGCAGCAATATTATTGTTATTATTATTATCAGCAGCAGTAGCAGTATTATTATTATTATTATTATTAGCAGCAGTAGCAGCAGTATTATTATTATTATTATTATTAGCAGCAGCAGTAGCAGTATTATTATTATTATTATTATTATTATTATTAGCAGCAGCAGTAGCAGCAGCAGCAGCAGTAGCAGTATTATTATTATTATTATTATTAGCAGCAGCAGCAGTAGCAGCATATTATTATTATTAGCAGCATCAGCAATATTATTATAATTATTATCATCATCAGCAGCAGTATTATTATTATTATTAGCAGCAGTAGCAGCAGTATTATTATTATTATTAGCAGCAGCAGCAGTAGCAGCAGTATTATTATTATTAGCAGCAGCACCAGCAGCAGTAGCAGTAGTATTATTATTATTAGCAGCAGCACCACCAGCAGCAGTATTATTATTATTAGCAGCAGTAGCAGCAGCAGTAGTATTATTATTATGAGCAGCAGCAGGAGCAGTAGCAGCAGCAGTAGTATTATTATTATGAGCAGCAGCAGTAGCAGTATTATTATTATTATTATTATTATTATTATTAGCAGCAGCAGTAGCAGCAGCAGCAGCAGTATTATTATTATTATTATTATTAGCAGCAGCAGCAGTAGCAGCAGTATTATTATTATTAGCAGCAGCACCAGCAGCAGTAGCAGCAGTATTATTATTATTAGCAGCAGTATCAGCAGCAGCAGTATTATTATTATTATTAGCAGCAGGAGCAGTAGCAGCAGGAGCAGTAGCAGCAGCACCAGCAGCAGTAGCAGCAGTATTATTATTATTAGCAGCAGTATCAGCAGCAGCAGTATTATTATTATTATTAGCAGCAGGAGCAGTAGCAGCAGGAGCAGTAGCAGCAGCAGTAGTATTATTATTATGAGCAGCAGCAGCAGTATCAGCAGCAGCAGGAGCAGTAGCAGCAGCAGTAGTATTATTATTATGAGCAGCAGCAGCAGCAGTATCAGCAGCAGCAGGAGCAGTAGCAGCAGCAATAGTATTATTATTATGAGCAGCAGCAGCAGCAGTATCAGCAGCAGCAGGAGCAGTAGCAGCAGCAGTAGTATTATTATTATGAGCAGCAGCAGCAGCAGAAACATTCAGATGTGTGTTGCTGTGCTGTTTTAGAGCGCGGCAGACAGTGGGATGGCAGCTGGCTCTATAAACCCGGTTTCTGAGTGATTCAGTATAACAGGCATCTCTCCAGGTCTATAATGCCAAAGAGCGATGGAGTCATAGAGGAGAGGCGGGGAGGTGTGGTATGGGGTGAGAGGCCGGCAGCTGCATACCGTGATGAAAGATTGATCAAGGAGGCCCAAGCCTTTTCAAGGTGAGATCTCAGTTGTGAGAGAGAGACGACGTCATCCTCACTCCGGCATTTCTTCTTTTTTCCTTTTTTTTTCGGTTTCGGTGCACTGGGATCTCAGGGAAGAGAATGAAACTGCAGGAAGTGAACTGTTCACCTGAAAATCATTTGAGGACAAAACAGACGAAGAAGAACAACCAATTAAAATGAATAAATACTATACAAAAATAATTAAAACAGGGACAAACCTGAGTTAATAGGTGTGAGATTGTCAATTTAATATTACCAAGGGATACCATTAATTAAATTTTAAGTGTTTTGTTGTGAGTTCCAGGGATATGGTGCAAAGGAGCTGAAAGCTCAGAATAAACTCGAGGGACATGGAGTGTAAGTCAGTCATCAGGTAGCAGAATGTGGTCCAGTGGACCAAACTAGCAGAGAGGAGATATAATCAGGCAGCTTTCCAATAAACAGCTTTATAAATAATCATCCAGTGTTATTATATAACAATAATACTGGCATCACCAGTAATAAACCTGACGGCAGAAAAATAGCAAGTCAAAGAATGTTTGGTCTGTTACACACTTTTACTTCTGTGTTTCTCTTCTTTTTAAATATGATGATTTTAAACACTGACATTGATTTTGACCTAGTTATGATAATGATACATGAAATTTTGATCATAAAATTGGAACTTCTGTGTGTGATTTATTCTAACTGTATTGAAATAAGTTATCAACTCTCTATTAAATGAAATATTACATAGACATGATAAAAAATGTTTTTATTTTTTATTACTTAAAATGGCCTAAATAATAGATATACAGTATTTAAGAAATATGAGAATAATGTAATGTATGTTATGCAAGTCAATGGGACTCCATTAGGTTGTATAAACTAGGATTTTTACATGTTTGCATATTGTTGCCTTATGGCAACAAATCTTTTTTAGCATATTAGAAAAATACTTAATGTAAAGAAAAAAAAAAAGTTTACTTACCCCAAATAGTGAGTTATTTTTTTTTATTTGGTGAAAATTATAAATAAAATTCTAAATAAAGGCAGTGATGCTCACATGTCAAATATGACAAATATCACAGCTTTAAGATAAATTAAGATAAAGTAATTGTTGCCATATGAAAACACTATACAATAGAGGTAATAGTCAGTCAGTCAGTCATCTTCTATACCCACTTATTCCTAATTAGGGTCACATGGTCTGATGGAGCCAATCCCAGCACATTACAGGCTAGAGGCAGGGATACACCCCAGACAGGTACCAGTCTATCATGGAAAACACACACCATTCACTCACACACTCACACCTATGGACAATTTAGAGTCTCCGATTAACCTCAGCATTAATTGTAGATTTAATTGGAAGCTGGAGAACCTGGAGAAAACTCACACAGACACAGGGAGGACTGGAACCTGGACCTTCTTGCTGTGAGGAAACATACATTTACTTTATTGCAATATTTTGTATCAATTCATAATGCTTATGTACTTCACTGTACACATCAACTCATGATACTTAAGTACTTATATGTACTTTTTTACTGGTCAAGTGATGCCAAATTAATTTGTATAACCCAAAGTCAAATACATCATCCTGGTTTTACTCTGTAGAGCAAAATTAAGAGTTTATATCTATGGATAAGGACCTATTATGGTATCTTACACAGATTACAAAACTGCAAAATTAAGTGAGGCAGCATTCTGGCAGAATATATTTTTAAGGGCACAAGGCCAAATTGAGAGAGAACGAGAGCCATGGCCCTCCTGAAATCCCTGCCCTGTTTACATGACATAACCCTTTTTATTATTTATTGAATCTTTCTGTTTGTTGGGTTTTGTTGATATTTCCTGTTTATCTTCTGTTGGATATTGCATTTGTTCATATTAATGAAAAATAAGTGCTGGCTGTATATAGAAGTGTTTAATAAAAAGACATGAGAAAAAAAAGAAAGCTGACATCCACATACAGAGAGATGCTGAGTCACTTTAATTGAAGATATTGAATTGTATCTGAATCACTTTGTGTAATGACCCCAACATAATGGTCAATGTCTTTATTGCTCAGTAAAAGCACTGAAGCGGTGCCTTTTTTCCAACCCTGTACTTGCCTGCCGTCCTCTAGCACCACTTAAATGCCTCCAGGTCTGCCGCCCTTAATATCCCGGTTTGTTAAATTAGTGGATTTTGTTGTTGCCAATGCCGGTTTGTTTCCGGCGTTGCTGTAATTACCCCTCATGGAATCCGTTTTTCTGTTTTTGTGATGTTTACCAGACAAAACACTGAAAAAAACAATCCACCCAAGGAGACAGGGATGCATCCACCCGCTGAGAAACGAGATCAACACCATTAATTACTAATGGAGAATTTGATATTAGTGTAAGGCCAGTGCATGTTATGCAAGATGTGCACACGTGACTGTATATTTAATGAACCTTTAAAAGTGTGGAGATCATTTATACTTCAAAAGATCTGTTTTTAGTTTCTGTTTTGCTTATTTATTCATGATGTTCTTTGATAAGCTCGTCTGGATCCTTCTTTTTAACAAGCGCAGTTAGTTCAACATTGAGTAAAATTATCCTGAATCAACCTATTCCTTGCATATCTTGCGTATAGAAAACTAGATTAAATTGACCAAAATCAAGAAAAGAATGATTAATCCTTTGTTGCATGAATTACTTAGACATGGTATTACTTAAAATGTCCTAAATATAGATTTTATCTTATATCCTTTGATCTTTATTTAAGAAATATAAGAAAACTTTATAAATATAGTCTCAAGATAGTTTCATGCTAGTTTCATGCTATCTATGCTGGTCATGTGACCTCATAAATGTTATTTACTTCCAAAATAAAAGCCCCCTTTTAAAGACCTAATTGTGTCACAACTGAAGTTTGTCTTTTATTCAGAATTTTGGAAAATTTTCACCAAATAAAATTTTAACTCACTATCTAGGGTAGTTGTTTTTTTTTTTTTTTATAATATGCTAAAAAAAGATATATAAATATAAAAAAATCCTAGTTCATACAACATAATGGAGTCTCATTGACTTACATAGCATGAAACTCTCCTGAAACAATGTCTACAACTTTTTCTTACATATTTTTTTAATATATCTATTACTAAAACCATTTTAAGTAATAAAAATGTCCAAAACATTTTTACCATGTCCTAGTAATATATCATGCAATAGAGGGTAAAGTACAGTACTTGAGTCTTACAGTTACTGTCCAGCAGCATCGGTAATGAATGTATGTGTTTTTTAGGGAGATGTCGGGCTTTCAGCCACTTGTCGGACAGCTGTGTAAAGCCCTGCTTCTCTAATACCTCTCCACCTTTGCACAGGTTTATGGCCATGGATCAGCAGGCTCAGTAACAAGGCTGACAGCAGCTTCTAACAAGTCAGGAGACAGGTAAACAGATGAAGCTGGCAGCTCCTGTCTCTGAAGAGAGCAGTGAGGGAGGGAGGATCGGGGATAAACGTGAATCATTCAGTGGAGCATAGCTGAACATGCTAGCCTATCTCAATGGGCCCTAATGACTGGGCCCGGGATCAGTGTGACATGGCTCTGGTCGGAGGATTTAACAGGCAGAAAAGGGAGATTTTTAGCACTTCTGTTCAGGATACGTGGCTGCGGGGCCAGGGGGAGAGCAGCGCGACGCTGAGCTGGATCACCAGGTCAAACTGGTTCAACATATAAATGTAGGCCACGAACACATGAACGTCCACCTGACCGTCTCCACCATGGAGCAGCAGCAGCCAGTGGTGGGAAGACTACTGACAGACTACAACTTACAAATACTCAAGTAAAGTAAACAGCTATTTGGTTAATAAGCAGAGGCCTAATGTCAACCAAACTACTTTCAGGAATAAGGGGGGGGGGGGGGGGGGGGTGCATTGTTTGGTACAACAGCTGAATGAAAAGAAGCCAGAATAAAAGAGGAGTAACCATGCCAATACAGACAATTGTTTGAAAATAAAAAGGAGGAATAAAAAAAACAAAAATTAGAGGAGACTGCCATCTCTCTTCCTTTATTTGTCTCTATTATTATTTTTTCTATATTGTTGGGAATCAGGGCGACACGGTGGAGCAGGGGTTAGCGCTGTTTCCTCACAGCAAGAAGGTCACAGGTTCAAGACCTCCTTGGTCCTGGGTCTGGGACCTTTCTGTGTGGAGTTTCATGTTCTCCCCGTGTCCGTGTGGGTTTTCACCAGGTACTCCGGCTTCCTCCCACAGTCCAAAAACATGCTGAGGTTAATTGGAGACTCTAAATTGCCCGTAGGTGTGAGTGTGTGAGTGAATGGTGTGTGTGCCCCACGATTGGCTGGCGACCATCTGGGGTGTATCCCTGCCTCTCGCCGTAACGAGCTGGGATTGGATCCAGCAGACCATGTGACCCTAATGAGGAATAAGCAGGTATAGAAAATGACTGACTGACTGCTGGGAATCATGTTGATCATCCAAACATCGCATGCAGTTTCTCTACAAAAGCTACATTAACATTTAGATAGATGATAAATGTTACACTTACACCTTGAACACATCATAATGTAATCTGATGGCAACTTGTTCAAAATAGTGGATAAATATTTTAAGTAACAGCTTTAAGGTTTGAGTTCTGTTATTTTTTTTTTCTACTGACACATATACCAAAGTATCACTGCCTAAAGTATATATACATATATTTATCCAAGGAAAGAGTCGAAGTATAGTTTAAAAAAAGAAAAAAAGTGTTTATTTAAATACATTTCAGGTTTATTTTAATCACTAACTTGCAGAACATTTGTCAGAAATAGTCAATCAAAGTGGTTTCATTTGCTGTGTCATGCAGCTGTTTCTCGCTGTCTCTCAAAATTTGTTTCTGCTAGTTTCCTGGCAGAAAGCCTCCGCCTCAATTTGCTTGCAGGCCAAAACATAACATCATTTCATTTTGTGTGGACTATTTTCATCAGCATTTCCTGCAGTAATTTTGGTTGTTAACACGAGCAGCAACAGCGACCACAATGTCTCACACAGAAACTCAGAGAGGAGGCGGTTTGCCTCTGTTCCTGTTCTTTCTTTACTGTACAATGAAGACTACAGGCCGAAGTACAGTACTAAAATATATAACCAGAATGCATATCATATATAATTTGATTATATGCAACATATATTTGGAATATTTAAAGAAGTGACACTATCTTCAGCTGAGACCATTATTTCAGTTTGATCTGTTTTGGCTCCCATAATATGTTTTCTTTAAGACTAGTGAAAATACTTTATACTCCTTTAAAGGGATAGTTTGGGATTTTTGACATGAATCTGTAGAGTGTTCCTATCATCAGTGTCGTACACTCACACTGACTTATCCCCGACAGTGTCCTGTGAGCCCAGTTCTTGTCCAGTTCTGGTCAAAACTAAAGTAGTCCGGCAGGTTTCCTGGGACACTAAAATATAACGTCTTTCTTCTAAAAACAGCATGTGCTCAAAAGAATGATTTCTCTTTCACTTTCACTTTCTCTCAATTACTATCAGTGCTGTCATCCTGCTGATTGCTGCACACTAGTCAACACAACTGTTTTCAGTTATTTGTCAGTATAATTACCTAGATAATATGATTATATAAGACTGTGCAAAGTCAATATAAAGGGTTAAAATCCAGTAAGATCTATAGTTGGAGTGGTGACCCTGAAAAAATGGAAAATTAAAAAATAACCAGTTTGTATTAAGGAAACGAGGCTCTTTAATGTATTACTGGACACATATTTGTCTGGTAACATAAACTGCCTGTCCAAAAAAGTCACACCTAAAAATTAGGTCTCCTTAGGTGTTTTCTCAGATCGATGCCAATGATTTGACCCTTCCCAAACATCTTTTCCAAAATCACGGGATGTGTCTTTCCACATGGTTGTTCAAGAAATGAGAAGCTTCAGTTGGGGTTAAATAACTTATTATCAGCTGTATGATGACTCATTTAGACGACTATTTACTTAGTTAAATCCAGAAAGTGACTTTTCTTTTGCCAGGGAGTGTATTTGTCTCCTCGTAACACAAGGGTGGCATTAATATGCACTCTGTAATTATGGTATGAGAAATAGACCATACAATGACACAGTGTCTACCAAACAATGACACAAGCACACACATCACAGTGATTAGAGAAAAGCACCTAATCAGTACTCGCAAATATCAAGTTATAGCAGGAACAGGGATTTATATTTTATCTAATCACAAGGACCCGTGTCATTTTGGAGATTTCCATCTGCTTTCTTCCTGCTGAAAGTGTAAACATTTTCCTGGGAGCCAAAGAAGGTTGTAAATATCCTCAGTGTAGTCGTGTTGATTAGCCGCCATCCATTTTTTTGGTCCAAGTGTTACATAATTCACGGTTTAACAGCCAGGTTTGCAAAATTGATAGCAAAAAAAAAAAATTGAACCAACATTATTGCTGCATGTGAATAAGTAATAATAAAACCGGAGAGCGAAGAGGTGACGGCACCCATAGATGCCAAGGATCACATTCATTCTGGTTGTCACGACAGGCCATGCTACGGCCTTAATAAAACCTTGCCACGCCTCACCATCTATCATGGCTCTGGCCCTGGCAGATTCTTGGCCCGCTGTCTGAGGCCAGCCTCTTAGCCCCCTCCACTAATGACACATCTCCTACAGCACTGGAGTACTGTGAGAGTCCTTAAACTATATCGATGGGGCCGAGGCCTTTTGAACCCTTTCTGCAGCATAATGGCTTTCATCCAATCTAGTGGTTATCAAGACCGGACGTTGTCTTGTTCCACGCTGTGAACATGCAACCCTCGGTTTGTACAGGTTTGCTGATCAGACAAGAGGTTGCAGCAGCTGACAGGGGAGGTGGGTTTATCTGCTGCTTTGTTGGGATGAGGCGATGATATCCAATCTGCTGCAGCACCATCCAAGCTCTGCCTTAGGTCTTTAAAGGGAGATTGTGTCCATTACCTTCCTCA
Source organism: Lepturacanthus savala (assembly GCA_030544235.1). Lineage (NCBI taxonomy): Eukaryota > Metazoa > Chordata > Actinopteri > Scombriformes > Trichiuridae > Lepturacanthus > Lepturacanthus savala. The sequence continues at coordinate 28,668,839 of CM060469.1, forward strand.
GATACCATCAAGTACTCTAAAAAGTAATTTAAAATAGTATTACCACCACTTAATGAAATGCAAGGTTGGAAGATCAAAATGAACCTAATATTGTGTGTGATTTAAAGCCCCCATAAAATGAAAATGACATTTTCACAGTGTAAATCTTGACTCTTAATTGGTAATGTATCTCTTAGTATTTGCCGAATGTATGTAAAAATGTTAATTTTTAAGAATTTTCACATTCAAAAAAATAATATTCCTGATTTTTTCCACCCTGCAAAAGTTCATCCAATCAACTTTATGAATATAAAATGAAAATGAAAAATAACAGCCTAGCTAAACGCGAAGCTCTACATATGGTTTTGCAGTCCAATGAAATGTCAGGATTTGATTTAAATCCCTTATGTAACTGTTCAAACCATTACAAAATACTCTAACTTCCATTTCATTTGGCCTTTAAACTTAAATTTAAAAACATGAAAAAGCTCAACACTACTAAAGACAATTTAATTGGATCAACCAACTTCAATTTTCAAATTCCTTTTAACCCTGTAAAATCCACTTAGATTGTGTTGTCAGAGGCCTTTGGTGATGAAAATTTGCAAAAAAAGTATGTTTTTGTAAGGTTTTATGGGAATGTTGTAATAATATAACATTGGGTGAAGTGGGTAAAGAAAAAAAACTACAGGTTCATTTGCATGGTTAATTGCTTATTACTTGAATCTGATAAATCCAGTCCAATGAAATGTAATTGAAATGTTGTTGCTCAGCCAAATTTTTGTAGCTTGTGAAAGTTTGGGACTCATGGGACCTGACTTAAATACAAATGTACTATCCAATAGCATTGTGATACAGAACAACAGGACTCACTGACTATGTTAATGTGAAAAAACAAAAAAACAAAAACAAACATTTATATCTTTTTCAGCAAAAATAAAATGTAATTCTGCAATGTCTGGTCTTACAGGGCTAAATAAAGGGGAAAATTTGTTAAAACCTCTTAATTTTGTGGGTAATCAATGGGTTTGACTGTAGGGGAAAATCTCATTCCACACAATTTTATTAGATGTTTTAATAACTCAAAGATTGATACAAACGGTTGAATTAATTTCCTTCAACCAACAAATTTGTTTTTAGAATGTATCTAATTGTCAAGTGGCTTTAACCTCTATGTACTATCAATTTATAATCCTTCATTGCCACGACAACAGAGTTTTTAAGGGGGCAGTGAAAAAGCCTTAAAAAAAGTAGCATAGCTTTGATAGCGTTTGAAGAGCAGCCAGGTTTCATGTAGACACTCTAACGCTGGTCAATCATTTAATACCCGACCATCTGGGGATAAATGATGCAGCAGATTATCAAATAATTGAAATCTGTCAAAGGTCATGGTGACCTTAGATCAATGGCAGCAGGGTTGGGGCACATTTCAGTAGCAAGACCCAAAAGCCATGGAGGGTTTAAGATCACACGGCAAGAAGGAAGGGCGATGGATGCAGTTAAAAGCAGCCAATTAAACCTAAAGATGAGACATGCGGCGACCTAGGGGACCAAATATTTTCCCTCACTGTTTCCTTTGGATTTCTTCCTCTCTTCTATCTCTCAGCCCCCTGCCTCCCCCTCACTTTGGCATTTGATCTGTCTGTGGCCAAAAGTCAGCAGGCAGATGGGTTTTATATCTTATATTCACTGTTCCCCATGAGGGAGCCTGTCTTAAAAAAAAGGGAAAAAACAAACTCGAATAAGCAAGGCTCTCTGAAGGCGAGCGATGATGGATCCGTGCAGTTAGAAGCCACCGAAACAGGCAGCAGTACTTTGTTTTGACTCAAATATCAGTGTGTATGTGTGTATTTTTCCCTTATTGTGTTCTGGAGGCCCAATGGGATTAGGACAGGTAGGTGTGACTGTCTTCCTCCACACTGGCATTTGCTTTTGTCGCTTCTCTCCTATCCAACAGGCATAATCTCCCTCTTTCTCTGAGATAAATTCCCTCTTTCCACTGCTCCAGGACATCGTTTTCTCATCCAAAAACATGTTTTTTTAATTTGTGATCTTCCTTTTTATTTATGTCCTGAATTGTTCAGCGTTATACTGCTTCAAATTCCACTCATGTAGATAAAAAGATTTTATTATTAGCATCAGGGTCATCTCTCTGTAATGCAAGGAATCTGTCATCCTGTGTTTGTGTTGCATATATTATCTCAGCATCCAGTCATCCAAACAACTTCACACTTGGTGGGTGTAATGCTTGGCTGCAAGCTGACTGTGGGAATTAGTACAATTTGACCAGGTGGTGGTGCTATCACAAAGTCACATTTAGTTCTTAATAGACAAATTGTATATTGGATAAGACATGGAGACACACTGAGATAAGGAGAGGCATCAAATACATTTATTGCAAGAAAAATGTTAGAATTTATGTTGAAAGTTCAGATGTCATTCTACATATTAGTTTTGAAATTATACTGAGAGGCCAAGTAAAACCAAGCTTATGTATGTCTTACTTTATACTTTTTCCTGTATCTATGAACAGCAGTCCAATGTGACTAACTAGATTAATCCAGGTTATTATATTTTTTATTGCTCCATGGCAAACTATTTACCAGCAGGTGCAGAGGATTCTCAGAAAACCAACAAGACCCAGCATTCATGATATCATGCTCTTAAGGCTGTGACATTGGTCAAGTTATAAGTCATATTGGTCATAGTTAAAAGGGGTGTGTTCAAAGAAATGTTGTAAAGAAACAAGTGTGAATCAGGTAGGCCCTGTTTAAGGATGAAGCCAGCACTTGAAAGCCTGAGGAAAACGGGTCATTCAAGACATTGTTCAGAAGAACAGCATACTTTGAAAAGTTTATTGGAGAGGAAAAAAATTATAAAGAGGTGCAAAAAATTATAGGCTGTTCACCTAAAATGATCCAGTGTCTTAAAATCGAGAGCAAAACCAAACATGTGGCAGAAAACGGAAGACAACCTTAACCCTGTAAATCTCTGAACCATGAAATAATTGACAGAAAATTCTAATTCTTTGAAGTTGGAGTCTTTATTGGTCCTTCAGACACAAACAAAAAAAAATTCAATTATCATTTTGGAAGTATGTTTTTCAATTTGTATTATATCTGATACTTATTTTTTTTAACAAACAAAAACATGTAAAACACAATATTGTTTGCCAATGGAACTGGCAAGGTGGAAGAGCAAACCAAAAATGAGCTGACCAAAACTAACTGAAAGGTTCAGTTAGTTTGGCTCATGTTTTGGTTTGCAACCTCTTTATTTTGCATGGTGGTCGTCCTGAAAACAGTTTCTCTCCTTGTTCAGGCAAAGATGGACTTTGCATTTCTCACAGTAGACACAGGTGAAGCGGGGTTATCCACACAATACATGGATTTGATTGTATACGTCAGGTTTTTCAGGAAAAAAATATTGTACGGATGATAGAAAGGCCTTAAAAGTTAATGTATATATATGATACGTACAGCTTTATAGGGTTAAGAATGGATGGAAGAATAACCAGAATGACAAAGGCTCAGATCAGCTACAGGATGATCAAAGACAGTCTGGGGAATCCCCCACAAAGTCTCCCTGTTAAAAAAGGCATGTGCAGAAAAGGTTACAATTTGCCAAAGAACACATCAACTGGCCTAAAGAGAAATGGAGAAACATTTTGTGAACCAATGAGAGTAAAATTGTTCTTTTTGGGGAAAAGGGCTGCAAACAGTTTGTGAGACAACCCCCAAACTCTGAATTCAAGCCACAGTTCATTCTGAAGACAGTGAAGCAAGGTGCTGCAACATCATGATATGGAGATGTTTCTCTTACTATGGTGTCAGGCCTATTAATCACATACCAGGGATCATGGATCAGTTTGCATATATCAAAATACTTGAAGGGGTCATGTCAACATGCTGAAGAGGAAATGCCCTTGAAATTTGAGTTTCAACAAGACAATGACCCCAAACCCACCAGTAAACCAGCAGCATCTTGGTTCCAAACCAATAAAATTAATATTACGGAGTGGCCAACCCAATCCACAGAGCTTTAATCAAAGTGAGAACTTGTGGGGTGAGTGTTTTTCTGAAGTAAAACCAAGAAATGCAATTGGATTGTGGAATGTTGTTAAGAATTCTTGGAGCAGCTGAACAGCTGAAAGGTGCCACAGGTTAGTTGACTTCATGCTGTACAGATGTGAAGCAGTTATAAAAAACTGTCGTCATACAACTAAATATTAGTTTAGTGATTCACAGGATTGCTAAAAACTAAATTTTTCCTAGAAACAATAAACTTTGTACAAAATAGTTTTGAGATTGTAAAGACAATGGCAGACACTGTGAATGTGTCTTGGAGTAACACAGCCCATAGTAGCCGTTGTTAGCATGTGAAATAAATTACCAGCTAAACGGGCTAACATTTTACTGTGTGGTTTTTGAGAGAAGTTACAATACTTTCGTTATATCGGCTGCACAGTCAGCGCAAGAGACGGGAGAGATGGGACAACAACCAAGCTTTGAATTGTATCTAAAGTGCTGGGAAACAACGAGAGGATGAGAGCTGATAGAGCTGTGATAGGCAAGTCTATGGGATTTTCATTTCTAATTTTTATTCATTTTATTTTTTTTTGTGGCATAAACACCTTTATTATACAGTAGCCAGACAGGAAGTATGGAAGAGAGAGAGGGGGAGACGTACAGCAAAGGAATGCTTTGGCCGGGGTCTGCTGCAGCAGCAAGCCAGGCAGCCTAACTTTTATCGATAATAATGATGTATTAAATATCCATCTGAAAAACATCCATAAAAAAGGATGCAGATCATTATCCTGTTGTACCTCATATTGTCATAAGACATATGAGGTCATACATACTGAGAACTGCAATATATCCACTTTGTGCTATTACAACCACATTTGGGGAACATGTGTAGATTCTTTTATTTCTTTTGTTGAAATTCAAAGAACAGTTAATATGTTCACGTTTTCCATTATTTACCCTTGAAATATCATTTATCTCTCTTTTTTTAACCCCCAGTGATAAACAGAATAAAAAATAATTTAAAAAAAAATCATTGCTATTGAAAGAGGAAAATATCTCATACATATTAATACTAACAAAAATATAATAATAATAACCATAATACATGATTGAGACAATTCAAATAAATAGATAGGTCCATTATATAAACATAATCCCACATAATCCACAGTCTTATATATCTATAAACACATACCTATATAGTGATATATACATACATATCTAGCACATTATATAAATCACTTTTCCCTATAAAACCATGTGCATGCATTTACATAATGTGGCTGTCCCTTTCCTTTTACCTCATTCCTTTTACTTACATGACATATGTTTTATCTTGAATTTGCTAATATGCATATCTAATATATATATATATATATATATATATATATATATATATATATATATATATATATATATATATATATATATATATATAATATAATTTGTAGATTTGTAGATCTTTGTAGATTTTGTAGATCTTTGAATGTCTCCATGACACATTTAGTGCCATTTGTCCAATAGGTGGTGCAGGATCATGTGTGCATAAAGGCAGTCATATAAGTATGTATGATATGCATTAGCATATGCCGAGAACAGTTCATCCACCGGATGTATTGTATGTATTTGTAATGTATGCATTTCTAACTCTGTTTTTGTTGTATGCATGCATTATATTTTGCACCTGTGTCTATAGCATCCCCTCAAAATATGAGATACCACGTCTCAAGGAGCTATCCATCATCTCCACACTGCTCACAAGAGTTATTGGAAACAGACTAATACCACAACGATCTGTAATGGATAACACCAAGGGAAAATATTTTCAATTTTCCAAAACGAGATCAAAATCACTTTAGCGGCGGCTGCCAGTGTTAATTGGCTGGAGAAGCTGCTACGGCTGTGTGAGCGTTATCAATATGTTCCGAGTGGTAAGCGCTGTGTGGGGTACATGAGCGGCCAGTTTCTAAATGAACCAGCTGTCCTGTACTCAACAAGCATATAACGGAAAATCAATACTCCTTTAACGTCTATTGTTCTAAATAAGAGGCAACGAAAGGGCTGGAGTCAGTATATTGCCACTGTCATTGTCTTTTAAACGTAGCTTTGACTGATTGACTGGCACGCACAACATACACCCACAACATAATTGGAATTTGCTCAGAGGAAGACAAAGAGGCGTCTCTCTGTCACTGACAGGACGCCGTGAGGCCTGGGGAAATTGAATTCACATCGAGAGGGATTTAATTAGACCACTTTGTACCTTTCATTGCTGCTGAATCCTATTTACATTAATTCTTGTGTTACTAATCTTTCCTATCTTAGTTATATTAGCTCCACTAATCTTAAGGTCTCAGTATTTTTAAAAGAAAAAAAAAAAACATGTGTTCTGTTCATCTGTGTGAGTTTAGTTTTAGTTCAAACTCTACAGCATTGACTGTTCCTGAGTCCAGAAGTGACAAACTGTTTTAGTGATGCACACACGGGGCAGATCAATATAACTGGGAAGAAAACGAGCAAAAGTCAAAGGTTCCAGAGCAAAGTTGAATTTTTAATCCCAGTCCATATTCTGACTTAAAATGTCCCAGGCAAAAATGGACCTTCCAATAATCAGATTATAGTAAAATAAAAGTAAATTGTCCCTTTTAGAGTTTTTTTTTTCCACAAATCACCTCGCATTGAGTCTTTCAGTCCTTTAATTAAGCAAGCACTTATACCTGTCTAACTAGCAATGCCTACTGGGAGACGTAGTGACTGCATTGGTGGACATTTTGTGCAGTGGCAGGCGATCCTTTCTGGGCTCTAGCAGCCCCACAACACATACACAAACACAATAATATAACACACAGGAACACAATAATATAACTAACACACATGATATACCATGAACACACGCAAACACACATACAAGAGAACATATACACACAAACAGACACAATATACTGTACCATGAACACACACAACAATGAAACACAAACACACACGCAATATATAATACATGCAAAACAGAAACACTCACAAAACAATATAATAACATAATGCATTGATCCCCCCTCCCTCCTCAGTGAAATGAGAAGATGCATCAGATGAAACGGGAAAGAAAAACAAATAATTCCCTTTACATTGTGCACAGCATGTCAATCACACCACTCTAAAATCCCCTTTGAAATAAACCCCCAAAAAAGACTGTATTTAGATGTGCTGGAACAAAAAGACCTTGAAGGCAGGATTTTTCAGCTTAGCTGAAGGGAGATGATCCACTGAGCAGAGATAAGAAGGGGCTGCCCATCTTACTCTGAGCTTAACTGGAGACCTGCAAAAGCCACGTATGATATTCACATGGAATCCATCTCAAGGCCTGTAGGACATGAATGCATTGATAGTCAAAGAGCACCCGCTAAACTTGATAAAACTGTTATTAAACTGTTCTCACCCCAACTCCCTCACTGCTAATGGTTTCTTTTATAGCAAATATCTCCCTGTTAGAGTTACAACAGACAGCAGCTTTTTGTCTGGAGGCTGAGTGCATTAGTTCACCCGGAGCATGCCTATTTTCCAAGGGTACTATGTTCTCCACTTCTACATATGTGCTCTCCCAGAATCCAGTGATCCAAGGACCTATATTACCAGAATCCTATGGACCCTGGAACATATGTTCACATGGTCTTTGTTCCAAGGTGCTAGGTTCCAAGGTCCTAAGTAACATGGTGTTACATTCTCAAGGTCCTACGTTCTCAGGGTCCAAAGTTTCCAGGGCCCTATGGTCCCAAAGTCCTATATACTCCAGCTATGTATAGCATATATTAGAATATGGAAAATATGTTGTTGTTGGAACTCCTCCTGACTCTTAGTGTAATAGGCCATTGAATCACCAAAGATCATACCTTGCACTGGTATCTTTTTATCTTTACTCTCACATGAAACCATGACGAACAATTAGGGCTGAACGATCTATCGTTTTCGACCAAAAATCACAATCTCAGACAACACAATTTTGATATCGTCAAAGCCGCGGTTTTTCTGCTATAAACTGACCCATTTTGTCACTCCAATATCCAATATTATGGGGGTCCGTCCGTTGATATCCGTCCACGGCGAGTTACCGAATTCGAGACGCTACGGCGCCGACCTCCCGCGAAGCCATGAATCCCCTCGGCGATGACGTCTTCCTCCACCGCTGTCCTGCACCCGCTGTCCCGTTCTCCGAGCTAATCGACGATGCTAACTGCTAACAGTTAGCCACCGCTCTCCTCCAGCGATACGCACCGCGTGTATATATCTCTCCGCTGCCTCTCGAGTGTCCAATGGTTTCCAACCGCGCCGTGTGGACGTTGATGATAGCTGTCCACCCTCCGAACCGGGAAAAACTTGGCTCAGTCTTCCTCCTCCAGCACTAGCACACAGCACCACATGTACAACAGGCAACCATGCTCTCACTCCTGAACAGCGAACACCCAAACTGTGAACGACACTACAATAACATAACATCTCACACATTCAATGAAAATAACTAATAAAATAAATGAATAAATAATGGTGAGGGGATATTAGAACACTAAATGTAAAAGGAAAAATGAAAATTATGAGCTTTCATTACACTCTGTATCAGCAACCAATCAATAAAGAGTTATGCATTTGGAATCTGTTGACCTCTGTTTTCATTCTTTAGCTTTATAGACTAAATTTGCATTGAAATCGTGGTTGAAATCGAAATCGCAATATTTGCCAGAAAAATCAAAATTACATTTTTTCTTAAAATCGTTCAGCCCTACGAACAATGGCTTAATTATCTAAATCAGGGATTCCCAAAGTGTGATGTGTGCACCCCTGGGGGTGCGCAAGCGGCCACTCAGGGGTGCTTTGTCTTCGTCTTCATCTTCGTCTTCTTCCACTTCATCTGTATTCGGGTCGCGGGTGCAGCAGTTTCAGCAGCTTCAGTCCAGAGAGACGTGCCCTGAACACCTCACCAGGAAGTGCGCAAGCTAAAAAATGTGATGGTGGTCTGGAGTGTTTTTTTAAAATTTTTTCAAAGTTGGATTTTCCGACACAATAAAGAGTCTAAATAAATGTTTTATTTGTCATATTAAATGGATATTCAACATCCCGTTATACAACCTCTCTCTGTTTAGACATGACGGTTTAACACTTTTTTTTTTTGGTGCATCAAAAATCGTTATTCCTGCATCAGGCAGTCGAGTCAAGTCACTGGAGTCGCGCTCACATTTCTGCAGATTTGTGGAGATGTGGTTGAAGTAGAGACTCCACGATGGTGAGATGTTGAGTTGTTTATATAAAGTAGACCTGATGTATCATAAAAAACTGATCTTCGGTTCAGCAGTGAGGACTGTATTCTATCAGCTGAGGTGGAGACGCTCAGAGAGAAAGTGAACACCAGTGGATCAGAACCATCTCTACCTCTACAAATGCTGGTTCTGAAATATGAATAAATCAAAAATGTACATTTGGTTCTGTGTTTGGTCCAGTGAGTGTTCACACTGTATAGAACCAGACCAGGATAGAACCAGACCAGGATTCACTTCATACGAACTGAGACCCCCCATTTTTAAGTGGACCAGAGTTGGTTTGTTTGGACCAGACCAGAGTTCTATGAACATTCATACCTGGACAAATGAAGTGGAACTATCCAAGGAAACCAACTCTAGTCTGTTTACAGTGACTAAATGAGGACAGTGTGACAGACTCTCAACTTTTAACAAGATGATGAATGATCATTCATTCAAAAACATCAACCAAACAGCAGCCATAACATAATATCCCATAATATCCCGTCCTGTATCATCATGTTGCTGTAGTTTAAATACCCTGCTCCCCCAACATACTTCCTGCTGCTAAGTCTGTTATCTCCTGCTATATATTTTACTGTGTTGCATTATTTTTTGTTACATTTCAATTTAATTCAGATGCTCATTTGTTAATGTGATCATTAGATGATGTGTTCTGGTTGAGCAGAATGAAACACGCTGCCTTAAGAAGTTTAGTTGTGTTTTTTGGAAGGTGTGGGAAATAGGGGGTGCATCAACCAGGTTGGGATATCATTGGGGGTGGACAGCTAAAAATGTTTAGGAACCACTGATCTAAATTAATTTAATCTGGTTGGAGGATTTGGAGGTTGAAAATCAAACCAAATCCTCAAAAATAGGGTAAAGTGTAACACAGAAAACATTTTTTTAATTATTATTAGTATAGTATGCAGCAATAAAACATTCTGGGTAGTTTTGTTCATCAAATCCCACCCAAACAAGTTTGAATCAAATTGTATCTACAGAACCTCCCAGATTCTTTTCTCTGGAAATGGAACACCATAGATATAATAATTGTTATTAGACTCAAAATTTATTTTATTTTCACATGAAATGGGTCAAATGTGATGTGAAAACAATGGCAGGGTTAATGTGTGTACCCTAAACTGGGAAACATAGGAATACTCCAGTTTGGCCAAAGCTACCACTTGCCATTTTTGCTGCTGCCATCTTTGTAGTCTCTGTGTGAGGTGATCAATTCTCACACAGGAAAACAATGTTTTGGTTTAAGTTCATAGCCTGATAATCATCTTCTGTCATTAAGGGTTGTCAATTTGCTTTTGGAAAAAAAATTATTTTATTTCGCCCCCAACCGATCTTAAGAAAATATATGACAATATAAGGCCAATAATAATACTACTTGCTGCTTCGAATGTGACCCAAAAGGTAGTTTCAGAACAGCTAATATCACAACCTTCATCCCTCCCAGACCTTTCTTTCTGTGTTGAGTTTGCATGTTCTCTCCTTGCTTGTGTGGCTTTCCTCCCGGTGCTCTGGTTTCCTCCCATCATCAAAAAATAAGTGTGTTAGGAAGTGGGTCAGGTTGGCCCATGGCAGGATGCTCAGCCCAGCAGCTCAGGAATAAGTCTACATCGGACCATCACACCTTCTTTGTACAAATAAAGCACCCTTTACCTTTATTGTACATCTTAACAACAAGGATTTACTCCATTATATGCAATTCAGGTTTAGGAATATTTACTCTACTGAGAGTGCATGTTGCCCCTTCTTGAAGGTAATTATAAAATGGTGGTTCAATAATGGTGATGGTTTTAGGAGTAGATTTCCTTGACCTGTGTAAAGCATTTGATACATAGCGCTGTTCTGTATTTAAAGTTGTCTAAATTTATTTTTTCAGATAGAACATTGGATTGGGTGAGATCTTCAATTTGTAGACATTTACAAAGCGTCCATATAAATAATGAATTGTCAGTATATATTTTGTCTCCCATCTGTTTGTGAGGATGTGGATATAAAGATGTATGCTGATGACATGGTCATATACACCCATGGTTATTAAGCTCTCATTTATGATTGATAAGGTTGCTAAGTGATTTGTCTTACCCCGAATACAAAGGAAACAATCACAATGTATTTTACTACAAAAACCAAACCATGTTTCCACAGCCAGTGTGAATGGAAAAATAATACAAATAATATAAATATTTAAATATTTAATATTTAAATCATACCTAAATATTTAGATAAATATTTAGGTATAATTTTGGATTCCAATCTAATATGGTTGATAATAGAGAGGCATCAAATCATTTCTGCATGCTATAATTTTCTCATATCCTGTACATCCTGCTGGTCACAGACTAGCAACACTCTACAGGAACCAAAGGAACCAAACGATCCTTTTCGAACCATTGTAACATATGTCTCATTCTGTTTCCATAATTTCTATGGGTATTTAAGATAATTCACAGTGCTGCTTTTCGATCATTGAAGAGCTTTTTCAGCTCTGCTCTGAGCAAAAGAGCAGAGCATCTCAATCTGTTCTAAACTGTTTAACATCCCTCTGCAGCTTACTGCCTATGCACTATCCGTTTTTTTTTTGTCATTTTTAGCTGTCAAACAGTGGAATACTGCTCCAGCTGAGCTTAAAATATGCACTGACCTTTATGCTTTCTCCAAAGATGTAAAGAAATGGATATTGAGTTATCAGTCATGCTGACATTTGACTGTAATCCAGATTTTAATTGTATTGAACTGTAATCTTCAGATGTAGCCTATTGTACTGGTACATGTTGATATGAGTTAGCCGTCTAATTGTTAGTGTAATAGAGATTATTTTGGCATTGCCTGGAAATTGCCTGGTGCTTTGATATATTTTATATTTTTTAGGTTTGTGTGTACCTACTCAGGGACTGCAGATGGAAAATAGCTAAGGGCTAAATCTGGCATAAACCATCCCTTCTCTTTCTGAGATTAATCTTTTTTGGCATTGTCCTTGTTTAATAAAGAGAGAAGATTAGTGGTGTATCTGCCCCGCAGATGTTACATTAACATGTGAAATAAGCAGACCTCAGGGTTGCTATTTCAGTGAGTCACTCATAATAACTTTGCAGCCGTGACAACTCTCTCTCTACTTTTTTTTTTTTTTTTTTTTTTACATTTTTTTAACCACTTTTCTGCTACTACAGTTTTCATGGAGTTAGCTATGTAGGAAGATGGTGTCTACAATTTTTAACCACCTCACTAAGCATTGACATTTCTCCTTTCTTTAAAATAAAAGCCATCGAATGAAACCAACCTGAAATAGTGAATAGATAAGGAATCAGGGATATGGAATCAGGGCTTCTAGTTATTTGTTGCTTTCTGTAATTGGCAATCGCATCCCTGTTCTCAATGTGTTTTTTCCACATCAACTTCCCACAGGATTATGGGAAGAACTACCAGGCCGACCTTCATGAAACTTGGTGGTGGGGTGTAGAATTAGCCAATGATAAAACAATAACATTTTGGGGCAGATCCTACTTGGGAATTTTACAAAACGATCATGTTAGGGGCACCTGCTGGTAAACAGAATGCTAATAATTGAATAATCAGTCATAGAACTCTGCCCCACTGTCCCAGTTGGGTCAGAACTTGAAGTATCACCTAGATGGTGATAAGCAATAAGGTTTTTCATTTAAACCTTATTGCATGAACTTACTTTAACCATGTATTGTGCCAGTCTTACACACACTTAAAAGAGGTAGTGTCTACAGTGCTTTGACTCCACGGGGAGTCCACAGTATGTTGTGCCACAGTGATCCCAAATTAAATGTTTGATTTTAATTCAATTCAATTCACTTTTATTTATATAGCCCAATATTACAACACAGCTGTCTCAAAGTGCTTCAAAAAATCCAGTCCAAAGTGACCCAGACATCCCCCGTCCTTAGACCCTCCTTCTCAACAAGGAAAAAGTCCGAAACCAGTGGGAAAGAAGAAACCTTGGGGAGAACCACAGTGAAGGAGAGATCCACTCCTATGGACGGACAGACTATAGATGAACCAGGACTGACAGACATCCATCTGATGATGATGTATTAGTCTGTAAAGATGTTTCAGTCTGTAGAGATGCTGTAGGGTGGGGGCAGAAGGGTGGGTCCAACCAGGCAGGTGAAGGAGTAGGTTCATCAGGGGCCTCGATGAGTCGCATCAGGAGTCGTCATCATTGGGCCTTGTGCGGATGAACTGAAACAGTAGCCACTCCCCCGAAGGGGAGTGGGGAGAGGGACTCTGGGTGAATAGTGATGAAAAGACCACGTATAAACTAGATACTGTTTATTAATGATGGACAGTGGTACATGGTACCAAATGCTGGAGGCTTCTATCCTGCAGCTTCTGCTGCAGAGTGGTGCTCTGCTGATCAGCAGGAGACTACAAGAGACTTGAACAGTGAGTGGGATAAGAGTTGGTAAGAGAGTTGGGAGAAGAGAGAACTGGTAAGAGAGAGAATGAGACAAAGGCTGGTGCCTTAATATCTCCAGTGACATCCCCTGAAGGTGTGAAACCAGGTTCCCTGGGGGGACGGTCACAAGTTCCAGGCTCAGCCAGGCAGCGAGCACACCTTTTCCTATATCTCCTTTGTGGCCACAATACATGGTAAACATGTTTTGAATGTTTTTATTGCATAAAATGGCCTAAATAATAGATATATTTATTAATTTAAAAAAAAACTTGTAAACCTAGTCTCAGGATAGTTTCATGTGATGTCAATCAATTGTATGCACTAGAAATGTTCCATATTTGAATATTATTGCTATCTGGCAACAAATATATCTTTAGCATATTAGAAAAAAAATATAACATCAAAATTGAGTTTATTTCAAGTTCAATTTTTTATTTAGTGAAAATTTTCCCAAATACATGTCAAATGTCCATTAGCACAAGGAACTCACAAACAGCCTATCCTGATCATGTGACCTCATATGTATGAAGATAAAGTAATTGTTGCCAAATGGCAACACTATGAATTGAGTAGTAAGTCTTATATTCTAATAATAAGTTGATGAATCATTTATCATTGCCTGCAAACAAACATTTAATATATTTAATTTGTTTGCTTCTTACAGAAAAGGTAAAGACAGAACACTGTTTTTGTCATGAAATCCCATGATGCTACATAACTGATACAGGATATTACTAAGCATCAATAAAACATGACAAGCGCTGACATTTGCAACAAGACATATAAGCTGTGTGTGTGGTTTTAAAATGCTTGATCACACATTATCATATTTGAACACTGACATGAGGGTGTAAAGGTCATTCCAGCCAGCAAACATGTGCACATCTGTGATGTGTGGACTGTGAGCACACAGAAAATACATAGGAATATAACAAGACCACCCCCAAAGGTAGTCTTTTCATTATGTTCACACCAAAGAACAGACTATAATGATTATGCGTGTGCAAACATTTGTTTTTACTTGATTCACCCTTCTTCCCACTGGGAAAGCCAGTTGTGGAGCTGTGCTAGCATACAGCAAAAAGAAAAAAAACTTCTTCACTGACTTTCTTCCAAACTCACTAGTCATATATTATAGATGAGAGCAGCTGAGGGGTGGGGGTGACTCTGTGTTGCTCTGCTTGTTGTGGAGCAAAAGTTAAGAAAAATCAATGTCAAAAATGCTTAACACTTGTAGGAGGAGCATTAAAAACTGATCTGGAAAAAAAAAATTAAAATGGAATATCAGACACAAATGGGCGTGGCTTATACAGTTGATTTGTCTGAACTCACAGAATGTGCTGAGACTCATGTTACAGGCAAAAATGTAAAGTTTGTTATAGCAACACCATCTAATGCCTCTAAATTCAATACTGCACTTCCTTGAATCCCCAACAATACGCCCACCAAGTGTGAAGTCGATCAGATAAACAGTTGTAGAGAGATGTGAGGAAAACACAGGCAGACAGACAGAGCATCAAGAGCGCTGTATTGACTTCACAGTTGAACAGGAGATTCACCAGTGTAATCACCACTGAGCCAAGACTGCACATTTGTTGCTTTTCTTTTTGTCACATGAATGGAAAGTTTTCACTGGGTTTCAATTGTTCTGTCAAATAATTCCTTTGCCTGTCCTTTGTGAAAAAGACAAGATATTGCACAAGTGGATGTTTTCCGTCAGATATCATGACTTAATGTGTTCAGATCTCTGCTCAGGAATGAGCACTTTGCTTTTATACAGAAGACAATACTTCCTAGCTGTAGCGTACCACCAGCAGCACATCAATTTCCAAATTGTAGAAATTTTACAGCTGCTACCTTGGTGATTATCTTGCTTCACAATGCCATATGTGTACAGTGTGTCTTGCAACCAAGGGAGAGGAAAATGTCATAATTGAGGAGGACCTGTAAAAAAAAAATAAAACAAATAAAATAAAGAGTAGGTTTATTTGCGAGGAAACAGTTCAGTTACTGCAGGAAAAATATTAAAAAATAGATTAAAATAGATTTTTCTGCAGAAGCTTAAACACTTTTGCATGAAATGGATCTAATGTTCTTTTTTTAATTATACAGAAAACATGGTGTTTTCTTTACCAGTTGATTTGTAATCTTTGCTTTTTGCACAAAAAAGTATTCATGAATAAACAAAATATGCCCCGAAGTTCAACGGTGATTACAAGTTAAATTGTTTCATTAACATAGCTTGAAACTCAGCTGAAGTTGCTTGTTCAGTCAATCATAGAAAAAAACCTTGCAACATGCACTAGTCCTTAAAAGGAGAATAGACAACTCTTTGACAACCTCTGTAGCATGTTTTGTGACACTGGCCTAAAGGAGCACAGCAACAAAGAGAAACCTGGGAAATAAAGATAATGATCAGCAACAATGAAGACACAGAACTCATGTATACATCCTGTACATAGTATGTGTATGGATTCACAGTATCTCACAAAAGTAAGTACACACCTCACATTTTTGCAGATATATCTTGTCATGGAACAATACTGAAGAAATGACACAATGAAAAGTAGTAGCAGAGGAGGCAGATGACTTCAAAAGTTTCTGTTGAAGACTATTACAAAAAATCCTCAAAAAGGGAAAAAACAGGCAATCAAAAATGTAAAAAGAAGGGCATTGGAAATCCAGGAAAACCAGGATCAAAAAAACAATACAACAAAAACACTGGAATTTCAGGATAATGAAAAAGCCAAAAACAAAAGTGTTGGATATTCCAGGAGGCAGAAAAACAGGCAGAAACAAGAACACCAGGAACCAGGATACAGAAACACATGGTGAACTGAGCTACTGAGTCCTCACCCTGTCGTAGGCCTAGGAGCCGTCCCTCTGCCTCCCTGCCTCTAACTGGGTGGTCCAAAACCAGTTTCATTTTTCCTGGTGAATGCATGGTAGTCCAAACTTAGTTCTGGGTGTCCCTTAGAAGAAACCACGGCTATCAAAAACAGGCAGTCAAAACTGTAGAAAAAAGGGAAAATCCAGGAAGAAAAAAGGGGAAGAAACCCGGGACACTGGAAAAACCAGGAGGCAAAAAACAAATACAACAGAAAGCACCGGAAGTCCAGGATAACAAAAAAGCCAAAAATAAAAGCACTGGGGAACCAGGAAAATTGAGCACTCATAGAGGCTTGTAGATAGCTGGAAACATGATAATATACAGACATGCTGACCCCCATCCCTTCAACCTCTGCACAATGCTGGCAGCATTCATACATCTATTATCCAAAGACAACCTCTTCTTTGTCCATCCATGGCGAGTCCTATTAAACTGCTGGATGGTCTTAGCTATTCTGCAGCAGCTTAATTTTAAGGTGCTAGCAATCTTCTTAAAGCCTAGGCCATCTTTGTGTAGAGCAACTTTTTTCAGATCTTCAGAGACTTCTTTGCCATGAGGTGCCATGTTGAACTTTCATTGACCAGTATGAGAGAATATGGGAGCTGTCATGGCAAATTTAACAGACCTGACCTGACCTTTATTTACACCTGAGTCCTTGTAACACTAAGGAGTCATGTGACACTAAGGAGGGAAAAATTACTAGCTGTGCTCAAATTGGGACATTTTCACTTAGGAGTATACTCACTTTGGTTGCCAGTGGTTTGGACATGAATGACTGTGTAATGAATTGTTTTGAAGTAACAATACATGTGTGCTGTTATTTAAGCTGTGCACTGACTACCTTTCACTGTATTGTCACTTTTTCAGTGTTGTTCCATCAAAAGTTATGATTAAATATCTGCAGGAATGTGAGGAGTATACTCACTTTTGTGAGATATTGTAGATACATGTGTATGGATTCATATGTAGTACATATGAAACATAACATAACGTGACTGTTACTGACATTATTATGGATAATATTAGACCCTGGAAATCAAAGAATAACACTGTCCAGGTAATTAAATTACATAAACACAACATGTTGTATAATTTTTTACCACATAACCAAAATGCATGGTAATTCACCTTGCTAACCTGCCATCGGCCCTGTCCATCCCCTAGATAGAGTGCAGTGTAGAGTTGTTTAGTTGAATATGTTAGTATCATCTGCCTGACTCATTGATCCTTTATCTGACTGAGGTAGGATCTATGACCCCACATCCCTGAAATATCAGCAGCTGAACTGAGCTGTGTATTGATGAATTCATAGAGCTGTCAATGGCGCTGAAGTAGCAGACAGATTTGTTGTTGCACCTTTTTCTCTCGGTCCTGCCTTTCTGTCAGTTTTAGCCTTGGATTTAGAATATTCCCTAAACAACCCAGTAACTACTCACTTCTGTCCTGTAGATCCTCTATAGTTAGTGCCCCCTTCATGATCAGTTTGTTTTGTCTCATCATGCTTTCCTGTGTCAGCACTTTTTCTGCACACAACAACACTGAGGTTTGGTCTCTTTTGTCCTCGGTGTAAGAAAACATATTTAATGTAGGCGGTGTCATATTTGCATTTTGCAGTGTTTACAAATGCTGGAACAAGTGCTGAATGCTGATGTGACATATTTTTTTTAGGAGACAGTATTGTAGTTACACGGTTAGGGGCAACATTTGTCACATAATGACTAACAGTTACTCACCCATTTGTAGTTGCGCGAGAGAACTAATGAAACACTGAAATGCCATGAAAACGGAGAGTGACTAGCCTGTTTCATGATTGTGATTACTGGTTATCTTACAGGTACATGAACAGAGCCTTTGTTCTCTGGAAGACAATTTTATAAGAAACAAGAAAATATAGACAGCTCCCTCATCTGAGTCCCCTAACGTTCCAGCAGTGTGTTGTAAAAGTTTCCTTCTTCATGTATGGTTGTCTGTGTCGCCCATGCAGCATCAGTGTGGTTACAACATATCACATCTATTCTCCTCTCAGCTGAAAGTAAAAGAAGTGAATATGAAACTATGAAACCAGATTTTATTCACTCTTTTTTCTATTTCTGTCTATTGTCACAGCCCTTGGTTGTTCTGGGGTTATACAGTGTGTGCTTCCTCCTATCTCTTCCCCTGAGGTTGTATAATCTGTCTCTACTTCTCTGCTGTATAACATGTCTCTCTATCTGTCGCATTCTGTGAAAATTCATTATCTCTTAACTCATTATCTTTCTCTCTCGACTGGCATGCGGAATATTCCCTCTGCCAATCTGGAGGTAGAGAATATGAGCTGTTTTTCTGTGACGGGGGCGAGGCTCAATTAGTTAACCCTCTATCGCATCGTGTTGGCCATATGGCAACAATTACAATTTTTTTTTTTTTACAAAAAACTATAATATAAAATCTATGTTTTTTACAGTTAGGTGTGAAAAGGGGTCTTTTATTTTGGAAGGACATACTATTTATGAGGTCACATGATTAGGATATCCTGTTTGCTCATGGACATCATGGACAACATCACTGTAAAAGATAATCTTTTATTCAGAATTTGGGAAAATTTTCACCAAATAAAAAATAACTTGAATTTAATTCAAGTTATCTGTTTTCTAATATGCTAAAGTAGATCTGTTGCCATATGTATATATATATATTAGTGCTGTGAGTCGATTAAAAAAATAATCAAATTAATTACAGGATTTTGTAATTATTTAATCGAATTAATCACATTTTAATGTCATATCTGCTAAAGGTCTCCTGATAAAGAATTTGAATTCTAGGATATTAATAAATTGTAGTGCATGACTAATCAATTGAATACAGTAAGAAGAGAAGATTTGAAATCCAATGTTTTATTGGTGAACTGTGCTTCATGAATTAAATTCAAAAGTAAAGGTCCAGCACATTAAACCAGTTAGACCAAGTGCATTATTCAGAAATGTAAAACAAATACAGTGATTCAGTTAAATAAATAAAATAAAGCTGTCTTCAAAAATGTAAAACAAATACAGTGATACAGTTAAATAAATAAAATAAAGCTGTCTTCAAAAATGTAAAACAAATACAGCGATTCAGTTAAATAAATACAATTCTGGAATAAAATAAGACTGTCTCAAATAAGCACTTAAGCTCAATTTGGCAATTAAAAAATGAATATTAGAAGTATAACACGTCTCTAAATGAGGAAAAATGAAGAACAAGACGCCAACAGGCATCATTTCTTTAGGCCTTTCACTAAGGCCACATCTGCTGCTGACACAGCAGTAAGTCAGGAGAACATGACATAGTTTACCAGAGGTTAAAGGTCAGAGGAACAACACCTCAACCCCAAAAGAGGATCTGTGGTTTCAGTATCAACCTCTGAAATCAAAAACCCACAGGATCTAACTTGCCTGAACATGTTTCGTCAGGCTGGAGTTGCTCCGGTGGTCAGAGAACTCCTTTTTGTTGTTTTTTATCGTCCCGTCTCTGTTGTTTTTGTAAATAAACTTGTCGTTCAGTGACTGAAGACGCACTCGCCTCATCCTCCTGAGTCTTGTCTGTTATTGTTGCCCACTGCCTTGTTTGCCGGTGCAGGTGACGTAGCACTGCCGAGAAGACTACGGGTCCATCAATGGGCCAAAATTCAAATGCACAAGCATTGGCTCGCCACCGTTGATACTCATAATTATTTGCGTTAAATTTTTTAACGCGTTAAATTGCGGCGTAATTAATTAATCAAAATAACGCTTTAAAATGACAGCACTAGCATATATATACATACATGTAAAATTCCTACTGTATACAACCTAATGGAGTCTTCCTTAGCATGAAACTATCCTGAGACTGAGACTGTGTTTATAACTTTTTCTTATATTTCTTGAATATATCTATTTTTAGGCTTTTTTATAGCAATAGAGGGTTAATCATCCATCAGTGAGGCTCTATGAAAGGCTTTGTTGACCCTGATATATATATTCTTCTGCCAGTTCAGACTATTATTGCATAATGTGGCTCTATATAGACTCAGCATAGTAGATAATACTCTGTTATGTTCCTTCATGCTTTGGCAATATTGTTCATCAATTATGCAATTAATGCACGCTAAATTCAATCCATAAGGAGTGAGAGGAGAGATATTCTAATAAGATTGCATAGACTATTAACCACATAATGCATATTTATTCATTTTAGTTGCCTGATGAATGAAATAGGTAGAGGATTTTAGCTGAATGTTAAGATCAACAGTTAATTATTATTATTTGTTTTTATTTAATTTTTAATGTTAATGTATTTACTTGTGGAAATCTTGCTGGTCGGTTTTGAGCCATGTCTTAAATCAACTGTAAAACACACTAAAACCATTATCTATCAACCAATTAGTTTCTCATCTCTTGGTTACCCTGTTAGGTTTCCTTAACACAAAGGTCATAATTTCAACCAGAGCATATAATTTAGTGAAATCCCTTTTACTAGATTTATTATGTTGAACTAGGGGTAGGGGTACCTGACAAGTCAAAAATCCTTGATGCAAATAAACAAATGAAATGGTTCTTTTATGCATTTAAAATCTAAAACAGGTCTGTGCCAACCACCCTAACACAAGAGGAAGGTTCATGCTTTTCCATTTTTTTTCCCTTCTGGTGTAACTGCAGTGAAAGGGATTTGGGCCCAGAGCACTGTTGGTGACCAAACAGTATATTCACTTTCTTTCAGCCAGATAGAAGGTTATGTTTACTCGTTACCGATAACTCTCTCTCTCTCTCTCTCTCTCTCTCTCTCTCTCTCTCTCTCTCTCTGTCTCTCTCGCTTCCATCTTTCTCTCTTCCCTCTCTTTTTTTTTCTTTGTCTCCTTCACAATCAGGATATTATTTACAGTAGTTTGAGTCCATATCTTTGACCCTGCCAGCATTGATAAGGTTATGGACTTTCTGTGCTGCTGGTGGCTGGGTAGACAAACTAACACACACACACACACACACTTCTTGTCCATTGGCCGTGAATCATGGTCTCACCTGCAGAACAGGGGACAGCCCTGTAATTAAGCCTCAGCGCTATCATTCCTCTCCTCACCTTTACTCCCCTTCACTCCCTTCCACCTTCTAACTTCTTCTTTGTCTTGCTTTCTCCTCACTTTCTGTCTCTTAATGACCTTTCTCTACATTTGCACCCCCAATTCTGTTTTATTAGCCTCTCAAATCTAAAATCTGTCCTTCCACCCCCTTTCCCTTCACCTCAATTCTCACATAAATTTGTTTTAAGCATGTGATCACTCTAAAGTCACGTCCTGCATCTCTGAGATGCAGACTCATCCTGTGTGCAGATGAAATTGAAGTGTTGGTCACCAGCAGGAGATTCTGAGAAGAGCTGTTAGGACCTGAGGAGTACATATTGATCTGCGAATGATGGAGTTTTTGCAAAAACATTTTCCGGTTGCTTCTTGGTACCACCAAAGTTGGAAGTGTAAAATCATCACGTTATATCAGTTAGATTTATGCAGTCCTAGATTGAAGATGAACAAAGTGGAAAAGTACAAAATAACCTCAAAAGACATTGTACTTGTTCCAAAACAATACTAAAAAGGCTGACGGTAGATTGTTCAGAAATTCTTAGGATTCAGAGATAAAGCATGATAGTGAGGTATTTGCCAGCAAGAGCTGCCAGCAAGAGCTGCCAGCATATTTGCAGCTCTTGATGTTTAATGCACTACATGAAACCATGTGAAACATGGCTTCACATCATCAAATGATGATGTGATGATGATGTGATGATGATGTGATGAATGATGATGACTCTGATGTGGCTTCTTCTTCAAGAAAGTGTATGAACGCATTTTCCTGAACAAGGCACAATGAATGACTTTGCTGTGAGGCTTTTTAACATTGGTACGTATTTGGTCATTATTCCACCAGTTCTTCTTAATCATCAGGTCAATTCACATGTTTGCGTTAATACAAGGCGTGAGGACGTGTCTAACGCTTTTTCAATAAGCTTCGCTGTGACTGATCGGCCGCCAGATTGAATGATGACTCGCTCGCTAATGGGAATAACTCGATATATTAATGTTTGCAGAGATCTACAGGAGAGCCGTTCACTGGGACCGCCGGTGGCTGCATGAGTCTGTGTGGAGGTGGATGGCGTGAGGGCATTTGTTGTTTGTGTGAGCAGACAGGATGCTCATTAGCATATTGACTTCACTTAGAAAGAAAGAAGGCATCCAATAACCTTTTTTTTTCCTTTTAAACCTCTATTGCATGACATATTACTTAGTCATGGTAAAATGTTTTAATGTTTTTATTATTTAAAATGTCCTAAATAATAGATATATTTAAGAAAAAATTGTAAACATAGTCTCAGGATAGTTTCATGCTATGTAAGTGAATGGGACATTTTCCATGTTTACATATTGTTAAGATATGGCAACAAATTTAATTTAGCAAATTAGAAATAAAAAATTACAACATCAAAACTGAATTAAATTCAAGTTCAATTTTTATTTTGTGAAAATTTTCCCAAATTCTGAATAAAAGATGACCTTCACTTATGAGACAGTGATGCTCACATGTCAAATGTCCATGAGCAAACAGGATATCCTGGTCATGTGACCTCATAAATTGTATGTCCTTCAAAATAAAAGCCCCCTTTGTCATGCTTAACTGTAAAAACATAGATATTATATCACAGCCTTTTAGAAAAATGAAGATGAAGTAATTGTTTCTATACACTATGGAATAGAGGATTAATCACACCTAGAAAGTATATACACTTCATGCACACCAACATAAAACACACGCCTGACAACTCACACACATGCAGTCTTTCTCTCTCACTCACATTCACATCTCACATTAGAGTCCTCAAGTGTGCTGTTTGATAAATCTTCCCCTTAAGTCTATTATCCATGGAATACTGGTGGCACCAAAAAAGCTGCTTTGAAGTCGTCTGCCTGCTTCCTCCTTATTCTGCGCTGCGGAAACACAATCGACGCTCTGCAACTCAGCTGCCGACTCGCCGCCGATGCAAGATTTTTTGCTTGAAGAGCTCATTTTTTTCAAAGTGCCTCCTATGCATTTTTTGGAAATCATTCCAAAGCATGTTATCTAGTGCTGTAAGGGAAATGATTCGGTTTTACATGTTGTTTTAAATGTTTGAGTGGGTTTTATCTTTGAAAACTTTTCAAAAAAAGAAAGACTATCCTTTCATAACAGCAGACCTTTTCTATGGTCGGGGATTAATCTACAACATGCTGCCTGCTTCCATTTTCTTGTATAACTGTGTTGTGTGTTTTCTACTTTTAGTCCAGTAGTAAAAATACTGTGATCACACATCCTCAACAATTAAAAGTTAGGTTTATGTGATTTTGGTTTTTTAGGTGTCTTTAGGGGTTTTTGTGTGATTTTTGGAGTTCATATGTATTTTTATGTATTTTTTTTAAGTGTTTTAGGCATTTGGGGGAGATTTTAGGTGTTTTTAACAGATTTTATTTTAGGTAGTTTTAAGTGTGTTATGTGCTTGTAGATTGTTTTTGTTTTTAAGGTTCCACATGTGGTAAACTTGGAAAGTAGCCAGTAACAATTGTAGAATTTAGTAGTGAATGAAGCTTAACTGGTCCAACTGAGTAGGATCCTCTAAAACACTAAAACCATCATTGTGCAAGTAACTAACTGAGATCCACCTCAAAATGTCATAGGTTCAATTCTTAGAGGACAGTTCTACCTCTTCCTACCAAGTCTCTTCACCAATCCCCTTTTTTCTGAATGAATTTGTTTATCATCACACACAAAAATAACACAGGAGGGTCTAATGTGTTCTACTGACTCCTATTTCTTTGGAATAATCTGCCTCGATAAACAGTCTGCATTCATAGTGAATCATTATTTAAAATGGAGCTCAAGTTTTATCAAAGACTGTAATTTGTTTGCTGGCTGATATGTCATCTTCAGTGTCCTGTTATGTATTATTCAAGTTATTTCCTTTTCTTCTCATTTTCTTATGAGAACACTCTTGCAACACACACTTATGAGGTTTACTATCAATTGTGTGTTGAGGTCTGGTCTTTTATTTGTTGGACTTGCAATTGTATGGTTTTGATGCGTTTTTGTAACCATTTTGACATAGACCACAGGAAGACGAGCTGATTACAGCTGATGGGGATCCTTAATAAAACCTAATCAAAGTTTCACCAAGTTCAGTCCAGCACTTCATCCTTAATCCTGTTCACAGTTAAATTAACAGATAAATGGCAGCGAAACTTCCTTGGAGGAGTAATTACTGTAATTGGGAGAAAAATGAACACAGAAACGATTAAACACACTTTAGTTTTAAAGATCCATCACACCTTGCCGACGTTTTCTATTCAATTGTAGATTAAATAGCATGTGTTCACTCATTGTAGTTTCCAAATAAGTCCTTGTAAATTGTAAGTGTAAATCATAGTGAACATAAGAGAGCAAGCAATTACGACAGTAATTAAGCTTGTAAGTAAAACACAAAATAACAAAATAACTCCATATATATAGTAAAAAATAATCTAATTGTTTACAGGTTTTGTAATTAATTCATCCAAATTAATTGCAATTAATCATATGAAAATATATGCCCCAAAAAGAACATTTATTTTCTGCGAAATGAATTTTGCAGAAAAGAAATGTTGTTCTAGCATATTTTCTAAACCCTGATCTTCAATCACTGATAGTTTTCTACAGTTCTGGGATATTCATCAGTGTTTCTGATGATGACTTACAAAAACGATACCACATAAACGCAGGGTTTTGATTAACCACTGGACTCTCACTCTGGTGCAGGTGTATATTTAGACAAATAAGTGCAGGTTTCACATACACTAATTTATAGAAAAAAAAAAAGACGTGAGGACTAACGCTACACAGCAGCAGACCAAAGACTACTCAGACCTAAAGCTGTGTGTGTGTGATGCAGCATGGTGTGTTGGTTTAGAACAGATTCATGTTAACACACATTCATACAGCGAGATGTGAGAATTTGAATTTTTTTCACTTTTTTGTGGAGATGGTAAGCAGGATGAGAGTAAGGGGATGCAGTACTACTGCCCCACACCTTGCCACACACACACGTACACACTGCTACAGTCCCACACTCACTCACACACACACACACTGCTACCACCACACACACTGCTACTGCCCCACACACACACACACACATTTACACACTACTATAGCCCCCCCACACACACACACACTTACACAAATTTTCACACTGCTACTGCCCCACATCTTGCCATGCACACACACACACACACACACACACAGCTATAGCGACCCCCCCACACACACACACATTTACACACTGCTACAGTCCCCCCCCCACATACACACACTGCTACAGCCCCACACACACACACACACACACATTGTTACTGCCCCACACACACTACTGCCCCCCCCCACACACACTGCTACAGTCCCCCCTCACATACACACACTGCTACAGCCCCACACTCACACACACACACTGTTACTGCCCCACACCATGCCACACACACACACACACACACACACAATTGCCCCACACCTAGCTACACACACTTACACACTGCTACAGTCCCCCCCCCCACACACACTGCTACAGCCCCACACACACACTGTTACTGCCCCACACACACCACACCACTACTGCCCCACACCTTGCCACACACACACACTTACACACTGCTATAGCCCCCCCCCACACACACACACACACACACGCACGCACACACACACACACACCCTCCTAAAAATTATTCTCTAAATTTTCACACTGCTACTGCCCCACATCTTGCCATGCACACACACACACACACACAGCTATAGCGACCCCCCCCACACACACCCTGCTATCACTACACTGCTACTGCCCCACACCTTGCCACACACACACACACACACTGCTACATCCCCACACACACACATACCCTGCTATCACCGCACACACACTGCTACAGCCACGCACCTTGCCACACATACACACATTTACACACTGCTACAGTCCCCCCCCACATACACACACTGCTACAGCCCCACACTCACACACTGTTACTGCCCCACACCATGCCACACACACACACACACACTATTGCCCCACACCTAGCTACACACACACACACACACTGCTACAGTCCCCCCCCCCCCACACACACAGCTACAGTCCCCCCCACACACACACACACACTGCTACAGCCCCACACTCACACACACACTATTACTGCCCCACACCATGCCACACATACACATTTACACACTGCTACAGCCCCACACACACCACACACCCACACCACTACTGCCCCACACCTTGCCACACACACACTTACACACTGCTATAGCCCCCCCCACACACACACTTACACACTGCCCCACACCTTGCCGTACACACACTAAAACATTGCTATAGCCACCCACACACACACGCACGCACCCTCCTAAAAATTATTCTCTGGAAATTTACTATTTATTACTATTTATCAATGTTGCCAGCCTAACCTCCTCCTCTGCTTGTAAGACAGAGACTGTTTTCTGCTCTGCTTCACCTTTTTAAACAGCTCCAAGGCCCCGCCCCTGCAGGTCAATTAACCTGCTCAAGGTGTTCTCAATCCCCTAATCAGTGGCCTCTGGCCCTCTGTTCTGGTGAAGCACCAGCACAGCATGGAAGCATTCATTTCAATCCACTTCACATATAGAAAGTAATACGTATAATTTCACTCATGAGCATATCGTCACTGCTACTCTGTGACAATTGATTTTTACCTCTGTGTTAGAGCCAAAATATTTGTTATAGTTTTATATTATAATTTGGAAAACAGACATTCCTTTTTAAAAAGTACAAATAACTGAACCAAAAATACTCCTGTACTATGGACTCATTGACTTCTTTGTTTCTGGGCCATCTTTGTGTTGGAGTTGAAAAACATAAAAAAGTGACGCTTTCAGTTACTTTTCATAGCTGACAGAGAACAATACAGATAGCAGCCCATTTGCCAGCAGGATGTCAGGCTTCTGTGTTTAATGGAGGCTAACAGACACTTGGACAGAAACAGAGACACTGATATAATGAAAGGTTTCTTACCAACTGACACAGCACGAAGGAAACAACGTCACTGTGAATTTAAAGTTTAATGACATCTCCCTGATGTCTTTCGTGGAGGACGCAGGAGATGGTGGGCGCAAAAAGATTTGTCTATTTGTCATTTTTGAATAATTGAATGCAGAGTCTTGTTAGAAAAAAAGGGTTTGTTGTGTGGTAGCTGACAATCCACGGCACCAGACCTCCCAGCAGCGCTGACTGCATTAAGCAATCTCTCTCCCACTGTTGAAATTGGGCGAGTCACTCATGCATGCTGATGTTTTAATGCAGAGTCGGATCCTATGGAGTAAGAAACAAAACACTTAAACTACTTGAAATAAAATTAGAAAGTATCTCGAAAGCAGGAGTGGACAAAGTACTCACATCCTAAAGGTAGAAATACTGTCTTCAAAAAATGCTCAGTAACAAGTTCAAGTCCTGATTTGAAAGTGTTAACCCCCTATCGCAGGAAATATTACTTAGACATGGTAAAACATGTTTTGAATGTTTTTATCACTTAAAATGGCATAAATAATAGGTATATTAAACAAAATATATCAGAAAAAGTTGTAAACATCTCAGGATAGTTTCATGCTAATGTAAACCACGACTCCATTAGGTTGTATACACTATTTCCAAATATAATCTGTTTTAGCATATTAGAAAAAAACTTCAAAATGTAACATTAAAATTTTCCAAAATTCTGAATTCTGACCTTATAAATTGTATGTCCTTCCAAAATAAAAAGCCTCCTTTTCACACCTAACTGTAAAAAC
This sequence comes from Lepturacanthus savala, assembly GCA_030544235.1. Classification (NCBI taxonomy): domain Eukaryota; kingdom Metazoa; phylum Chordata; class Actinopteri; order Scombriformes; family Trichiuridae; genus Lepturacanthus; species Lepturacanthus savala. The sequence continues at coordinate 28,697,317 of CM060469.1, forward strand.
ATAGATTTTATGTTACAGCATTTTTAAAAAATGAAGATAAAGTAATTGTTGCCATATGGCAACACTATGCAAAAGATCGTTCATAAAAGCAAAATGTACTCAAACATACTCATTATGCAGAATGTGTTATGTTCTTATAGTTTAGTATATACTTGTTTTTATTTAGAGCATTTTAATGTTTTTATTTATCAATGTGGAGCCAATTTTCTATAATTTAGGTAGAGTAATAATGAAATTACTGTATACTAATATTTGAACTTTTTACACAAAGTTGCTTTATTTTGAAACAGTGTCAAAGGGCGTGTAGTGAGGGGTTTAAATATTCTACATTTATTAGTAACTAGTAGTAACAGCAACAAGTTGTGCCTCTGCCTCCTACACACATCTTTGAACTGACACGGCACCCTGCAGAAACACCATCAGACCCAATAGCCCCCTGCAGATATTATAGAGACAGTCTAAGTCTCTATGAGACAATAAAAAATACTGCCCATTGCTTCTTTTAAAAAGACCTGCCATTACTTTTATAAACGGCAGAGATTTCCTTTTCCAATAAAACTGGTCAAGTGAAACCCAGTTATCTGTGGGGCTTGTGAAAACACCTAATCTGTTCCAGCCTGGGCCACTGGATCAATTTTTGTCACCCCCATACCGCAATGAGACAATTCACCCCCCCTTAAAGTGGTACTTTTGTGGTACATTTCCTTCTTGAGCTCCCAGTACATCACGATCAGGGGTGAGTGGACAGGTTTGGGCCATGGCTGCATCTCAGTACTTAGCCTGAGCCCTGAAAAAAAATCATCAAACTTTGAATAGAAGTTGCTATCAAAGCTCGGGCTCTGTCACTTTGAGATAGTGCACGCAGCAATTGAATGTAAGGATTTACAGTGAGAGTACTGAAGGTCACTCGCCCAGAGACATCAAATCATGGAGAGTCTGGTCGCTCTATATCCCGCTTTAACTCACTCCTGCTAAACGAAAAGACGTGCATGACGCTGATTCTCTTTGAGGAACTTTGCCTAAGTGCCCACCTACAGAGAGCTCAGTGGTGGCTGCCTGGGCCCTTCTCCAAAAGTATGTCTAACGGTCACAAGAGGAAGACTTGGCGTGGATGCAGCAGGGCAAAACACTATTTTATTTATATAGAAGAGGTTATCTCATGAAACTTCTTATATAGAGCAGGTCTAGACCAATACTCATACTTGGTAAACCTTCCTTTTACAGTCCCCTAATTACTAGGTATTTAACTGGTAAATACATGGTAATAATAGTATGTTATTTGGTAATTACCACATCCAATAAATAGAAACAGTGAAACTACAGCTGAAACACTAGGCACATGGTAAGAATGTTAATTACTAAGTAATTTTTCTAAACCTACATGGTCCAAGTTTGTGTTTATTGTGTCAGAAAAGAAATGATCTGAAATATTCTCAATTTACAATTTATTTGCTGAGTAAATCTAATAGTTTCTCTGTATTTATCTATTTACTGCAAATGGTAATTACCCAATGGCACTATAAATCTATTTGGTAAAATACCACAACCCAAGAAGGTCACAGGTTCCAGTCCTGGGTCTGGGACCTTTCTGTTTGGAGTTTCATGTTCTCTCTGTGTCTGGTGGGTTTTCTCCAGGTTCTCCAGCTTCCTCCCACAGTCCAAACACATGCTGAGGTTAATTGAAGACTCTAAATTGCACACAGGTGTGAGTGTGTGAGTGAATGGTGTGTGTGCCCTATGGTAGACTGGTACCTGTTAGTGATGTGTTGGTCATGAACGAGCCAGTTTTTTTTTTTTACTTTTCTCTTTTGAAGAAGTACGGGCCTGCGCTGTGGTTGTTGGCTGCAGGTGTCACATGTTGCAACCAATCATGGTTAACGAAGGTCACTCAACCAAGCAGGGAAGGGTGGAGGTAGCAGCACTTATTATTTTTACAACACATTTCAGTTTTATTTTAACAAAGCACATTTATTTGATTGCTGTATTTAATTTTTTATTTTTTCAGTACTTTACTTGTTTTGGTAGGTGTGTGTTTAAATAAAAAAAATATATATAATGTCAATAGCTGTCTTTTTTTAATTTCAATGCTTAGGCTTATATCTGCCTTGTATGGCAAGTTAGAGAGTTAAAATGAATGTTACAACTGTAAATGCAATTGGCTCCAGCAATTTATTGAAATTTAAATGATATATGTGTTCAGATACAAATCACAAGTCACACAAATACAAAAGGTAAAAGTGGTCAAATGGAGAGCCGTTTGGGAGCCAAAAGAGCCAGCTCATCTGAGTGAGCAGACCCCTGTGACCCTAACGAGGAATGAGCAGGTATAGAAAATGACTGCCCGAATACCATAACCCAAAGTTCATCAGTTTACTATTATAGAAGACTGAAGAAACCAGAAAATAATCAGAGAAGAGAAGCTGGAACCATAACATTTGGACATTTTCTTCTTAAAATGACTCAATATCAATTAATCAGATTATCAAAAATAGGTGGTAATTAATGTAAGAGTTGGCAGCTAATCAATTAATCGATTGGTTGTATTACCAGTGGCAATTACCCAATGGCTGTAATTGCCAAGTAATATACTACTATTATCATATTTACCAGATAAATACCTAGTCATAAGGGGACTGTAAAAGGAAGTTACAAGAAACCTCCAACAGAACCTGATATGAACCTCTCTGGATCTGATGAAGTTTCTTGATGAAGGTAGTATTGATATTGACTAATTGTTGAAAGTCTGACACATAGGAGGACAGTGGGTTTATTGTTAAAATGGGTTAACATAACCTTGTTGTCCTTGTTACCCTCTCATCTTCCGGGAACTAGATTTTCTCCACCTTTGAATCACCAGGTGAATGTTTCTCAACTGGTTGTTATGCTCCAGTCTAGAGCTGCCTAGGACATAACAAAGGTCACATCCTCCCTAAGTAGCCACAAACAAAAGATGGTGGGAATATAAAGAAAATATATACAGAAACAAATAAATGGACATATAACTATAACATGTATAACAATGAGTACTAAAGCTTCAGGGTGGACCAAGGCCAAAATAACCAACAAAATGATCCTGTCTAGAAAGTAAGAAACTAACCTAACCAAACTAAGAAAATCAATGATGTTTTTTTTTTTTTTTTAATCAACATAACATCTTGTGAACATCATGAGCTTTGAACTTCTATTTGTTATTTTTGTCTCATCTGTATGTCTCATTGATCTGAACTTATACACTTGGAATTCGAGTTCTAAAAATACACAATTTCTGGATTATTTTGACAATAATAAATAATCAGATGAAACATAGTCAACTGTTTATCACAGAATACTTTGGGTCAAAGTATGCAAATTTGTTTTGAAACCATTTAAAATGTGGTGTGTGTGTGTGTGTGTGTGTGTGTGTGTGTGTGTGTGTGTGTGTGTGTGTGTGTGTGTGTGTGTGTGTGTAAATTAATATAATTAATTTCTGTGCTGAAATCCTTTGTGGATGAAGTCATTGAATCTTAGGTGAATCTGATCTGATCTGACAAAAACTTGGAAACTCAGATTCAGTCAGATTTGACAAGGAACACAACATCAGGGCTAAAAAAAAAAAATGGAAGAAGGATTACAGACATGTCCTATGTCCTAACACTTTTCACTAGAAACCACCAAGGTTCTAAAACTCCAGAATGGAGCCAATGCCAGAACCAGAACCCTGTTGGTGTATAAGCAGCCCCAATGGAGCAATGTAAACCTGGTGAACATTGAGTATGATGCTGAATACCTGAAATCTGTTTTTTCGTAAAAACAAATCTTTGTAATTCTTATAAAAGTCTGTATTCAGCAGTTTCAACGTTGTGTTTGATCCTTCAGAGTTGTAAGAGCCGAGGGAGGATGAAAGTATAGATTTACATCCATCCCTCCTTGAATTGCAGATTTTCTCTGTCAACTTTGCTCCTGCTGGCCATCTTTGAGTCTTCTACAGTGTTTCACCTTCAAATTCCACGCAAGCACCTGCTGATGAAACTAGCTGCGCTGTCAAGGAGACATGATAGGACACCTTATTTCTTTTTTCCTGTGAAGATGGCAGCAGCAAAAAAACATCCTTAGCTTTCCCATCAGTTCCCCAAAAACCTACAGGTCCATTATATCAGTCTTGTGATTAGGTGAGACAGGGAGAAGTCATACAGAGGACACGTCACAGCTGACAATTTTACCCACAATGACTTTAGTGGGGTTTATCAGCTGAATAAGCTTAAAGTCCTTCCTCAACAACATGACAAGCCATCAAAAATAAAGACCTTAAGGGTCAGAGCAGCGGTGCAGAGAATATAGATATAATAAATATTACTGGGTCCTTGACAATGTGTTGATTAGTTAAACAGAGAAGTGAAGGAATAAGACGAGTGTTTTTGTCTGTGGTTTTGTTTGAGTTATGAGTTGTATGCCAGTGAGTTAGGACTAGGGATGGGATTTTATTAATACTGATAATGATAACACGTATCCCCTGGTGAAAAACTGGTGAAAAATGTGTAATCTATACACTACTCACAACACAACAGTAGAGTTTTGTAGTCAAACAGTCGTGTTCCAAGTAGGAATCATGCAGAATACAGAAAAATATGTTAAAGCCTCACTACAAGATCATTTAAATAATGATTGTGCAGTGATTTTACTAGTTGATTGTGTAGTGAATATGTCACAACACTACAACACTACATATTTATATAGTGATCAAGCAGAGTTTTTTACTACTTCCTCCAGTAGTGAATATGTGGTAACAACACTACACAAACACTACAGATATTTTAAATAGTCAAGTAGAGTTTTTAGTAGATAATTATATCTGTGTTAAAGGAGAACTGGTAGTTCACCCCTTAATTGGCTTATTTACTATCAATTTCATGACTCCATGAAGTCTTGAATACATGGAGATTTTTTGTGTTTGTTTTTTGGCTAAGCTAATAATTTTTATTTTTTTTTTAATAATTTGATAACATTTGGTGTAGGACACAGTGAACATTCTCTTTTGAACGGTTGAAAGAGGAGCGATGAAATGACATAAATGGGATTAAATATTTTAACCACATTTTTTAAAATTATTTTTTAGTATTATTACAGCCCTCATCCAATGGGTTCAAAAGCAGTTACTCAGCAGGTGTATGTAGCAACTAAATGGGGCTAATAACATTCAAAATTGGTGATTTGAAAATAATTATTTTGAATGCTGTTGACTAAAATATGCTCTTTATTTTATTTAACCCTCTGTTGCATAGTGTTGTCATATGGCAACAATTACTTTATCTTAATTTTTCTAAAAAAAAACTGTGATATAAAATATATGTTTTACAATTAGGTGTGAAAAGGGGGCTTTTATTTTGAAGGACATACAATTTATGAGGTCAAATGACCAGGATATTCTCATGGACAGATATGCTCATGGACATGTGAGCATTATGAATCTTTCATTCAGAATTTTGGAAAATTTTCACCAACTAAAAAATTGAACTGACTAGCAAGTATTTATTTATTAACATTTAATTCAATTTTGATTATGATGTTATGTTGTTATTGATGTTTTGTGATTTCATCATGCAAATACACACAATTCCTAGTTCATACAACCTAATGGACTCCCATTGACTTATAAAGCATGAAACTATACTGAGACTATTTTTCTTAAATGTACAACTCTGGAAAAAAAAATAGAGACCACTGCATCATTTTTTTTTCCAAAATCCGTATCTCTACATGTATTCCAGCCATTCCATTCCAGCGTCTGTTGAATTCCAACACATGAACACCTCATTCTGCTTAAAAAGGAACCAGGAGTGGAATAAAGTCAACCAAGAACAATGGTAAAGACTGTGGAGAGCATGACAAGATTTTTGTTATTTTGACCATTTGTCATTTCCTGCAAATAAATGATCATTTCTATTTGGAGGGAAATGTCAGTAGTTCATATACTCAACCAAATATTTTCCTTTTGCCCAAACACATACTATAAATAGTAAAATCAGAAAAAAATGAAACTTTTGCAGTGGCCTCCATTTTCTTTAATAATATTTAGGATAACAAAACATTTAAAACATTTTTGATCATGTCTAAGTAATATTTCATGCACTAGAGGGTTAAATACAAGTGTTTGCTCTGAAGTTCGTCTGTTTTTCAGTAATGATCTAATTAGGAACTGGGACCAGAAAAGACCAGTTCTCTGTATCGTCACTATAGTTGTGACACATAAGTGGAACACATGCTATAGTGTATTTCAATAGGCTGACAGGCAGGGCAGGTAACAACAAACACACAGACAAACTTGGAATAGATCTTCAAGACAGAGAGAAAAAAAGAGCCCAAAAGAGTAGATGACAAACTTAAAGACAGAGAATAAACACACACACACACACACACACACAAACAGAAAGCAGACAGACAGACAGACAGGCTGGTCTTTTCATGGCTCATTCTGCAGGGGATCAGGGGAGGGAAACGGCCTCTCAGCAGATGGAATATTTATCACGTCTGGCTCTGGATCCGCTACCCAGTCACAGCTGAGAAACAGTGAGACGGCTGGGACAGATCCGGGCCGCAACACACACACACATACACACATGCCGCCGAGCGGATCGGGACGTGCCGTGGCTCTGCTTCCTGTGCCCATGATGGTGATGAAGGTCTTGTCACCAACCTGTCACTCCCCAGCCACTCAGCCGGCCGCGGTGCCAGACAGAGACTACACAAAACGGCCCATTAATGGATACAAGACAACACTTAGCGGCTGCCGACTACATATCTTTTCTTTTTTTTACAGATACACACGGCCCGTATAGGAACGTGTGGGCAACACTACCAGTCTTTGTTGCTGCCTGTCAGCTACTTTAAAGCTGTTCAGTGTGATGTTGGTTGACAGCCAAGACAACAAGGCTGTAAACATCCATATCATAAGTGCCTAAACAGAGCTATGCATCACTATTATTCAATTAACCCTCAATTGAATGAAATATTACTTAGATATGACTTGAATGTTTTTTATTATTTAAATAGCTAAAAAATATATATGTTAAAGTTGTAAACATAGTTTCATGCTATGAAAGTCAATAGGACTCCATTAGGTTGTATATACTACTACTGTGATTTTACATATTTGCATATTGTTGCCATATGACAACAATATTCATACAATTTCAAAAAATCAAACAACAATATCAAAACTGAATTAAATGTAAAAGTAAATAATAAATAAATAATATAAAGTTTAAAGGAATAAAGTTTACTTACTCTTACACCAGTGAGGTCAATTTTCTATTTAGTGAAAATTTTTCAAATTTCTGAATAAATGATGACCTGGTAAACAGGATATCCTGGTCATGTGACCTCATAGACTGTCCTTAAAAATTAAAGCTACCTTTTTACATCTTCACTGTGAAAACATAAATTTTATATCACTGTTTTATTTTTTTATTTTTTAGAAAAATGAAGATAAAGTAATTGGTAACATATGGAAACACTATAGAAAGTTAAAGAAATTGAGTTTGACTTGTTTGATGCTTGGAGCAACATTATGGATTAACTTCTTCACTTTTTGTCCTTTTGAAATTAACTTTAAGCAGCAGCTGAAAAAATGAGTAATAATAAAAAATGTTTTAAACATCATATATTTTTAGACCCTTTAAGTTGGTTCAGTTCAACCACTTTTTATTCCCAGACACTTGCAATGGCCTTCACTGTCTGATACTGTCACACAAGCTGCCCTTCAGTGCTGATACACACCAGCATTTCCAATGTTGTAGTGTATGTTTTCGTTCAACACTATCTATCACAAACTTTTGGCCCTCTATTGTAGTGGTTCTCAAATGGGCGTATGCGTCCCCCCGGGGGTACGTGGAGGTACAGCAGGGGGGTACATGAAGCTTTTATGAATGTTCATACACTGAATTTTCAATTCAGTATTTAATTTTATTATCCTAAAAAAAAACAGACCCCCCCCTCCCCTGACCAAGTTACCCGTTGATCCAGCATCACCTATCCGGTCTATGCTTGTTACCAACCTGTCGTTACCATGACAACACACTCGATGGAGATGTGGCTAAAGCGCAGCAGCGATTCTGCTGAAAATACAGATAAACACGTGAAAAAGAAAGTGATTAAGTGCAGTTTTCACTTTTTGATTAAGTTTTTTGTGAGCAAATCTTTATTTATAAAGTTATTAATTTATTTTGTCAACGAAATATGTATTAATTAACTTATACATTTATTTCTGTGAACATATTATAGTTACTTATGTATATATTTTTTTTTCCTACCATAACAGAGACCAATATAAATTTAGCATTTTGCATATTTGAGTTTTGACTGGTTTTATGCCTTTTTTCTACATGCAATTATTTGCAATATGAATATACTGTATTTGTCATATTCACTGATACAAGTTGTTCAGCTTTAATAAATCAGACACTGATTTTTACAGCAGTGTGTCAGGGGGTACCTGACTAAAAAATATTTCAAAGAAAAGGTTTGAGAACCATTGCTCTATTGCAGAGTGTTGCCATATATCAACAATATGCAAATATGGAAAAATACTAGTTTATACAACCTAATGGAGTCCCATTGATTTACATTGCATTAAACTATCCTGAGACTATGTTTACAACCGTTTCTTACAGATTTTTTTAATATATCTATTATTTAGGTCATTGAAAATGATAAAACCATTCAAACATTTTTACCATGTCTAAGTAATGTTTCATGGAATAGAGGGTTAATGTCATCATTTTTAAGGAGGTGGAAGTAAATATAAGACTTCCCTATTTTGAATTATTGACACTTTTGGATTTGGAGCCTCTTAAAGGGTCAGGGAGGTCAGATCCAGGTTTTGTAACATCAAGGCTGAGCCACTGTCACTGCAGAAGTGAAGTGTTTTTGAAGCATGTGTTAGTCAGCTGTTTATTAAATAGATGAGGATCCTGTTAAAAGGCTGAGACAGATGTGACCCTCTATGACAAAGCATTTTCCTTTTGCACCGTGTAATTACAGAAAACACTTTTCTTTCTATAAACACATGAATCTTTGATAGTTGAGGGGGAAAGACTGGATTTTCACAGGTTTTACTGTCTTTGAAAATAGCCAAGCTTTTTGTCTGTAGGTAAGTGAAACAATTGCAGTGCAAACCTTAGCATTTTATGTGCTACTTTCAGCTGTTTTATCTCAGTGTCTCGGGGTCAGATCAGACTTTTCATCGCCACTTTGGGAGCCAGAGCCAGGCGTAGGATTCCAACGTGGTGGCTTTAACAGACATTTGCCATCAGTGTTTTTTGTGATGAATCCAGCCTGCTGCAGATTGTTTGCCCTACGGCTGTTCTTTTCAGTGTATAGTTTAACTCAGCTGCTGAAAGGAGATAAGAAAGTTTAGCAGCTAATTTAATGATACCCTGAGGAGTTTCAGCAAGTGGATCCCACTTTTGTTTGTATTGTTGTGACAGGCATCCACAGGTGGTGAGTAGACCATTTAACCATGATACACACACACACACAGATAACTGCTGGATTTACTTACTCGTTTTATGTAACAGGTAAAGGTCCTGAATATAGAATATAAAACTTAATGTTTATTTTTATTTTACTGATGCTTTGTTTGTAGTCTGTACTTCAGATCACACAATTTTCCATTAACAACAATTCTAGAATCAGAGATTAACCCTCTACTTCATAGCCATGTGGAATCCTTTACTTTATTTTCATTTTTCTAAATAGCTTTGACATAAAATCTATGTATTTATAGTTAGGCATGACAAGGGGGCTTTTATTTTGGAAGGATATACAATTTATGAGGAGCAATGTCATTTTTTTACAGCTAGGTGTGAATAGGAGGCTTTTATTTTGAAGGATATCCTGTTTGCTCATGGACATGTCTCACAACTGAACTCACTGTAATACTCACTTCAGAATTTTTTTTTTAACAAATAAAATATAGAACTCACTATCTAGAGTAATAAGCTGTATTTATTAATTAATTTATTTATTTATTTATTAATACCTTAATTCATTAATTTTGATGATATATTTGTTTTTTTTCTAATATGCCAAAAATAGTGTTGCCATATGGCAACAATATGCAATTATATGATAATACTATATATATATATATATATATATATATATATATATATATATAAAGTAATTCATAAAAACATTCCAAACATTTTTTTTACATGTCTAAGTAATATTTCATGTAATAGAGGGTTAAGAGCTACTGGGCACCCGGACATTCCCAGATTTACCCAAATTTTGTACGTTTTAACACAATTTCATTTCCACATTCATACAATAAAAGCATGACATTTTATAGGAGAACCTGATAAAGGTTATTCCAATGCTGGGCTGCAGCATTGAAATAACCAGCAGCAAGGAGGAATGAATAGGAATCATAAAAGAAACAAACCTTATTTATTATTATTATTATTGGAATCTGATTTTCTGTGGGAAGACAACTAGTCAGTCATTTTCTATACCTGCTTATTCCTCATTAGGGTCACATGGTCTGCTGCACTCACACCTATGGACAATTTAGAGTCTCCAATTTACCTCAGCATGTTTTTGGACTGTGGGAGGAAGCTGGAGTACCTGGAGAAAACGCACACAGACACAGGGAGAACATGAAACTCCACACAGAAAGGTCCCAGACCCAAGGACCAAGGAGGTCTTGAGGGAAGACAACTACTCAATAGAAATTGACTTTTTTAGTGTTTTGCGTCTCTGCCTTTTTCTGTCTTGTCTGTATATAATACAATTAGATAAAGCAAAACACTTTCAAAAAAGTAAAAGGCTTGAAATCTACAAAATAATAATACATAATAACAATAAAATATAATAAAATGCATGCAATGTAATAGTAGATTATTACTTCCTGCCTGCTGTATATTTTGTTTAGATATTATGTTTCAACCAAGTACTGAATGACACTTTTCAAGCTTGTGAAAATAGGACATTAAAAAAAAAAAGATCTCTCAAATTTTAAGGGTGCTTCAATTCAATTTAGGGCTTTCAGCATTGCCAAAAATGAGCTTGAAATTCCTGTGATCAACAACAGTAGTTTTCTTGGAATAATCCAACATTTTTAACTGAGGAGCTGACAGTGATGTATGTTTTACTGTCTGTCTGGTGTCAGTCTCAGGCTGAAGTAGAGAATGAAGGCTAATCCAGATACTCTTGGCCTTCTGAATAACTTCTCCACTACTGTCTGTCTTTGCCTGTCAGCTTTATAGTTTCTTTCTTATGGTTTTACAGTCTATTAGCAGCAGAGACAGCAAAATACATAAAACCCCACACGGCTGTCATTGCAGCAGCCAAATAAAAATACTAAATGCTTTTTAAACTCAACCTGATGAAACGTGTTGAATGGTCCAAAGTCACTGCTCTGGACAAAATGTAGAGAACCCATCTGGAAAAAAAAGCTTTACTGCAGCACCACTGTGCTGTTTATCATTGGGCCGGAGCTGCTTTTATAGCCGAAAACTGGCACTTTTGTTTGACATCACCTTCACTGAGCGAAACAGGGCTTCACAGTCACTGATATAAAAGCATTGTTGTAAAATAGGACACAGCATTTCTTAACGTTTAGCCCATAATTTCAACTTCAGAGTGACCAAAGCTAAACGCTTGGTCTCTAAAGTGTGAAGTTTCACCTTGGCTACACAGGGAAATTAAATGTAGAGAAAGGGGGAAAAATCTGAACATTCTCCTCTGTGTGCTGGCAGCTTTAAAATCACTATTGTACTTACACTGCAAAAGATTAAACCATAACCACCAGAAAATATCTTGTCTTTGGTATGATTAATCCAAATATTGAGTAGAATTATTTTGAATCATCTCATTCCATTGGCAGATAATTTATTTATTACTTTAAGTTTTTCTTCTTGATTTTGGTTAATTTAATCTTGTTTTCTTTAAATAAGATAACATTGTTTGACTTTGTTTATCTTAAAGGTGGGGTGGGTGATTCTTTTTTGCAGCATTTTTTTAAATATTGCCTGAAAACCTTTTCACATTCCCACTGCACACACTAAAATAGAATGTTTGCAAAAAACTCGAAACATTTTGGTCTGGTCTAGAGGGTGTATTCAGAGGAAAACTCTGACCAATCAATGTACTGATCATCTTTACATTTATTGACTGTCTAATACGTCCATCAAATACCTATGCACACACCCCAACCCATCCCTTATAGAACGGCTCCCCGCTCCACCCCCCTCCCCCTCCCACTCGACCCCTCCCCCCATTTTGCGCGTTCACTGTGTCGTCGTCACTCGACCCCCCACAGCTCTGGCAATCAGGTTAGCAGACACAGCTTCGAAAGCCAACATTCAAGTTAGCTCGCACAGATATATCGTTGCAACAATGGCAGAGAAGAAGACGTCGACTGGCAGCAAAATCAAGGGGAAAACTGTTCTTGAAAAAGCAACAGCCATGCGGAAGCTAACAGAAGAACAAAACAGGACAAGAGTGGTTATCGGTATGGCTTTCCAGCGCTGGCGCCAGCTAAAAAGTGAGAAGGGGCTCCAGACGGTGAGAAAATGAAAGATGATGACAAACTTATTGTCAATCGAGTGACATAAGCATAATTCCAGCATGTTTCGCTAAGCTACCTACTCTGTCAACTACAAGGCTAAGCTAAGTCTGAGCTTGAGCTCTCGTCATGAAAGCTCTAAATACAAAAATAACACGTGAACAATACTGTGATTACCGCAATTTGATTATCGCAAATTTATGGTGACTACAACAGAAAGGTAATCCATGTCTGTGACTGTAACCTATGATGGCTGGCTAGGGACACGATACAGCAGGCTACGTACATCGTATCATTACTGCAATAACAAAGTAATTGACTGTAATTGAAAAGACTGTCTACGTTCATTACGATGTTCACAAATCTTGTGAAGACGACATTGCTTGAAGTTAGCAAAGCGGTCACTGTCTGTCATGCTATTGGCGTGAATGCTCGTGAACTCCTGTGACCCCTCGAGAGTGTGCGCGTTCATGTATCCATGAATCGTGAAGGCGTGGTTTCGAGGGGTGAGCTGAAGAGGAGGAGGCCGAGCCTTTGGGAGGAGGGGAGGGAGTGTATATTTTCAAAATCTCACTTGTGTTGAATAGCTGTAACCGTTTTTTTCCAAGATCTCCCACTCCACCTTTAATGTCTGTTTATCTCATATTCATCAACATTTTTTGAAAAACGTGTCTGCCAATTGAATAAAATGAGTCAAGATAAATCTACTCAACATTGGACTAAATATACTAAATACAAGATATTTCCCCCAGATAAGATTTCATTTTTTGCAGTGGAAGGATAGGACAGCAGGGTTGTTGAGACATTTCTCATGTCTGCAGGACTAATCATTACTCTTTTATCCCTTCTATCCCTCTGCTGTCAGACTTTGCTGTACATCAGGGCTATGTATTCATTTATCTTTACATATCTATTGTTTTTTTGTTTGTTTTAATCAAGAACATGTTTTACTTCCCTAGTGGGATTAATAAAGTTGTTTTAATTGAACAAAATTGATTTCTTCCTCCAGAATTTGAGTCTCGTGATCCATTTCCACATGTTAAGATAAGAAGAGCAGTTGAACCATGGATGTATTGTAGAACCTGGATAGACTTCAATAGTAAAAGAGAAGCCTATAAAACTGTCTCCAGGACACCTCCAGCTATAACCCTGTTAATTACTGATCTTTGTATTCTAGATTTTTAATTCATGGAGGTTTTATCTATCAAAAACCTTTCTAATTGCCAGAAGAAAAGTTCTGGAAAAGTCTCTATTCCCTTTGTGATGTCACAACTGTGTGATGTAGTGTGTCTCAAGTGAAGTGAATGACTCAATTTTTTTTTTTTTTTTTGCAATTTACACATTCCCATCACCCCGGGGCATGATGGGAGGCCCCAAAGCATCATGGGAGGTGACTCTACTGATCAGTCTCTATGGGTCGCAATAACATGGAGATAAACCTGGAAGTCGGGAACTTTTTCAGCTTATGCTGCAGGTGAACAACTAACATTGAAATTAATGGTAGCCATTTTTCAGTCAGCTATCCATTTCTATAATGTATCCATCTCTCAATTACTCTCTTAATTTTTCTAAAAGGCTGTAATATAAAATGTCATTTTTTTACAGCTAGGTGTGAATAGGAGGCTTTTATTTTGAAGGATATCCTGTTTGCTCATGGACATTTGACATGTGAACATCACTGTCTTTTATTCAGAATTTGGGAAAATTTTTCACCAAATAAAAAAACTAAACTTGAATTTAATTCAATTTTGATCTTATATTTTCTTTTCTAATATGCTAAAATAGATCTGCAAAATATGTAAATTCTTAGTGTATACAATCTAATGAAGTCCCATTGACTTACATAGATTGAAACTATCCTGTATATATATATATATATATATATATATATATATATATATATATATATATATATATATATATATAGGCCATTTTAAGTAATATAACTATTCAAAACATGTTTTACCATGTCTAAGTAATATTTCATGCAGTATAGTGTTAACATCTCTTCCTTTCCATGCTCTCACCTCCTCTTTCTTTCCCCTCCCAGCTGCTGCCTTTACTTCTCATTCCTGCAGAGCTGCAGGCTGCCAGAGGCTGCACTTCTCAGCCAAATTAGTCCAATTAGAAGGGCTCATTTGCAGCTGTTGGTGGCGGTGGTGGTGGCGGTGATGGTGGTGGTGGTGGGGGGGTGGCTCAGGTGCTCTACTTGGCTGGTAAATCTCTGTTAAACCTGCTCTCTGAATTAAATGTCTCCTGTTCCCAGCCCCCGCAGTTATCAAGATGATCATATCCAGGGCTTCCCTTCCCTTTTTTGTCCCTCTCCGGCTGCAGCTATTTCCTGCAGAAATAGGACATCTCCATGGCGGCAGCCTACCTCTACCCAGAGGCAAGGAGCACGCCGGTTGGTGAACCGAGTCTGGGCCAGCCGCTGAATTATCCATCATCCTGTCGCCGCTTTTAATTCAACGCAGTGCAGATGCCTTTAAGGGGACACGACCTGAATAAGTCGTTGTTTGTATTTTGATGTAAAGGTCAGTCTATTTACTAATGATGCATTGAGGGGATGATCGGTACTAGCCCAGCTGTCCGGGGGGTCAGAGGTGCAGGAGAGCTCTGGCAGGGCGCCCTGCTTTCAGACGGCTGGCCGCAACAACAGAGCAGTAAGCTGGTGCTGGGAAATCCCTCTGGAGTCCATGGGTCATGTGACAGATCTGAGAGCATAGCAGCAAGAAGATATAAGATATATATCTATTTTTAAATTGTGTTGATAGGCCAGGTAAAACCATACTAATGGTGAATTATTTCTGAATATTTTCAACGCATTCTGTACACATGCACTAAAGGAAGATACTGAAAAAAAAGGAGATGGGAACTGTATTGAAAAAAAAAAAACATCGAAACGCAGCATTTAGTTCCTGAGGAAAAAAGGAAAAGTTGTGGGAGTTTGGCAGTGATATTGATATTTAGTTTTGAGATTAGAGGTATTTAGCATATTTTGAGTGTTTAGTTAGTCGAATAATGTGTGTCACTGGTAAAACATCACATTGTTTTGTAAATATTGTGCCAAAAAACATCAGCATTTAGTGTAAGGATGTAAGGAGATGTAAGGAGTGGCAAAACTGTCATGTGGTGTAACCCTGACAACTTGGTACCAGATAGTTTAACTCTCTTAAAAAGGTTTTAAAATATTAAAAACACATGCTATCAACAGGTTTTATGTTTTAGGTGAATGATATATTTAAAATTCTTTTTCGATTGCAACATTTGGTATTTTATGCCAAAAAATCCCACAAAATCATTATTTTTGTAAAAAACAAAATAAAAATGATACAAATGGACTTTTAAATAACAAGAAACAAACATGAACACCCAATGTACATTTATAGAGACCTGATGAATGATTCTTAAAACTGTATTTTTCAAAAGCTTTTGACTTTCTCATCTTGCCAAATATTATTTGTCATTGACAGTTAGTTTGTTTTGTGCTAAAATTGTACATAAGTGTTGAAACATTTGTATTCTAAGTTATAAAAATGTTCTGTTGTTCATTAATTCATTCATTCATCTTCTATACCTGCTTATTCCTCAATAGGGTCACATGGTCTGCTGGAGCCAATCCCAGCACATTACAGGCGAGAGGCAGGGATACACCCCAGATGATCACCAGTCTATCATGGAACACACACACCATTCACTCACACACCTATGGTGATTTAGAGTCTCCAGTTAACCTCAGCATGTGTTTGGACTGTGGGAGGAAGCTGGAGAACCTGGAGAAAACCCACCAGACACAGAGAGAACATGAAACTCCACACAGAAAGGTCCCAGACCCAGGACCAAGGACTGGAACCTGCGACCTTCTTGCTGTGAGGAAACAGACACAATCATGAAGTTGAACACACTTAATTGGATATTTTAAACTTTTTTAACAAATAAAAAACGAAAAATTGGGGGTGCAAAATCATTCAGCCCCTTTACTTTCAGTGCAGCAAACTCTGTCCAGAAGTTCAGTGAGGATCTCTGAATGATTCAATGTTGACCTAAATGACTAACGATGATAAATGGAATCCACCTGTGTGTAATCAAGTCTCTGTATAAATGCACCTGCACTGTGATAGTCTCAGAGGTCTGTTTAAAGCGCAGAGAGCATCATGAAGAACAAGGAACACACCAGGCAGGTCCGAGATACTGTTGTGGAGAAGTTTCAAGCTGGATTTGGATACAAAAAGATTTCCCAAGCTTTAAACATCCCATGGAGCACTGTGCAAGCAATAATATTGAAATGGAAGGAGTATCAGACCACTGCAAATCTACCAAGATCTGGCTGTCCCCTTAAACTTTCAGCTCATACAAGGAGAAGACTGATCAGAGATGCAGCCAAGAGGCCCATGATCACTCTGGATGAACTGCAGAGGTCTACAGCTGAGGTGGGAGAATCTGTCCATAGGACAACAATCAGTCGTATACTGCACAAATCTGGCCTTTATGGAAGATTGGCAAGAAGGAAGCCATTTCTTAAAGATATCCATAAAAAGTGTTGTTTAACGTTTGCCACAAGCCACCTGGGAGACACACCAAACATGCGGAAGAAGGTGCTCTGGTCAGATGAGACCAAAATCGAACTTTTTGGCAACAATGCAAGACGTTATGTTTGGCGTAAAAGCAGCACAGCTCATCACCCTCAACACACCATCCCCACTGTCAAACATGGTGGTGGCAGCATCATGGTTTGGGCCTGCTTTTCTTCAGCAGGGACAGGGAAGATGGTTAAAATTGATGGGAAGATGGATGGAGCCAAATACAGAACCATTCTGGAAGAAAACCTGATGGAGTCCGCGAAAGACCTGAGACTGGGACGGAGACATTGTCTTCCAACAAGACAATGATCCAAAACATAAAGCAAAAGCTACAATGGAATGGTTCACCAAAAAACATCAAGGTGTTAGAATGGCCAAGTCAAAGTCCAGACCTCAGTCCAATTGAGAATCTGTGGAAAGAACTGAAAACTGCTGTTCACAAATGCTCTCCATCCAACCTCACTGAGCTTGAGCTGTTTTGCAAGGAGGAATGGGCAAAAATATCAGTTTTTCGATGTGCAAAACTGATAGACATACCCCAAGCGACTTGCAGCTGTAATCGCAGCAAAAGGTGGCGCTACAAAGTATTAACTCAATGGGGCTGAATGATTTTGCACGCCCAATTTTTCGTTTATTTGTAAAAGTTTAAAATATCCAATAAAGTGTGTTCCACTTCATGATTGTGTCCCACTTGTTGTTGGTTCTTCACAAGAAATTACAGTTTTATATCTTTATGTTTGAAGCCTGATATGTGGCAAAAGGTCACAAAGTTCAAGGGAGCCAAATAGTTTCGCAAGCCACTGTATTTGTATATATATTTTCTACTCCTCTGCATAGTGTTTCCATATGGCAGAAATTACTTTGGCTTATTTTTTTTTAAAAAGCTGTGATATAAAATCTTTGTTTTACAGTTGGGTGTAAAAAGGGGGCTTTTATTTTTGAAGAACATACAATTTATGCGGTCACATGACCAGGATATCCTGTTTGCTCTTGGATATTTGACATGGAAGAATCACTGTCACTGTCCTTTTATTCCAGAATTTTAAAAAGTTTTCACCAAATAAAGAATTTTACTTGAATTTATTTAAAGGGTTAATATAGTATGTCAAAATGGAAAAAATGTGTGTAAATTAAAACATGTTAGGATGTACTGGGGGGAAAAAAAAAAAAAACTTTACCAAGCAAGGTAAAGTAAGCAGTTTATAAGGTGAAATATAAAATTAAAAATGAAGTTATAGCCATTTGTAGCCCTGACTCCAGAGGCTTAAAACATGTTTCTGTTTAGCGCAGCACAAAAAGAACACACAGACCTGAAGGTGTGACTCCCCACAGCCACCCACCACTCTAAAATCAATACTTTAATTGTAACAAAAGACTCTCCAGCAGTCCTCCTGAGATGAGATGAAAATAACGAGCACTGCTCAATATTTGATGCCTGTGCACATATGTGCTGCTGTATGTTATACTTATGAAGTATGCATGAATATAAATCAAGATCTCTGCACACTGTGTTTCATGAATATTTTAATTGCCTTCATGATCATGTGTGTGCGTATAAGTAAGGATCCCAAGGATTCCTGTGTGCTCCCCTTGTGTAATCACAGGCGAGATGAGCTGATGTGAAGGGATGGAGATTACAATAGAGGAGCTGAGGCATCAGGTACAAGTTAACAAGGCCAGTGGTGCTAGATAAGCAGAACGTGCAGCGTTACTCCTCCTCCAGGGGAAGCTGCTCCTCACACCAGCAGCAACAACCGCAGGATGTTTAAAGCAGACTGACAGGTGTATGCCAGGCATCTTTATCTAACACCTGTATGTGCTCCGGCACAGATGTAGAAAAGGATTCAGTGGAAAACCAATCAACAGGGATTGCAGGTTGTGTATATGTATAATGCATATGAATGTATACTTTTCAGTAAAAATACTCATCTCTCTGTCCACATATTTCTTCCTGTAAAGGTATGAATCCAAAATATCATATTAAAGAAAAATTAAAGATTAGAAATTTTAATCTGTCATGTTATTGTGGTTAATCTTCAATTGCATAGTATTGTCATATGGCAACAATTACTTCATCTTAATTTTTCTAAAAAGATGTGATATAAAAATTTATGTTTTTACAGTTAGTGTGAGAGGGGGGTTTTATTTTGAGGGACAAACAATTTATGAGGTCACATGACCAGGATATCCTGTTTACTCATGGACATTTGACATCACTGTCTCATGCACTCATATAGTTATCATAAGACAGACATGAATGTATGAATGTAGAAGGCACGTCAAATCTTGCATCTGGACTTTTGTTGCTCTGTAAATTGAAGAGAACTGAGCATGGATCTGTAATAAAGAGCCAAGTTGCTTGTGAACATGGAAAATATAAAGTCATTTTAGGATTAAAACAAATTCTAGCTACACATCCCCTCCTCCTACTGCTACTGCTGGAGCGATCGGAAGAAATGTTGGTAACATTGTGAATGCAACAATATGATAACAATCTAAGCCTGACGGGGGAAAAAAATTATGTTTATAGAGAACAAACAAAGCAGTGCAATGGTGCCTCTGCTGCCCTGTGTTTATAACATATTACTGTGAATTGGGATGGTACTTCTTGCTCAATACTGGATCAAATATAGAGATTTCTTCTCAGATTACTTTAATGGACATTCAGATTTAGAAAAAACAGGTTAAAAAATGCCCAAATTCAATTTTAATTTAGAATATAGGAGAATTACAGGCTAAATATACATAAAAGTACTAAGGTAAAAGTATGTGTGTTGTGACTTATATGGTATGGGTGACACGGTCATGAGCATCGGGTAGCGCTATTGTTTATTTAGAACCTGCGGTTATTTTTTAAAGTGTACACATGCACCTGGGTGGGCCCAGTGATTATTGAAACAATGACTTGGTATTTTACAGTAAATCAATATTGGAAACATTGATAAATTTCCCAGGACTGTAGCCCACTATCAGTAGTTGAAGATAAGGTAAAAGGTCAAATTTATTTATATAAAGTAAAGTTGCTTTTAGGGCAAATATTGTTATGCGATTCATTTAGATTAATTAATTACAAAACAGGCGACACAGTGGAGCAGTGGTTAGCTCTGTTTCCTCACAGCAAGAAGGTCACAGGTTCCAGTCCTTGGTCTGGACCTTTCTGTGTGGAGTTTCATGTTCTCTCTGTGTCTGGTGGGTTTTCTCCAGGTTCTCCAGCTTCTTCCCACAGTCCAAAAACACACTCTTAGAAATTCCCCCCGTTAAAAAACAGTAAACAACTGGCAGTAGGGTTGCCAGGAAGTAGCTGTAAAATTAACAGTATGTTGCTGTTGCTGAAATTTACAACTTGCTACTGTTTTCATAAATACAGCAAAGAGCTGTAATTTTAAACCTTATTTTAACAGTAAATTGCTGTTGAAATAATTGACAGTAAAAAAAAAACATTTTATTTTATTTGAATTTGAATTTTATTTGAATTTGAAACTGCAACTTAAAATATCAAGACAAATAATATAACTTCAAAGTGTCCTTTCAAAACATTTTATTGACATTCAACATGCACACATGTATGTATCAAGTTTGGCTACAAAGCTCAAACATGGCAAACAATGCCTAACTTTCTCCAAAAAATAAAATAAAAAAATAAATAATTAAAAATCCAATTATATTAGTTATGAAATGTTAGAAAACCACTTGGTGAATTAAAAGAAACACATTGGTGGCTCATCTAAACATAAAAAGAAAAATAAAAGTTCATACATACCATGTGTATCAACTGAGGAGTTCTCAATAATTTGAGAACAAAGTTTTACTGTACCTCCCTTTGAATTTCTTTGCCAAACAGGAAGGATTCTCTAAAGGGAAAAGACATTAAAACAAAGGCAAAACATACATTAACCAACTGATTATCAGTTTCACATTCTAGAAAGATTCAATCAGCTATTTTTTGCAATCTTTAACAAATTCCAGACCTCCCCAAATCAGGTGACACTTTTTTTTTTATAAAGTTCACATACAGACAGACTGACAGTTCACAGACCGACTCGGCGCTCGGCGTTCTGAACCCTTAATTTACAAGGCTGTGGGCATCGCGTAAAATTTATGCTGCTAAATGACCATTTTTTGGACCTTGCCACCTTCTGTTAATGTTTCAATAATATGTACTCATATAACAGCTCAATATTCCAATTAGAGATTAGCAAGTGTTAAAAGTGAGATAATGTTAGCTAGCAAAGAATTTACTCACTCTGAGTGTCATATTTAACTATAGGAATTGCTCTTCTTCCAAATGACTCCAAACTTAGTAAGTAATGGTTGTTGCTTGCTCTAACTAACAAAACAGTGAGGCACTCACCTGTTGATTGAAAGGATGGATGGAGATAGGGAGCAAGTTGCTTCGTTCCTTCCTTCAAGCATGTGCTCACTGCTTAAATCTTTTTTTCCCAAAATGCAATGCAAATATTACAAGACCTTACTGTTTTCTTTACGTGGACCAATAATACAGTAACATAACATTCTAAACTGTTTGTTATACTGTTTTGTCTGTTATTATACAGGATTGTCCTGTATATAAATATAACAGGATCTTGCTGTTGATATTTTCTTGTAAATTTACAGCAATTTGTTAGAGTGCATGCTGAGGTTAATTGGAGACTAAATCACCATAGGTGTGAGTGTGTGAGTGAATGGTGTGTGTGCTCCATGATTGGCTGGTGATCATCTGGGGTGTTTCCCTGCCTCTCACCTGTAATGTGCTGGGATTGGCTCCAGCAGACCATGTGACCCTAATATAGAAGATGAATGAATGAATAATTTCTAAACCTGTAATTAATTTGATTATTTTTAATCAACCCCTAGTAAAATATCAATCTGAAAACTGTAAAATAAATGAAGCAGAGTAAAAAAAAAAAACCTGAATATTTCCCTTGAAGTTAATGGAGCGGAAGTATGAAGTAGCAAAAAAATACTCAAGCAAAGTACCTTACGATTGTGCTTAAGTAGACTAAATGTATTTAGTTACTTTCCACCACTGGTGATGTGCATGCTTCTATCTCAAACAGATCTACTGCACATAAGCTGGCCAGGCTCTGAAGTGAGAGAGATAACCTTGAACAGGGGCATGCTCGTCTGATAACAGAACAGGGGATATTCATTAAAACAGCAAACACATACCCTGTGACTCCAACAATCTAGAATCAATCAATTATCATCAATTAGATGTATTAAGAAAAGAAAATCAAATGCTAATCGCTAATCACTGCATTGGAGCAAAATGATTTGTTAGAATATTTAGTAACATGATAATTATATCTATCTATATCTATTATATAATTATAATTTTCTTTTCATACAGTAGACTTCTAGACTTCATCTTCTTATTTGGTACAACTTTGATTAAAGAAAATTATTAATGTGAGCTTTAAACCTTTTCTCTTTATTCCTGTATAAACACCTACTGTACAGACAAACCAAAACACACAGTGCCAGTCTTTATTAAATGGGCACCTCAAGGAAGCATTCCTTGAGGTGCACCATGGAAGCATTCTTCACAGTTCCTGTGTGCTCAGACAGAACATTCTTTCCATTTTCTGCATGTGTGCTCAGATGTACAAAGTCAATCTGCTTAATAAAGGAACAGGGATGTGAGAAAGAACAGAAATGGCATTTGTGTGGTTAGATCTAAGTTCAAACATGAACCCACAGACATGGTGGGTATGTCCCTTGCTAGTTAGCTTACAGCTTAAGTACAGTTGGTATATATAGCCGGCTGGTGAAAGGTGGAAAGTTTGTTTGGTTTCTGTCAGAACAAGAAAGAATAAGAAACACAAAGAGTTATACAATACATCAAACTGTGTTGTGTCCTGCAGAAAAATCTATCCTGAATATTGAGTTCTTCCATTAACTTTTAATGCTGTTGCTATCCAACAGTGTCAGGCATTGGGAGTGCTGTTCTATATGATCCTCAGCCCTGATAATGCATCACAGATGATCTAAATACACCTGCCAATAGTAAATTCTGCCTTTTCTTTGGAGCTGTCTTTAGAACAAGATGTGTAATTTGGCAATGTAGCAATTTCTGTCTTAATAGCAGGTTCCGCATGTAAGAGATCCATATCAACAACCTGCTGCTATGTGTGTGTATGTGTGTGTATATCCTGACAGCTCTGAATGTGACTTTTAAAAAAGGTGACTTAAAAATTACCGCCTCCTCAAAGATTTTTCTTTCCTTTGTTCATTGTTAGTTGCTTAGTGACACTGTTATCGTGAGTTTAACCCTGGTAACTCCAACCACACTGTGTATCTAATGTAATATTATTCCCTCTATGGGATTAGCAAAAAGACAGCAGTGAGGCTTCCTTCTGTTCCACTGATGTCGTGCTCCTCGCTCTAGCAGAGATTCACTCTAACATAATACACCTCTTCTTTGTGTGATTTGGAATGAAGTCAAGTCAAGAAACTGGCCTTGGCTGCAGTCACTTTGGGACTTTGCTATGAGCAGGATGCATTCACAGCTGCATTTGCCAACAAGGACCACACAGACATACAAATAGACATGTCCAGTATGTCTGTGACTTTGACTGAAGGAAAACAGCTCACACTCTTGACATCTCATGTAGAAAATGTCCTTAAAAGGCAGCATATGCTTGCTAATTAGTGTTGATGGCCCCAGTAACTATGCAGGCAGTATGCTACCTAACATCTGGCACTGTAAATATGCTACTGTATGTAGACCTGTTTGGAAACGCCAGAGCGAGGCACAATTTTGTTAATGTCACGTTGGCACATTTATTTTTTGACATCACAGCTTTCATCAGAGTTTAAGGTTCTAATCGCTGCTGTAACACAAGTACAAAAAAAAAAAAAAAACTGTTGAGGGTGAAAACCATGACTAAAACGTGATGAATTGGTCTGGAAGTTCATGTTCTCGTGTTTTACGTGTTCATTTTTGGGGGTTGACATTATTCAGGATCCTAGCAGCCTGAGGGTAGAAATTCTTCCTGAACAACTCAGAGTTGACCTGGCATATGCACCACCTTCTTCCTGTCTCAGATGGGATAAAAGGCCATTGTTGGGATGGTTAATGATTCACCGAGCCTTATCCCAGATACAAATACAAAACCAATCTTTGCAGGACCATGCTGTCCTGCTTGGTGCTGTTTATTTGCAAAGCAGTGATATTTCCCTCAGGATGCAGGACTTCCCACACGTTGACTATTGTGTGGCGCTGCACCAAGGAATGAAAACTGAACGCCACAAATTGAATACACCTCATGATTCTGTCGTTCTCACTCATACACACAGAGAGGGAGAGCGAGTTAGATCAACAGCAGTACACATGTCAACCCCCTCACACTCAACTCATAGCATTTAATAGTTATATAAGGATAAGTTTCTTTTCTAGAACTTCAGTTGAAAAAAAAAAACAACTTAAGTTTTGTTTATGTGAATAACCTCTTCTTAGCTGGAATCAAATTTACAGTGCATAATATGGGTGGAAGAGAAGGGAAAACACAAAGGAAGAGAATGAAGAAGAAAGGAAAATGAAAAGCAGAAGAAGAAGAGGAGGAAGAGGAAAATAGCAAAGGAGGAGTAGAAGGTGGAGGAGTGTGTTGACATCAGACGAAAAGAAAAATCAGATGGGTGCAGACTGTGAATTTCTCTCCAACATCAGGACAAAGATTCAGTCAATGGTGACGTCAGGAGAATCTCAACATTGATAGCTGTCACGGCACAAGAATTCACCTGCAAAGTTCAATATTTTCAACTCAACATGATGGAAACGATGGATGCAAAAAGGCGACTTTCCACAGACAAAAGGCAATTTTACCTCCTTGCATCTATCGCTTTCAGCGAAAATTTGCGTCCAGTCGCAGACTGTGACTTTATATGTGATCTTGTTGGGCGACGGCATGGAATCACATCCAGTGTGAACACGGCTATAGGGTGGTGTGGAGGGTGTTGGGACAGTTGACAAACTGTTGTGCATCAGAATATTTTACTTAGTAATTTTACTTAGTTCAAACCAAGAAGTAATACACCTGATTCTAATGAAGGTCCTTAGGAAGGGCTCTAGTGGTTTATTAGTATAAACAGGTGTGTTACTGCTTGGTTGAAACAAAAACCTGCAGCCACACCGGCCCTCCAGGACCAGGATTGGTGACCCCTGCACTAGGTGATAGTCAATCAAGCAGGATGGGTTGTTTTTTGGGCACAAGAACGATGGTGGACTCCTTGAAGGGTGATTGTGATCACAGGTGCTAGTTGGTCAGCATATTGTTGCCGTCTGGTCCTGCTGTTTTCTTAGTGTTCATATATTGGAAAGCACCCCTAACATCATGTTCAGAAAGGGTAAAAGGGTGTATAGATCATATGCCTAATGCACTTGACGAGGGGGTACTAGGCTCGCTGTGGTATAATCATCCATGTTGCACTAAGTTCTAGGCTGCAGTGTGTGTGTTCATGGCATCCAATATAAATCCTGTGATCTGTGGTTTGTGGAATGGTTTAAATGTAGTTATGGGTACAGTTGCTTTTGTTGTTTCACAACATACATTCCAGTTTATTTTGGGATTATTATGACACTGTTTGAAAAAGCAAAACAATTAACACATATAAAGGATGAGCTATTCAATGTTTTGTTTTTCTTTTTTTTTAATCTTACCACAGCACTTAAGCACTCTGGAGGGGATTACTGCATTGCAAGCCTTATTTTAAGGTTGTGATTACATTTTCAGGGCAAAAATCACATTATGAAGAGTGACTCAGGGAAAAGCCTTGTCCCTGATGTACCAGGCAATGATGCTGTTGAACTCT
Source organism: Lepturacanthus savala (assembly GCA_030544235.1). Classification (NCBI taxonomy): domain Eukaryota; kingdom Metazoa; phylum Chordata; class Actinopteri; order Scombriformes; family Trichiuridae; genus Lepturacanthus; species Lepturacanthus savala. Next base: position 28,723,252 of record CM060469.1, read on the forward strand.
GAACATTTCTTAGCCGTCTGGCTGTAGAAATGTGTAATATTCTGTTAGGAAAGTGTTTATCTATGGTGAAACACCAAGCTGGTCACACATCTACCTGCCTGCTGGAGTTCTATTCTTTATCTTTTTCTGAGATCCTACAGTATCCCACACCCACACACCACAGTATCCACACACCTATACAGCAATGGCCATGTATCTATCCATCCATCCATCCATCCATCCATCCATCCATCCATCCATTTTACTCTCTTGGCTTGTGTGATATGCTGCTCAGTCATAATAAGTCCGCCCTCAAATGCAAGGCGAGTCCTTTATCTCAATCAACCCTTCTCCACTTCACTACCACAGATATCTCCAGACCTCCTCCGGGCCTCCTCCATAAAATTAGATCCTTTATCTTTTCACCCCCCACCTACACAACCATTCAATGACCCACATTCAGATGGTCAGCCTTCGCTTTCAGTTCAGCCTGAAGTTGAATCAAGAATGGTGGATAAACTTATTATTGCTATCTGTGGGCACCCAGAGCTATATGATATGATTTCGTATTTAAACAGAGAGAACAAAAAGGAAGGCGCTTGAGGAAAAGTAAGCAAAGTAAAATTGGTTTTGAAATCTGGTAAATTCTGAAAATGTGTCTGTTACTTGAGTCTGGCTGTTGGTTGTATTTTACTATGAACCAAGTTAGTATGAGCATTAGCCCACTCCTGAATTTCTGTCTGGCTTGTAACTGATTTAGATTAAACATTTAAGGTTCAGTTGTATTTCTTGCCAGAAAAGAAGATACATGCTGCTAGAGGGGAAGAGCAATGAAATTCACAAGATGGATTGGTATATATATATATATATATATATATATATATATATATATATATATTGTTATATATATATATTGTTATATGTTTGGATTCCATTGTATCTGGGACTTTCACAGCAGATACAAGTCATAGTGTCTGTTTCTTCCATGGTTGAACAGGTTACTTTCCAATTAGTTCCATGAACAGACTAACCTGGATAACACCAGACCTCATATCAATGTACATTGATATTCGATCTGTTCATTAGTAGTGGAGGCGTGGTTTATGAAGGGGTGCTATGGATATCTGCCAATCGTATCAAACATACTCAGTGACAATTAATTAATATCATTCTTTTTGGTTACACCATTTGACATGTTTTTTTTTTGTTTGTTTGTTTTTTTTATTTTCTCATCTTGCCAAACATTATTTGTCACTGACACTACTGCAGCTGATAATTGGGCTAGACAATACATGTTTCCCAGAAGTGACAGCTCTCTGGATGATTCCAAGCTGATTATATCAAGGGAAAGCTGCAAAATAATTAAAAACTGACATACATATGATGCACCACACAGACAAGTGGAAACACATAACACAAACACAACAGGATGAAAAAAAAACAATGGTAAGAGTCTTATGAAAGTAATGGAGAAGGGATTTGTGGGTGAGGCGGGTTTGGGAGACTGAAGGACTCCAAATTTCTGATATAATGGGGGAGTGTTTCCAGGGGAGGCTCTGTCCCCCCTCACAACAGTGACATTTGGACTTAGTAGTGGACAAAAGGTCAGCTGAGGTGGATCTGAGAGACCAAGAGGCTAGGAAGGAGGTGGGGGAATTTGAAGGGCTTTTTAGGTGATGACAAGGTATTTGATCTGGTAAGAGACTACAAGCCAGTGTGTTCTGCCCTTTGGACTAAGACCAGTTTTCTACAGTGGCCTCTGAGCTCATCAAGGATATGTATAAAAGGAAACTCAACAACTGGATTGCTGTATCCTACATTGCTGACATTCTCCAGACTACATTATTAAATTCCTCACTGAAGGGGAGTATCAATTCCTGAAGGAATACTGCAGTTGTGGAACCACTCACTGTGGCGTTGGACATGTTGAGTTAATTAATCTAGTAGCAATGTGTTCAGTTTCCACATAGAAGTGCTATGCCAATATTCTAAATTTCACCCTAAATTAAGCTGTGAAAGAATGCAACTGCGTGTCTGATTATCCAGTCGATTCTGTAACAGCATGGCTGTCTCTCTCTCAGTCTGTTTCACCATTCACCTGTCAAATCCTTCCATAGAGTGCTTTTTTCCTTCAATTAATTTCTATGAACACTTACATTAGAATAAAGCCTCCTATGGTGCTCCTCTCTTTATTATTATTATTAGCCTGTAAAAATATCCTGCAGTTAACCCTCATAAACGGTGAAATCAGACCATTTTAAAGTTTTTGTTTCTTAAAAATGTGGTTAATTTGATCAGATTCACCTAAGATTGAATGACTTTATCCATGAAGAGGATTTCAGCAAACAAAACACAAACAAAATAATTTTATTATTTAAATATGTGTTTTGTGTTTTATTCAACATTTGTAGACTCTTGGTGTTCAAAAGAAACCAGTCAATAGAAATTAATGCGGGAAACCAGAATTAATGTGAGAGAATGAACTCTGGTACAGCTACACTTGTCAAATAGACACACACACACGCACACACACACACACACACACACACACACACACACACACACACACACACACACACACACACACACACACACACACACACCAAATTTTTTAAAAAACAAATGTCCTTGGTAACTTTGACCCAAAGTAGTAAACAGTAGACTCTGTTTCATCTGATTAATCCAGAAACTGTGTTTTTTAGAACTCCAATTCCAGATGATAAGATAAAGATAAATTCAGATCAATGAGACATACAGGCCATAAATAACAAATACAAGTTCTAAACTTTATGTATTATTGCAGTTTTTATGATGAGTCTTAATGGAACAACAACACCACATTGATTAACATGAAATGAACACAACATGAGGGTTAATCAAAGCCAAGGATGAACACATTTCATTTTGGGGTGGATCCCACTTGTGAAATTTACATGATTGTTTTAGTTGCTTCTACCTAACCCTCTATTGTATAGTGTTGCTGTGATATAGAATATAATATAGAATCTATGTTTTACAGTTAGGCATGAAAAGGGGCTTTTTTTTGGAAGGACATGCAATTTATGAGGTCACATGACCAGGATATCCTGTTTGCTTATGGACATTTGACATGTGAGCATCATTGTCTCACAACCGAAAGTTGCTTTTTATTCAGAATTTTGGAAAATAATAAAAAAAGAGTAATTAAACGTTATTATTATTATTATTATTATTATTATTATTAGTAGTAGTAGTAGTAGTAGTAGTAGTAGTAGTAGTAGTAGTATACATTTAATTCCATTTTGATGTTATTCATTTTTTTTGTCTAATATGCTACAAAAGATCTGTTGCCATATTGCATCAATATGCAAATATGTAAAATTCCTAGTGTATACAACCTAATAGAGTCCCATTGACTTACATAGCATGAAACTATCCTGAGACTATTTTTACAACTTTTCTCATATATTTGTTTTAAAATATATCTATTATTTAGGCATTTTCAAGTACTAAAGTATTCAAAACATTTTTTATCATGTCTAATTAATATTTTCATGCAATAAAGGGTTAAGGTTAAATGTACTGGTTGCCAGAGTAACAACACCAACTGAAAATCCCAATGCGATTTTCTGTTTGGTCTATTTTTGTTGAATCCAAAAACATAAACAAAAACATTTAACCTCATATTTTATATAATGATCAGTGTTAATAATTATCTAAATGACTGCTCATTCATTTCCTATTTGACTTGTAATGTAACTGTACAAACATTAGCCGTTGGATCCGTACATTCAGTAAATAACATAATAAAATAAGAGTAACATGTTGCTCTCCACACGGGAGGCACACTGTTCTTCTGAGAGTTTCAGGCAGATAATTGGGACCTTTTCCCAGGTGATTACCATTCAGAGAGCGTTAGGATCAAAGTGAGGGTGCCCTGCCAGCTGAGGAGAGAGGGCATGGCTGCCTTTAGTAATCTGTCCAGATAAAACGCTCTCCCTGTGTGCCTTTTCCGCAGGGCTCCAACCGTCCCATTCCTTACTTGACTGTTCCTGCTGTCACTGAGAGGCAAACTTTGGGTTACACTTGCCAATTCGATTCGATCCCAAAGATTGGACGCGAATCACATATGTGCCTGAATTTCATCTTTAATCTGAATCAATTCACTGGCAAGTAAAAATAAATGTGGTGCAGGGATTGTCCTTCAAGGATAGGAATCCCATTTCATGAGAGACACTCATCACTGCACAAAAAATATTGAGAAATTAAGGACGGGTAAAAGTGAACTAATCTGATTAGAGACCCTCTATCATATAGTGTTGCCATATGGCAACAATTACTTTTATTACTTTACTTATTACTTTTTTCTAAAAAGCTGTGATATAAAATCTTTGGTTTTACAGTAGGTGTGAAAATGGGGATTTTTAAAGGATATACAGATTATGAGGTCACATGACCAGGATATCCTGTTTGCTAGTCCCTGGATATTTGACATGTGAGCATCATTGTCTCAAAATCGAAGGTTGTCTTATTCAGATTTTTATTTATTTTTTTTTTTTTAAATAATTTTGATGTTATTTGTTTTGTTTGTTTTTTTTCAAATATACTAAAACATATTTGTTGCCATATGGCAAGAATATGCAAATATGTAAAATTCCTATTGTAAACAACCTAATGGAGTCCCATTGACTTACATAGCATGAAACTATCCCGAGACTATGGTCACAACTTTTTCAATTTTAATTTTAAGTAATAAAAATATTACAAAACAATTTTTACCATATCTTAGCAATATTTCATGCAATAGAGGGTTAAGATAACTAGGGCTGACCAAAAAAATCAATGCTTCGATGCTTCACTCTTTAAACATCATGAATGTCTGAATCTTGAATTATAAACAATGAAAGGTAATCTAATGATAGCGGCATTTCCCACGATCCCATACTATGCCGGGACATCATCGGCTCAATCTTTCTCATTGATCAGTGAGAGAGCCCCCTAATGGCTGAAAATTACATGTGTATTTAAAAACTTTGAAAACAGCCTTTGCTAATGCAAAACAGCCTTTGCTAATGCAAAGTGAGATTAATGTCAAAAAGCCTATTCAACCTCATTATTTGGCTGTTTTATAGATACAAGGAGCATTTTGCATGGTAATTAAAGTCACATGGAGGTCATATCTCTAAGGGAAGTCTGAACCTGCTATTATCACATAATAAACATTATTTAAAGCATGCAATTGCCATGTTTTCCAGTTACAGCTCTAATGGGGCCCTTATTAACCCTCTACAACATGAAATATTACTGGTGGTAAATGGTTTGAATTTGTTTATTACTTAAAATGGCCTAAATGAAAGATATATTAAAAAATAAATTAATAAGAAAAATAAATGTAAGCACATCTCAGCATAGTTTCATGCTATGAAAGTCAATGGGACTCCATTAGATTGCAAGCACTAGGAATTGTCCATATTTGAATATTGTTGCCATAAGGCAACAAATCTTGTTTGGCAGATAAGAAAAAAAACATCAGAATTAAGTAAATAAATTAATCAGGTTTACTTACCCTGATAGTTAATTTTTTTTATTTGGTAAAAATGTTCCAAAATTCTGAATAAAAGACAACCTTTGGATGTGAGACAATGACGCTCACATGTAAAATGTAAGTAAACAGAATATCCTGGATCATGTGACCTCATGAATTTTAAATCCTTCAAAATTAAACGCCTCCTTTTCATGTAAAACCATAGATTTTATAGCACAGCTTTTTAGGAAAAGGAGCTGCCACCTTATCACGGTGGAGGGGTTTGCGTGTCCCAATGATCCCAGGAGCTATGTTGTCGGGGCTTATGCCCCTGGTAGGGTCACCCATGGCAATCAGGTCCTGGGGGAGGGACCAGACGAAGAGCGGCTCAAAACCCTCTGATGATGAAGAAAAACATTGGGCCAGCGTTAACCCTGCCCGGGTGTGGGTTACCGGGGCCCCCCTCTGGAGCCAGGCCTGGGGGAGGGGCTCGGGTGCGAGCGCCTGGTGGCCGGACCTTTGCCCATGGGGCCCGGCCGGGCTTAGCCCAAAGCGGTGACGTGGGCCCCCCTCCCCATGGACTCACCACCCGTGGGGGGGGCCACAGGGGGACGATGTGGAGAGAGTTGGGCGGCAGTCGGAGGCGGGGACCCTGGCGGTCCGACCCCCGGCTGCAGAAACTGGCTCTGGGGACATGGAACGTCACCTCTCTGGCGGGGAAAGAGCCTGAGCTGGTGCGTGAGGTTGAGAGGTACCGACTAGACATAGTCGGGCTCGCCTCGACGCACAGTGTGGGCTCCGGAACCAGTTTCCTCGAGAGGGGTTGGATTCTCTACCACTCTGGAGTTGCCCCAGGTGAGAGGTGCAGAGCTGGGGTGGGAATGCTTGTTTCCCCCCAGCTCGGTGCCTGTACATTGGGGTTCGCCCCGGTGGATGAGAGGGTAGCCTCCCTCTGCCTTCGGGTGGGGGGACGGGTCCTGACTGTCGTTTGTGCCTATGCGCCAAATGACAGTTCGGAGTACCCACCCTTCTTGGAGTCCTTGGATAGGGTGCTGGAGGGCGCCCCTTCTGGGGACTCCCTCGTCCTCCTGGGGGACTTCAATGCTCATGTGGGCAATGACAGTGTGACCTGGAGAGGCGTGATTGGGAGGAACGGCCCCCCTGATCTGAACCCGAATGGTGTTTCGTTGTTTGACTTCTGTGCTCGTCATGGATTGTCCATAACGAACACCATGTTCAGGCATAGGGGTGTCCATATGTGCACTTGGCACCAGGACACCCTTGGCCGCAGTTCGATGATCGACTTTGTTGTTGTGTCGTCGGACTTGCGGCCTAATGTCCTGGACACTCGGGTGAAGAGAGGGGCGGAGCTGTCAACTGATCACCACCTGGTAGTGAGTTGGCTCCGATGGTGGGGGAAGAGGCCGGTCAGACCTGGCAGACCCAAACGTTCTGTGAGGGTTTGCTGGGAACGTCTGGACGAATCTCCTGTCAGAAGGAGCTTCAACTCGCACCTCCGGGAGAGCTTCACTCAGGTCCCGGGGGAGGCGGGGGACATTGAGTCCGAGTGGACCTTGTTCCGCGCCTCTATTGTTGAGGCGGCTGATCGGAGCTGTGGCCGTAAGGTCGTCGGTGCCTGTCGTGGCGGCAGTCCCCGAACCCGCTGGTGGACACCGGCGGTAAGGGATGCCGTCAAGCTAAAGAAGGATACCTACAGAACCTTCTTGGCCTGTGGGTCTCCTGAAGCAGCTGACGGGTATCGGCGTGCTAAGCGGATCGCAGCCTCGGTGGTCGCCGAGGCAAAAACTCGAGTGTGGGAGGAGTTCGGTGAAGCCATGGAGAAAGACTCGAGAAAGTTCTGGACCACCATTCGGCGTCTCAGGAGGGGAAAGCGGCGCACCGTTGACACTGTGTTCAGTGGGGATGGGGTGCTGCTGACCTCGACTCGGGACGTCCTGGATCGGTGGGGGGAATACTTTGAAGACCTCCTTAATCCCACCAGCACGTCTTCTGTTGAAGAGGCAGAGTCTGGGGGACCAGTGGTGGACTCGCCTATCTCTGGGGCTGAGATCGCAGAGGTAGTCAAAAAGCTCCTCGCTGGCAAGTCCCCGGGGGTGGATGAGATTCGCCCGTTCCTCAAGGCTGTTGTAGGGCTGTCTTGGTTGACACGTCTCTGCAACATTGCATGGACATCGGGGGCAGTGCCTCTGGACTGGCAAACTGGGGTGGTGGTTCCCCTTTATAAAAAGGGGGACCAGGGGGTGTGTTCCAACTATAGAGGGATCACACTCCTCAGCCTCCCTGGGAAAGTCTATTCGGGGGTACTGGAGAGGAGGGTCCGTAAGATAGTCGAACCTCGGATTCAGGAGGAGCAGTGTGGTTTTCGTCCTGGTCGTGGAACTGTGGACCAGCTCTATACCCTTAGCAGGGTGCTCGAGGGTGCGTGGGAGTTCGCCCAACCAGTCTACATGTGTTTTGTGGATCTGGAGAAGGCGTTCGACCGTGTCCCTCGGGCAGTCCTGTGGGGGGTGCTCCGGGAGTATGGGGTCCCGGACCCGTTGACATGGGCTGTCCGGTCCCTGTACTCTCGGTGCCAGAGCTCGGTCCGCATTGCCGATAATAAGACGAACTTGTTTCCAGTGGGGGTTGGACTCCGTCAGGGCTGCCCTTTGTCACCGATTCTGTTCATAACTTTTATGGACGGAATCTAGGCGCAGCCAGGGCGTTGAGGGGCTCTGGTTTGGTGGCCTCAGGATTGGGTCGTTGCTATTTGCGGACGATCTGGTCCTGTTGGCTTCATCGAGCCGTGACCTTCAGCTCTCACTGGAGCAGTTCGCAGCCGAGTATGAAGCGGCTGGGATGAAAATCAGCACCTCCAAATCCAAGGCCATGGTTCTGGACCAGAAAAGGGTGGAGTGTCGACTCCAGGTCGGGGATGAGATCCTGCCTCAAGTGGAGGAGTTCAAGTATCTCGGGGTCTTGTTCACGAGTGGGGGGAGGATGGAGCGGGAGATTGACCGGCGCATTGGTGCGGCATCTGCAGTGATGCGGGCCCTGCATCGGTCCGTCGTGGTGAAGAAGGATTTGCCAGTCAATCTACATTCCTACCCTCACCTATGGTCACGAGCTTTGGGTAGTGACTAAAAGAACGAGATCGCGAATACAAGCGGCCGAAATGGATTTCCTTCGCCGGGTGGCTGGGCTCTCCCTTAGAGATAGGGTGAGAAGCTCCGTCATCCGCGAGGAGCTCAGAGTAGAACCGCTGCTCCTCCACATCGAGAGGAGCCAGTTGAGGTGGCTCGGGCATCTAGTGAGGATGCCTCCTGGACGCCTCCCTGGTGAGGTGTTCCGGGCACGTCCCTCCGGGCGGCAGCCCCGGGGAAGACCCAGGACACGCTGGAGAGACTATGTCTCTTGGCTGGTCTGGGAACACCTTGGGGTCCCCCCGGAAGAGCTGGAGGAAGTAGCCAGGGAGAGGGAAGTCTGGGCTTCCCTGCTGAAGCTGCTGCCCCCGCGACCCAACAACGGATAAGCGGAAGAAGACGAGACGAGACAAGAAGAAAAAGTAATTGTTGCCATATGGCAACACTATGAGAGAGATCAGGACATACTAGTGTGAGGTATTTTCACAACTGAAGAATAGAACTGACAGAAACACGAGACAAGTAAAGTATTTTTCAGCTGGAAACATCTAAAATTTAACTTGTGTGGGATTTACCTCTTTCCTTTCATTACCTCTCTAAGGAAGACACTTTTACTTCAGTAAAGGATCAGAGTACTTCCTCTGGCTCTGCTTATACCCACAGTCTAGATCCAGACTAGAGTTTGTCAGACTGAGTGGACCAGCTGCCCTGATAGTCTGACGTTTCTGATTAAAGTGACTAAAATATTGATGTGATGGGTTTAAATGTGTCTCTGAGAATAAGATCTACTAGAATTAGCTGTTAGCCCAATATTCAGACCTGTGAAAAAATGTGCACATTGTATCATTTAATTCTAACATTTATCAACTGATAGACTCATTGCTCTGTTGGTTGTTTTAATCAGAGAAAGTTGCAATTATTCTGCTAACCTACAGTAAAGAGACAATAGAAAATGGTATTTTCCTCTTCAGTTGTCCTTCTTGGGCATAAACAGAAATCCTGGGGAGGACACAGAGGACGTGACCCCCCTGACACAAAGTTGCACCCCCCCAAAGAAAAAAATCTTTGTAAATACAAATAAATAATTAGCATTTCTTAATTGTTGAAAATTATGCCCGCGCCCTATTCCTCAAAGTAGTTTGGTCCAGATGTTGTCATTCCAGTGCCGTCTAATTTTGACAGTTAGCTAGTAGCTAACTGACACTTAGCTAGTAGTTCACTACATGGAAGAAACCAATCAGCGACTGGGGAGAGGGAGGAGGGAACAGGAAGAAGAGTAGAGAGAGGAGGACGTGGTCCTCCATCAAAGATTTTACTAGTTTTACCTCATTCATTCAACATTTGAACATTTTAAGGGCTCAAACCTGCAAGGCAATTTGTAAAGGAGTGTTAGATAGAGAGGAGAATATAGGGCCAGATTATTATGGTAGCATAGGATTTTTTTTCATGTCCCCCTGAGAAATTATTGATTGATTTATTGATTGATTAATTGATTATTGAATGAATGAATTAACCATCTTGTCTTAAGCACACAGACAGCTTCTTCTAATGCATTTTTAGCGGATATCAACCAGTGTTTTTGTTCTAATTAACATTAATTAGCCACAGTCTGATGAAATGAGAAGCACCGGTGTGGTAGGGCGTGGCTTTGTTCTGAATCGATGATCGGCTCCTTTGTGTTGTTGCCGTTGATCTGCAGAGCATTGATCACACACCAGTTTACAAAATCATTGATGCCCCCCTGTATTCATGGTTTTTCCCATCTGACATGTATCCGATGATGGCTGTATCAATGCGAGAGCAGTAGTCTGAGTTGTAGTCTGAGGTGTACAGACTGAACAGAAAAGGACCATCCCCTGTACCGCAGACTACCACATCAGACACACAGTCATGGAGTCTCACATATTGTGATCTGTTGTTGAAGTAGTCTATGGTCCAGTCTGTCAGCTGCTTGTACACTCTGGCTGTCTCTAGTTTCCCTCTCAACAGTGGAGGCTGGATGGTGTAGAAAGCACAGGAGAAGTAAAAAAAAAATATGACCCTCACAGCGCTCCCCATTTGCTCCAGATGAGAGAGGGATGTGTGTAGCCAGTAGATGACAGTGTCATCCACCTCCGCCCACTGAGTTCACCAGTGGGCGGAGGTGGTGTAGGATGAGCCTTTTCCAACAACTTCATCAGATGAGAAGTCAGGGCCACAGATCAGTAGTGGTTGGGCTCCCTGGGGTGGGCAATCTTTGGCACTGGAACCATGCAGGAAGTCTTCCACAGTTCAGGAACCCTCTCTCTAGGCTCAGACTCAGGTTGCTAGAGGTGGAGCTAGTTTCAATTACTTTATATACAGTTAGCTGTTTTAATCCAGTGGTTCCCAACCTAGGGCTCTGGACCCTCCAAAGGGTCAGCAGATAAACTTGAAGGATCGTGAGGTGATTAATTGGAGAGGAGAACAAATCAGTTTTTACTTTTTGGACTTTTTCACTAATCTTTGATTTTTATTGAAATATTGCATCATTTGAACATTTATTTAAATGAAATCATGTGAGTAGTTTAGAGGGAAAATGTCTCTGTCGGTAAAGCTATGTTTTATTCATAGACGTGAAATGTAAGCTGACTACACACTGCTGTTTCTAAAATGTCAAATACTAAAAGGTTGAAATCACTGGTTTCATCTTTAACCATGTTTTGCAATTTAAATGCTTGTTATATTATATTAGAAACTGTTATTTTGTAATTTACATACCAAAGTATACCATGATATATACCATCTACCGTCTATGGTACAAATTATACAGCAATATAAATTTTAGGCCATATTGCCCACCCCTTGGCATAATTTTGTGTACATTCTCCCATGGATCTATTTATTTCATATTTCAGTTTTCTTTATTGCTATTACTGCTGTGTTTGAGATAGTTCTACTTTAACAGCATTCAGCAGTTACTCCTCTAATAGTGTAGAAATGGCATAGTGGTCATGCAATTACCACATATATTGAGAACATTTGTAGTGAGTTTACCCACAAACATGAACTATCTCTGTAATGTGAAATGTGAAATAGGGAATTATGGTGTAACTTGTGTTTGTTTTTCTTTTGGTCGGTCTTGGTCTCGGTCTTGGGCTCAGCTGGTCTTGGTCTTGATGTGGTCTGCCTTGGTCTTGGTCCTCTCTGGTCTTGGTAGTGTCTTGGTTTTGGTTTAGTCAGATTTGACTACAAGTCTAGTGTTTTCTCACAAAATGAACTCTAGGATTGAAGATTTAAAGATTTCCAATGGGGGAAAGTGGGGGTCCCAACAGGACAAGAAGCCAAAGAAATGGTGAAATAAAGCCTGTAAACACATATAAATGTTACTTGAAAGTATAATTATAATCTGTCATAGCTGAAGTGTTTAAGAAAGAAATAAAAGTAGTTAAATATGCTGAATATTAGTATCATTGTTCTTGAACTATGTTATCCCCTTATAGTATATTGATTTTGTATTGCCAGTGAAATGAATCCTGGGTTATTATTACAGTTAATACATTTGTTTTACAATCTTTTATTTGTTTAGTAAAGGGGTAATGGGGAAGTGTTGTGTTATGAATTGTAAAAGTAATACCATGCTAGGCCAGTAGGTGACAGTGTTATGGTTAACTGACGAAAATGAATGTGCACATTCAATGAAGAAGTGTTGACAAAAGAAAAGAGGCGTGTCTGTGAATAAAGCTGTTTAAGCGACTGCTCAACAAGACATAACCGAGTGTCAGATTTAAGCAGGATATTTATAGCAATGACCCAGAATTCAGTAATGAATCACAACCTCAGCAGAGACAAGGACAAGCATTATTCCTGTTCATGTGCAGCTGTCACAGATGGAAATAGCTGATCTTGCCTTGGACACATTTTGCCTGTTATTACTCAAAGTTTCAAACCGAAAAGACAAGATGAGACACTTAAAGGCCGACTGAACGCTTCTGGTTTTCTTTGTCATTCCTGTCTTCTTCCAGCACGTCTGGTCACGTATGGAAAAGGCAGTGCTTTGAATGTAAATCCTTGTTGATGCCTATCTCAGGGTTTGCCCCGCCGACGGAATGAGGGAACGGAGCTGCATTATTCACAGACTGTACCCCCATGAGAGAAGGTAACGCAGCAGAGAACACATACTTTACCTGGCCTTCGTGCTGTTTCCACATCTTTTGGCCCCTATAATTCCTGCTCCCCTCCATCTTAGTAGAGGTGCATACTGAACAACTCACTTCCCCCTATGGACAGCTCCAGGCAGCTTGGCATAGCAATGAGCGCAGTTTGCTTAACAACATAGATTTCTGTGAAATGAGAGTTTGATAAAGGCAAGCATGAGCAGTTCCTGAAATGTGCGGAGTGCCCTAGATGAGGTGGAGATTCCCCTTGTGAAGATCTTACACATGGATAGTCTGCCAATCAACAACTTTTTCCCCTAAATATTCTGCCAGGAATTGAAAAGGTTTTATTTTCATTTCCAAAAAGTAAGACAAACACAAACAGTTGGGGGCAGTGGTTAGCGCTGTTGCCTCACAGCAAGAAGGTCGCAGGTTCAAGTCCTCGGTCTGGGACCTTTCTTTGTGGAGTTTCATGTTCTCCCTGTGTCTGTGTGGCTTTTTTCCAGGTTCTCCAGCTTCCTAAAACATGCTGAGGTTAATTGGAGACTCTAAATTGCCCACAGGTGTAAATGGTGTGTGTGCTCCATGATAGCCTGGCAACCATCTGGGATGTTACCCTGCCTCTCACCTGTAATGCGCTGGGATTGGCTCCAGCAGACCCCTGTAACCTGAATGAGGAATAAGTGGGTATAGAAACTGACTGACTATTTACCTATTTATAGGTCTAGTTGGCTAAAACACCTGAATCATAAGCAGTTTTTTTTAAAAGAACTAATTATTGCTACTGAAGGACTTGGTCCAATACAAGGTAAAAAAAAACGACATATTGAACATATCAAGCAAAGAAGTGCCTGTCAAAGAGGGAAAAAAATCCTCATGCAGTCGGGTTCGTCTGAGCTTCCAAATTTTATCATTAAAAAAGCTCATAAACTTATCAATAGAGACATTGGAGTATGTGGTTCAATGAAGTTATAACCCTTCATCAGTGAGGCTAAAGTACTGAAAAATAACTATTTTTATTATGAGTAATAGTCTTATGAGTCACAAAGTTTGCTTCAAATTAGGGATTTGAATTTGACTGTCCTCTTTTTTAAGAGAAGCAATATTGTCAAATGTTATTTGCAGTTAGTGAGACGGGGTGATGAATTAAATTCTTATGGAATCAAGGCTTCTTTAAAGCATTCATACAAACCTGCATTCATTAGGTTCTATCACTTTCCATTTAATTAACCAAGAGATGCATTTAATACCATAATTTTTTCATTATTTTCCATCTTCTACTTATTTACTATTTAGTCACAGATACTGGGTTGTCGATACCAGAGAAAAAAAGAAAGCAGAAGAATACTGCTGCACAAATTAATATTAACAGGACATAGTCCTATGTTTTCAATAAAGGAGACTCTCAGTCCTTCTGGACACAAAGACTTTGAATGTCTATCGTCCTGGACTCTGCCAGCAGGGGGCGGCTGGCTGCTTTCAACACTCAGTAAGAAATAAAGATGTCAGCATGTATAGCAGAGACCAAAGCCCCTTCCTTCACATTGTTGGTTCTCTTCTCATCACTGAGAATGAAGTTTGTGTTTTGAGAATTCCTACTGGAAGTCCTAATGGAGTCCTATTGAACCTATCCTGAGACTGTGTCTACAACTTTTTCTTATATTTCTTAAATAGTATTATAAGTATTATTATTATTATTATTATTATTATTATTATTATTATTAAGGCCTTGTTAAAAAAACAAAACATATTCTACCATGTCTAAGTAATATTTCATGCAATAGAAGGTTAATGGTCAGGCAAGAAAAACAAAATCAGACGAACAAATAATCTAATAGCCTGTAGCATTAGTAACAGAAAAGGTATTTAATGAAAGAGAAAGCCTGGAATGCATTACTCAGATTTATTTACACAATGTATAATTGATCAATTAATAAATGAGTGAGAAATATTTGTTGCCAGTGTAGCAGACTGTGTCCATGTTATATTATATCATATTTTTTGGTGGGTGACATTCTGGCCACCATCCAATATCTGTTTAGTGGAAAATTCTGTGTGACAGCACATATTAGCTCTATGATTGTTTACAGGGTGTATGTCTTTATATGTGAGAATGGGGATCAAAACCAATAAGTTAGGATTTGTTTCAGTGATCTTCTCAATGTGTCATCAGTTCTCAGTCCTACTTCTCCCAGCCTCCCTCAGCGCTGACAAAAGTGTGTGAATGTGGCTCTATCGAAAATGTGCCGCACTTTCAAACACTTAAGTTCAATGTTCAAGCACATCAGTCACGGCTAGTGATTTATTGACTAGAGCTCTGGCTCTGCATTCACGTCAGGACTGTGGCTGCTGCTGCTGCCCTCGTCTTCTCCCAGAGGGCCGTGCTGCAGCAGGATATCCTGGTCCAGGGCGGGAGCCGGGAGACTCTATGACCTCACCACTGAGTAGAATATAGAGAGAGGAAGCTCTTATTAAAGCTCTCTACATATCTCTGTAGCAGATATACAGATTTAGCTCACTTCAAGTAAAAATCCTGTCATCTAATAGTACTTCATTACAAGTAAACATGCTGAATTGAAAAAGATAATTAACCCTCTATTGCATATATTAAAAATATATATATAAGAAAAAGTTGTAAACATAGTCTCAGTATATTTTCATGCTATTTCAATGTGACTCCATTAGGTTGTGTGCACTAGGAATTTTCCATATTTGCATATTGTTGGCATATGGCAACAATATGCAAATATATGCAGCTATATGCATATTAAAAATGTATATTTTTTTCATTTTTTAATTGGTGAAAATTTTTCTAAATTCTGAATAAAAGACAACCTTTGGCTGTTGCTCCCATGTCAAATGCCCATGAGCAAAAGAGACTAGCAAACAGGATATCCTGGTCATGTGACCTCATAAATTGTATGTTCTTCAAAGTAAAAAAAAACAAAAAACATTTTGCACCTAATTGTAAAAACATAGATTTTATATCACAGCTTTTTAGCAAAATGAAGATAAAGTAATTGTTACCATACTATGCAAAACTATGCAATAGAGGGTTAAGTAAAAGTAAATAATTATCATCAGCAAAATATACTTAAAATATGAAAAGTAAAAGTACTTATTATACAGATTGTGTTGTATCGTTATAGTCATTCATTCATTCATTTTCTATACTTACTTATTCCTCATTAGGGTCACATGGTCTGCTGAACCCAATCCCTACACGTTACATGTGAGAGGCAGGGATACACCCCAGATGGTCTCCAATCTATCATGGGTCACACACACCATTCACTCACACACTCACACCTACGGGCAATTAGAGTCTCCAATTAACCTCAGCATGTGTTTGGACTGTGGGAGGAAGCTGGAGAACCTGGAGAAAACCCACTAGACACATAGAGAACATGAAACTCCACACAGAAAGGTCCCAGACCAAGGACTGGAACCTGTGATCTTCTTGCTGTGAGGCAACAGCGCTGTATCATTATATATCATTTGTTTTTTCCCTAACACATACTTGATATAGTTTTAACATTGTAGTTCATCAATATGGGACCAATTTTAGATGTTGTGTGTAGATTAATAGTAAAAGTACTGTATCATATTATATAAATGTATCATATATTTAAAGGGAAAGTGTAAATGGATAGTTCAACAGTTATAGCAGTATGTGCTTTAACTTTTTTTATCGATACAAGCTGTTTCCAGACTAGCAGAGCAGAGCCGTGAGCTGCTCAGCTACTACTACGTGGCTAATGGTATGTTTTGGTTTCCCTCATTAAACTCAGCAAATACATATTCCAGCTACTCCAAAATGCTGTGGTGGACAAGTTAGACCTGCACATTCACCACGTTATGAGAAAACTGTAACATTACCAATGTGAAGCAAATATTCAGGATTACTTTCTTCACCAAGCCATTGGCCGGAGTGACAGAACATGTGCACCTCAGGCAGAGCTGGCAATGCTGTACTCGTTGTTGACAGAAATAGCTGCACTAAACGTGTGCTTTGAGGAGCAGCTCCTTCAGTTCTGTCTCATTCCTAACATTCTGTTACCATAACGTAGTGAATATGCAGGTCACAACTCATCCAGCACAGTGTTTGGGAGTTGGTGGATAATGTATTTGCTGAGTTTGATGAGGGAAACCAACAAATACCATTAGCCACACACTAGCAGCTGAACAGCTCATGGATCTGCTCCGCTGGAAACAACTTGAATCCATAAAAAAAGGTAAAGCACTTATTGATATGAATATGGGAATCATGATGATGGGTGAATTTTCAAAAAATCTATTTCTTTAATATACTTGATATAGCAAATATCAAGGAACACATCACATATAATGAACAGTATACAGTACACAAGTAGTATTTTAAAGAGCTTTTCAAGTTACTTTTTTAAAGTGAACTTCTTTACTCAGATATATTTTGATATTAATACATTTTTAATGACTATGGAAATAGCCTGCTCATGCATGGACACACTGTGTTGGTTACTTTTAAATAATATTCCACTACACATTACTGAATACATGCAATTTATATTCTATTAGATTACTTAAAAAATGTAACCATTTTCTAAATTCTTGGAACAACAACCTTTATATTTCAAGTGGTTTCTATCTGTGCTGATCATTTCATCCACCTCAAACAATAATGGAAGTGGAACATTCTTCATGTATCCCAACCTCCCTGTGCTCATTATAGATGCCATGTTTTCTGCAGAAGATTCTAGTCACAACAGAAAAAGACCATTCCTGGCAGCTGGGGTCACTTGATGTCCAAGTCAAGTCAAATGGATTCTACTTTAATTTAACTTGTTGTTTGCTGCATGGCTCGACTGCTCAACTCAAATGACACAAAACATCTTGTAGGCACAAAACATGTTATGGTGAAAAAAGTCCCATTTAAAATGGGGGAAGCTGTAGCAGTAATAGAATTGTTACTGCTCAGCAGTCCAATTAGCCAAAATTGCCCATTCGGGGCACTGTACAGTACACTGTAAAAAGTAAATTGAAAGCTATTAAATAAACACTTAGAATGCATGCATGGTTTTAGACTCTTTTGAACGAGAAGTCATCAGAGTCAAAATCACTACTGCATTTAGTAAGAGAAGTATGAACACACAAAGTTTTGAGGTTATTTTGTTTTGTTTTAAATAATCTGAATTTATGCAGAAACATACCTGCAGATGACCTACACTCACCGGCCACTTTATTAGGTACACCATGCTAGTAACAGTTTGGACCCCTTTTGCCTTCAGAACTGCCTCAATTCTTCGTGGCATAGATTCAACAAGGTGCTGGAAGCATTCCTCAGAGAGTTTGGTCCATATTGACATGATGGCATCACACAGTTGGCGCAGATTTGTCGGCTGCACATCCATGATGCGAATCTCCCGTTCCACCACATCCCAAAGATGCTCTATTGGATTGAGATCTGGTGACTGTGGAGGCCATTTGAGTACAGTGAACTCATTGTCATGTTCAAGAAACCAGTCTGAGATGATTCCAGCTTTATGACATGGTGCATTATCCTGCTGAAAGTAGCCATCAGAAGTTGGGTACATTGTGGTCATAAAGGGATGGACATGGTCAGCAACAATACTCAGGTAGGCTGTGGCATTGCAACAATGCTCAATTGGTACCAAGGGGCCCAAAGAGTGCCAAGAAAATATTCCCCACACCATTACACCACCACCACCAGCCTGAACCATTGATACAAGGCAGGATGGATCCATGCTTTCATGTTGTTGACGCCAAATTCTGACCCTACCATCCGAATGTCGCAGCAGAAATCGAGACTCATCAGACCAGGCAACGCATCTGCCTCAAAGTTGGACGTACTGTGCGTTCAGAGATGCTCTTCTGCCTACCTTGGTTGTAACGGGTGGTTATTTGAGTCACTGTTGCCTTTCTATCAGCTCCAACCAGTCTGGCCATTCTCCTCTGACCTCTGGCATCAACAAGGCATTTCCACCCACAGAACTGCCGCTCACTGGATATTTTTTCTTTTTCGGACCATTCTCTGTAAACCCTAGAGATGGTTGTGCATGAAAATCCCAGTAGATCAGCAGTTTCTGAAATACTCAGACCAGCCCTTCTGGCACCAACAACCATGCCACGTTCAAAGTCACTCAAATCACCTTTCTTCCCCATACTGATGCTCGGTTTGAACTGCAGGAGATTGTCTTGACCATGTCTACATGCCTAAATGCACTGAGTTGCCGCCATGTGATTGGCTGATTAGAAATTAAGTGTTAACGAGCAGTTGGACAGGTGTACCTAATAAAGTGGCCGGTGAGTGTATAAGCAAAACAGAATGTCAAAATTTTATAACATCACAGAAAATAAATATTTCACATGTTTTCTAAAGACTATGTCAAGGTGTTATCAAAAAAGGCCCAAAGGCCATCTGGATACTCTAAAGAGAACCCCTTGGTAACCATGGTTACATAAGATTAAACAGGCTGCTGTTTTTGAACACTTGAACTTTACCTTAATTGTAAAAAGAAAACACTTTATGACACTTTTTTGTATATTCATACTAAGATCATATTTCACCATGCATGATTCCTTCAGTTTGTGCCATCATTGGCATTAAATCATGATGAATGACAAAAAGCAAAGGAATTGGGAGGAATGGGAGGAGAACTTAATCTTAATCTTAATTAAACTCCAGATTGGACTCATGTACTAATAAAGCACAATGTACATACAGCAGGTTTCCAGATGTTTTGTGTGTATCTACAGAATATAAACGCTGCCCTCTCTCTCTCTTCACTGTTCACTCTATAATAAAGACAGGATCACGTCAACCAAAGCATACAGAAAGTTAAAATCATGTGAGGAGGAAAAGGATGTGAATGGCAAAGAGGACAGAGTTACAAATAAGAAGTGACACTGACCACGAATGGCTCAGAATGCTGAAACTTCTGGATTCGTAATTAAATCCTCTTTGCAATCCAGATCATTTTTCCCTACTCAGCATTTGACTTTGTGCAACCTTTTGAGTGTGGGGACCCATTAATGTCTTTTTCTCAACCGTTTGCTCCATTTTGGCTTCAGTGGGGTGAAGTCTAATATACCTCAACACTTTGAAGTTATTGATTTAGAGCAACTACTAGAAACAAATTGAAACAGACCAAGCACTGCCTGGCCGCCATGATTCCCCTCCCTCTCACCTGAATGGGAGTTTGACTGGAGCTTGAGCTGATGGATGAAACTGAGCAGTAAGGCAGTAGGGGGACTCAAACATTAACTCCCAACACTATATTGATATATCACCAGTAAAAATTCTCTGATTACATCATGATATCTGGAACTGAAAAGGAAAGAAAACAATGTTTCAAAACACAAGATGTCGTTTTATATCTACTTGATGACTTTATAGCTTTTTTTGACTGAATAGTTTATATGCTTGGTGTGTGTTGTGCTCACCTTGTTGTAGAGTTAGCTCCAGTAGCTTTTACACTGCACTTATTTGTGTTTTTAACAGCTGAACAAGTGCCTACAGTATGTTAGAAGATGTTCAAATAACGAACTACACCACCACCGGGAAAAGTTCTTCCGATGTAGAGTCACAAGCCAACCTTGGCAGAACTTGCATAATTGGCAAAGCTCTACAATAGAGAATATCACACCTTTTGATATGAATCAAACCCTAATATACAAGAAGAACATCACTAAAGAAATATCTTATATGATCAATATTATCATGTTTATGAGAACATGGAAAAATCAAAGACTTTTAAAGACTTGCTTTAAAAACAAATCTTTTATTATTCTCTATTACTCTTAGCTGAAAAATGTGGTGATTCTTACTTGAATTTGTAAATATTGTATTGCTCAATAAAGTTTGGGGAAAAATAGGGAAAAGTTCTTCTTCTACTGAAGTTATTGACCTCCCAGTGGCTTCTGGGATACGTAGTGTGGTTCGCTTGCATACTGCAAAATATGACCTGATGTAGTAAACCATCTGTACTGTTCATGTGCTAGTTGACACTTACTAAGGTAATCAGACGTTCTACATGGTGAATTCATCATTTTTGCAGACTATATGGTCAGGCAGGTAAGAAGTCGGCAGTTGGGATGCAGCCATAGTCTTTGTTGTTTTTGTCATTTTTGTTCAAACAACGTATCCCAGACCCCTGTAGACTATTTCTTAGAAGATTTTGAGGCATCAGAGCAATGGTGTGCCATGTAACTGTGAACAGACCGACAGACAGACGCACTGCCAACTATAATTATAGGATTCTGAGCCATCCCCCACGCATAACTCCTCCTTGCCTGTTTAGATTCTAAATGCTGGGGGAGCACTGAGAGGCTTGACTGAAGAACTCCCACAAATTTGCCCTTGAGCAGGAATTAAACTGAACAGTTTTATGAGTTGTGATTGTACTCAGCAGCACCTGAGGCTTCAGCGTGTGCAGCTCCGTGAATATGAAGCAGGCTGTTGTGGATGATCGTGCTCCACAAACTCACCCTAGAAGAAAATAAAAAAAAAGATTGAACATTTTCAAGAAATAAATGGTTTACCCAGTTTTAGACAGAAAGTGAGGATAATGTATGACAGTGTGTGATGCTATTTATCATTGTTTACAAGACACGTCCTCCCCCCAAATCAAGATCTGATAAGTCGGTCCTGACCCGCAGAATACTTTATCACAGCCACTCCAGCTGGATGATGTTTATGATGATACATGCCTGTGGGTATTTCTTATTCCTCATCATTACACTGGCCATACAAGCCATCATTTATAAGGTATTACCCTGTTTAAGCTGTGAGAGGCTGCCTGGAATTGTGAGCCAGTGAAAGCCAATTCTGAATTGTTCTACATGCAGTTTAAAACACTTCATAAAAGCAGGATTCATAATTACAGCAAAAGGTTGTAGTTGTATTCAAATTATTTGTATTCAAACAAACATTGAGAACAAACCCAAATACATGCATACAACATACATTTTAGACATTTAATAAACACATAACTTCATTATCTGAGATGCAAAATGCAGCACATCCAATATGTTGTTACATTTCCAAAACGTTTACCATGCTGCTTAGCTGAATCACCTATCAAACACTCATTTAATTGACCAGCCGGAGCCACTAGCAGACACTAAAGGGGTGTTCACACCGGATAAAAATTTGTGCAATAGCGCGACACGATTACATGTTAAGTCAATAGGAAGACGCAAATTTTTGCAGCGCGACGAACACGAAGTGGCGAAAAATCGCGCTTCACAATGCAAAATTCGCCTGTCGCGTCGAGTTGAAAATATTGAACTTTTCAGGCGAATTCACAGGATGATGTACCGTGACAACCAATCAGCGTTGAGATTCGCTCCACATCCCCATGACAACGAGAAATTCACTTATCACCAGTCTTTTACTTTTCAACGGACTTGGAAGCCGCGTTGTCCAGGCGGAGCTCCGGTAGGAAGCGTTGAACCCAGCCGAGCTCTGTGCACCTTCAGAGGGTATCATGTACCCAGAAATGATGGCGGCGCTTTGGACTTTCAGAGCTGTACAACGCAGTGACAGTGGTGATCACATGGACGATGAGAGTAAAAGCAAAACAGGCGGGGACGTGATGAATGGCGAATTTTCACAAAATAGCGTGACAAATTAAAATCATAATCGTGTCCATCGTGCAAAAAAATTGCGTCAGTTGAGTCTGGTGTGAACACCCCTTAAGACAGTAAACCCAAAATTGTGTACATTTCATAAGTGGGATCCTTTCCAAAATGTAATATATTCCTCCTTGACCAATTCTACACCCTACGACCAAGTTTCACCAAAATCTGCCCAGTTATTTTTTGTAACCTTATTCAAAAGTTGGGCGACATGGTGGCGCAGGGGTTAGCGCTGTTGCCTCACAGCAAGAAGGTCACAGGTTCAAGACCGCCTTGCGTCCTGGGTCTGGGACCTTTCTGTGTGGAGTTTGCATGTTCTCCCCGTGTCTGCGTGGGTTTTCACCGGGTACTCCGGCTTCCTCCCACAGTCCAAAAACATGCTGAGGTTAATTGGAGACTCTAAATTCCCCGTAGGTGTGAGTGTGTGAATGAATGGTGTGTGTGCCCCACGATTGGCTGGCGACCATCTGGGGTGTATCCCTGCCTCTCGCCGTAACGTGCTGGGATAGGCTCCAGCAGACCCCTGCGACCCTAATGAGGAATAAGCAGGTATAGAAAATGACTGACTGACTGACTATTCAAAAGTTAAGCAAACAAGCACTGAAAAAAAACTTCTCATGAATGCAACACAGAAAAATAATCAAATAGAAAAAGGAAATAAAAATTACAGAATAGAAGAAGAACATTAGAAAAATGCCTATTTTGTCCTTTTGCAATATGGTGAATAGAAAATCTGAATCTATAAAAGTAACAGTCAGCCATGAGATGAATATATTGAAGTAAAACAACATCAGTACCAGCAGTTTCACTTTCTACTAAACTACTTGTCACTTGATCTCTGACAGAAACACATTTCACAAAGATACTCAAAAAATCTCCTTCCACTGACATTTCACATGTCCAACTCAGTCATTAGCTTCTCTACACACACACTTGAGACATGCACACACTCTGTCACTTCACAGCAGCTCGTGTCACTGTCATCAGTGCAGCAGATGACAGGACCACTTCACTGTATGATGAGTATAAATCCTGCATCAGCACTGACTCGTCTCGCTGCTGCTGCTGGCATGCCGTGTCACTCCTCATCATTTCCTTCAGACCAACAGCTTGCCATTTTTACCTCATCCCAGCACTGACCTCTGGGTCTCTTCTAGGCTGACCTCACTTCAGCAGTTTCCAAAGAAAGCGAATAAGTAGCTTTATATCTACTATAATCACTATTGTCTGCGGGTTCATTCTCCTCAATGAGCTACGCTAATCATCTGACCTCATACGACTTGAACGGTAAAAGCATCAATATTGACACATTCTTACTCATGTGAGGTCATCACATACTGATCAGCATCACAACATCTTTATTCATGGAACAGACACTTATAATTAGTTAACTCAATACTTCAACACCTTTTCAAAAAAATAACATCAAATGGGGATGATACTTTTGGTAAATTGCTTGGGACAATAACACAATACCAAACATGCCTTTTCCATTTATATTTATGATTATTAATGACTGTTTCTGATCATTTTGTTTGGGAATTTTGTGATAAAATATAAATATTTAGGCCCTAGAAATCTTGAAACATCTGCTGTGCCACTTTTTTTTTGCATGACCGTTTTCAGGTAAAATGGACCATCTCATCAGGTAAAATGGGTTTTGTTAGATTTGTTAGTCTAGATTTGAAGTATTGTCTCATCCACCACAGAAACCATAAATTATTCAAATCCCCTGTCTTGTCGAGCACAGTTATATCAACAGTTTGAAATCCTTTGTAGTCACTGGCTCTAATTTCCAGAGGGGCTGGAACCCCCAAACCTTAAATGGCCAATTTTACCTGTTATCACGCTAAGTTTCTTAAAAAGAAATGCTAACACTGTAAATTTTGCTGTGCGTCAATGAAAATACATTATCAACTGTTGACATAAACAGAAAATAAATCAGTCCAACTATTTAACAGTTGTGCCTCACCAGAGACCTGAAAGTGCCTTTAGAGTTTTAGTTTTTCAATATTTTTGTTTGTGGATATAGCCATCACCTACACAAACACACCAAAAACAAATGTTTGGATCAATGCAGCATTAGTATCCACACTTAATACACAAGCACTTCTTATTGCACCTACATGTTTCATTACCTTTATCTCCTCTGCTGGTGCTGTTTCATAACCCCTCAGCCCTTTCTCAAAAGAATCATCATGTAAGCCATTTCTATTAGATTGTGAGGTGATTGACTAAGATGACGTCAATGCTCAAATGTTTTATGAAAAACAGGTCATGGAATTCTCTATAGAATGCACACACATATGCACACAGACAGTCTATTTTAGTGAGACATCATTGAGCACAGCCTATTTTTAGTGCTGGACAGTCACTTTATTGGAACCAAACCTGTTGTGGTGGTGCTAAGTGCCAGCTGCCAACTATGAATTGCAAGAGGACCATTTATTTATCATCATTTTCAAAGCAGGAGTTTTGTGGTAATCCATAATTACAAATGATTCATTACTAACTTACTTTATTAACTTTAATCATCTCTAATCCTTTATTTAAACACACATTTCAACAACCATTCTTATTTTAACTACTCAGAACTTGTTATATGTGTTTCCTTGTTTAGTTCAACCTGTGTTGCTGGGACCTTTCTCTGTGGAGTTTGTTTGTGTGGTTCTCCACCACAGTCCAAAAACATGCTGAAGTTAATTGGAGTCTCTAAATTGACAGTGTGTGTGTGTGTGTGTGTGTGTGTGCCCCGTGATAGACTAGCAACCTGTCGGGGGTTTATCCCTGCCTTACTTGTAATGCGTAGGGAATGGCTCCAGCAGACTGCCATGACCCTAATGAGGAATAAACAGGTTTAGAAAATGACTGACTGACCAATAGCAATAACCAAATTTTCTGAAGCTGTTCTTGTGCTGGTACTGACCCAGTCAGGAACCAGTACCATAAATAAATAGTTTTGTATACCCATCAGCAATCGCGTGTACAAGCGGCCAAAATGAGTTTCCTTTGCAGGGTGGCTGGGCTCTCCCTTAGGGATAGGGTGAGAATCTCAGCCATTTGTGAGGAGTTCAGAGTAGAACTGCTGCTTCTCTACATTGAGAGGAGCCAGATGAGATGGCTCAGGTATCTAGTGAGGAGCCTCCTGGACATCCCAGGTGAGATGTTCCAGGCTCGTCCCTCCAGGAGGAGGAATCATGGAAGATCCAGGCCTGATAACACCTTGGGGTGGGTGATGTGGGAAGTCTGGGCTTCCTTGCAGAAGCTGCTGCCCATACAACCTCAACGACCCATCAGCAACCACATATCACTTTGTTATTGCATTACCTTATATCCAAAATCCTATGCATTTACATTCTAATAGGGCCTTTCTGTGAGGCATTTAGCCTCAAGGTGTTTTCTTGCCTTGACTGTAATACCCCCTATTACCCTACCCTTCACATACTAAAACCCATTGTTATATTCAAGGAAGCATTGATTATATTTCATTTTTTCATCTAATCCCAGAGAGTACATGAGCTGTTAATGTTTAAATCAAAATCAATACATAAGTTAATCATTCAAACTTGTCTCTAATTTGTTTGTCACAATCGATTGCCTTGGCCAGAGCGTGCAGTCTGCCTCTCTCCCCATCAATTAAGGTGTGATGTGAGCAGGTTGTAATGGCCAGAGACGAGAAGATGGAGCCGTTTACAACTGGCCTTTCTGACATCATGATCTATCAAATGTTATAACCTTAGGGATATTGAGTAGAACTAATATGGAGGCATATAGTTGAAATTAGAGGACCCAGATGATTTCTCATTCCACAGTTGTGCATGTTCAGGGAAATGTAATCAGAGCTTGGATATTGCTCATTTACACTGGTATCACTCACTTGAACATGAATATTATACCTTCAACACATTACACCACTTAAGCCTTTTTAACAGCTGCTATAAATCCCAATTCTCATTTACAGTATATGCATTCTATATGAAGGTGTAGCTGTAAAATTACTTAATCTGCTGTAACATAAAATGTAGTGGCAACTTCTGAAGTGCTTTAAACCTTTTAAAGGAGTGATATCAATGCCATTCCTCAATAGTTTTACTTCAAGGACCCTTACATAGAGCACTTTCACAACAACCTCATTGGGACTGTTAGACTCTTTAGTTTGAGTTGAACCAAAATTACAGATGTGAAACCTCAACAGAGAAAAGTCTGGATCAATACCCACATTTTGGTCTCATGAACAAAGCTGGTTACAATTTGGATCAAACCAGACCATGGTTCATTTCTGGTATAAATGCTTTTTTCATTCACACCAATTACAGAAAGTTCAGAAAGCAATGTTTATCAGAAATTGAATTAAAGAAAAATGAGCCTCAGTAGCACATGGGGAGAGGAGAAGATGACATTTTTAGTTAAAATACAGTCCAATAATGTTATAAAGAAAAAACAACTGGGAAAAACTCCACTGAAAATCCAGCATTTATTTTCAGAGGAGAGCAATGCCACCTGAAAAATAAATTGCAGCAGCAGTATATAAAGGTGACTGATGGCATTAGAAAGAGTGACTTGTCGACAAATGAGATGGAATAATTTCCACCCATCCCCAAACTAATCAACATCAAATATAGGGAGATCCATCCGAAGATAGGCGACAATTACAGAACATAGATATGTCAAGTAAAGTTTTCTGTTGCATAATTGCAAAAAAAAAAAAAACAAATCAAATGCAGACAATGTAACAAAGACATAAGGTTTGGTTCTGACCTTGGTTCAGATTTTCAGGTTTGAAAATGTCCTTTTGTATCATTTTGCAGGAGCATCTGGAAATCAGTTTGAGGAACTTGTGGAATTTCATAAAATTTTAGGGTTTACCATACACTTCACTGGAAAGGATAAGTGAATCTTAGCATAAGCCTCAATTTTTAGAATTTCATTATAAGATGCCAACATTTTAGACGGTGTAAGTCTAAGACACATTACCAGCATGACTCCTCATACAAAAATCTATTTTTTGTTATTGACAGCACAGATCCTTTCATCTTTGCTGTTCGCACATGAAAATCCTGTGTCAGCAGCAGTGGTGAGGCGATAAGAACCTCAGGCAGCAATTATAATTCACATAAAGCCATAGCATGAAACAACTTTTCTTTTTCATACTCTACTGTTTACCAATTGTCATGATGCCACCCGGAGGACACAGCAGTGGATTCTCTATGCTATACATGTGCAACATCTAGAAAAGGGTCCACATTCAAGCCCAAGCTCAGTTCAGACTCATCCCTTATTAGTCCCTTTGAAACAAATTAAACCTACACTGATGATATTCACAGGTGTCACGGTAGTTTCTCCAGTTTGGGCAGTGAAAAGCCTAATCCATTGTCAATGTTTTGAAGGCTTTCAGGGATTTAAGTCTCGGGTTATGAGCTCAATGACTGTGTCCATTGATGATGGTCATTGAAAAGATGGTCTGCTATCATACTGTTGTATCACAATGTCATCATGAGACAGCTGTGCAACTCCAATTTTGTTTTTAGTTGAAGAATTAAATTGTCTTTTGCCATTTAAGAGAAGGCTACTACCCTTTGAGGTTGATAAAATCAATTTCCAAATGCCCTGGATAAACTCACACTGCGGTCAACCTGACAACAAAGCTCTGGTTTGAAAAGATGACATTATTGAGATTCAAGGTTATCACCCAACAGTGATGACTGTCAGATGTATACTACCCGTTGAACTCTGAACCCATAGCCCCGAACTTTATTTACCCTTCTACTAAGTTCCAAGGCATATAAAGGTCTGTCTGTCCACTGGGTGGAAGCAATTTGTTTGA
This sequence comes from Lepturacanthus savala, assembly GCA_030544235.1. Classification (NCBI taxonomy): domain Eukaryota; kingdom Metazoa; phylum Chordata; class Actinopteri; order Scombriformes; family Trichiuridae; genus Lepturacanthus; species Lepturacanthus savala. The sequence goes on from CM060469.1 coordinate 28,751,455, forward strand.
AATGTGGCTTCAACAGCCAAATTGTTGAAGCTTTACTCGAAATGTTTGGTTTATCTGCAGTGTCAGAAGTTATCCCTGTCTTGTATCAAAACTACCACACTGTAAGGCTGATTCTGTTTAAAATCACTGCAAATGTAGAAGTAATAAATGCTTTATCATCAGTTTGAAACCAGTAATAAAAAAAGGTGCTCTCAGAGCATTGCGGTTGCTCATTTTGATACTTACTACCCACTGGTGCCAACTGTGAACTTACAGAACCGAATCTCTGCTCAGCCTGATGGAAAATTCATGATTCTTAAGTCTCTTTGATATATCTGTCACTACAGTATTATGTGTATAAAAAAACTGTTCTATCTTTTTACAGTACTATGTCAACTCAACATGTTGGCAGTAAAATTAAAGTTGGGTGCATAAACCATGAGATCAAATCAAGCTCTTAAAGGATTTATGTCTAAATGGTAATAACATTTTGGAGAACATCTTTAGATAATGTATTAGTGGCAATTAGTATGGAAAAAGGTGTTTTGAAAAGTAGGTTCTGCTGCAGTCAGATGGATCTGTGGACAAGACCAAAATTATTTAGTGACGTGAATTTAGTTTCTCTAATCAGATCTGCACTTTACATTTTGAGGAGGATCCCAGTTAAGAAATTCACACAATTACCTTTATTAGTTTTTTTTCAGTGCCTCTCTGATTTACTTAGAACATGGTTACAAAAAAATCTACCAGGTTGAATTTGATAATTGGCCAAGGACAAATACACTACATTTTGGGGTGGATCCCACTTAAAAAAAATTGCACACATTTGTTTTAGTTTTAGTGGCTAATAGTGGCTCCTGCTGGTCAATGGAACATTGAATATTTGAATGAACAGTTGACAGAACTCTGCTGGTGATGCAGCTATAGGTACCATTCCATCAATAGTAGAAAATATAGCCACGTATTGGTAGTGTTGCACATTTGCACCATTGATTTTGATGATGGTATGAGCTCTCTGGATGCATTTTGAGTTTTATTTGTTTGTTTTATTTTGTATTATCCTGTTTGTATCCCAGAGCACAAGGCGATGTTTCTGTGAGCCTTTATTTTCCCCATATGAGTTTTGAAACAATTACAGTGTGTGGTTTTGAAGTGAGCGATCCAGCGAGTGATCTTTCTTAGAAAAAGTCTTAGAAAATGTAGCTGCAAATGTGCCCATCTGTTGAGTTTGAGATAATATATTTTATAAAGTTAAAAGTACCTGTGAGGGTTTCTGATAATCTTTGCCATTGTTTTGTGTTGTTAATTGAATTCCAACAATGAATATCTTGACTACTCCCATGTCTCTTTCAGTGTGTGCAAACTGTATTTATATCAGAGCTGACATCAGTGGTGGTTTTGAATTCTATATTCCTATAAACTTGTTTAGAATGAATGTGCGAAACACAATTATTTTTGTCCAGGAGCCGAAATCCAATGAACTGCAATTATGCTTTTGGCTGCCCATTGAGTTACGCTACCTTTGAAATTTCTGTTTCATGATTGCAAAAGTCAGTTTCAAGCCCCAATTGGTTGTTCATCAAATACAGATGATGCCTGAGTACCTGAAAAAAAGTCAATGCTACATCTATAGCCAATTTATAATAGAAAATTTGAGTACTTTACTATAAGTCCTTAGAGGCATGGATCAACTTATTTCCTACCTTAAAAAAATGTTATATCATTTATTATGTAGGCAAGTTAATTTGATTTCTTTCAAAATAATGTTGGAATTTTCTCATAATGGAGTTGTGAGCAAAAACTGTTCTTGACTGAATATTCACAAATTCTTCTGCAGCTGAATATTGATTGTCAGTTGCCAATAAGAATTAATTCACATTAATTCAGGGCTAAAGTCACTTTGGTTATTTCTCAGTATATATATAAAACGAAGTCCAGCTTGCAAGTAAGGGATGCACAATGATATCGGTACATCATTGGTATCGGCTCATAAAAGCTTTACAATTAAATAAAGGCCTCAGCCAGATGTTATGCTGATGATTTATTTATGTGCATGAAATGAATAGCAAAGTTGCTATTTCCAATGATTGCTTAGCCTTAAATTACTGTTGCTCCTCTATCTGTAACAGTATTAATTGTAATTAGTCATCGTGTTTCTTTGCTCACTACAGCCTTTTTCACCCTTTCTATAACTACAGGTTATGGATACTTTTTGAAATTCAGAAATCTGAAATTATGATCAGGTATATCAGCTGAAAAGATGATTATCGTTTAACCCTATGCACAACCACATTAATACATAGCAGGAGAATGATAAACCAGATAGATCAGCATGAATGTGAAATATGCATGATGGAAGGTAGAAAACTGACACACGCAACAGTTTTCAACTCTTCTTTATGAAGCAGGAGCTGAAAGTATAGGATCTACGAAGAAAGGATTGAAGTTTTTATGCAATACAGCATGCGCCTTAATTGGAGACACCTCTTCTCAGGGGCTCTCATGCTAGTATCTATTGCTAGAACCTTTAAAGATGAAACATTTAGTCTCTCTCTCTTTTCATTTCTAACAACCTCCCTGCCCATCTGCATTCAGGAGGTGATGAAGAGATATGGCAAGTGAAGTTAGGAGAGGGCTGGCAGGGGGAATGAGCAGCAGCAATCGTCTTTGAGTGGAATCGATTGCTTGTACAAGTCAAGGGAAATGAGAGAGATCTGACCACCTTTGGAGTGGCTGGAATCACTCATGGACAGAATCATAACAAGCGGGAGCTCTTACTGTCAGGCTGTTTGTGTGATAGATTGATGGAGAAGCAGCTGTTGGTGATCTGTGTGTCTTGTCTGTCTTGTATTTTCCTTGAATTCTGTACTGTGACAACCATTTGTCCGATTAATAAAGGTTGTGTTGCTGGGGATTCAACTAACTGCAGTGCACAATTTGGCCAAATATTGGTGCTATGACAGAAAAATAATGTCTCAGACATGAAATTATATTTTTTTCCTAGATTCTGTGGGGCTATCAAATCTTTCCATATAGCCCACCCCATTTACATCTATATAGATTTTCTGCCATTTTGTATTTTGTCCAAATCTCCTATTTTTTTGGCACTTCTACTAGACAGGTTTAGCAATCATCACCCATTTTTTTATCAAACATCTCTGAATCAAGCTGGAAGAAGTTACTATTTTGGATTATTGATATTTTGCTGTAGCTGACCTTCAGGAATTGTGCAAATTCTGTAGGTGAATCTTATATGAATAGCTCCTTCTGGTCAATGGAATGCTAATATTCCTTTATTTATTTGAATCCCAATTAGCTTTAACAGTTGTGGTCGCTAGTCTTCCTGTGGTCCACATAAAAATCATTACAATACAATACAAAACATACATATACACATACAGACCAGCCCCCAAAGCTAACAAAATCATGATCTACACAGTTAAAAGGTCAGAAACAATATACTGTGCATGCATCATGCTTCATACACCATACTTCATGCTCCTCAGATCATGCCCCATACATCATGCTTCATACATTAGTCGGGGTTCAGAATTTCCCTGAAGGGTTCGTATCTGGTTCTTAATAGGTCCTTCACTGGTCCTTCACTGGGTAGCCTACAGGTCCATGGGGCTAATGTAATCCCCTGAGATGATGTCACTAGTGAGGCACTGACTGGAAACTGCCTGAGTGAATAGCAATGCCTCTTTTTGTACAATCATTTTATCAAACACACCAAAATCACAGATGATAACAGCTGAGAGTTGACAGAACTCTACCCTGGTGATTCAGTCCAACACCATCCTACTGGTTTTGGATATAGCTAGTCACTGCTCCTGCTTAAGAAATTGCTGTTAGTAGAAAAGGAGGCTGTGGATGGCTGCAAAGATAAACTCTAATCTTCACTAGAGAGGGCAAAGCAATTAAAGTGCACCTCTCTGGGTATCAAATTACTACCTGTAAGTGGATTAGTTTCACAATCAAAGTACATTCTCTGATTCTTTTCATTTTTAATGACAGGCATGGAACTTGGAACAGTTGCAAGTGGTAATGTAACTGATTCTAACTATCATTTAAACGCAATTAAAGCTTGCAGAGCTCAATTTAAGAAACTATTAGAGCTGAGAGGACTTTCACCCCTGACTGGGTTAGTAGAGGGGGCAGAGATTTAACAGGAGGAGCCGAGGGGGGTTGTAGAGGGGCTAGTGGAGTGGCTTCATGGAAATAGAGGCCATAGATCTGCTTGTTTGTGGATTAGACTAGGATTAAGTCTCTAATTCCATTCCTCCTGTGCATAATTGAAAAAATGTGTCTGCCCATCGGAGGGAGATGAGCCTCACAGCGCTTGATTTTTTTAGCCTGACGGGCTCTGAGGCAAAGTGAGAAGAGCAGGAACTTTTTAACAATGAGTGTTTCAGCCTGAACCAAAGTCTGCAACTGAATTCTGCTCAGCTGCAAAGAGACGGTCTGTCCCTCCATCTGTGTCTGCCAGGGATGAGCTGAGTGAGACACACATCACAATTCACCCCAGTTCACACAAAATCCATATTTCCAGTTATTTTGGTGAGAGTAACTTAGAAGTAATGCAATAGTAGTGTAATGCCTTATATTTTTAAATACAGTAATATTGTATGTAACAAATTACTTTGAAATCACAGTAACAAGTAATAAATTACACATTATAGTTTTGAAGTAACTTGCTCAACACTGATTGCCAATGTACAGATCTACACAAATCCAAGCACCTAAGTCAAGTTGAAGTGTGGAAAACCCATTCATGATAGTGTTTTATATGCTTCCACTCTTTGCATATGTCTGCCACTGAATGGTGACAGTGCAGGGAGGATGATGAAGCAGCCAGAGGCATTTTACTATAAATCAGACCAGATAATGTCGTAGCGCTGCATGAGACTTATGCAGAGAGGGTATCTTTTATTTGTCACACGTGAAGATCTCCCCACATACTGGATGGAGGTAATATGTTTGAAATGTGGACATAAATCCAACCAAACTGTTCAGACTCCACGATGTCTCTCCTTTTATGTTGATCCATGTCAAATGCATCTTGGTACCATTTCTGTCTTTTATCTCAACTCTTGACAATACACGGTGAGCGCATCGTAGTGTGATAGGACAGAATTACATTTTGGCTCTGAAATGCTTCACATCTCAGGGAAAAACGGAGTCACTCAAGTTTAGTTTGATGAACTAAGTATGAGGGATAAACCACAAATGACCCACTGTATCTTGAGCTCCATGAAGCCGTCTTTTGAAAATATAGCCATGCAGAGACTTTTAAAGTTTAAAAAAAGGGGGCACAGGTATCATGATTTTAGGACACCAGAAGAATTTTATTATTTCTACATTCCAGAGGGAAGTGTTATACTTTTACTCCACTACATGTATCTGACAGCTTTAGTTACTAATTCTTTTTTTTATACAAATATTTATAAGATCATATATTAATATTTCACACCTATGGGCAATTTAGAGTCTCCAGGGAACCTAAGCATGTGTTTAGACTGTAGGAAAAAGATGGAACACACGCAGACACAGGGGGAACCACACACCACACACACACACACACACACACACACACACACATATATATACACATATATATATATATATATATATATATATATATATATATATATATATATATATATATATATATATATATATAAACTGTGCACATTGTAAAGTGAACTTATTAGAGCTTTTGTTAATCAATTTGAGTCATTTTGGCCAAATAGTTCTAGTCGCTGGAGTTCCAGCTCCTCAAATCCTTCTATAATAGTTTGGTTGTAAACTGTTATTAACATTTTATGTTGCATTTATGTCGCAATTTGGACATCAAGAGACAAAGGAAAACCATAAGCATGTGTTGCTGAGTAAGTAGTATTTTAAAACACAGGAAAGGCCTTCAGGGTTAAATAACCGACGCTCTCCTCTCCTTCTTCAACATTTCCATGGTTCCTGTTAGCTGCTTCGGTGGCCAAGAGTAAAAGAATTTTGCAACCCCTTGTTATGAATTCATGGCATGAAACTTTATGAATATAAACTAGTTTGTTGATGAACAGAGCATATCTGCCCAGCAAACTTTCCATGGATGACTAAAGGTTAATAAAAAACAGTAGAACAGAATTTGACTTAAACAGGATTTTTATAGTTTTGTTAATCCCAGAGAAAGTGGAAGTATCAAAGTTATCAGCTCCAATGGTGCTGGCTGAGATAAGCAAAGGTGTTGATAAGACAGTGGATCCCTTCAACACTTAATTGTGAGTTAGGCTTTTAAATGTTGCATTTGTGTTGGCTCAAGCCTAATTAATCACATGCATTTGTCCACTGAACTGCATGCATTTAATTGAAATGCAGATTTGTAAAAGTGAGTTTATTAGAGTGGCAGGAATGTTTTCACCTTTTGAGAGAGTCTGAAAGGTTCATGATTAGATGAGAGCAAATGATGACCTTTTTTTGAGTTTCCCTTGCACACTTTAATTAAAATTTATCCTCCAAGGCCAAAAGACCTGCTTTCTCTTTGGCGTTAAGCATTTCCTTGAATGTAAAGGTCGATTAAATGAGAGTTATCAGGGCTGACCTCATATTTCATATGAACTCAGACTGGTCAGATTATAGATTTATAGATATGAAAAACTATTGTTGTCAATTGATTAAAACAATTAATTAATTGCATGCTTTGTGATTAAGTAATCTAAATGAATCACATGTATCCATATATATATATATATATATATATATACAGTGGGGAAAACAAGTATTTGAACACCCTGCTATTTTGCTATTTCTCCCACTTAGAAATCATGGAGGGGTCTGAAATTTTCATCGTAGGTGCATGTCCACTGTGAGAGAGATAAACTAAAAAGAAAAATCCAGAAATCACAATGCATGATTTTTTAACAATTTATTTGTGTGATATAGCGGCAAATAAGTATTTTAACACCTGAGAAAATGAATGTTAATATTTGGTACAGTAGCCTTTGTTTGCTATTACAGAGGTCAAACGTTTCCTGTATTTTTTCACCAGGTTTGCACATACTGCAGGAGGGATCCTGGCCCACTCCTCCACACAGATCTTCTCTAGATCAGTCAGGTTTCTGGGCTGTCGCTGAGAAACACGGAGTTTAAGCTCCCTCCAAAGATTTTCGATTGGGTTCAGGTCTGGAGACGGGCTGGGCCATGCTAGAACCTTGATATGCTTCTTACGGAGCCAGTCCTTGGTTTTCCTGGCTGTGTGCTTTGGGTCGTTGTCGTGTTGGAAGACCCAGCCACGACCCATCTTCAATGCTCTGACTGAGGGAAGGAGGTTGTTCCCCAAAATCTCACAATACACGGCCCCAGTCATCCTCTCTTTAATGCAGTGCACTCGTCCTGTCCCATGTGCAGAAAAACACCCCCAAAGCATGATGCTACCACCCCCATGCTTCACAGTAGGGATGGTGTTCTTCGGATTGTACTCTTCATTCTTCTTCCTCCAAACACGCTTAGTGGAATTATGACCAAAAAGTTCTATTTTGGTCTCATCTGACCACAAAACTTCCTCCCATGACTCCTCTGTATCATCCAAATGGTCATATGCAAACTTAAGACGGGCCTTGACATGTGCTGATTTAAGCAGGGGAACCTTTCGTGCCATGCATGATTTCAAATCATGACGTCTTAGTGTATTACCTACAGTAACCTTGGAAACGTTGGTCCCAGTTCTTTTCAGGTCATTGACCAACTCCTGTCGTGTAGTTCCGGGCTGATTCCTCACCTTTCTTAGAATCATTGAGACCCCACGAGGTGATATCTTGCATGGGGCTCCACTCCGATTGAGATTGACCGTCATGTTTAGCTTCTTCCATTTTCTAATGATTGCTCCAACAGTGGACCTTTTTTCACCAAGCTGCTTGGCAATTGCTCCGTAGCCCTTTCCAGCCTTGTGGAGGTGTACAATTTTCTCTCTTGTGTCGTTGGACAGCTCTTTGGTCTTCGCCATGTTACAAGTTAAAGTCTTGCTGATTGTATGGGGTGGACAGGTGTCTTTATGCAGCTAACGACTTCAAACAGGTGCATCTGATTAAGGATGATACATGGAGTGCAGGTGGACTTCTAATGGGCGGACTAACAGGTCCTTCAGGGTCAGAATTCTAGATGACACACAGGTGTTCAAATACTTATTTGCCGCTATATCACACAAATAAATTGTTAAAAAATCATGCATTGTGATTTCTGGATTTTTCTTTTTAGTTTATCTCTCTCACAGTGGACATGCACCTACGATGAAAATTTCAGACCCCTCCATGATTTCTAAGTGGGAGAAATAGCAAAATAGCAGGGTGTTCAAATACTTGTTTTCCCCACTGTATATATATATATATATATATATATATATATATATATATATATATATATATATATACATAACACTATGACAACACTGTGAAACAAAAATGCAAATAAAATTATGCCTTGTAATTGGATCACAGATGTTCTGGAGCACAGATTATACTGTACTGCTTTGGGCATAACTCTGCAGACTGGTCAAACCAGCCGGTCAGAGAGTAATGTTAATCTGCATAAAACAATGTAAATAAAAATAAATACATTTTATAGTCATTTTGCAGGCTGTAGTTTTGAGTGCTTTTGACCTGTGTTGGGATATATCATGCTTGACCCTGTATGCAATGTTTAACTATTTGGTATGAAACTGTCTATACTTTAATTGTGTCAGGATATAATTAGTACTTTTTTCAAATAAACAATCTTTAATAATACCATACAACAAAAAAATCACTCTTACTGAGGAAACCGAAAGTTACTTTGAGAGGAAAAATGAGGTACCAACAGAAATAAATAAACTGACTTGACAAATGGCTTGAAAACAAGGTATATGGAGCATGGATCTGGAGCATCACAGAGACAGGACAAAATGAACTGGCACAGGACAAAGGGAAATGCAGACTAATATACACAAGGGCTGCACCCCAAACCCGAGTATGCCCTGCCTACTAACCGGTAGCTACTACTAGTGATTATCACTGCCTACTAACCAGAAACTATTACTAGTTAATATCACTGCCTACTAACAGGTAGCTACTGCTAGTTAGCATCACTGCCTACTAACCAGTAGCTACTACTAGTTAGTATCACTGCCTACTAACCAGTAACTATTACTATATATATATATATATATATATACCAGTAGCTATAACTAGTTAATATCACTGCCTACTAACCAGTAGCTATAACTAGTTAATATCACTGCCTACTAATCGGTAGCTACTACTAGTTAGCATCACTGCCTACTAACCGGTAGCTACTACTAGTTAATAGCACTGCCTACTAACCAGTAGCTACTACTAGTTAATATCACTGCCTACTATCCAGTAGCTACTACTAGTTAGTATCACTGCCTACTAACCAGTAGCTATTGCTAGTTAGCATCACTGCCTACTAACCAGTAGCTACTACTAGTTAATATCACTGCCTACTATCCAGTAGCTACTACTAGTTAGTATCACTGCCTACTAACCAGTAGCTATTGCTAGTTAATATCACTGCCTATTAACCAGTAGCTACTACTAGTTAGTATCACTGCCTACTAACGAAGTAGCTATTACTAGTTAATGGGATTGCCTACTAACCAGTAGCTACTACTAGTTAGCACCACTGCCTACTAACCAGTAGCCACTACTCCAACACCACAATTGTAGCTTCTATGTAGGAACTTAGCCAGTAGAAGGAACAATTCATATGTTCTACAGCAGCCATCTTGCCCATCCTTTGAACCCCGATGTTCAAAGGACGAACCACAGCACTGCTGAAAAGTTCTTCTTCTACCTCTTTGTTACTTTTAGGATAGTATAGTGTGGTTCACTGCAAAATATGACCATGTGTAGTAAACCATGTAGTAAATCATCCAGGTACCATTCACCTAGGCTGCATAGGTGGTAAGTTGGTGGTTTGCAGCAAAGCTGGATGCAGCAAAGCTGAAACAAGCTGGAGACACAGGAGGAAGGGGTAACCTGAAAAGAAGAGGAGACCCAGGAACCCAAGATAAAACAGGAAATCAGGCAACAAACAGACATCCGATTGAGTCATTTTGTAGGGATATAATAATCCACTCAACTCACAATATGTTTTTTTCACGATTTTTTTTTAACAATTTGATTGATGACAAATTATGACTGAAAAAAATCTGACAAAAAATGCAGAAGTTTTTGTCTTATCTTTTGCACATTTATCTTATGCACATTTTATAGAATATCAGACTTATATAATTATTACACCTGTCATATAGTGCCTGGTTATAGGGTGTGTCATTTTTTCATCTTTTATTCTGTCACCGTTTTTCTTTTTCTTTTTTGTGATGTTACATCCAGGCCTCTACTTACTGTGTATATGTGAAATGTAACTCTGGAGAGTATGAAAAAAGTGATACACATCTTAAGGAAGCCTAAATGCTGCCACATCTCCAACTTGTAAAAGTAAAACATCTGTTGCATTCATGTCTTTGCAACTGGAAAATCCTGGAAGCACCTCAGTTATGGGCTTGGTTGTAGGGTCTGGCTGAAAAGGGGAGAGACGTCATGCACCAAACAAGCAAAACTCAAAAACACATAGCTCCCTCTGTTTTTTAAAAAATAGTGTTGTGATTAATATTTTATCCCATTGATTTGATTTGTCAATTATATTGATATTTAACTGTCTTGTAAACTATCGTTACATTGCTATTTTTATAATAAAAATGGTATTTTGTACAAATTTAAAAATGGGATTGATGACGCTCACTTCAAACTGTTTTCATTCATTAAAAGCTGAGCAAGTGCACAACTGGAGGCTAAGGTGATGTTCATTAGGTGTTCTGGGGGTTCATCAGATTGTACAGGGTTGTTGCTGGGAACTACGGGTTCGCTGATAAAATGTCCCCATAGGAACCATAAAAAAGGCTATTAACCCGGTCTATGTGCAGTCTCCTCCAGCCTGGGGCTTTGTCCATCATTACTGCTATTTCCCCTCACCCGCTACTCCTCCTGATTGCTGGCGTGATTGTGAGAATTGATAGTGTGACACTTCACAGGAAGATTTTCTCCAGCCTCCATTTCTTCAGTGCTTTGAATGTTGCTGTGATTTCTATCATTTCTCCAGTATATTCAATCTTCATTTCCCAAACACTTTCAGCTCATCTTGTCCTCAGAGGGTGGTGTATGATCATTTCCAGTTGATCAATTCAGAAAGATAAATGAACCACAATGAACCCAAGCACTGTCAATTATGTCGGATACACTCTCTATTTCCTAGTGACCAGTTGTTTTAAGAAATTACTGAACCTTTTTTAATAGTGAAATTGTATATTTGTGACCTATTGTTAAAGATTTCTCTCTTCAATAAGAAGTAATGATCTTAAGGCTGAATGCAACAGTTAGACAGATTGGTTTTGGCCTTTTAATGCAATTCATTGCCAATTACACAAACAGTACTAGCCTTATTATTTAAACTTAACACCAGGTTAATTCTCCATTCCAGTATGGAATAGCTATTCTCAACCTAATCATATATTGTGAAGTAATGTATAATGCATACATTACTTCACCATGTATAATTATACATGGTGAATTAATTATTTACATGACGTAGTAGTGAGATAGACACAAAGTAGCTATTAACTATTCTGTAATGATTTTATTTAAAGATATAATGACATATGATCTAATTACAAAAACGAGTAAAGTTATTGCAATGTGCAATAGAACCTTTGTTATTATTCCAAGGATAATAATAATATATTGCAATACTAAACCAGTTATCAGTTATTTATGAGAAGAGGGATGCATTGGGTGAAAAGCAGCAGTAAGGGAAGGCGTTGTAAAGTTTAATGGCTGCCCGTAGGAAATGACCTTCTGTGTTGCTCAGTGGAACATTCAGGGGACATCCATTTGTTGCTGAAGGTGCTCTTCTGTTTAACAAGCTTCTCTTGGAGAGATGGGAGGTGTTGCTCACCAGCTTGATTAGCATCCTTCTCTACAACATCTTCAACGTCTTCCCCGTGGATGGAGGCAGGGTCAGTGAAGGCTTATTCCTGCAGAAGTCTAGTACCACCTCCTTCATCCTCCTTATCTTCTTTCACTCAGTGAAGTCATCCACCAGGCCTCTGTATTTTGTCTCCTTTTGCCTCTTTGAGACCATGAGGCATACCTTCTGAAGGTGATAAACCTTCTTCTGCTGTGACAAGACTGTGGTTCATGTGTGGTCAGGTTTCGGGGCAAATACACTTGGTCGGTTAAGAAAAAATAGCAGTTTGGATTGTTGTGGAAAATTCATCAATATTCTCTAATTTATGTCTAAAATGATGTAGTTATAAGAAACTTCAAATATGATGCAAAATCCCCCAAAATATGCTGTGCTTCATTTGAAAGAGAGTGATAAGAAACACACACACAGTTCAGGGTCAGAGGAGATTTTGGTTGCCAATCATGTACACAGATGGACGAATACTGAAAATTAATACAAACTAATCTCTGTGTTTCACCATAGGAAAAAAACAAGTTTCAATAAGAATGTGTGACTGTCAAATGGAGAAATGGCCTTGGTGTTATGAAAGGTGGTAGGGTTGATATTAAACTAATATTGAAAACAATGGTTGCTTATGGTGAGAAAAGCTTAACTCTAAAAAAATAAAAAACCTTAAAGCAAATGTCTCACATTGACATTCTAAAAACAAAAAAGACCATTTGACAATTGACAATAGGTGGGATTCCACATAGAGACGTGTTGGGATTTTCAGTCCCTAGGATAGCTTCAGGATTTTTGGTGTGTATCATTTATATTTCAGTAAAAGTCTCATTGCATTGACTACCTGCTCGGACTCTTCTAACTTTTGACAGTTAGTCTTGAAGTGTATTTTAAAACAACTAAAGTTGTGAATCTTTAGGCTGGTTTCACCCGTCAATGTTTCACTGTCGATATACTCTGGACAAGGGTCATGACTTGTTCTCAGTTTAGATGGTCTAACTATTAGAACAAAGCTTTAGGCTGATGTAGGTAGATGATGGCATCCAGCCTTCTGAGGGTCTTCATCATGTGTCTTTGTCTTAGTCTTTGTCGTCTTTCACTCATCTGAGGTGGGGTTGGGGGCCAACAGCCTCAACAGGGAAGCCCAGACTTTCCTCCCCCTGGCCACTCAGCTCTTCCAGGTGAACCCCAAGGTGTTTCCAGGGCAGCCAAGAGACATGGTCTCTCCAGCCTGTCCCTGGGTCTTTATCCCACTGGGTTCCCAGACTCTGCTTCTTCAGTTGAAGGCATGCTGGTGGAATTCAGGAGGTCTTTGAAGCATTCCCCCCACTGATCTAGAACATCCCGAGTCTAGGTCAGCAGCATCCTGCCCACAATGAAGACAGTGTGGACAGTCCACTCCTTTCCCTGCCTGAGCCGCCGGATGGTGGTTCAAAACTTCCTTGAAGCCATTCAAAGGTAGTTCTCCATGGCCACACCAAACTCCTCCCATGCCCAAGTTTTTGCCTCTGCAAGCATAAAGGCTGCACGTCAATACCCGTCAGCTGCTTCATGAGTCCCACAGGCCAAAATGGCATTCCTCAGGGCCAGTGTCCACTAGCGGGTTCAGTGGCTGCCACTACGACAGGCACAGACCACATTACAGCCACAGCTCTGATTGGCCACCACAACAATGGAGGCATGGAATAAGGTACTCGGACTCCCACCTCCCCCGGAATGTGGTTGAAGGTCCAAAGGCTGAGGGAGGCTTTGTACAGGCACCATGCCTTGGGGAATCAAACATTCCCACCCCACTCACACCAAGGACAACTCCAAAGTGGTAGAGAATAAAACCCTCTTGAGGAAACTGCTTTCCGAGCCCACACTGTGCGTCAAGGTGAGCCTACTATATCCAGCCAGTACCTCTTGTTCTGCACACCAGCTCAGGCTCCTTGCCCACCTGAGAGGTGATGATTCACTTACCCAAATCTTCTCCAATGGGTGGTGGGCCCATTGGAAAGGGGTCCCATGTCACCCATTTGGCTGTGCCTGGTGGGGACCCATGGGCACAGGTTCTTTTGGTCAAACCCCTCCCCCAGCCCTCGTGTCTGGGCCTGTGAAACTAGGATCCCAAGTTCTTACTCGTCATCAATGGGTTTCGAGCTGTGCTTTGTCTGGTCCCTCACCTAGGACCTGATTGTCATGGGTGACCTTACCAGGGGCATAAGCCCCCGAACACAAAGCTCCTGGGATCATTGCAACACACAAACCCCTGCCAACAAGGTGCCAGCTCCAGGAGGGGTTACATGTGATGAATTTAAATCCAAATCTCTAAGAAAAACAAATCTAATCTACATAATTTAAAAACCCTAAAGGCTGAAACAGCCCCATTTAGAAATGCTAAATGCCTCCTTTCTAAGAAGCAGCTTCTCTATTTTTTCTTTGATAAATACATTCTTTTTCCAATTCCTACATATTAAAGGAAAATGAATAAGAGTTTAATTTAAACAGGATGCGTTGCAACTCTTCACGTTAGATTGTGTTAGTGTGGTGTGACTGTATGTATGTGTACTCCTGTTCTCCCTACAGTGTGGCTGCAGGTTTACGCTGTGTGCATGTTATGGGCATATCAAGCCAATGACAATGGACACACTGCATGATGGTGGCTGCGGGGCTGCTGTAATTGGAATGGACAAGGTCAAGTGCAGCACTCCCAGTTTAGAAGAGAGCAGAGTGTGCTTTTCTCCTACTCTAACTATGATGCCTACACAATCTGACATCTGTTGCTATAACACTGGGGCCACGCTGCCAGACAAGTATTGGGCAATTGTGGGTCTGTGGCATATGAGTCTTCACTCACAGAAAAATGAATAAGATTTGTTTACAGGGAACTGAGTAGAAGTGTGAAGTGGTGAGAAAACATGTTTACCAGTAGAAAATATTTTATCAGAGATCATAACTTTGTAAACATGTTTATTCAATATAAGGGTTTGTGCTGGATTGGTATTTTGATACCAGGGGTGGAAGAAGTACACAGATTCTTTACTTTAGAATACGTATTAAGACCACAATGAAAAAATATTTAATTACAAATAAAGATCCAACATTTAAAACCATATACAAGCAAAAGTATCTAAGTCAGTCAGTCATCTTCTATACCGTTATTCCTCATTAGGGTCACATGGTCTGCTGGAATCAATCCCAGCGCATTACGGCGAGACGGCATGTTTTTGGACTGTGGGAGGAAGCTGGAGTACCCGGTGAAAACCCACCCAGACATGGAGAGAACATGCAAACTCCACACAGAAAGGTCCCAGACCCAGGACCAAGGAGGTCTTGAACCTGTGACCTTGCTGTGAGGCAATAGCGGTAAAGTTTTTGTTTTGCATAAAAGCAGTATTTATAGTTGTAGCTGTTGCAACTGTTTGGTGAAGTTAAAATCTGAGAGGTTTTATTATAGACCAAGTAGGAATGAAGATAAACAAACATCTCTTACATAAATTTGCAAGTATTTGACCACATCTCTTTAGGCTGTGGTGGAAATCTTTTGATGGATATAGAAGTTAGCTCAGAATGAAGGTAAGTTATTGATCTTAAACAGAAGTTTTGTATTAATACCTTTGCAAAATCTATTCAGCAAGATTCACAAAGCATCCGCAACAGACAAAGAAGTGATGAATATTTGCAGAATCACTATCATAGAAAGAAAAACAAGGATGTTTAAACAGTAACAGGAGTGTAGGGCTGTTGTCAGGAACCAGGACTGTCTATATTGCCACTTTCTGCTTCACCTCTGGGAATCAGAAGTAAAAAGACCAGCTAGAGCGTTTCAAACTGTTAGTTATTTGAAACCAAGTGAAAAGAAATGTATTCTTCTGGAAGTGCAAATAACCGACATCTGAACCATGAGAAACATAATAACACATTTATTAAAGATCAGCCGGTTTATTCAAATTGCTTCTAATTTATTAATGTATGAATATGTAAACTAAAACTGTTTGATAATTGTAGTTGAGGTTAGGGCTGCAATGATTAGTTTATTAATCTATTAGTTGCCGATTACTACTGTAAATTAATCGCCAACTGTTTTAATAATGGATTAGTTATTATTAAAGTTATTTTTAAAAGGAAAATGTCTAAATTCTCTGGTTCCAGCTTCTCAAACATGATTATTTTCTGGCTCCTTTAGTTTCTATGATAGTAAACTGATGATCTTTGGGTTATGAACTCTTGGTCTGGATGAAAAAAAACATTTTGCATTTTCAGCTGTGGGAAACAGTGATTGACATTTTATACCAAACAACTAATCAATTAATCATTCCAATAATTGAGAGATTAATCAACTAATCAGAATAGTTGTTAGTTGTTAGTTGCAGCCCTAACACTTAGGGTGATGTGAAATTCCCATAAGGAGCTAGTTCATGCTTACAGCTAACCGGGGTTCAGATAATAATTCATACAAGGTACACAGAGATCATATTTTTTTCTGTCAGGATGATTAGTACACTAAGGAAAGGTATTGTGATGCAGATATTTAATGAATTTGCATTATTCATGAAGACTCTGCAAACCGTGTTTGTTTGGAGCCCATGGAGAAGACCTCCTGAGGAGCTCCTCTTGTACTTTTTTTTGCTGGCAACCACTCAAAACAAAGTGCTGTCTCTTCAAAAAATCACACAACATGGAGGCATATGTCTGAAATTGTGAAATTTAAATTCCTACCAGTAGATCAGAGGGACTGTCATGATAATAAAAGGTCAAATATTTCCTCAAGCAAATTACCTAAATCCTAAATTACCTAATCCTAATTTACCTAAATTATAATAGCCTCTCCATAGTTAGAAAGACATTTTATTCTTTTTCAAGCTGTAATACTGGATTAATTACAGCACACTATATATTACTGGGGGTGTGGGAGTGTGGGAGCATCAACCATTCATATTCATTAGATTAGACCCGTGTAGCTGAAATCTGTAACATTCAAGAAAAGAAAAAATTATTTGTAAAGCAAATTACATTAATATGTTCAACTGGACAGGAGAAACCCACTAAAGGGTTAACATTAACATGTCTTACTAAGAGATGGATGATACCTGATATAACTGTATTTTGCAGCCTATATATAAATAGGTTGTACTTGTGTGACCAGGCAGGTAATATTGAGTGGTGGAAAGTATTGAAATGAAGTACAACTTTGAGCTACTATTTCAGAGGGAAATATTGAACTTCACACACTGCCGGACTGTCAAAGACATCACACACCATGCCACCCACCACCAGGAACTTCCCAGCCTGTGCCAAAGGTTTCTGTTTTATAGTTTAGTTGATAGACAGGGCTGTCAGAAAGAGTGAAGCTGGAGGACCCAAACACAACAGACAGACAGCAGACAGGCTCAAATGCAGAATATATGTATTTATTTCTTTGCAGGTACAGTCTGTGACACTGGACTGGAGGGAAACACACAGATGACTCAACACTGAACTGAAAATAAGACTGAATCAGGGGGTGGAGAACAGGTGAGAGAGGACACAGGGAGAAGGGGTAACAAGGGGATAACCAGGTAATGGGGGGATAATGAGGTAACAAAGAGATAACGAGATGACTCAGGGATAACAAGGTAACTCATGTTAACAAAGTAAAAACGGGATAATGAGGTAACTCAGGAATAACCAGGTAACTAAATAACTAGGCGATGACAAGGTAAACAGGATAATGAGGTAACTCAGAGATAATGAGGTAATTCAGAAATAATGAGATAACTCAGAGATAATGGGGCAACTCAGAGATAATGAGGTAACTCAGAGATAATGAGGTAACTCAGAAATAATGAGATAACTCAGAGATAATGAGGTAACTCAGAGATAATGAGGTAACTCAGAAATAATGAGATAACTCAGAGATAATGAGGTAACTCAAAGATAATGAGATAACTCAGAAATAATAAGGTAACTCAGAGATAATGAGGTAACTCAGAGATAATGAGGTAACTCGGAGATAATGAGGTAACTCAGAGATAATGAGGTAACTCTGAGATAATGAGATAACTCAGAGATAATGAGGTAACTCAGAGATAATGAGGTAACTCAGAAATAATGAGATAACTCAGAGATAATGAGCTAACTCAGAGATAATGAGCTAACTCATAAATAATGAGATAACTCAGAGATAATGAGGTACCTCTGGGATAATGAGGTAACTCATAAAT
Source organism: Lepturacanthus savala (assembly GCA_030544235.1). NCBI lineage: Eukaryota > Metazoa > Chordata > Actinopteri > Scombriformes > Trichiuridae > Lepturacanthus > Lepturacanthus savala. The sequence continues at coordinate 28,769,634 of CM060469.1, forward strand.
AATGATGTAACTCAGAGATAATGAGGTAACTCATAAATAATGAGATAACTCAGAGATAATGAGGTAACTCTGGGATAATGAGGTAACTCAGAGATAATAAGGTAACTCTGGGATAATGAGGTAACTCAGAAATAATGAGGTAACTCTGGGATAATGAGGTAACTCAGAGATAATAAGGTAACTCTGGGATAATGAGGTAACTCAGAAATAATGAGGTAACTGGGATAATGAGGTAACTCAGAGATAATAAGGTAACTCTGGGATAATGAGGTAACTCAGAAGTAATGAGGTAACTCTGGGATAATGAGGTAACTCAGAGATAATAAGGTAACTCTGGGATAATGAGGTAACTCAGAAGTAATGAGGTAACTCTGGGATAATGAGGTAACTCAGAAATAATGAGGTAACTCTGGGATAATGAGGTAACTCAGAGATAATGAGGTAACTCATAAATAATGAGATAACTCAGAGATAATGAGGTAACTCTGGGATAATGAGGTAACTCAGAGATAATAAGGTAACTCTGGGATAATGAGGTAACTCAGAAATAATGAGGTAACTCTGGCATAATGAGGTAACTCAGAGATAATAAGGTAACTCTGGGATAATGAGGTAACTCAGAAATAATGAGGTAACTCAGAAATAATGAGGTAACTCTGGGATAATGAGGTAACTCAGAAATAATGAGGTAACTCAGAGATAATGAGGCAACTCTGGGATAATGAGGTAACTCAGAAATAATGAGGTAAGTCAGGGGTAAAGCAGGACACAGGAGGGAAAAAACACAGAGCAAAACAACCACAACCCCCAAAACACAAAGAAAGTAGACAGCACCTTGCAACATAATCTTGGTAAATCCACAATTTATTTTTTTCTTTTCGTCTACTTTTTCAGTTTTGTGTAAGGGGGCAAAATTAACTTTCAGAGGAAGCAACAAATCAAAAAAGGAAGCGTCTCACCTGCATCATGAGCCAAGTAGGGATGGTTTAGATTTTATTATTAATGCATGTGTTGCATGTGTACACTCTAAAAAGATATTTAGCCTCAACAGAAAAAAGTCCTTTTTAGTCATTATTCTTCCTTCAGTTGTTACAACCTAATTTGAAATTGCATTGAACCAACTAACAATATTACATTGACAAATTGTAAAACATTATCTTAAGTACTGCTGACTGTTATCATGGACAAGTTTGGTTAATTCAAAAATTTTAAATTAAAAAAACAATTGTTTAACCAAATGACTTTAGCATGTTATTTTAAAGTAGTTTAATTTCTAGTTAATTACAATAACAATGCACACAACTTTTTAAGCGACAGTAATTAGAAGGTTAGAAGATTCTTCCACCACTTTGAAATCCTTCTCACAGTTCTCACAGGGGAGGAGTTTTGCTGATGAAGGTGCAGACAGTGGAAAGCTTCAGCTGTAAATAGACCTTGCGTCAAATTTTGTTAAGTGTTTTGTTAAACTATTTCCGTACCTCTGGAGTCCATGAATAACCTTCCACACCATTGACTTCTGTAGTCATTAGAAGGTGTGTTTATTTATACAGCACATTTCAGCACAAGCCAAGTGCTTTCCATAAAACATTAATAGCATTGAAACGCAATGCTGTTAATGTTTCCAATCCGAACCAGCAATGTAGAAGGACATTTAAACACAATTAAAAACAGTCATTAAAGAGCCGACAGAATAGAACAAAAATAGGCTAAAATAAATTCAGAATAAGACAGAATAAGGGAGACTTGCAGCAGACCTGCAGTTCTCTGGAATTCCACTGTGTAGAATAAATGAATAAATAAATAAATGTCCAAAATTCTGAATAAAAGACAAGTGAAATAAGTGAACAGGATATCCTCATGAATTGTATGTCCTTCAAAATAAAAGCCTCCTTTTCACACCTAACTGTTAAAACATAGATTTTATATCACAGCTTTTTGAAAAAATGAAGATAAAGTAATTGTTGCCATATGTAAACACTATGCAATAGAGGTTTTTTTTTTTTTTGCTTAAAACTGTTTGTCTCATGTCATTAGAAAACAAACATTTTTTATTTATAAAATTTTTATATAAAGTATAAAATGACATAGAATTAAAGGCTCATAGGCTTAAATAGGTTAAAGCAATGATAATGACTTTTGAGGCAGTAAAATGTTGATTATATGTGTAATGTGTGTAATGTTGCAAAATATAAATATCTATTTATGTTATAGGCTGAGTGACAGTTTTCATCTTATTTCAGTACCTGAAGGATAATCTTGGTCCTTTTCCAGACCTGTGTAGATGGGATCAGTTTGCTTACCTGACATTACCGAAACTGCCATCTGTAGATCTGACAATATGTTTGGACAGTTGAACAGCGCGTGAACAGCAAGTGAACAGTGAGTTAACAGTGAGTTAACAGCGAGTGAACAGCGAGTTAACAGTGAGTTAACAGTGAGTGAACAGTGAGTTAACAGTGAGTTAACAGCGAGTTAACAGCGAGTGAACAGCGAGTTAACAACGAGTTAACAGTGAGTGAACAGTGAGTGAACAGTGAGTTAACAGCGAGTTAACAGCGAGTGAACAGCGAGTTAACAGCATGTGAATAGTGAGTTAACAGTGAGTTAACAGTGAGTTAACAGTGAGTTAACAGCGAGTGAACAGCGAGTTAATAGCACGCGAACAGTGAGTTAACAGCGAGTGAACAGCGAGTTAACAGTGAGTTAACAGTTAGTTAACAGCGAGTGAACAGCGAGTTAACAGTGAGTTAACAGTTAGTTAACAGCGAGTGAACAGCGAGTGAACAGCGAGTTAACAGTGAGTTAACAGCGAGTGAACAGCACGCGAACAGTGAGTTAACAGTGAGTGAACAGTGAGTTAACAGTGAGTTAACAGTGAGTGAACAGTGAGTTAACAGTGAGTTAACATTCAGTTAACAGTGAGTGAACAGTGAGTGAACAGCGAGTGAACAGCGAGTTAACAGCGAGTGAACAGCGAGTTAACATTGAGTTAACAGCGAGTTAACAGCGAGTGAACAGCAAGTGAACAGCGAGTTAACAGCGAGTGAACAGCGAGTGAACAGTGAGTGAACAGTGAGTGAAAATGACATAGAATTAAAGGCTCATAGGCTTAAATAGGTTAAAGCAATGATAATGACTTATGAGGCAGTAAAATGTTGATTATATGTGTAATGTGTGTAATGTTGCAAAATATAAATATCTATTTATGTTATAGGCTGAGTGACAGTTTTCATCTTATTTCAGTACCTGAAGGATAATCTTGGTCCTTTTCCAGACCTGTGTAGATGGGATCAGTTTGCTTACCTGACATTACCGAAACTGCCATCTGTAGATCTGACAATATGTTTGGACAGTTGAACAGCGCGTGAACAGCAAGTGAACAGTGAGTTAACAGTGAGTTAACAGCGAGTGAACAGCGAGTTAACAGTGAGTTAACAGTGAGTTAACAGCGAGTGAACAGCGAGTTAACAGTGAGTTAACAGTGAGTGAACAGTGAGTTAACAGTGAGTTAACAGCGAGTTAACAGCATGTGAATAGTGAGTTAACAGTGAGTTAACAGCGAGTGAACAGCACGCGAACAGTGAGTTAACAGTGAGTGAACAGTGAGTTAACAGTGAGTTAACATTCAGTTAACAGTGAGTTAACAGTGAGTGAACAGTGAGTGAACAGCGAGTGAACAGCGAGTTAACAGCGAGTGAACAGCGAGTGAACAGCGAGTTAACAGCGAGTGAACAGCGAGTGAACAGCGAGTTAACAGCGAGTGAACAGCAAGTGAACAGTGAGTTAACAGTGAGTTAACAGCGAGTGAACAGCGAGTGAACAGCGAGTTAACAGTGAGTTAACAGCGAGTGAACAGCACGCGAACAGTGAGTTAACAGTGAGTGAACAGTGAGTTAACAGTGAGTTAACATTCAGTTAACAGTGAGTTAACAGTGAGTGAACAGTGAGTGAACAGCGAGTGAACAGCGAGTTAACAGCGAGTGAACAGCGAGTGAACAGCGAGTTAACAGCGAGTGAACAGCGAGTGAACAGCGAGTTAACAGCGAGTGAACAGCGAGTGAACAGCGAGTTAACAGCGAGTGAACAGCGAGTGAACAGTGAGTGAACAGTGAGTTAACAGTGAGTTAACAGCGAGTGAACAGCGAGTGAACAGCGAGTTAACAGTGAGTGAACAGTGAGTGAACAGTGAGTTAACAGCGAGTGAACAGCGAGTGAACAGTGAGTTAACAGCGAGTTAACAGCGAGTTAACAGCGAGTGAACAGCGAGTGAACAGCGAGTGAACAGCGAATTAACAGCGAGTGAACAGCGAGTGAACAGCGAGTTAACAGCGAGTGAACAGCGAGTTAACAGCGAGTGAACAGCGAGTTAACAGCGAGTTAACAGCGAGTTAACAGCGAGTGAACAGCGAGTGAACAGTGAGTGAACAGTGAGTGAACAGTGAGTTAACAGTGAGTGAACAGTGAGTGAACAGTGAGTTAACAGTGAGTGAACAGTGAGTGACCAGCACGTAAACAGTGAGTTAACAGTGAGTTAACAGTGAGTTAACAGTGAGTGAACAGCGAGTGAACAGCGAGTTAACAGCGAGTGAACAGCCAGTGAACAGTATGTGGCGAGGCGAGGTAGCTCTCACCTCATTGGCTGTCTCTGCTTTCTGCTTTAACAGCCTGAAGGGCCATACTCATCACCAGTTAGCTGAACTGACCCACGCTGTTCTAACAAATCTGTGTTTACATTGTTTTTTTATTTCACAGATTGCACAGATTGTGTTTCAAAAATACATGAAAATGTCAAAACAGATACAGAACACAGACAATAACCAAGGCCAAAATGTGTTCTGTCCATGAAAGAAAATATAACTTTTTTCACATACAAAATTTGTTAAAATCTATTTTTATATACTTTTCTAGCATAATATTAGAAGTAGATTCATTAGATAACAAAACAACTAATTTTATACTTGACATGATCTAAAATGAAATAGATGTATATCACTATCAGCCTGGCAGCTATCTTAACCCTACATAGTGTTGCCATATGGCAACAATTACTTTATCTTAATTTTTCTAAAAAGCTGTGATAGATATCTATATCTATGTTTTAACAGTTAAGTGTGAAAAGGGGGACTTTTTTCAAAAGACATCCAGGATATCCTGTTTATCAGTCCCTTTTGCTCATGGAAAATGATTTGATTTAATTTTGATATTATATATTTTTGTTCAATGATCTAAAAATAGTGGGCAACAAGGTGGCGCAGGGGTTAGCGCTGTTGCCTCACAGCAAGAAGGTCGCAGGTTCAAGACCTCCTTGGTCCTGGGTCTGGGACCTTTCTGTGTGGAGTTTCATGTTCTCCCCGTGTCTGCGTGGGTTTTCATTCCTCCCACAGTCCAAAAACATGCTGAGGTTAATTGGAGACTCTAAATTGGCTGTAGGTGTGAGTGAATGGTGTGTGAGCTCCATGATTGGCTGGCTACACCATTTGGGGTGTATCCCTGCCTCTCGCAGTAACATGCTGGGATTGGCTCCAGCAGACCATGTGACCCTAATGAGGAATAAGTGGATATAGAAGATGAGATGAGATCTAACATAGATTTGTTTCTATATGAAAAATTCTTAGTTCATACAACCTAACGTCCCGTTGACTTACATAGCATGGAACTATCCTGAGACTTGTTTACTTGTATTATATTGTGGCGAGTGGGTGAAAACCTGACACTTTTTCACATTTATTTATTTATTTTTAATAAATCAATGGGTCAGATCATTTAGATGTTTTACATTGGGAATTGGGAAAGTATTAAATCAACTAAAGAAGCAAGAGTCCCAGCTTCACCATATATTGAAAATGAAAGTTTTTTTCATCTCCTGAAAACACTGTTTTTGAAGTTATGTGGTTTTCACCCAACAGCAATAGTATTAAATATACAGGATTTTTATTTTATTAATTTGTTTGATATCGTAGTGGCAGTATATTTGTATAGGAAATGTATTTGTTTCTTGTAGAAGAATACAGAATTCACAAGATTTCATGTTAAACTAAAGCTAGGAACTGCATTTTTATTAGGTGCATTTTTATTGGCGCCCAGCTGTCAGAATATTACATTTTTTTACTGACACAGTGATGTAAAAAAATTTTGGTCCCCTTCCTGATTTCTTATTTTTTGCATGTTTGTTACATTTAAATATTTCAGATCCTCAAACAAATTTAAATACCAAAAACAGCACAAGTGAACACAAACTGCAGTTTATACATCAATGTTTTTACTATTAAGGGAGAAAAAAATCCAAACCTACATGGCCCTGTGTGAAAAGTAATTTCCTGAAACCTAATAACTGGCTGGGCCCTCAGCAGCAACAACTGCAATCAAGCATTTGTGATGACTGGAGTCAGTGCTGTAGAGGAAGTTTGGCCCACTCATCTTTGAAGAATTGTTGTAATTCAACCACATTGGAGGGTTTTTTGAGCATGAACCACCATTTTAAGGTCATGCCACAGCATGTAATAGGCCCCCACACCAAACTTAACTTGAGGTTTGAGTCGTATTTGGGTTGGTTGAAAATCTCCCTCTCTCTCTATGACACACGGGCCATATAGGTTTGGATTTTTTTCTCCCTTAATAATAAAAACCTTTCTTTAAAAACTTTAAGTGTGACAAACATTCAAAACAAAAATAAGAAATCAGGAAGGGGTGAACAATTTTCACACCACTGCACATGGAGCAGTAAATTCCTGATGTACAATTTGTCAGGTCAGTGATGAACACAAGTATCATGATGCAGTAAATATGGTGATTTGCACTCCTTTTTTTTGTCTGATTGTCCCTGACTGGGACTTCGTGGATCACGATTCGACAGCAGAACACACAATAACCCCATTGTTATATCAAGAAGAAATAGAAAAGAAAGGCATGACAAGGAATCAATAGCACAAAGCAGCCTATCTTAGTCTTATATTCTCTGCAGGGTCCCCTCATCGAGGGATGCCTTTTGTGCTGTGAATTGAAATAAACAAGTGGGACCTGTTCTTTATAATGACTCTATGAGGAGATTATGAATGAAGTGCAATGTTAAGAAAATATGTTCTGCTGGGGAACTGAATGTCTGTGTGTGTATAAAAAGTAATTATATCAGCAAGATAAACATAATTAGCCCAGCATGCATTTTCCCCGAGAGCTTTCCATCACCAATTATCTTGGTACGGTTCAACAGTCTGTTGGCCCATTCCCGCTAAAGATCCATGTGTTGCATGGTTATTGTCTATGTCTTTCACTTTATTTAATGTTCACACCTCCATCACTTTTCCCTGTGGAGAAAAAATAGCCACAAGAAGCCAGTAAACTTCATTGTTTTTTCACCAGTCTGTGTTCCCTCCCCCAATGACAAACCCTTCAAGCACTTTGAATTACCTCGTTGTTGAAATGTGCTATACAAATAAACTTGCCTTGCCTTGCCTTGCCTTCAGGCCTGAAGCTTTTAGTTTGCTCTTTATTTCCAATTACTACTGTAATGGTTCTCATCCTGGGGGTCGGGACCCCACCAGAGGTCACTGGTTTAATCAAAGGGGTTGAAAGGTGATTGAAAAGGATAGGATACAAAAAAATCTGCATAAAATCTTCATTTTTTTTCAAAGTTTTATTCATTTCTGTTTTATTTCTTCTTGTGGACTTCTGCATGTTTATCTCCTCAAGCCTCTAAAAGTTATTCCAAAAGAAGCAAATACGTCAATTTTAGTTGCATGGTTAGATGATTCATCAATTAGTTGATCAACAGACCATTAGTCAGCAAATATTAACTGAATCATTTCAGTCATTTTTTAAGCAAAAATGCCAAACTCATCTGTTTTAACCTTCTCAGATGTAATGATTTCTGTCTTTTCTTTGTAGAACATGCTAAATAAATATTTGACTTCTGACTGTTAGTCAGAAGATGGAACTTTCAACTATAGGAATGTTATTGATATTAGATATAATAATTATTAATGTAATAAAAAATATCTGAATTCCCAAGTGTTGGATTTGCCCATTCGGAACACAACGTCTCATGTGATCCAATTCACACTCAACACTGTGCTCCCTTGGGTCCTCATCAACACATTCAATGAGTGTAGTCGATAGGAACTTTTGTCGAGATATGCACAAAAATATGTTGCAAATGTTGAATAAACAACAGGGATTTTCTGCATTATAGATGAAGATGTTCATGCTCTAATCCACATCACTGTCAGGACCAGAACAGGACACATGTGCAGAGTTGGAGTGGCAAACAGGCTTTATTGGGTACCAGTAGGAAAACCTTTCTCACCATGAACGAAATGAAGTGGCTATGACTGGGGGCACACTCTAAACTATCTCTGACTATAAATTTATCTATGACTATAATTCTATCTAGGACTATGAATCTATGCAACTATCTATGGATCTACCTATGAATCTATCTATGACTATGAATCTATCTATAACTAGGAATCAAACAAAAAGCGCTCCAGCCGGAGGATAACCTAATCTAGAAAACAAAGGAAGCTAAACTGAAACTCACTCCTAAAAACTGGGGGCACACTAATCTAATAACGAGAAACAAAAATCACTCCTGAGGAGGAAAAAACAAAAGGAAGGCCCAACTGTGAATCTAGGACTAAACTAATCTAACTAAAATATGAAACTTACAAACCAAAAATCACTCATGAGAGGAAAAGGCGAGGACAGGCACGACAACAAGGAAGCTATGGCTGTGGACTTAGAAGGGCTGGGGTGAACGTACGGGACGAAACACACTGGCACAAGACAAGGGGAGACGCACACAATATATACACAGGGTAATGGGGAACAGGTGGAAACAATCAGGGCGGGCAAGACAATCAGACCGGTGACACATGAGGAAGGGCAAGTGACCTGAAACGAGAGGAGAGTTACTTTTCAAAATAAAACAGGAAATGACAAGACATGGAGACAAAACAAAAACCCAGCTTGACCTCACCGTGTGACAGTCACTGAGCTGGGTCATGTTGAATCCTGATGCACCAGTTACAATGAACAATATAAAGACCTTTTCTTTTCCTGCACGATGACAGCCTGAACTCATTGTGAAGTTAGCCTCCAGTATGGAAAAAAACTCCTTCAGTCACCTTACCTTTGAAAACACTTTGTACAAAATTCATACAAAACTTTATATATTTTCACTTTTCCCCCATTGTTCATGTCTTTTATCAGTTTTGTCATTTTCCGTGATGCCTGTAGGAGGATGGCGGGTTGTGATGCGCTTGCTGAGTATTTGTCAGACTGGTGGGCAGCCCGGGAGAATGTAGACACGGGGACAAAAGAAGAAAAGGTGTTTACGGTGGCGTCTGAGTGCTGCGATGCTACTGCCTCAGCCCCATGTGTCACTGAGTGTCAGCTTGATTAATGAGCCTCTGACTCCCATGAGTCCCTCTGACAGGGACAACACAGATCAATACACAACCAAAGCTGCATCGCTGCCTGTTCACAGCTGTTGGAGACATCAGCTGATTGAAATGTGCAAATAATAGATCTGTGTGATATTGCCAAAGGTTCATATACAAAGTTGAAACAGCCATTGAGATTTGGTGGAAAAAGCATCCAGATCCATCACTTAAGTAGAAGTAACAAGGCAGAAATGTATAAATACTCATACTAATCAAAATAAAAACCCTGCAAGAAAAACTAAATGTAAGGGAGACCAAGTTGGTTGGCACACTTTCACTTTCTGGGCTAATTTATATGAAAATATTCTAAACAGTATTACATGAAAGGTTACGGTCTTAGCTTTGAATTAATATATTGTGATGTCTGCACTGATGGGTGACATGGTGGTGCAGGGGTTGGTGTTGTTGCTGTCACAGCAAGAAGGTTGCAGGTTCAGACCTCCTTGGTCTGGGACCTTTCTGTGTGGAGTTTCATGTTCTCTATTTGTCTGGTGGGTTTATGAAAGCACTATTTATAATAGTTTAGATAGATTTTTATGCCAGGCTACCATATACATTTCTGGTTCAGTCTAGATTTGAAGTATTGTCTCACCACTATAGAAACCATAAACTAATCACATCACCTGTTACTAGTCAAGTTATGCTAATAGTTCAAATCCCTTGTAGTCATTGCCTCTAATTTCCAGAGGGACTGGGACCCCCAAACCTGAAATGACCCATTTTACCTGGCATCAGCCTATATAAAGGCAGAGATGTAAAGTATGCAAAAACACAGCCAAAAGAACTGAAGAAGGGTTCTAGACTGATGCTCGGCAAGCTCCTAAACAGCCCGTCAGTGTGATTTAGCTCCTAATGTCCAACTGCATCTTTTTAATGAACTTTGTCTCGTTCTGCTGCTTTTGTTGATACCTGCTGTAATGATGAACCGTCGAAGGTTTTAATTGCATTGGCCGGAGCATTAGTCTGTCTGCTGCTCAGATTTGGGAGCAGTCGGATCGATCGTCCTGGTCGATACTGCTTTGTGAATAGATGTGGGGGTGGGGGGGAACACTGTCTATATTTACAAGCCCCTATTGGATAAAGGATTTTAAATGAAAGAATAATTGTTGATATCGAACCTTTGTGTATTCTAAATGGGGCAATTTTATTCCCGCTATTTAAGGGGCAGGAATTGTTGGCAGTTGACTTCCTGCTTGCTGTAAACCTGTCTGGCTGCAGGTTAATCTCCCTACAACCCCACTGGGGATGGGGATGTGGGTGGTGGAGAGGGAGCAAATCACATTTCCTGCGTACAGTTCACCGACTATTGTTTACAGCACCGTACTACTACAAGTTCATAGAAAACTCAGGGGACCTCAATCTTACGTGGAATGACAAAAAACAATCCAGGTTTTCTGAACTGTGAAACTTAAGGTGTCTGAAATCATCATGAAAGTCAAGTAGGCTGAAAACGGATCTGCTCCCTGCTTTGTGTTAGTTTCCTTTTTCTGGGCCGCATGTCGAGTTACAGACAACTGATGGAATGTTTGATTATCTAGGAATTGAAACTTTTTTCCAGAAGACATTCCAGGTTAGAATAATAGATACCAGTCACATTGATTAAACCACACAAACCACCTGTTTCCTTCATCACAGGGTTCCTGCACTCTAAAAACAACCAGAAATAACCAATGCATCATTCTTTGTTGATTGTGATTATGATTGTGATATTGATTGGAATTAAATCAACAATAAGCTATGTTGACATAATATCATATAATCATTTATATAGTATATATGAAAATGGTTCAATGACAAATCATGTTTGGCAAGTTAAAAACTTTTTAAAATACAGTTTTAAGAAGCATTCATCAGGTCTTCTTGTTACTTAAAATTCCATCCATTTGGAGTCTTTTTTTTTACAAAAATCATGAGTTTGTGTGATTTTTTTGACACAAATGTCAAATAGTGTAACTGAAAAAGAATGATCAATTTTAAATATGTAATCGAAAATATAAAACTTATTAATGGTGTGTTTTTAATTTTTTAAAACCTTAAGAGAGTCAAAGTATCTGGCACCAAGATATTAGGGTTATATATAGTTAGAGATTACTTTTTTCTTTTATTTATTTACTTGTTTTTTTCCTTCCCTACATTATTACACTACACTATTTATTTATGCATCATGCTTTAAAATATAGATTCAACAATTCAATTTGTTTTATGTATTATTACAATTGGACATAAAAAACATACACATGTATTTGTTTAATGATTCCATTTCTGAATAAGTATGCAAAAATATTTGTGTTTATTTCATCATTTTCTTAGAAACTGAATAAAATGCCTGCACAGACAATGTAAAAATTATATTATTTAATGTTTTTCAATTCATTTTTGTTTCCTATTTATAAAAAAAACAAAGAAATATGAAAAAATGATGAGTTTTGATTATACAATATCTTTAAGCCTCTATTGCATGGAATATTACTTAGACATGGTAAAAATGTGTTGAATGTTTCTATTACTTAAAATGGGGCTCCAGGTTGTATGAACTAAAAATTTTGTATATTTACATTTTCAATTTTAGCATATTAGAAAAAATATAAAAAATGGAAAATAATTATTATATATATCAAATGTAAAAATGTAATATATATATATATATATATATATATATATATATATATATATATATAAATAATGTGTCAATGCCAAAGGATATCATGGTCGTGTGACCTCATAAATTGTATGTCCTTCAAAATAAAAGTCCCCTTTTCAAAAAACATAGACCTTTTATCACCGCTTTTTAGAAAAAGGAAGATAAAGGAAAAATGACCACTTATTATAATGAGTCAATATGGTCAGAAAGTCCAGAGTCTGGAACTTTGAGCCTGTAATGTGAAATATATAATATATATAAGAATATATATAATAGGAAACCTGGTATCAATCAACAACTAAATTTGATTGATTTTCCTGTTTAGAATCAATTAAAAGAATAAAACAGATGCCAGTATTGGTCTGATGCCATGAGCACAGAGTGATTAATGGGATGTGTTGACATATCATCTCTTGAATCGGAGTCGTTACAAGCATAGCGTGATAATTACTGTAGCTGTTTCTGGGGACTTGGTTGTTTTTGTTCTAATCTTCATGCTCATGGATTGTTATTGTTAATATTTGTATCCTCTGAAGCTTTGTTGTAGTCAGTGTTAAAAGGCTTGAAAATCATTTTTTCTCAACAATGAGCAACGTGGTCCCACATGAACGTTGCATTTTCAGCTAAAGCTTGAACATTTTTCTCCTTATTCCACTTGGGGGATTTCTGCATCTGTGATTGAAGGGGCTCAGCTGAGAGAGATCAGGCTGTCGCCTTCCTGAGCACCAATCAGAGCTCAGCACCATCTCAAACACACACTGTTGACAGTGTTGTGGGTTGATTTGTGTATGAGGCCAGTGCTGTCAATCAGTTACGACCAAAACCAAACCAAACACACAGTCACCGTGGTAGTGATGAGGCAGATGAGATGCTGATCATTAAACTCTTAAAGGATTTAAGGCGATTTCACTTAATCAATTCAAGTCAGTCAAAGGTCAGTGTTTTTGCTGATATACTTAGCAGAAAGTGAGTTTAACCCTCTATTGCCTAGTGTTGCCCTATGGCAACAATTAGTTTATCTTAATTCTTCTAAAAATCTGTGATATACAATCTATGTTTTTACAGCTAGACATGAAAAGGGGTCTTTTATTTTGAAGGGCATACACTTTATGAGGTCACATGACCAGAATATGGATATATATTGCTCATATATATTGCTGGATATTTGACACAGGAGCATCATTGTCTCACAACCAAAGGTTGTCTTTTATTCAGAATTTTGTAAAGTTTTCACCTAATAAAAAACATAACTCACTATCTGGAGTAAGTAAACTTATGTTTTGTTTTATTTATTTATTTTACATTAACTTCAATTTTAATGGTATATGTTTTTTCTAATATGTTGAAATAGATTTGTTGCCATATGGCAGCAATATGTAAATATGGAAAGTTCATCCAACCTAATTTACCATGTGTAAGTAATATTTCATGCAATAGAGGGTTAAATACTGTTGAATACTGTAATGTTCTTTAGTGCAACAAATATTCAAATTACCATACTTGAGTAAAAAGCCTGGTTTGAGATACATATTATCAGCAGAATGTACTTAAAGTACTCATTATGCAGACTTTATTATATGATTCTAAATCCTATTATACTACTTGTTTTAATCAATGCGAGAATACTTTACACTCTAAAAAGAGGCCTCACCAACAAAAAACATCAATGCAACAGTTTCCATTAGTCCTTGTTAGTTATTACAACTTAATTTGGAATTGCATTATCTTTTTCTCTTTAGTCAAATATTATTTTGAGCACTGCTGACTTAATAACTGTTATCATAAGGACCAACTATTTAAAGGCAGTTTAATTTGTTGTCTGGTTAATTACAATAACATTGTGCTCAACTTTTCAAGTAACAGTAATTTAAAAAAAAGTTTTTTTTCTTCATTTGCTTTTTTTGTGCTTAATTTTCAGGAAAAACAGTTCAGCCAGGGGTGACATGGTGGGGCAGTGGTTATCGCTGTTAGATAAATCAGATAGTAGAGTGAAGTATAAAAAAGAATCACATGGAAATACTGAAGTACCTCACGACTGTACAGTACTTGAGTAAATGGCCTACAGTTATTTTCCACCACTGGAGTAAAGCAAATAGAATGCTTAGAGATTAGATTAGATCAAACTTTATTGATCCTTTTAGGAGGTTCCCTCAGGAAATTGAAGCTCCATCACATCACATAAGACACACAAACAGAAGAGCAATATGAACAAACACCTTAATACCAACACCAATATAGAGAAAAAAAAATAATTTATAAGTAAAAATAAATAAATGTAAATGCCTATACACACCTTAGTTATTGCTACAAGGTTATTGTAAAAGGTCACATCAGGGGAGTAGATTGTTGAAATGAAATTATTGGAAAAATATAAAAAAAATATAAATTACACATGATTACCTATTCTGTATACATTATTATATACATTATTATGAATTATATAAATATACCTTTAAGGTTCTGTGTAACCGTTGGGTAGACCACACTTTGAGTCACTATATTTCAATGAATAATGCATTGAGCTTAACTCAACCTGAATGAGCCATCTCTACCACTTGGTTTAGTTGCACTATGCTAAAAAAATTCTCTAGATGGCTCTGTGTCTTTGAGCAGTATGTTTATTAATTTAATTAATTTATTTATTTTATTTTGGAAAAACAGTTGATTGTTGTTATTGTTATCCTAAGTGAGTAAAAAACACTAAGAAAAATTTTGTCCACTGCTTTTTTCTTGGTGCGGACCTCAAAGGGCTACAAGTATAGATACAAGTATACAAGTGTAATAAATATAAGCTATAAGTCAAGATATTACTTTGTTATATTGCTTTTACTGAAGACAATCAACTGACAATAGGAGTTCTCCTCCTATTGATTGTATTTTTAAAAGAACTTAATTTTTCACAGAAAACACATTAAAAAACTAAATCACAAGCTTAACATCTTCCAGGTAAAAGGAGCAGAGGCTAAAAGTGTTGCCTCGTCCTCCCTGACTGTCCTCTAATTACGTGTCACTGAAAAAAGGAACATTACCTCAAATGTTCTGAAGTCCTCAACTGTTCTTGAGGATAATTTGAAGAAATAATAGATGAATCTCGAACATTCTGTCCTACTTTTGCACAAATTAAAAAAAAAGCCTCTCCCTCTATTACAAACAGAACTATACTTGACAGAGTCCCCGGCGCCAAAAAGAGTACACACAACCAATCATGTGGAACGGTAGCCTCCTTGACAGAGGCACGCACCTCACTGAAATTCCCCCACCTTGTCAATATTTCAGCACTCGATTTATAATTATCCCAACCGCCTCGCCCAGCAGTGCTCATCCTTATTGCAAGCGCATTACATCATGAATGACTTGGTGTGAGTTGAGAGCGAGCCGGATGTGCTGCGTGCAGTCTGATCGACTTCACACCAGATACCCAACTACCTGGTGTCCTCAGCCACCAGGTGTGAAGTCGATGTGACGAACGTTTCTCCAGATATGGGAAGAAAAGTCATACATACAGAGATTTATAGATAGATGATACTGCTACACCACCACCTATTGGCCAAGTAGCACCACATTTATCATTGTCAGTCAGATATATTTAGGGTCATATCAAGCAAAATGGGTCATAAGGATTTGGGGTCTCAGTCTCTCTGGAAATTAGAGCCAATGATACAAAGGATTTAAACTGGTGGCATAACTGTGTCTGACTAGTAACAGGTGATTTTATTAGTTTATGGTTTCTATGGTGCTGAGACAATACTTACAAATACAATACAAATCTAAACTGAACCAGAAATGTTCATGGTAAGTAGCCTGGTATGACAAATCTAATTAAACTATTATAAGGATGATAAATCTATTAAAAAACAAATATTCACATAAAAACTATGCATGATATCTGTCCTGATGGCATCCATCAGAAATAATGTATAATATATATATATATATGGTGACACAGTGGAACAGGGGTTAGTGCTGTTGCCTCACAGCAAGAAGGTCACAGGTTCAAGACCTCCTTGGTCCTGGGTCTGGGACCTTTCTGTGTGGAGTTTCATGTTCTCCCTGTGTCTGTGTGGGGTACTCCAGCTTCCTCCCACAGTCCAAAAACATTCTGAGGTTAATTGGAGACTCTAAATTGTCCATAGGTGTGAGTGTGTGAGTGAATGGTGTGTGACTGGTGACCAATCCTTGGGCATGATTGGGCACTTTTCTAAATATATATATATATATATATATATATATATATACATATTTAGAAAAGTGATGTTTATCTTGGTGGAACAATTGACCTTAACCTCCTAATCTAAAATGGGCCACATGGTTTCAGCTCAAATGGGCCTAACGCTCTGTGTCATTCACTAACACATGTATATGACATTTGGTTCAACTAAAACATGAACAGTATGTTGATTGTCATGTGAAATTACTTCAACTCAAAGTAGTCACTACTTTTACTGTGTTTGTGTAACTTAGCTTGTTACATATGACTGGCTGCTAGCTTTTGTGTAGCGTTAGGTTAGCTTGTATACATAAGTGTGTTAGTGTGTGTATGTGTGTAGAATACATAACTGATCTGTTCTTGTTTTAATAGCAATTTAAAAGTTTTTTTAATGCATTTTAAAAGTTATGTGATTCTAAGCAAATAAAACTGATGATGAATTCATTTCGAATTTGAATTTCCCTTTGTCTTTTGACTGGCCCATTTTATCTGATGAGATGGCCCATTTTACTTGAAACAGCCTATGCAAAAAAATATTTGGCACAGCGGATGTTTCAAGATTTATATAGGGCCTAAATAATAATATTTTATCACATCCAAAATGATCAGAAACAGTCAATATTAATAACTTATAAATGGAAAAGGCATATTTGGTATTGTATTATACCCGTTTTTGGATATTGTCAATTTCAAGAATTTATTTTTTTTAAATGTGTATAATAAAGTATTTTCTTTATGTACTTGTATCATATAAGAAGGAAAAAAGCAGACATAAACATTGACAAAGTAATTTTTCTGTTAATGTATTTTACATTGCATTTCAAAATAAAAGTCAAACAAATAATTGCTATAGGTAGGGTATATATAGTTCCTCCATAAATGTGATTCTTTTATTTCATAAATGTGGAAATGAAATTTCAATGAAATGTACACTGAATACTGAAATTTATCTACCTGCCCATCTATGTTCTGGGTGCTCAGCAGGATTCAAACTGACGACTCACTACTCCAAGCATATTATAGCCATGTGGTATATGCCCTACACACTCGGCTATTAGGTGAAATGATGAGAATTTTGATTCTGAGACTTACGATTCAAAAGTTGCAGCCCTAAAGATTAATTCTCGGAAAATTACACTAAGATCAACACAGAACTTCCTGTGGTCCAGAGAAACATGAGTGAAGGCCATCAGATGAATGGTTAAAAGGACACATTATGGATAAATAAGTGGATTTAGGATCTGTGAACACACAGTGGACACACACACACACACACACACACACACTTTTAAGCTATCTGAAAGTGAAGTTTCCCTTTGCCTACTTACATCAAAGTTACATATTCCAGAGTTAAATCATCATTTTGCTTCACCCATGAGATTGCTCTGAATGAGCCCATGGCGAAGCCTCATATCAATATTAACTTTTAGCTTTATCCAGGTCAGCGGCACAACATTCTTTTTTCAGGCTGGGGGGGTGTAAACCATGGAGCGCATTCAGGAGCTTATTTCTGTAAAGTCTTTTGGGAACATTTTATCAAACTTCCTGACTACCACTTTTAAATTGAGGGCATTAAATGAGTTGTTTTGCTTTGGAACTAAAAGTGCAAAATTTCTATTATTCATAGAATTTGGAAAGAACAAATGCGTTCTGTGAAGCATAAAACCTTTTGTCTCCTCTGTCCACAGAAAGTTTGTTTTCCTTTCATGTGATGCTAGTTTATACTTCATTACATTTCAGAGGAAAGTATTGTACTTTCTGCTCCACTACGTTTTCGTGACAGCTGCACTTACATTTCAAATTTAGATTATGAATAAAAATATAAATGATCTCCACCTCTGCCAGCTGCAACATTAAAGTGATCAACACATTAATTCATCAATCATTGTAGTCTAATGTGATTCTAAAATGAGCCGTTCTGCATAAAGACCACTTTTACTTCACGCTCCTACTTAAGTAGGATTTTTAACCATTTTGGATGTTTAATTATCAGCAAAGTATTTTTATACTTTAGGTTTTACTCAACCAGGACTTGTAATCAGTACAGGGAAAAGTACTTTCAGCAGAAAGGGCTGGATGAATGACAAAAGAAGAAACTTTGTGTCGGACAGCCAGTGATATGCAAAACATTCAGCTTAAAGATCATAAGAACAACATATTAGCCCTCTATTGTATGAACTATTATTTAGACATGGTCAAAATGTTTTTAAGGTTTTTATCACTTAAAATGGCCTAAATAATAGATATTTTTATAAAATATATATAAAAAGTTGTCGACATCGTGTCAGGATAGTTTCATGCTATGTAAGTCAATAGAACTCTGTTAAGTTGTATACACTAGGAATTTACCATATTTGCATGTTGTTGCCATATGGTAAAAATCTGTTTTATCACTATAAAGTTATACTATTAAAATTGAATTAAGTGCAAAATTAATAAATACAATTAACTTTACCTATCCCAAATAATGTTGTTACATTTTTTGTTTAGTGGAAATTTTTCAAAATTCTGAATTAAAACAACCTTCAATTGTGAGACAGTGATCCTCACCTGTCAAATGTCCATGAGCAAAAGGGACTGGTGAACAGGATGTCCTGATCATGTGACCTCATAAATTGTATTTCTACCTAACTGTAAAAACAGATTTTATATCACAGCTTTTTAGAAAAATAAGGATAAAGTAATTGTTGCTATATAGCAACACTATACAATAGAGGGTTAAGGCTTTTGCTATATGTTTACAGAGTTTCTGTAAAAGGAAGATGCACTATTTTACTATGTTTAAAATGAAGGATGCTTAATGATGTGATGAGGACTTGTTTATGTTTATTTTATTTAATATGGACATCACAGTCACGTTGGATTAGAATGAATAATTAGCAATACAACACACATCAAATTACATACAAAAATACAGAATTGAAATCACTAATAAACATTTAACTAACACAGCAACACAAGGGACTTTGTCTCATATATCCAAATGATGTTGTTGAGGTGCAAATTTCTATCAAAGCATTTTCTATCTTAGACGTTAGCTGTTGTATTTGGAGGTGGAGGGTTGGATAAGTGACAGGAGAGCACTGTTCCAGACCAGCAACTGGATATTTTTACTGTCATGTCTGTCACCCAAACCGTTATCTCTTCTGAAACCCAACCAGACCTTCACCACAGCATGTTGTCGCACCATCAAACATCACTGTAATCCACATTATTAACAGTCATACAGGCACCAAAGGGTGCCTTGTGTAGCAGAGTCCATAGCAACCCATAGCAATCTATGAATGTGACATTTTCCACTGAGAATGACAGCAATCTTATTTATATTTCCACTGACATCATCATATAAAATCAGTTTTACTGCATGACTGGTTGTTGTGGCGCATCCACTTGAGTCGACCCTGAGTGTTCCAGTCTGGGTACATGAAGTTTAGTGACCTCACATAACTAACTTCAACCTGAGCAGACACGTAATCAGCCAGAGCTTGATAACCCCTGAGTGGCTTTGCAGGATCTTTAAATAAAAATATAAATAAATAACCAAATTATAAAAATGGAATGTGCAATTAGCAGCCTGGTGGTAATCAGGTGATTAAAAGTACTTCTTAGGTGAACAAAACAACACTTTCCAACAAATGGACTCAACGATGACTCAACCAGAACCTGACAAACAACACACTCACTTATTCACAGCTGCTGCCTTTATTGTTTCCCTACACCACTACCTGAACTGTTACAGAATGGGATATGAGTGAACTGTACTGTTCTAATAGTTAGTGCTCCAAGATGATTCCGTTCATGTCTGACTGAGTCTAATAAAATTATACAAAAAAATTAAGAGGAAAACCTTTACTAATAAATTAAGAGGAAAACTTTCACTAATAAATTAAGAGGAAAACCTTTTGTGTTATTAATGTTTTTAAGTCAGTTATGCACTACTTGTAGGGTGTTCTTACTGTAAATTCTCTAATATAGTGCATTAAAGCCCAGGCCTTTATTGGAACAAGTCCACAATTAGAGACAGGCCTCTATTTTGAGCAAAACAGACTACCAGTACAAGATTTTATGGCTATTTGAACTTATAAAACACAAGGTTCCTTTATTGAAAATTACTGTAACATGGTATGAATATAGAGCTTTAGCCCTCTAATGCATGAAATATTACTTAGACAACAAAATGTTTTGAATATTTTTATTACTTAAAATGGTCTATTGGTATTGGAGACTGGTCTTTATTTAGCCACACCAACAATCAGAGAAGCCAATGTAAGACACCTGGCTGCTAATGGAATACCGGCCAGTAGTGGAGAATTTATGGTATATTGTACAGTTACTATAGCTAATAATAATACTAATAAGAACTATTTGTATAGCAAAGTGTTTATACAATGTGTCATTAAAAACAGAACAATAAGTGATCAATATAACATAGAACAATGAGCAGACGTGTAAATCCCACAAAGTTTCCACCCCAAAATCTTTGTAAAATATATATATTCTTTTTTTAATGTGAAAGGAAATGTAAAATAAATGCACAACACAAGCAGTGTTGTGTCAGGTTTATGCCTAAAACATCAAATACACAGACAAAAAAAGGAGAAGACAACAGAGTTAAAGTTTTACTTGCAAGGAGAACGGACAGAGATACGCTCAGGTACAATCTCCAACCCGTACTTTTTATTTAGGACTCCCTAGTTACATGAGGCTGCAGCATCTCAAGGGAGGGGGCAACACACACACATATACACACACACATGCTGCAGCCTGATAATAATGCGACAGTACAGTACAGAATATTCCGGGTCACATTGACCTATTGACTGCAGCTGGCTAAATTCATAGATAAAAGGAACAAAGGCATTTCACATCTTCAGGCTGCTTCCTACGTAGACGTCTCTGCTCACACACCACCATTGCATAAAATAAGAGATAACTTTATATACATTATTCTAACATGTTGCACTTCTTAATTGTTGAAAAATTATGACCGACCACCCTCCCTCCCCCCTATTACTCAAAGTGGTTTGGTCCAGATGCTGTTTTTCCAGTGGGCGGGCCCTGTGACAGTTAGCTGGTAGCTACATGACAGTTAGCTAGTAGCTATGTGGAAGAAAGCAATCAAGCCAGTAAGTCATTTATTACACCACTTGTTCAAAACAAGTCCAAAATCAGTATCTTTTTCACCAGACTGCTGGTTAAGATCAGACTAATGATCGTTAACGAGCTCTAACGATGTAAGTTACCATAGCAACAGTGACTAGGGGGAGGGAGGAGGGATGTGGGACCTCCATGAAAGATTTTCATAGTTTTCCCCCATTGATTCATGATCTCATTTGCCTTACATATAAATATAAATAAATATGGAACATTTCTATAACTACTATTATTACTTTTAATAACATTATTATCACATTTATTGACATTGTCTAAAACATATGAACTTGCTGAGGGCTCAAACCTGCAAGGTAAGTTGCTAAGTTGCTGGCAATTTAGAGATAAGATAGGGTCAGGTCATTATGGTAGTATGCTAGAATAGTATTTTTTTCCTGTCCCACCCAGAAATTATTTTCTGAAAATGTACTGTTTATTGTCCCTCCAGGTAGGTGATTTCAATGGAAATATGAGTAGTGGGAGGGTTAAAGACAGCAGGGGCCAGGCAGGCTGAGCTGATGCTTGGAGTTGGTGAGCTACTACACACTAGTAGCTGTCTTGGACATAGATATACATAAGAAAGGCTGGATGTCTCAGTCATGCTGCGCCTGCACTGGCGGCCATCTTGTTACAGGCACCTTGCTCACCCATGACAATATATTTTAATGGTGTATGTTCTTTATAATGACCAAAACTTTAACTCAATTTCTGAAAAAAAAAATAAAACGTTTCAACCGATTTTGGTTTGTTATAAACGTCAGAGATGAAATTATGACACTGCAAACCTATAGTTTTTTTTAAGTATATATACCATATAGTTATATAATTATAGCCATGTTGATAACATTTATAAGAAAACAAACCAGGTGTAAATCTGTCAAGTTTTCAGTAAGATCAGAGTATTTGAGTTTGTTCAGATCAGTCACCTTCACTCATGTTCAAAAGATCAGGTCAGACTGTTTGCCTGTGGCAAGATGGCCGCCAGGTGAGGACATGCAAGTCAAGACATGTAGCCTTTATTATGTATATCTCTGGTCTTGGATCTGCACACTGAAGATGATAATATGGATAGTATAGCAGTGAATTACCTGGAAACAGAAATAGAAATTAAGACAAAGCACAAATAACACAGGAAAACGTGAGAGAGCTGAGAGTGAGCTAACCACTGAGTTAACGGAACATTCTGGAGGAGAGTGGGAGGGAAGCCGGAGTTCTTGAGCTGTGGGGGATGAAGTGATGCCAGACAGGTGAGTCAGAGAACCAGAGGAGCCAATGCCAGGTGGGCAGGTGAACCAGAGCCAGGAAGCTGCACCCATGATACACCAAATCACAAAAGGAGGACAGAAAACACAGAACTAACCCCCAGACAGCTGAACCATAACTGAATCAAAAGTTGAATTATAGGTTAATAACAAGTTAATAAAAGATCCAGTAAAAAGGCAGACGTAGAAGTAGTAAAACTCAGAGGACCTCAGGGCTCTCCTTGGTTGATAAAAGAAATGGAGCCAGTGCAGCTAAAACAGGAAGTAGGGTCTGTTTTCTTAGTTTTTGTTACCATGGTAACCATATTATCAAGAAAACTTTACTGAAACACTCACACAGTTAATGCTGGAATAAAGTCAAGTCACTTCCCACCATGTTTGGGATTTTTTTTATTTTTATTTTTTTAATAATACGCCTACAGATGATCGTGATGTTCCAAGCTGCTCTGCTAACTTTCAGTTAACTTTCAGAAGAAGTGCAGTTAATTTTAATGCACTTTCTCATCCACACTCTGCAGCAGCAGCGTTTATCAGCAGCGTTTTACACTAGCAGCAGCATCATGTAGCAGCAGCAGGGTTAGCAGTAGCATATCACAGCATGTAGCACCAACATGTAGCAGCAGAATTTTACATTAGCAACAACATCATGTAGCAGCAGCATGTATCAGCTGTATTTTACACTAGCGACAGCAACATGTAGCAGCAGCAAGTAGCAGCAGTAACATATAGCAACAGCCTATTACACTAGCAGCAGCAACAATGGGGGAAGCAGCAGCAGGGTTAGTAGTAGTAGTCACAGCATGTAGCAGCAGCAACATGTAGGACCTGCAGCAATAGCACGATTAGCAGCAGCATATCACAGCATGTAGTAGCAGGGTTAGCAGCAGCAGCAGGGAGATACTGTGTGTTCCTGCCTGGCTTCAGCTCTGCTCCACCTACACACTCATATCCAACCAGGAGAGGAAACGCTTCCAGCTTGTTTCCTGAACTGTTGAGTGAGTGTGGACCGTTTTTCCTACTGGTGAAAAGTCAGTTAGTCATTCACTGACTGAGCTTCAGCTTGAATATTATTCCATAAGAATGTTGTTTTTTTTTTTTTGTTCACACTGCACCCTGGAATATCATTAAGGCTGTTTTCTGTGTCACTCTCAGGTCGTTGGCGGCTGCTTTAGACAGTTTAGTTTGTTATGGCAGCAGGTTTTAAAGAGCCACCACATTGCAAAGTGATTTTCATTCAGACTAGAACTAGATGTCTCCAAGCTGTAATGGAAAAGTTAACTTCTTAAAAAAAAAAAAAAAATCACACAAAGTGACACTTGCCTCAGTAATAGGACAAAGCAGATTCTCGGTATCCTGTCATCCCGCTCACTTTCATTGGGGGAAAATGTTTCAAAGGGAATCTGGTTAAACTTCCTGCTGTAAAGTCCATAAACTCTGACCCAACCAATATATAAATTGTAGTATTGGTTACAGTGGCAAAAGATAAAGTAAAGTACACTTCAGTGCAATTTTAAAGGTAATTCTACTTTACTTGAGTATGTCCATGTGATGCATACTTTACACTTCACTCCACCTGCCACCTTTACTTACTTTTAAGATGAAGCTATAACTTAAACTTAACAGGATGCCTCTATATAAAGTGTATAAAACAAACATATGATATAATATAATGTGTTTTTTTTTACTAATAATACATTAGAAGTATATCAAATTGGCTCCACACTGCTTAACTAAAATCATAATGTGTATTTATTGATGAAAAGCAACTAGTATAATATACTATAACACTTCTACACAGTGGGCGACACGGTGGCGCAGGGGTTAGCACTGTTGCCTCACAGCAAGAAGGTCGCAGGTTCAAGACCTCCTTGGTCCTGGGTCTGGGACCTTTCTGTGTGGAGTTTGCATGTTCTCCCCGTGTCTGCGTGGGTTTTCACCGGATACTCCGGCTTCCTCCCACAGTCCAAAAAACATGCTCAGGTTAATTGGCGACTCTAAATTGCCCATAGGTGTGAGTGAATGGTGTGTGTGCCCCACGATTGGCTGGCAACCATCTGGGGTGTATCCCTGCCTCTCGCCGTAACGCGCTGGGATAGGCTCCAGCAGACCCCTGCGACCCTAATGAGAAATAAGCAGGTATAGAAAATGACTGACTGACTGACTTCTACACAGTATTGAAGTATTTCTACGTGAGCTTCTTCATATGTTTCAGATGAAAATATTGTACTTTTTACCCCCCTACAGTTATCTGGCAGCTTTAGTTATTTTTAGATTTTAGTATTTTACATAAAAGGAATGAACTTTAATATTGTATTATTTAAATTCTAATCTATTATTCTAATTCTAATCTATTCTATTGTTAATTTGTATGTATATTGTATATTGTGTATATTTTCACTTTCTGTGAGATATGTCAAATATTATGATACAGTACTGTGACAATTACTCTGAAGTTACACAAATACAATCAACACAACTGCAGAATCATCTCATTATTCTCAGTACAAGTGTCCATTCACTTTACGCTGGTGGTGGAAAGTAACAAAGTACATTTACTACTGTACTTAAGTATAGTTTTGAGGTACTTGTACATTACTTCACTATTTCCATGTGCTGCTACATTATACTTCACTATATATTTCATTTATCTGACAGCTTTAGTTACTTTTAAGATGCAGATTTAACTTGAAATACTATTCTCACTGTCTTAAAATGTGTCTAATTTGTATGTTTTGCACTTGAATCTGCTACATAAACTAGTAGTATAATATACCATAATAATATACCATTTTTCTATGGTCTGAGTGTCTTTTCAAGGTTTTATTCACCTTGGCAACAAATGTCTTTTTTTGCAAGGGAAGCGTTTTTGCCAATGGAAGCTCTCAGTATGTTTGTGAACATGGTATAAAACCTTCTCCTGAGTGCTCCAGACCCGGCGATCCACAGCAGCCGCTTCAAATCCCTTCTGACACAGAGAGCCTAGTCGGTCATTTGTGTCCAACTTGCTCTGTCTCTGCGGGGCGTTTGTTTTATCCATGCGTGGCCGTGTGAGGATGAAGTAGCGACTCGGTCGGGGCCTCGTACCAGGTCAGCTCGCTCCTGTCGCGGTCCTTCTCGCTCATTAAAAAGACGCCTCTGGCTCCAAAAGCCGTGACCGGAGCGTTAAACTGAGAAAGCTCCAAGTGACAAGTAGCACGTTATTACCATGCTGCTCCTCTCTCTACAGGCCATATTAGCAGGAGGATACTGACATAAACAGCAGCTGCAGTGGCAAAAGAAGAGATAGAAAATTGGCCAAAGTCAATTTCAGAGTCACTGTTGCGACGTCAAACCTGGAGAAAGTGCAAAGTTATTCCCTCAGATATAGTCCAGAGATTGAAATGATAATGTGCTCGTGCAGAATGATGCTGTGGCATGGAAGTGTGGCAGCTGTGGAGAGAGAGAATCTGTCCATACGTATTATCATTTCGTCCTGATCTCATATGGAGCGTGATGCTCTCCTGACTTAGAGGAGAGGATGCCAAAAACCCATCGGCGCGTCTTCTAATCCGTCGCCTTACATAACCAAACATCAACTCACCTCCTACTTATTCACAGCTCATCTCCTGAGGAGGATGTGACCAGAGAGCTTCATCAAAGATCCCACTGTCTGTTCTTTATCTTTTGGAAACATTAATTAGCCGCATTCATTCATTCATCTTCTATACCCGCTTATTCCTCATTAGGGGACTGCTGGAGCCAATCCCAGCACATTATGGCGAGAGGCAGGGATACACCCCAGATGGTCACCAGCCTATCAAACCTACGGACAATTTAGAGTCTCCAATTAACCTCAGCATGTCTTTGGACTGTGGGAGGAAGCTGGAGAACCTGGAGAAAAATAACATAAGTTACACCACACCACATCCCTCGTGTTTTTGGGATGTGTTTATGTTTTAAATGTTTTTATTCCTTAAAATTGCCTAAATAATAGTTATATTTGAAACATGTGTAAGAAAAAGTTGTCAACAGTCTAGGATAGTTTCATACTATGTAAGTCAATGGGACTATTTGCATATTGTTTGCATATCGCAGCAAATCTTTTTTAGCATATTAGAAAAAAAATAAACTTATAAAATAATAATAAATGTAAATGTGTTTTTTATTTGGGGAAAATTTTCAAAAATTCTGAATAAAATACAACCTTCAGTTGTGAGACAATGATGCTCACATGTCAAATGTCCATGAGCAAACAGGATATCCTGGTCATGTGACCTCATAAAGTGTATTTCCTTAAAAAATAAAAACAACCAACTGTAAAAACAGATGTTATATTACACCTTTTTAGAAAAATGAAGATAAAGTAATTGTTGCCTTATGGCAACACTATGTAATAGAGGGTTAAAAGAGTTCTAATCCTCCACTGACCTCTGCCCTCCAGCTCAAAACATACATTTTGAAGAGCTCTTTGTAAAAAAGTTATAATGATGCATTTACAGCCCACGCTTGTAATCATGTCCTCATCTCCTCACCTTATCTGATCCCCGGCCACTAGTAGAGTCAGACACAAACTGTCCAAAACTCACAGGAAGACAACAAGGTTGTTAACACTCCCACATACACAGTCAGCCACACACTCAACAGTAAGTCAAGGAGAGACATGCTTCTGATTATTAATAATTATTTAATACCCTTTATACATTTAGCAGATTGGTGAATTGAAGCCTTTTTTACACCAGACAAGAATATTTGTAGGATTCATCGTCATAGAAGTTAATGTCCTGGTGTGTAATGAAAAACTGCACTAATATAAAAGTTTGAAGTATCAATCTCACAGTTTATATGCCACATTGATTTGATTGCTGTTTAATCACAGGAAGGTAAGTAATCGCAAAAATATGAATCAATGTTGATTAATCAATCAATCAATTGTATGTTTTAAATGGAGGATTAGAGCTGGATTAAAGGTAAACGAGCTGCCATTAAATTAAATTACAGTGTGTTAAAGTAGAGATGGATGATTAAAAAAAGAAATGCCTACTGCAGATAAAAATTGGTTTATGAGTCAGTGACAAATCTGTCATGTGGTGTAACCCTAAAAACTTGCTACCAGATGATACAATGATACAAATGGACTTTTAAATAAAAAAATAAATCCAACATGATAAAGATAATTATTGATGATTTTCTTTAAATATCTGGGGAGCATTTTATAACTACTTTTAATTATAATAATAATACATTCGACCTGCTGTATATAGCACGTTTTAGACCCTCAAAAATGCTTGACATTAAAATAATAAAATACATTGTCAAAAAAGATGTAGGGGTGACAATCAATAACATATATTGATATAAAATGTTTCATATCAGTCAATAATGATGATTATTGTCAATTGTAATTTTTTATAATCTAGTTTTTATAATGGCCAGGAAAAATGGCTGAATGTAATCACATTATATTAAACTGTATTTAGTGTTTGTTTGTTAAATGACTGGCTGTATGGGATAAATGATTGGTCCTTTTTTGTCAGCAAACCTTGTGTGAAACTATTGTCATTATATTCAAATCTTTTCTTATTGTATTGATGGTATAATGATACCCTAAAATGAGGATCAGTGAAGTAAATGAAACATCATCGTAATGTGATCAAATGTAATGTTAATATTGGGAAATTTACAATCAACAAAGATGCTTGGATGAGAAATTAGTTTGTTTCCAGCAATATAAAACATGGAATTATGATCTGTTTAGTGCATGATAGAGATGCATTGATGCATCATAAGGCTAGAGCACTCCAAAAGTCTCCATGGATACAACTTCCTGTTTACCTTCACACAGCATGGTGTAAACAACAATGACAAGAAATTGCAGTTCTTGTTTTACTTTTTTTGCAGAAATAATGTCGACCAAAGACAAGAGTTAAACAATTGCAAGAGATTGGCTTGAAAGAGGAATCTTTGAAAATCATTTTAGAAACAGGGTCAAGTGGGAAGTGAAGATGTATTTCTTCTGGATTATATAGTAGGATATAGTTCAATAAAGTACTAAAAAGTCTGAAAATGAAAACCCCAAAATAGAAGAAGAAGAAACTATGGTTTTCCCTCCACACATGACTGCTGGACCTGCTGAAGAGAAAACTTTGGATTCAAGAGCGGTTAACGATGGTTACATGTGGACGAAAGGCTGAAACCATGCAGAGAAACACACAGTGTAAAAATACCCATCTGAACAGACCATAGACAGATGGAGCTCTGGAAGGTGTCGGGCCTCCATGAGTCTCTGTAAGAGCTTCACTGCTCCTCCACAAATTCTCCAAATCTCCAGGAGCTTTCTGAAGCTAATACAAGGCTTCAGCTGTATGAGCGAGACAAATGACGTGGATATCTTCTGAGTTACAGTGTTACAGTCTATTCAACACAAAATCCCCTCATGTGTTACTCCGGACAGTGTATCCCTGTTGAGCTGAGGTGGAAGTACAGTTGCAGAAAGAGGGAATTTGGTTCTGAAAATGGTTTGTTTATCTGGATCAGGATCCACATCAGCTGACCCAATGCAACATAACAACATTACCTGACATAAGAAAAGAAAGAAATTTAAATTTAAAAAACATACATACTTAAAAAATATAATACAATTGAAAATACACTTACAAATACTAGAAAATATGAAATAATAAGCCAAGAATACAGATATCAATCAAGAACTGAGATATGTGAGCAATACATCAGGACTGAAACCACTGAATTTAGACCAAAGACAAAGTTTTTAAAGATTTTTAAATAAAATCTGGACTGAAATGGTCTTAATGTCAACAATGAACATTGGAGTGACAATAACTAGCAAAACATCTTTACATCTTAATTTGGGTACCTGACTGTTGTTAAAATCAGACTAATAATAATAATAATTAAAGCTGCAAGCAGCATTGATGGGCTGCATCACCACATGGACGCCATAGGGTGTAACCTCACCATGTTTATGACATAGCTTCACCAACTTTTTCTGCGTATTTGTTGCAGCAAACCCAAATATCATAGTGTATTCTGGGCCAAAATTGAAAAGAGTGCTATATGATAAAATTTGCATGGTGTTGCCATGTGGCAATGCTATACAATGAGGCTTGTTTGTGCATGTTGGCATGGTACGTATTGGATTTCTTGATGATGCGACAAACTAACCCCTATGCAGAGGGCATTTAAAAAAATTTTAGGGGGCATTATTTCACCAATTTTGCATCAACCATGTGCAAGAATCCCAAAATATTGAATTTTGGATCTGGCTGGAGGGAAGTGCAAAAATAGAAGCATTTTGAAATTTGGGAAAGTGGTGAAATTGGGACACGAAAAGTGGCCTAATAATAATAAACAACATGATTACAGTAGGGCAGGGCTGATCAATCCTGGCCCTGGAGGGCACATGGTGTGGTATGAAGTTAAACTTGGGTGTCGCCGTCTTATCCTTTTAAGTCCAGATTGTCCCTTAGGTGATGAAGTAGGATGAGATGGGGAAGGTCACAGAATATGATGTGCATCATTTCCATTGCATCATTCCATAACCCTTCATTCCCTGTGCTAAAACAGTAGATAACTAATTGGCTCAAGTTTTCCCTTCAAGGCACAGTGAGCCACACGCTCACACACAATCACGCATGCTGAAACAGGCAAAAGATAATGAAGGAAGAAGCTCTTTAAAGTCAAGTTAAGCCAGTTAGCTAACCTGGTGACCTCAGCCGATAATAAATGACAGTGTTTTGATGAATGAAAAAAACAAAGTTCCTTCTTTGTCAGTCATGTTTTCCAGCCGTGACTGTTCAGTGAAGCTTTGTCTCTGTAGCTCTGCCCACTCTGGATTAACTCAAACAATAAGATTATTTATGCCTTCAGAAGATTTTGTCACACAAATGTTGTGTAAGACTGCTCATACACACACACACTCGTTTATCTCACCCCGTGGGATCCTCTGTCAAATACCTACATGCTGTATAGGATGGTTCAGAGAGAGTGTGTTAGTGTGTTAATGTGGGTTGCATGTGCAGAATCATTCTCTGTAAATGCCTGCTATGTGTTCTGTGGGAAATTAGAGGAGATGGGCGATGATGCAGGAGGTTGAATCACTTGTGTATTTAAAGAGAGATAAATAGATAACATATGATAGAACTTCTGCATTCAGTCAGTAAGGCTTTCTCCAGGCAACAGTTTATGGTCCAGATTTTATATTTTAAACTGTTTGTGAATAGCTTGGCTAACACCAGACCTCATATCAATAATCTGGGAACCATCTGTTCATTAGTTCGTATTGGAGGTTTATGAAAGCCCAGAACCGTTTATTGGGCACTACCAATGTCTATCAAATGCATCTGTACGTAGCTTATAGCCAATCATAACAGTTTAGCACCAAAATTTGCTAAAAAGACTTGCAGTCAAAGTTACTTAGAACACTTTCTAATGCTGCATGGAAGGTACATTTCCATCTGTGTCTTGCAGTACCCTTCCCTGTTCTGTGATTGGCTCCCTACATGAGGGGAAAATTGGGTCCTTGGCGTCCAGACTAGATTTCACAGCGAAGTGATTTTGCATGCATTGAATACCCAGTCTAGTTCGGTGAACTAAATCGAACATAAAGCAGGTGTTTTGTATTGTTCCTGACAGAAGATGGGGAGACAATGTCAAAAAAACACAGAGAAGCCAAAAGCTCCTTGGAGAAACAAAGTGGCTGTTTGATAGTTAAATGTGTCAGAACAACAATGGAGAAAGATTAAACTTTTGGTTCTCTGTCAAATCTATAAGAATGGATAGAATGACTGTAATATAGAAATTACACAGACTGGACAATCTTTCTTCTTCTAAAATCATTACTGACAATAGCAACAATAGCAAAGTGCTGTTCTCTGCTGTCAACCGACTGATTATTCCATCATCCCTGACCCTGTCTGAGATGCTGTCCAGTAAAAAATGCCAGAAATTCACCTCATTCTATATTTAAAAAATTGTCAGCATCAGACTGAATATTACTGTTCCAGAAATCAACCTACCCTCCAATTCTCAAGGAATGTTTTTGTTATATTTGACTTCAACCATCTAGACATAAAACAATTAATATCAATGTCAATGTCAATTTTACTTGTATAGCACAGTTCATTACAAGTAAAAACAAGCCTTCAGATTTAAAAATAATATTTTTTTACAGAAATACACAATCACACACACATAAATACACCACATGAAGAGTACTTATTTATAAGCCTGGGAGAACATAAACAGTTTGAGTTGGGATCGGGATCCTCTCCCTACCACATTTTTCAAACTGTTTTAACTGATTAGCACCTGGAGTATTTGGAAATTATAAACTGCTCTATTCAATGTATATTCTTTATTCTATATCAGTGTCATTAAACCACTCCTGCAAATGAGCAAACATGACCCAACAGTTCTTGTTAACTCTAGGCTCATCTCCAACTTACCACTCCTCAGCAAAATACTAGAAAACTATACTATACTCAGACTAATAAGTCTAAAATGGATTTGGCCCAGTTCTAAACTGGTTCAGAGCCTACAGGACATAGTATTCACATCTTCAAACTGTATTTTAAAAAGTGTTTGACTTTCTTATATTGCCAAACATTATTTGTGACTGACCTATTGGTACTTTTACTCAAGTAAAGGATCTGAATACTTCTTCCACTACTGATCTTTAATCCTGTATTATTTCAGGCTTATTGTTGAAAGCAATAACTATCACTGAGCAGTTTACACTCAAACAAGTGAATAGTAAATGTCAGCTTACTATTTATTTCAGGCTCTAGTATCACATTTTTTCAGCTGCAGTGAGGTTAAATAATTCCAACATCGCAGACGTTACCAGCAATCGACAGTTGTCGAAAAGCTGTGAGTGTGGGAGCCTCCGCGCTTACAGAGGATTGTAAAGGTCAGATGACAGCACTCTGACAATAGATGCAGCAAGGGCCTCGTTTCTGCAGATTGTTGTGAGAAAATTGGCAATAATTTTGTCTGGACATTATTGTCTTTTCCCAGGATTTACAGGCAAAAAAAACTCAAACACATCCAATTGAAGAAAGCGCCCTCTCCCCAAGCCTGTCCTCCAAACAACCTGTGACATTTCAAGTGTATATTCCTTTTTATCTACAACAGTCATTATGCACCCAGTCCATTTCAAAACCGTCACATATAGAAATGTTAAACGTGCTCTGCATCGTGCATTAACAAAACTAAAAGACAGAGGTAAGAGAAGTGGGGAATAATAAGCTGTTGACAACAGTGTTGTTGTCTTGTACGACCTCCTGTTGCTTCTGCTGCTGCAGCAGGTGCAGCCGGCAGGGTGATGTGATGTGATGTGGTTCAATCAGCTCTGCCCTCAAAAGGCTCTGACAACAAGCTTTTGGAAGGACGACTGGTTCAAGGCCAGTTGCATATGCTATTGCTCTTATGTTAACTCTCACTGAACATATTGATATAATGCTGAACAGTTTGCTACATTCTCTGGGGACATACAGCTCTTCTCTCTGTCACATATCTAGACAACCAATCATCCATTAGTGGGTGTATTACTAGAAACGCAAGTAAGTTCAATGTTGAATTTGTCCAGATGGTGTGGCTAAAACAAAAAAAAGTTTAGGTTTTAGGCCTGTACCTTTTCTCAGAATCAAAAATCTGTCCATATAAGCCACGTCCATTTGCATTTGTTCATTAACAAATTTAGTTCAGAACAGCTCTGGTCCAAGCTGGAAAAATGTTTCTGAATTGGATTTTCATTATTTCATACAGGTGTACTGTAGCTAAGCCTCATATTTTATTATATACATTTTCAGGAATCCAGTACTAGTTAACAACTTAGACATCCAGCTTTTCTGCAGTAATGGACTTAAATAAAGTGTAAAGTTGATCCAACCAAGTTTCTCTGGTTAATTAACTCCCGTCTGTATATCAGCATGGATGAAGCCTGATGTCTGGGTCTTTTCTAGGACTAGAGCTCTAGAGCTAAGCAGAACCCCATGATCTAGACCTAGTTAGTCAGGGGTTCATCCTACAGCAACATAATCCACATCAGACCTCTGGGCTGTCACATCATCATTTTATCATTTCAAAACTGAAAAATCAAGCTGTTCTAAACCTTTTGACCGGTGGTGTATATATATATATATATATATATATATATATATATATATATATATATATATATATATATATATATATATATATATATATATATATATATATATATATATATATATATATATATATATATATATATATATATATATATATATATATATATATATATATATATATTGGAAAAAAGCAATAAGCAGCAATAAGCTGTTAGCATTGGCAGACATGATTTGGCAAAACACACTGTCAGCTGCATGTTACTTACAAACTCCTTACTATTTAAAAGGGACATAAACAGGTTTTCCAATGGTATGAAATGTATTGCCAAGAAGCACTACCACAACAGATAAATATTCTCCCAAACACAAATGTCTAAACTTCTTGTCATTAGCTTCATCACATAATTGCCTTAATTATATTTTGGCCAAACTGAGATATCTGCCTAACTGTGCTCTCCACTGCTGATTCACTCTGCATTATTGCCAAGCAATCAGACAATTCCAAATGGGCTCTGCCCTTGTAGCCCCAAATGACTTTAATTTGATTTTGAATTCCATTCATTCAATTTCTCAAGTGTATTTATTTTCTATATTGATATGTTAAATATTTAATGTACTAGACCTAATGTTTAAATCCCACCACCAACCTTCATTTGTTTGGGATTTTAAGTTTTTGAATTATCATAATAGTCTAAATTAAACTATAAAAACATACTTTCCTCAAATGTAGTTTCATCTTCAAAGTGCTTCTTTTCAAAGCTGCAGCTGCTGCCATCTCCTCCTGTTGGGAGCCACCTGTTTACATCTACAGTACATTTCTGAACAAGATTCCAGAAATAATAAACAAGAACAAAGGACTTCTGAAATTTTATTTTTACAAATTTTTTTTTTGCATTGGCAGGCGTAGAAGGGATTATTTTCCAGTGGCTAACAACTGACTTTGACCCTTGCAACTGCACATCTTAACACTTCCAGTCTTTGGTGGCCACCAAAGTCCTCAGTCGTCTTGAAGGCCACGTTCACTCTTCACCTCTTTTCAGAGTTCATCCAGAGTGGCCTTCCAGAAAGAAAGCTGCGAAAGGTAGCAGGAAAATAATTCTTCATTCAAGGTGACACCGTTTGTGAATCAACACATCATCAGAACCTGATGTTTGCACATTGAATCCAAAGGGAAGAGTGAACAGAGAGTGTGGGAGTTCTTCTTTTTCTCCTGGTCAAATCCAGCTGGCATCAAGGCTGACCCACCAGTATATATGACCAAATACCTGCCAAACTCTTGACAATCCATCAGTGTGTTGACTACTAGTTGGTAAATATGCTAACATGTTAAACTCTGATGGTGCAAGTGGCAGTTGGATAAGCATGTTAGCATGTTAAGGTTAGTGTAGGTGGTTTAGAGTTGTCCAAACAAAAGTCTTGTAGAACAACCAGTTTACACCAACACGATCAAACTGTTCCTGTTACACAGACATCAAATCACAGCCAAGGAGATGAAGTGTTCATTTACATTATCATTTATACTGAAATGTGACTTCAAGTGGTAGATTCAAGTATATATATATATATATATATATATATATATATATATATATATATATATATATATATATATATATATATATATATATATATATATATATATATATATATATATATATATATATATATTGTATAAGTGCACCTTTAGAAAAGGGAATCAATTGGTTCATTTAAGTGCACCTCACTGCAGTTAAGTTTCTTAATGTTTTTATATCCATTTGTTGAAATACTCCTTTTAATAATCAAAACAAAAAAAAAAAAAATTTGAAGCAAAACCAATTATTTATGAAGTTAGGCTAACTGCACTAACTCGATGCCCATTTTCATCAATATGACGATAATTCAGAAATGATTGATACTGAACATTTTTTGTTTTCATTTGCTGAAATACATCACTCTGTAATCATATATTGATGTTTACCACATATTATCCATGATGAAAACAAAAAAATAATAATAAACATTAAGCAAAACTAATCATCTATCCAGATTCAATTGTGTCTAACCTAAAATGCAAATTTATTCAACTGAATGAAATATGGTTGTGTACTTTGAAAAGGTTGATGAAGGAGGTGATTGTAACATGGAGGGAAAGATGAGAAGAAACATGAGGAACAGTTGGACGGAAAAGAGAATCTGCTAAATTCTTCAGATTGTGCCTCAACTGAACTGAAACTTCACTTTAATCCCTAAACCTGTATATTTTGAACGCATGTACCTGCCAATATAATAAAATCAGAACATATAAATTAACTACAACCAATAGATCAATACAAAGGAGGAACAGGTAGCAAACTCCTCTCTGAAATGAGGTGAAGTCTCTGAAAATGGAAATGCTGTAAAAGTCCCTCTAACTTGTGTTTGAGTGTCTGGTTTCTCATTATGAAAAATAAAAAAAAAAATAAAAAAAAAATATGACATTTCCTACCAACAGGCAAATGTTACTCTGCTGCTATTAAATATGATTATACTCTCATGCTGTAATTCTAACTCAAAGTCCCATAAAAATTTTAAAAACATCCTAATTATCATAAGAATTCAATTTCCACTTTTTAGAGTCACTGACTTTTTAGACTCACAGTCTGGAGCCTTTGTCTTTTATTTCTTTTCAAATACTGATCCAGCAAAGTCATTATAGAAACATTCATATATTCCTCTCGTCATATCCTTCATACCGCTGATGAACTCAGTTGAAAATTAATTTATTATTAACATAATCTGTCTGCAAAAAGATGAATTCCTCTTTAAAACAGTATTATCTTGCTGGCTAAAAAATCTGGCTTTTGAAATTGTGGAAATAGTTGTAAGGTCTAAAAGAAGACCACACTTTTGCTTCTAAGATGACAAAGAGAAAAAGCCTGAATTGCAGCTGAGGGGTTATTCTGGAACAGCCCAAGAATGATATTGACGTTCTGCGGATGGATTAGTCACTGAGGAATCCGGGAAGGAAATTAGTATTCAGCATCATGGCCAGAGTGGTCTCCTGGGTCACCTCTAAATTCCATCATGTTTTACTGAATCATTGGTAAAAAAAAAGCACCAGATCACAGTGAATCACAGTGTATCTGGAGGACCAATTACTGTCCAGAGAAGTCTTTCACAAATTATTTTATGTAAAACTGTCTCAATAGTTGTTTTTTCCCCACTTTCAATTGTCTGTGCATTAACTAATAAATGGCTGTGTGCACATATTTGCCTGTGTACAGTACGTTTAGTGTTGTTTTTTCTGTTTTTTTCTGGTTACACTTATCCCTCTATTGCAAAGTGTTGACATATGACAATAATAATTTTATCTTCATTTTTATAATAAGAAGTGATATAAAGTCTATATTTTACAGTTAGCCATGAAAAGGAAGCTTTTTATTTTGAAGGACATACATTTTCTGAGGTCACATGACCAGGATATTCTGTTTGCTCATGGATATTTAACATATGAGCATTGCTGTCTCACAACCAAAGGTTATCTTTATTCAGAATTATGGATAATTTTCAGCAAATAAAAAACTGAGCTCACTATAAACTTTACGTCTTTAATTCATTAATTCAATTTTGATGTGAGTGTGCTAAAATAGATTTTATTATATTAATATTAAAATATTTCATGCAATACTAGAGGGTTAATCCCCAAGATGTCAGAAATGTTACAATACCAAGATGAATTTTCAATGTCCTTGTTTTGTCTAACCAACAGTTAAAATCCCAGATTGTATTTTTTCTAGATTAAAATGTATAAATAATGACTAAATTTATGTTAAATGTTGTGATGAGTTGTGTACTTTCATTATCCAAAATGTTTCCAACAATTTAGGATTTTTTTGAAATCCATAACATTGATTTCTTTGATTTTGAATTTAATTTTATCTATATGGCTGTATATCAATATCCCCTGTGTCCAGCTTCAGTGTTTGATTGTCCTTGACTTTTTATCCAGTTTTAAGCCTCATGTTTACAATACTTCTACTACTGTCTACAGTACTATGTTTACCAAGACGAAGGATTTTAGTTGAGAAGCTGAGCTAACATTAGCATTAGCGAGCCTCTGAGAAACACAGATAGTTAACATGAAAATGTTTTAGTTAGTGTTCACTATTTAGCAGATCTGTTTGTTATGGAGAGAAGTGAGAGGCATAAGATGACATATTGTGTGTTTAAAAAGATATTCAGTCCAGATAGAAAACAAAAAGAAGCGTCATATGTAGAGTGTGATTAATGTTTCTTGTTAGATCATTATTATTGTCTGTGTGGAAAAAGGAAGATGTGGCAGTTCATAGACATGGTCTAAATTCCATCATGTTTTACTGAATCATTGGTACCGACCAAAAGCACCAGATCACAGTGAATCACAGTGTATCTGGAGGACCAATTTCTGTCCAGAGAAGTCTTTCACAAATTAAATTTATGTAAAAGTGTCTCAATAGATTTTTTTTCCCACTGTCAAGTGTCTGTGTGCATTAGCTAATAAATGGCTGTGTGCACATATTTGCCTATTTTGTGTGTACAGTACATTTATCAGTGTTGTTTTTTTCTGCTTTGGCACCACTGTTGAAGAGGACTGAAGGTTATCATCGGTAGCTGTGAAAACAGAGACAATAAAACAGGAGAAATCCCAGCAGACGGGCTGAGTCATCTTGGTTAAAAAGTGTTTGGGGAAGCACGGTTAGCTAACAAGGATCCACAGTATATAGAAACAGCAGTCCCCAGTCCCTGCTGCTGCTGCTGCTGCTGTCAAAGATTTACCTCACCATCCATGAGCCTGTTAGCTCTAATAGGATTCATCAGTGTGTGTGAAGCAGGTCACTCAGCCACGACTGTTGAATAGAAACATGTCAGTGAGGTCAAGAAATCATCAAAAGAGAAGGAGACTAACTTCATTCATTCCTTATGTCTCTGTCATCAGCTGCAGTTCACATGTTCCAATTCATGTTTAAGCAGAGCTGCATCAGGAGGTGACCATAAAAAAAGTTGTTTTATTCCCAATGCTTTTCTGAGATTTTGAATGAATTTGTGTAGCATGAACAACAGAAGTGTTATAATCCCAATTTAACAAGGTGAAACAGAAATAAAATACAGTATTTAAACAGTATTATTTGTGGAGAGTAGGTCATCACAAAAAAAGACTTTTTACTCGCTGCATTTTTTATCATCTATATTTCAGTTATCAAACTCTATCATTCAAATACAAAGCTTCATATCTGAAGGGAAAATTAACACCAACAATATTCTCTATGTTTCTATAACCTTTTTAACCTGCCTTCATACTGACCTTTTATATGTAGCAACATTTCTTAAAATGCAAAGCCTAATACACAGTATAGTGTATTGTAGTGTAGCCTATAGACCTTTATTCACAACAGGAATTTGGACATGAATAAATAAATATGTAAACACAGGTGTTAATGCTAATGACAGAAAATGAAGCTCCTGTTCTATTTAGGTAAAGAGTCTACTTAATGTGATTATTGACACCTGTGTTTGTTCTTTCATGTCAGTTTGACAGCTACGGAGAAGCTCTGTTATCATAGTATTGCAAAGAGGAGCTCATATAGTGAAATCAGTAAAAATGATGTAGAATGACCGTTCTGCATAAACAAGTCTGAACTAACTGTACTTGGTATTGAAACAATCCCACTGTGAAGTTTTTGTACAGTAAGTTCTATCTTTCAGGTAAAGTTTAATCCTTTAGCTCTATGTCACATTCAATATCTTAAATCTATTTTACCCATATATTCTGTCTTCTACAGCCCACAACCATGTGTCTTACAAATGTAGTTTATAGGGTGATACCAGCTAATTTGGGCCACTTTTTGGTAAATCAATTGGGACAATAACACAATGCCAAATATGCAATGTCTATGTATATTTATGATTAATAATGACTGTTTCTTATAATTTTAGGTTGAAATTGTCTGATAAATATAATTTAGGCCCTACAAATCTTGAAATATCCGCTGTGATAATTGCATAATAACGCATTTATGTATACAAGCTAAGCTAACACTACACGAAAGCTAGCAGCCAGTCATATGGAACAAGCTAAGTTACACAAACACAGTAAAAGTAGTGACTACTTTGAGTTGAAGTAATTTAACATGAAATCAACATACTGTTTTATTTGAACCAAATGTCATACACGTGTGTTAGTGAATGACACAGAGGGTTAGGCCCATTTTAGCTGAAACCATGTGGCCCATGTTACCATAGGGGCTTAAGGTAAATTGTTCCACCAAGACAAACATCACTTTTTCAAAAGAATATAATGACTGTTTCAATATATCAAAGTGACATCATTATTTCTGATGGATGTAATCAAGCCAGATAGCATGCATAGATTTTATGTGCATATTT
Organism: Lepturacanthus savala; assembly: GCA_030544235.1. Taxonomy (NCBI): domain Eukaryota; kingdom Metazoa; phylum Chordata; class Actinopteri; order Scombriformes; family Trichiuridae; genus Lepturacanthus; species Lepturacanthus savala. The sequence goes on from CM060469.1 coordinate 28,809,824, forward strand.
GTCTTTTAAGAGGCATATTATCCTTATAAAATTTTCGTTAGATTTGTCATACCAAGCTACTTACCATGCACATTTCTGGTTCAGTTTAGATTTGAAGTATTGTCTCATCACCATAGCAACCATAAACTAATCAAATCACCATAGAATCCATAAATTAATCAAATCACCTGTTACTTGATAAGCACAGTTCTGTCAACAGTCTGAAATCGTTTTTAGTCCTAACCTTAATCGTGAACCTTAAATTGCCCGTTTTACCTGATATCACCCTATCTGTTCATAATACATACAAATATCAAGTCTTTACAACAACAGACGCAGATAATGGCAATTTTTAGGCTCTGGTAGCACTTTGAGGTTCAGGGATATGTGTGTAAAGCCTGATCGTATCTTATTCCTCTAAAGCTATTCGAACCATTGAGTTTCCTAACGTGCAGCAGAAAGCTCTGTTAACTCGTGTTCTCATTGGCATCAGACTGCAAAAATGATCCATGGTTTTTAGTCTATGGGGACGCTTCTGAACAAAACAGTGTGACTGTAATCTTCTGAGTGAAGGAACATGTCACTCAGGGCAACGCCGAGGCTTATTTTTAATGATATTTGATAATGAGATTTTAACAGTTTCCGGACAACAAGGGACGTCTATAGCATGAGGGAAATACAATCTAACAGCCTGTGGATACACACACAACACTTAGCTCTGCACATGGGATTTCTTGAACAAAATAAAACAAAAAAATATATATATATAGAAAATCAGCAGCGGTGTGTTTGAAGAAATATTGTAGTTTTACCTGATTGTACAAAGTGCTGTTGTTGTATAAACCACACACAGGACTCAGGAAGTGAGTCCTGGCATCACCACCTGCCCCGACACCAACCCTCAACACAGAATACTGGCCACAACTCAGCTGGCTTCATGTCACTACATTTATTGGTCACATAGTGGAAGTAGCAGCAACAGTAGCAGCAACAATAGCAACAGTAACAGCAGCAGCAGTAGCAACAGCAGTAGCAGCAGCAGTAGCAGCAACAGTAGCAGCAGTAGTAACAGACAATCGATAAATAACTGTTCAATATTTAAATCAAATCAGCTCAAATCAAATCAAATGATCTCATTCTCAACCCTAACCCTATATAAGTTTAAACAATGGAAAGAATTAAAGATAAATCCTAAAGTAAATCAGACCTCCAATCACCAGTGTCTGGTATTTTACCTTAAATGTGAAACAAATAGAATTTAACTGAATCTGACATTTTAACATTTAGTTTTAACCATATTCAAGTAATTATATAGTTCAGTATGATTAAAGTTTGTCTTACTACTGCTGTCTCTGAGGTCTCCATGCAGGGATTTCACCACACACACCTGTTCTGATCTTATCTGAGTCTTCTTCATGATGCCAACATAAAAAACTGAAGGATTTTGCAATTAAACAGTTGACCATGGACACCTACAAGATTCTTACACTGGAACCAATTTTACCAGAGAACCAAATCTAGGCAGCAAAAGTATGGTTTCCTTCAGAAAGTACAGTACAGGCCAAAAGTTTGGAAACACCTTCTCATTCAATGTGTTTTCTGTATTTTCATGACTATTTACAGAATCTACAATGTAAATAGTCATGAAAATAAAAAAAAATACATTGAATGAGAAAGTGTGTCCAAACTTTTGGCCCCAAGATGTCAGAAAATAGTAGATGATTTTTCAATGTCCTTGTTTGTCTAATCAACAGTTAAAATCCCAAGATGTCAATTTTCCAGATTCAAATGTTTAAAAACTGACTCAACTTATGTGAAATATTGTGTTGAGTTGTGGACTTTCATTATCCCAAATTTTAACAATTTAGGAAGTTTTGGAAATCCATAACTTTGATTTGAAGCCTCATTTTTACAATACTTCTACTACTGTCTACAGTACTATCTTTACCAGGATGAAGGATTTTAGTTGAGAAGCTGAGCTAACATTAGCATTAGCGAGCCTCTGAGAAACACAGATAGTTAACATGAAAATGTTTTAGTCAGTGTTCACTATTTATGATATGTTTGAAAGAAGCGAGAAGGCATGAGATTACATATTGTGTGTTTAAAAATATATTCAGTCCAGATAGAAAACAAAAAGAAGCGTCATATGTAGAATGTGGAACCATGAAATGTGTAAATATTTCTTGCTAAATCAAATTATTTAGCAATCCTTCTCAGACAGCCAGCGGTGCAGCCAATGTTGTCTGTGTGGAAAAAGGAGATGTGACAGTTCATAGACAATAATCCAACAATGGGATTATAATAAATGCAATACTTGGATTCTGTCTTTGGGTAAATATAAAGATGAATAAGAAGAGTTGATGATCTAGGATATTGAAAAGCTGAGTCAATCTCACTATGTGCACTCATAATTCATTTCATCTTCATCACTGCTATCCTCGAGTATCATCAATATTCCTTTCATGAACTCTTACCAGTGATGAATATCAAGGATTAAATTCACTTTTATTTTAGCTTTCTTCAGATGTGACAGTGCAGCCAGTGGAGCAGCTCTCATAGATTTTAAAAGCAGCTTTCCCTCTCTGGCTGATGGCAGTGACTGATGGCCGCTGGTTGTAGAGGAACATGAGGGTTTAGGTGGGAGGCAGAGAGATGTGAGGAGCTGCCCGATTAAAAGAAGAGAGATTTGTTTCCTTTGAGGACACAACAGGCCAGAGAAAGACACATTTTTATGGTGGAAGGTATTTTTTTCATTCACACAGTTGTTGCCTTCATAAAGTTTTGTTTTGGTGCCGTTTGTCTGTCTCTTTATTTATCTGTGAACAGGATTATAGAAAAACTGCTGGGCTGGTTCCGGTGAGACTTGGTTGTAGGGTGTAGAATTGTCCAATTATTAAATTACTACTAGTGGCTTCTGCTGCCTGAACAAGCAGTTGACACAACTCTGCTCCTGGTTTAACTTGGCACCATCCTAATAGATTTGTACATATATCTACATCTTGGTTGTTCTGCACATTTACATGTCAGATAAAAGATTGATGTTGGCCTAGATGAAGGTAAGAAGTCATTAACTATTCTCCTAGTTGGGACCAGTTATTTCATAGTTACAATTGTAATCAACATAATTAATAATGGATTTAATTAGTATAGCTCACTTTAAGCTAGAGTAAAATCCCAAGGTGCTTCACATGTAAAGATAAAGAATCAACATCAATAAAAATAGATAAAAAGTAGCAGAGAGAAAGTGGCTGCATCTGACACCGCCTACTTTCTATTCTGCAATGAATCCACTATGTAGAACGTCTGAATACCTTAGTCGACTTTTAACTAGTACATGAAAGCTACCTGGATGGTTTACTACATCAGTTCATATTATGCAGTATGCCAGTGAACCATACTACATATCCCAGAAGTCACATGGAGGTAAATAAACACAGTAGAAGAAGAACTTTTCCTTTTTTCCCCCAAACTTTATTGAACAATACAATATTTACAATTCAAGTAAGAATCTCCACTTTTGTTCTTACATAAACATAAACTTGAACAAGGCAAAAGTAAAAATAAACATCAAGACTATCATCTCACTAAATAAATACATTAATAAATCAATAAAACATATTTATTTATATATGACACATTAGGAAATAGGGCAACATGGTGGCGCAGGGGTTAGCGCTGTTGCCTCACAGCAAGAAGGTCACAGGTTCCTTGGTCCTGGGTCTGGGACCTTTCTGTGTGGAGTTTCATGTTCTCCCTGTGTCTGCGTGGGTTTTCACCAGGTTCTCCAGCTTCCTCCCACAGTCCAAAAACATGCTGAGGTTAATTGGAGACTCTAAATTGTCCGTAGGTGTGAGTGTGTGAGTGAATGGTGTGTGTGCCCCATGATTGGCTGGCGACCATCTGGGGTGTATCCCTGCCTCTCCCTGTAACGTGCTGGGATTGGCTCCAGCAGACCATGTGACCCTAATGAGGAATAAGCAGGTATAGAAAATGACAGACTGACATTAGGAAATAAAACAATATTAATATAATTTGAGACAATCCTTCTCATCATATCATTCACATTTCAACCACATCAGACATTGACTTTTTACATTTAAGCAAAAAAAAGTTTCTGTATTGGTCCATATTTTTCAGCTAAGTAATAGAGAGGAATAAACTATTTTAATTTTGTTTTTAAAACATGTTATTGAAGGTCTTTGAGTTTTCTATTTACATGCATGTACTGTATATGATATTTTCCCATGATCATTATAATATTGATCATATCAGATATTTCTTTAGTGATGTTCTTCTTGTAGTTTAGGGTTTGATTCATATCAAAAGGTGTGATATTCTCTATTGTAGCTTAACCAGTCATAAAAGTTCACCCAAAATTGACTTGTGACTCTACATCAGAAGAACTTTTACCAGCGGTGCTGTAGTTGGTCCAAGTTGGATACAAAATAATCCCCTACAGATTCTGATTATTCATATGCAGAATCTATTTATAAAGATGGTGACCCACCAAGCCAAGTCATTCAACAAGATCAATTTCAGTTGATTTGTGCATTATGTGTTTTGGGGCTATGAGATTGAAGGTTGAGATCACAGAGGAGAAAACCCAGTCTCTGCAGATCCTCTCTTCCTTGAAAAAAAAAAAATAAAAAATAAAAAATAAAATATATATATATATATATATATATATTAATTTCAGGATCTGCTTTTTGAAACTCAATGTGATGAGAAAATAATTAAAAAAAAACAGAACAAGAGAGACGCAGGCATAGATTTTAAAGGAAAGGATGATGCGAGGGGGAGAAATCAGAGAGAGAAACTGACACAATGAGGAAAAGACAGTGCATCAGAGAGAGAGCTCAAACAGATTATTTACCTCATCGGGATAAACAGGCAGCATATAGGATGGAACGAATTTGAATGACAAGCCAACTGATTTCTTCTAATTGGTTTTGACTGTCTCTCTTTGAACTGCAGCTCTGTTTCCAGGCAAACAGTTATCTCTCCAATCTGTAGTGCTGCTTAATTTCTCCAACAAATATCAAACCTCTCTCCACATCGGATTAGCTGCAATTTCATTTTTGCAAGATTTACACTGCCTCTTTTCACCAAGGCCACTTTATTTTGCCTTAAATGGGTGAAGCCAAACCCAGCTGTAAGATTCCCCTGCGCTCCACCTTCCATATCCTAACACCCACGCACACCGCCCACCCCAGTGTTTCCACCTGCAGTTCCACTTCGTTACATAATAAGAGAGGCTGCAGGAATTACCCTAAATGTTTTAAATACTGCATTGTTTCTCTAAAACCAAGCAGCAGAGAAAGCTTCAACAGGGTTTAGATGGGCTTTTGTTTAATGCAAATCTTCTTTTTAGAGTTTTCTCAGAGCTCAACGTGATCATTGACATTAGGCTGATTCTTCTTTCAAGGTGCCAGCATTTAATCACAGAGAGATCCAGTAGAGCTCATTTGAAAGGAATGTCATCATTGCATGCTGCAATATGCTTTACTCTTGTTTAATTTTACATAAAACTATTGTAGTGCCCATTCAGGGCTGATTGAATGATGTCATTGATGTGAATATGTATGATATATGGGTCAGTGACAAAACTGTCATGTGGTGTAACCCTACAAACTTGGTATCAGATAGTTTAACTCTCTTAAAAAGGTTTTTAAAAATTACAAACACGTGATATCAACTAGTTTTATATTCTAGGTGGATTATATATTTAAAATGTATCATTCTTTTTCAGTTACACCATTTAACTTGAAATCACACAAGATTGTTATTTTTGTAAAAAAGAAAATTAAAAAAGACTTAATAAATGAATGGACTTTTAAATAAGAAAAAAATAACACAAATGTCACTGACAGTTTCCATTAGTCTTTCTTAGTTATTACAACCTAATTTGAAATTGCATTGAACTAACAATATCACATTGGACGAATTAGCTTTCCCTCTCCAGAAAAAAGGATTTGTTAAGTCAACTGACTTTACAAATTAGTTTAAGGTAGTTTAAATTGTTGTCTGGTTAATTACAATATCAATGCACACAACAACTACCGTTAAGTAGCACTCATTTTAAAATTATTATTATTATTATTTTGTATCTTTTTGTGCTTATAAGAAATACAATTCAACCACTGCTTTTGTGCAATTAACTGTATGCTGCATGCTGTAGGCTAGCTAGCAGCAACATGATTGAACAAAATACATTTTAATTATTATCTCAATGAAAGTTTCTTGAAACAAATTTAAACTGATTACTCATTATTATATTACAACTCATTACATTCATACATTCATTAGACCAATTAGAAATAAATGTGACTCACCATGAAATGTTGCTGCAGCTCCTGCAGCGTCTGACTCAGTTATTTGGGAAGGAGACAAACTTAAAATGGAAAAGTCAGTGTTAGGAAACATTAAGTTATCAAGATAAGTTTATTAAGTTATGCTAACTTGAATGTTTTAAATCTACCAACAATGAAATTTGAGTGTACATAACATTCTAAATTAAGTTGATGTAATTATTACATTATTAGTTGATGACAACTTATATAAAAAAAAGATTAGCAACTTATCTTTAACAACTTGTATTTATGTATTAAATCACATTTTGATTCTGAGACTTACTTTTCAAAGGTTACAGGCCAAAAAATAAATTGTTGTGGTGCCACCAATGGGATAGTTGTTGGTTGTCTACATATAGAAAATCGAAAATGACAGATTTGCATTACATAAGCATTACAAATCTATATATTTTAAAACTATAGTAGAATGTCTTGTTTGTTTTTTGCTCTTTGGGACATTAAACGTCAACTGTCAACCTCAGTGAAGAACTTCACTCAAGTGGCATGAGCTTCCTCTCAATAGCATTCACAGACATCCCAAACCCAACAAAGCTTCTCGTCTGTCTGTCTTGACATTTATTGACAGCTTGCTGCTAGATTAGCTGACTCCTCACAAAGGTTCAGGAGTTTCCTGCAGTAAACTCTTTTTTTCCACACAAGTACAGCAGACTTCAGTGAGCTGCACGTTTCTGTTTTATATGACCATCAGATGGGGGAATTCTGCCGTTTTCTTTTACTCTACAGGTAGAAAATGAAAGTTTTCCTGGGACACTGCTTTCACTTTTCTTATTTGATTGAGCTCAGTTGGAATACAATTTGATTAGTATTTAAGTGTTTAACTGGCCACACAGAAAGTCTCAGGGTGTAGTCAGTGACACAGAAATGCTTTTGGACATGATTTCTGGGAATCTGTCAGGCGGTAGATAACCAATTCTTCTCACCTCTTTAAAAACTAATGTCTGTCATTTTGCACAGTATCATCCAGAAGTGAGAGTGCAATCAGAGTTGGTTCCCTCAATATAACTGCAGAAAATGTAATCCCTTAATATATAGTTCTCCCCATTTTCTTCTCAAGTGGTTTTAAGGATGGCAAAGTAATGTATTCCACACTTTCCTCCAGTGAAATATTCAAACCCCAGACTGTGCTTTGTATGGCGGCAGCATTCCATCACATAGAAAAAATGTCCTAGATGTCTTCGTTGTCATTTTATACGCATTACCCCAAATTCAGCTTGACATATTTGGAATCTATCTATAATGCACAGAATCATTGAATGTTGCTGAGGACCCAAGGGAGTGCAGTATTGAGTGTGAAGTCGATCGGATGAGCGGTTCTCAACGCTGCGAGTTGCACTTCTGGAGGCCAAACAATCAGCACCGGATCTGCACTAGTTCTGTCAAGTAGAAAAGTGTTCTTGATGTTTTCATCATGTTTAAACATATCTCCCTAAAATTCAGCCTGAGATATCAGCTGATATCAGGTAAAATGGGCCATTTCAGGTTTGGGGTCCCAGTCCCTCTGGAAATGAATGACTACAAAGGATTTCAAACTGTTGACATTACTGTGATTGACAGGTGATTTGATTAGTTTATAGTTTCTATGGTGATGAGACAATACTTCAAATCTAGACTGCAGCAGAAATGTTCATGGTAAATAGCCTGGCATGACAAATCTAACTAAACTATTATAAGGATGATAAATCTGTTAAAAAGCAAACATGCACATAGAAACTATGCATGATATCTGTCTTGGTGGAATCCATCAGAAATGCTGTTAGTTTGATATATTAACATTATATATAATAATAATAATATTTTTTGGAAAAGTGATGTTTATCCTGGTGGCCCAATTTACCTTAACCCCCTAAGCTAAAATGGGCCTAACCTCTGTTTCCCCCAAAACCACACATGTAGGATATTTGGTTTAACTATAACATGGGAAATTAGTTCAACTCAAAGTGGTCACTACTTTTGCTGTGTTTGTGTTTGTTACACAAGCCAATTTACCTGACATCACCCTATCTGGATACATTCTGGATTATTACTTTTAAAAAATAGTTCTGCAGTTGAACATTTAGAATCAGTTTGGATTAACTGGCTCACTGGCGAAAATATTAAGACATGAAGATGTGGTTTGGAACTATGAAAGCTTAACAAAATGCTTACAATCTCTTAACTATGATCATTCTTTAGTTAAGTTGAGTTCCTACAATAGACACCTTCTAGTACACAATCGTTTAGTGTCTTTAAGGGAGATAGAACAACAGTGAACAGGTTGATGATTCCACCCCTCTCTGGATCCATCTGTAACAAATCTGACACTTTGTTTTGACTGCAACTAAATCTCTTCAGTATAATTTTGAACATGTCAGGATGTATTGGTGAGATGCATCCCCACCCCCACCCCCCCATGTTTCATAAAAATCCAGTCAGCAGTGTCAAATATATTCCATGTGACAACTGTATGAATTTATGAATAACAGAGCACCCCCTCAGGTTTTGTGAATGTAAAATGGTGGAAAACAGCAGAGCGATGCATCGTTGTCCCACAGTCACATTGCTCTATGAATATGAGATTTTATGATCCACTGAATCATTGCTAAGACAATCAAAATTGAATTGGTTTTAATAAATGAAGCAGTTTGATTTTGCTTTGATTTTACATGTCAGAGTCAGTTTATCCATGGTGGAGAGTCACCAGCATGTGAACAGATCTTATCTCATTATGGGTTCATCCAGTGAACAAAATGTTACTTTTGACTCACCTGTGAACGGAACTAATAGATGTACAAAGGATAGTTTGTTTGTTTTTATTTTTACCAGCAATACATTGCATTTTGTGTCATTTAAGCCTCCTTCACATAATATACAGTAGGGTGATATCTGGTTGTATAACATGCTTGTGATACTGGGAGGGGGATTTGTTTCATCCAAAATATTGATATAATTGATCTGTAATAAAATATTAAATGCAAACTCAAACCAAACCTGGGATAGACTGTGTCTGCACAATATTGGACAGAGATGGAATAATGAACAAACTACACAGTCAGTGTCAGTGACACAAATGTGATAAAAACCAAAATGTGTAACCCTAAAAACTTGGTACCAGATAGTTTAACTCTCTTAAAAAGGCTTTAAAAAATGAAAAACACATGATAAACACGTTTTATATTTATAGGTGGATTAACATTTAAAATCATTTTAAGTTACACCATTCAACATTTCATCTCAAAGCATCACACAAAAATCATTATTTTTTAGTAAAACAAAAAAGATACAAATGGACTTTTAAATAAAAAGAATATTAGGTTTGTGCAAAACACGGAGACCCAGATGCAGATCAGTTCAAGGAGGGTTTATTTAAGGTCAGAAAAAATGCTGGTTCTTAAAGCAAACAAAATCTTCCTCCAGATTATAACAAAATGTGTCCACTAAGGCGGGAAGCAAAAAACTTTTCAAAGTTACAACAAAAGGTATTCACAAAGTAGCAAACACAATATTTAAGCAATCAAAACAAAAAGTGTCCACAACGGGTACAAAAGGCAACAAATGAAATCAGGTAATATAACCACAATATAATCCACAGAAGGGACCTCTTACACGGGGAGACATATACAGATGATCAGACACAGAGGGGAGAAGTAACAGGGCTTAAATACAAGCAGGAACACAGAGGCAAACAAGACACAGCTGGACATAATCCCAATCAAGGGTTCAGGAGTGACACAGGAAAGGAGGGGTAGACAATACACCTGGAACACCAGAATGAGCTGTTGTTACTGCTGCTGACCAGCAGGGCGGCCAGGGTCCAGTCTCAGATACTAACAAAGAAACCAACATCAACACACAATGTGCGACCTGATGAACACTTCGCAAAACTGTATTTAAAAACTAAAATGAAAAATTTCTCATCTTGCCAAACATTATATGTTACTGAGCCAAAACACATTTTTATGTAAAGAAATACATTATAAATACTTACATGATTAATTAACCTTCAATTCACAAAACAGGAGAGATGACATACGAGAAAAAAGTGCAATTTCAACAATATGATGTCTCAGTTATTCCATATTCAGTCAGTCTACTGTTGCATTTCAATTCAAAATACACTAAATAATATTTAGTTTTTTTAAGTTACCTCCCACCTCATAAACGTTTTAAAAACCAGAAAATAAATATTTTATCCCTTGAGCCATGAAAGATGCTCACTGACTTTACATTTTTGTGAAGAAACAGGAACTGGTCCATTTTTTGTCACCCTTTGTACCATCATCCAGTGGACTGGACCCCTGGGAGGTCTAACACACAGTATGTGTATGCATTAACACAGGTGTTTAACACACCTGATTTAACACATCCTTTAACTAGCCCTCACAGGACTGGATACATTTATAAGTGATTTTCATTGGGTTTAGTTTATTACAAATGTTAAAAGAAGCACAAACTTGTGTCTATTGCAGGGGTCAGCAACCCAGAACGTTCAAAGAGTCACATTGGACCAAAACAACAAAAAACAAATCTGTCTGGAGCTGCAAAAAAATAAAAGCCTTATACCAGTCTGATATGAAGCAGCCCAGGCTGTAAGTGTATATTATCTATATTAGCTACTATCAACATGACTAAGTAGGCTACAAATACATAATGAGCATTCATGATTAAATGTTTATTTCCCTGCAGCTCATCCTGGTGAGAATGACACCATGTGACTACTCTGCTAGACCAGATTTGCTGCTTTAACTTGAACTTATACAATCTATTAGCTTTATTATAGAAATACAACAAAGATATGATTTTTGGTTCATTTATTTTTATTTTGAGATTTTATAAAAAACTAAAATCCAATCCAATCCTCTTCTCTTTCCTCCTTATCTGGACAACAGAGGCAATAAAAAAACACCCTGTAATTATAACAAAATAAATAATTTCAGCAGCCTTTAGAAAAGGTCAGTAGTGTATATAAAACTACAATAATCCAGTTTAATTAGTATTTCCGGTGATTTCTGGTCATTCTACTGACTTATTCTACATCCAGCTGTTAGTTTACAGCAGCAGCTGCCTGGCACCGCGGAACTGAAACGTCTCAGGCTATGACGTAAATCTACGTTGACAGAAATGTTGACATTTAATATTTATTAGACACATTTTTACAGCATTGGAATATGCTAAGAATGTTTGTCATGTCAATGTTTGTCTCTTACAGAAACCAGATTAAAACTCAACATATATCCATCATTTTACATTTTCATACATTTTTTAAAAAAGCTCCAGGAGCCACTATGGGGGCGCTAGAGAACCATGGGTTGATGACTCCTGGTCTAGTGGAATGGGTCAGGGACCTCTGAGTGAGATGGTAGCGGCAGAGATGTCATGCATCTGTATATCTATGCAAACATCCACCGACCCTTACACAAACATAAAAGGACAAACGGTGAGTCTCACCTTCAACTGCAGAAAACTCATCATGTGACCCTGTCCTCTGTCTGTCTTGGTCCTGCAGGAGTTCCGTGTCTGGTCCTGTCTGCAGGCGGGAGGGACTGTCTCCGTGCCGGAGACACCTGCTCCAGCGACGACACGTGCAGCCCGCGCCTGCGGACGCTGCGGCAGTGCGTGGCCGGGGATGGCAGTGTGAAGCTGGGCCCCGGGGCGCGGAACCAGTGCGAGAACGCCATGACAGCGCTGTTGTCCACCCCTCTGTACGGCTGCCAATGTAAACGAGGAATGAAGAAGGAGAAGAACTGTCTGAGCATCTACTGGAGCCTGCACCAGTCGGTGCTGCATGGTAACACCACACAAATCTGCTACTTCCTGTCTAAACATGATGAATCCACTATGTAGAACGTCTGAATGCCTTACTCAGCTTTCAATGAGTATGTGAACAGTGCCTGGATGATTTACTACGTCTGGTCATATTTTGCAGTAGGTAAGGGAACCCATAGACATACATAGAAAGGCTGGATGTCTCATTCACGCTGCCAGCCAATAGTCAATAGCCAAGAGTCTAACTTCTGCACTGGCGGCCATCTTGCCACAGACTGCTCACTTACCCATAACAATGTATTTTAATGGTGCATTCTTTTAAATGACCAAAAATTGCTCAATTTTAAACCGATCTTCAAATGGTTTGGTTTGTTATAAACGTCAGAGATGTAGTTATGACACTGCAAACACCCAGAAGTCACCGGGAGGTTAATAACTGCAGTGGAAGAATTTTTCCCAAAACAACATTACAATAATTAAAAATTCAAGTAAGAATCTCCATGTTTCTATATGAACATAAACTTAATTAAAAATTAGAAAATGTTTTTTTCAATGATGATAATTTTTAACTAATCAAAAATACACTCTATACATTGCTAATGTGGCATATTCCCAAAAATATGCAAATATGGAAAATTACTAATGGATACAACCTAATGGAGTCCCATTGACCTTAGCATGAAACTATCCTGACACTTTGTTTACAACTTGTTCTCATATTTCTTAAAAAATATATATTATTTAGGCTATTTTAAGTAATAAAAACATGTTTACCATGTGTAAGTAATTTTCATGCAATAGAGGATTAGTGTTACCTGATAAGAAGTCAGCCAGTCTCTATACCGGCTTATTCCTCATTAGGGTCACATGGTCTGCTGGAGCCTATCCCAGCATGTTACGGCGAGAGGCAGGGATACACCCCAGATGGTCACCAGCCAATCGTGGGGCACACACACCATTCACTCACACACTCACACCTACGGGCAATTTAGAGTCACCAATTAACCTCAGCATGTTTTTGGACTGTGGGAGGAAGCCGGAGTACCCGGTGAAAACCCACACAGACACAGGGAGAACATGAAACTCCACACAGAAAGGTCCCAGACCCAGGACCAAGGAGGTCTTGAACCTGCGACCTTCTTGCTGTGAGGGAACAGCACTAACCCCTGCCCCACCGTGTCACCCCTGATGAGGAGTAATTATGCTAAAATTGCCCAACATGCAAATCTTAGCATCAAGTTGAATTGCAGACAGACATTTGGTTTGAAGAAACAAAGAAACTAAGCACTTGGAAAAAGTATTTGGGTGGAATACACCTTTAAAACTACAACTAGTTGGACAGTAGTATTTGGAATGAATGAACTTGAAATTGTCAGATAGAAAAGTAGTATTTTGCAGCTCTCCATTTCACTCATGTTTGAGGACTTTCCTTAAAATGCAGCGTCCCTCTGCTGCTACAGGAACATACTGAAGACAGTGAGTCACATGTGGAATGTGGAGGTTCTGTTCAGGAGAGGTGGGCGCCAGCGCTTACACCACAATATGTTGTTGAGATTATCAAATGTGCCGCCCATTGCACATGGATTACACTCCCGCCTCCACACGGCTCAATAGCAAATTCCAGGTTGAAATGAAAAGAGTGATTACTGTGTCAGAAATAGTTAAAAGTGAGGCTCTGATTCATGTCATTCCTCCCACAGTCATGTTTTTATTACTTTACTGCTGATTTTAAATGCTTTACACAGCCATTGTCATTTTCTACATTTAACTCGAACATTCTCTGTGGCACATTTACAATCTGATTCAGGCATTTAGCATATACAGCACCTTTTATATCCACAACAACATGTGGATAATAAACTGATCTTCACTGCTTAAGAATATATTGGCCATCATTCATCTACAGTAAATGTGGAAATGTAGAATGTTAACACATGGTAGACAAAATAACATAGACATGTCTGCAATAAGAAGAAAATTGTTCTTAATAAAGTTCTTAGAATCTCTTTACCGTTAGAAGGTCTTTTTTCAGTCTAAGATTCACTGGCCTTGGCTCATTTTCTGTGAGGAACATAAACCAGAAAACATTTTCTCTTTGCGATCGGATTAATGCGTTTTTCAGGCACATGTTGTGTAAACTGAACTGAAAAGTCACATTTCTAATGAAGTTCAAATATATTATATACAATAGTTTCAGAAACACTTAGTTCATTTGTTGATATTATCCAGTTATGGCTGTTTTATGATGCATTTACATATTTTGTTATATATTAATGAAAAAAGAAACAAAAACAAGTGGCATTTCTATTAATAAATGTGATCAACAAAGGCAAAGGCAAATTAACAAAGGAACAAATCTAAAGTGTTGTTTATATTACTTATAAGTGGAATGCAATAACGCCCCCAAATGCATTGAGTCTACCAGAGCCAGCAGGAACCCTGTGTAACAAAACAATAAACCAACAAAATGAGATAATTCAACTCATTATTGAAATTATTGTTTCAAAACAAGATATTTCCACCTGATAAGATTTCCCACAGTGTATGAAGAATGCTTCATTGTACTTTTGAAGGTTTTTTCTACTGTTTATAGAGAAACAAGATTTCATTATCTCTGTGAAGCATGTCACATCTGAAGCATGTTTCTGTTGATGGGTCAGCGATGTTTGGCAAGAAGAGAAAGTGAAAGACTTCAACACAGGCTTGATATGTCAATACTCTGGTAGCTTTGGAATGATCTAAACAGTCTCCTCTCAATATTTTTGCGTTCAGTTTCACAGTCACATTTTAAACCATTGGTTCTAATAATAGCCCCGGCCTGTATTGGAGACCGGTAATTTAGCCATGCTAACAGCCAGAGGAGCCAATGTAAGACACCTGGCTGCTAGGAATACCAGCCAGTACTGGAGAATTTATGGTATATGGTACAGTTACTATAGCTAATAATACTATTAAGAACTATTTGTATAGCAAAGTGTTTATGGGTCAGTGACAAATAATGTTCAGCAAGATGAGAAAGTCAAACAAATTTTAAAATAAGAATCATTCATCAGTTGGTTTCTTGTTTTTAAAACTCCATTTGTATCAATTTTTTGACAAAAATTACAATTTTGTATGATTTCTGGACACAAAATGTCAAATGGTGTAACCAAAAATGAATGATAAATTTTAAATATATAATCCACCTAGAATATGCTTGTTGACACCATGTGCTTGAATTTTTTAAAAACCTTTTAAGAGAATTATCTGGTATGATAATAAGGTAAGTTTTTAGGGTTATACCACATGGCAGTTTTGTTACTGACCCTGATATAGGAATTATTTTTCTATTTTCAGATCTTGTTGTGAGGACTTCTTTCTATTGTCTACATAATTGAATTTGTGAATGAATTCTGCTCCTATGTGTGCTCCTTATTGTGCGCAACACAAAAAGACTTTTTACTCAACTCTGAGGAAGGCTCCAGCAGAAATGTTTCATACAAGCAATAAAAAATGTCCATCTGAGCAATTTTTTGGAGTGCTGCCATTTCCAATTTCTTTTTTGTGTGTGTGTGTGTATGTTTTATCTTTTATTTTTTCTGTATTGACAGTAGCACCCTGTCATGAAATACCCTTTCTATGTGTGCTCTGTCTTCTATTTTGATGAGTACATGACAGGGGACAGATGCAATGCATCAAGATGTCAACTTGGGGTCCAACAGTGGACTTTTGCTCAGAAAATGTTCTGTTATTTTCTCTATTCATGTTCACTTTTATGCTGAACAAAGGGATTCGTCTTTCTGCTCGCTGATTCTTCTTTTCTCTCCAATGTGTTGGCAGGACTCAACCTGGTGGAGAGCTACCCGTATGAACCAGAGGAGAGAGGCTCTGATTATGTTCGTCTGGCCTCCATCGCTGCAGGTGACCGGCCGTTTCCTCTGCTTCAGTCATCAGTTAACCCTCTGTCAGTCAGTCATTTTCTATACCTGCTTATTCCTCATTAGGGTCGCAGGGCTCTGCTGGAGCCTATCCCAGGGCATTACAGCGAGAGGCAGGGATACAGCCCAGATGGTCGCCAGCCAATCGTGGGGCACACACACCATTCACTCACACACTCACACTTACGGGCAATTTAGAGTCTTCAATTAACCTCAGCATGTGTTTGGACTGTGGGAGGAAGCTGGAGAACCTGGTGAAAACCCACGCAGACACAGGGAGAACATGAAACTCCACACAGAAAGGTCCCAGACCCAGGACCAAGGAGATCTTGAACCTTGCTGTGAGGCAACAGCGCTAACCCCTGCCCCACCGTGTTGCCCCAGTTAGCCCTCTGTTCCTGGTCAAATCTTTCAACGTTTTTGTCTCTGAAAAATGTGGTTCATTTGATCAGATTCAACTAGGATTCCATGACTTTGTCTACAAAGATGATTTCACCACAAAAATAATTTGTATTAATTTACAAGCATTTTTGTGTGTTTTATTAAACTTTTGTACATTGGGTGTTCCTGGTCAAAAGTGACTGAACATTAGAAATGAATGGGGGAAACCAGAATTAATGTAAGAAATTGAATTCAGGTACAGCTACACTTGTCAAATGGACACACACACACACACACACACACACACCACATTTTAAATGGTTTCAAAACAGATGTCCTTGGTAACTTTGATACAAAAGTATTCTATGATAAACACTAGACTATGTCTCATCTGATTATTTCTTATAGTCAAAATAATCCAGAAATTATGTTTTTCAGAACTCAATTTCAAGATGTATAAGTTCAGATCAATGAGACATACAGGCCATAAATAATAAATACAAGTTCAAAACATGTTCCAAGAAGTTATGTTGATTTAAAAAAAATAAACAGGAGACTCAAGTGCAGAATGTTTAGCTTTATGATGTTCATTTACAGAGCTGCAGTGAACAGGCAGCTATGAAAATCACAACAAAACACTGCACTCAATCTTTCAACTATGACTGCTCTCACTCTATCAATCAAAACTAGAACAAAAGGCGCTTCAAAGTGGGAAGTAATATCTAATAAAATTTAACCAACCTAAATTTCACTCACCAAGGAGGAGATAACACTCCAATCTTCCTAGAATAAACTTGCCTAACTTCACTATCTTATCTAGAAACAAAAAACAATCCCGAAAGATGAAAAACTGCCAGAAACAATTAACTTCAACAGAAAACAATCCAGCAGAACGAAAAGCTATAACATATAACGTATAACTATAACATTCAACTTAACTAAATCTAGAAACTATGAAACTTACAAAACATCACAGCGACAAGGCTCAGACAAGGGCTGTGGATTCAAGGCTGGCTTTGGTGAACGATGGACGAGGGCCAACAAAGACACTTCAGCACAAGACAAGAGGAGACACAGACTATAAAAGCATGCAGGGTGATGAGACTAAACAGACACAGGCACGGGGGGAACCAGAGGAAGGGCAAGTGACCTGAAACAAGAGGAGAGTTAGGCTTTCAAAATAAAACAGGAAATGCACTCAAGACAAAAACCCAGACAAGACAACCCCACCACTGTGACAATAATATATGTATTATTAGAGTTTATGAGTCTCTATGGAAATGTCACATTTGACCAGGAACGCCTTGATTAACATGAAACAAACAACATGAGAATTAATCTAACTGGGAAAAAAAAGTTATGTGTCAAAGAAGGCAAATCAAGATGGTATTCTGCATCATTTACACATCAGCAGACAAATCCATTCGCAAAGGCTTTGATGAATAAGAGCCCACACTTTGCTTGTGTCTTACCTCTGCAGGGCTGCTGTTGGCTCCTGAGGTTGAAATTAATTACCTTTTTACTTGTATGCAGCTGAAAGCAGGACAACTGGTGAGCAGAGAGAGAGAGAGAAGAAAAGACAGAGAAAAAGGTCACAGTAAGAAAAATGGAAGTTAGACAGTGCTGATTTGTTAACTTAAACAATATTTTCTTTTCCCCTGTTGGAGGTTTGGTAGAGAGAGGCTGCACACAAATGAGGAGCCACATTTATCTTTACTGAAGAGGACACAAAGTCAAGTGTTATATTTTCTCCGACGGCAATTACGCTTTGGACGAGTGAATCTGAGATGAGAGACTGTGGAACTTTAAAGACTTAAATAAAGTGATTAGCATGAGAGGCATTCATGTGTTCCTTTCAGTATAATGATGAATGGTCTACACAAAAAAAGTTCACACAATTGAGTAATACTCTTACAGCTCAAAGTGAGGATATAGATTCATTATTACACAAAAAACACACATAAAGCAGCACAGGCACAATGGCATAATGTTAATTAGGCAACAGATAGATTAGCTGTTATAATAAATTTACATTGTAAATGCTAATACTTTGCTATATTTCCAGGTAATGAATTTTAGTTTTCTTTATATACATATATATATATATATATATATATATATATATATATATATATATATATATATATATATATATATATATACACACACACACACACTCACTAGTGCAGTGCCTGTACTGCCAGAACAGTCCAGTTCTCTAGATATAAGGAAAAACAGTCATACATATGTATAGGCAGAGATGCCTTCAGCATATCAATTTTAATTTGAATGACCAATTTTAATTCCATAAATGTGTTGATGCTATGCAGTGTGTGAAATTGTAGTACACTGTTTGTGTGGATCGTAGTGATGTAGTGGAACCATAGATGTATTATAGACCTGGATAGGCTACTGCATCTCAGCAGCAACAGATTTTTTTTTCCAGTGGTCGCTCATGGTTCTGCAACAAAAAATCCCATGTGACTCAAAAATCATTTTTCCCATAGATGTCAATAGTAAAAGAGAAGCGTGTAAAAGTGTTGACAGAACACACCCATCTATAACCCTGTTAATTACAGATCGTTGTATTCTACATTTTTAATTCATGGACCTTTAATCCGACCAAACAGTCAAAATAGCTTTGGAAACGTCTCTATTCCCAGCGTGACGTCACAGCTGTGTGTGTCCAAACCGCGGTTTATTGTTTTGTCTCTGAGTGTTTTTGTAGTTGGCAAAGTCTTTTAAACAACTCAAAGGTGAGTTTTGTGATTTGCACATTCTCATCAGCCAGGGGTATGATGGGAACTTTTTAAGCGTATGAACATGGCGAGCAACTTCCATTGAAATAAATCATTTTTCAGTCCAGTATCCATTTCTATAATACACATATGAGCGGAACCTTTGTAGCTAAAGATAGTGAAATTTACAGCAGCTGAAACAACAATAATGGAGGCAGATGAGGGAACAGGTGGACACAATCAGGAATCAGGGCAGATGATCAGACATGTGACACGTGAGGAAGGGCAAGTGACCTGAAATGAGAGAGTTAGGATTTCAAAATAAAACAGGAAATGCACACGACAAAACACCCAGACAAGACAACCTTACCACTGTGACAGTGTCTCCACCCAGTGCCACCTTGACTGCCGGGAGCTCTCAATTGCTGACGTTATAGTTTCTCTCTGCTTTGTACAGCCACCTGGACAGGAATGCGCAAGGGTGCCCCCTTACAACCCCCTCATTTGAGGCGTCCACTTCCACCACGAACTGGCGTCGAGGATCTGGCATCGTGAGAATGGGTGTGGTGGTGAAACAGGTCTTGAGGTTGTTGAATGCAGCCTTGGCCTTTGGAGTCCACTGGAACCGAGTCTTGGTAGAGGTCAGAGCGTGTACGGGGCTGCAATTGAGCTGAAATCTCTGATAAATCGCCTGTAAAAGTTAGCAAAACCCAGGAATTACTGTACCTTTTTGCAACTATCAGGAGTAGGCCAGTCGGCTACTGTTTTGATCTTA
Organism: Lepturacanthus savala; assembly: GCA_030544235.1. Lineage (NCBI taxonomy): Eukaryota > Metazoa > Chordata > Actinopteri > Scombriformes > Trichiuridae > Lepturacanthus > Lepturacanthus savala. The sequence continues at coordinate 28,829,730 of CM060469.1, forward strand.
GCCGGGTCCATTTGAATGCTCTTATAGGGGATACAATGAAGCCCGGGAAGGAGATGGTGCTGCATGAAATTCACTTTTTTCAGCTTTCACATATAGCTGGTTGTCTAGTAAGCGGTGTAGTGCCTGGTTAACATGGCTGTGGCTTGTGAGTCTCTAGGTCAGGGGAATAAATTAAGATGTCATCTAAATAGACAAATAGAAAGTGATCAAGAAAGTCTCTGAGAACTTCATTATTCATGTTGTGGAACACCGCTGGGGCATTAGTTAGGCCGAATGGCATAACGAGGTACTCGTAGTGGCCGGTAGGAGTGTTACACCCTGTTTTCCACTCATCCACCTGCCTTATTCAGATTAAGTGGTGTGCATTGCGGAGGTCTAGTTTTGTGAAAATCCTGGCTGTCTGTAGCTGATCGAAAACTGAGGTCATGTGAGGCAGGGGGTATCTGTTCCTAATTGTGATCATGTTGAGTGGGTTATAATCAATACAAGGTTGTAAGGACCCATCTTTCTTCCTTTTTTTAAATAATGTTTTTTATTCATTTGACAAGTAAAAGTACATACAATGAAAAATAGGATTTTTTTTCTTTTTTCAAAAAAGAAAAAAACAACACTTCCCCAGCCCTCCCCAATCCTACAAAATTTGTTACAGGTCAGTAATAACCCACATCATTCCTTTTTTTAACCACAAATAACAAATAAAAAAGTGCACAGACTATGAAGATAGAGTATTAAAATAAATAAAAAATAATAATAAAAAACACCACAAAACAAAAGTAATATTTTCCATAGGTTGAACTGAAACATGTAAGAAAATAGAATGTATTCAAGAGTCATTTGTTGAACATCTCATTTGTCCTGCAGTGTCTTTAATTTAGCTATGTAACTAATCATGCAGCCCCAAACTGAATCAAATTTCCCAGGTGTCCCCCTCAGATCGTGTTTAATTTTCTCCAGATCTAATAATATTTAGTGCTTCTGCAAGATGTTTAAAAACAGCTGTCCAGTAAGCTTGCAGACATGGACAGGACCAAAACATGTGAGTCATGTTTGCTGGCGACATGTGACACCTGTTGCATGTGTCCGTGAAATTGGGATACATTTTTGAAAGTTTAGAATTGGTAAAATAAATACGATGGACAACCTTAAATTGCATCCGATTAAGCCTGGAGCAAGATGTACTGTTATTTACAGAAGTTAATGCTGAGTCCCAGTCCCCATCATTGACGATGCTGCCAAGTTCCTGTTCCTAGTCTTTCTTGATTTTATCAAGAGATGTCTCTTTGAGATGGGATATTAAGGCATATATATTTTTAGATAAGGCTTTTCTGGTTTGTGGGAATGTCCAAGGTTGAGTCAATAACTGAGTTAGGTGGGGTATTAGGGAAACAGGTACTATTGGATTTAACAAAGTTACGAACCTGGAAGTATTGGAATAGGTGAGACTTGAGAAGGTTAAATTTCCCACATAGTTCGTTGAAACTGGCGAAAATATTGTTAATACATAGATCACTTAGCCTGACGAGGCCTGAGTTCTGCCATAGAGAAAAGGCATTATCCATGCTAGGAGGGAGGAAGAGATGGTTGTTATGAATGGGGCTGTGATTAGACAATCCTTTGAGTCCAAAAGTACATCTAAATTGGAACCAGATTTTAAGAGTGGAGGCAACAATTGGGTTACATGTATATCGGGATGATTGAAAGGGCAGTTTTGATGTAAGTAAAGCTAGGAGAGACATAGAACAAGATTTAGCTTCTAGTTGACACCAGCTGCCCAATAGTAGAGTCTCAGGTCAGGGAGTGACAAACCATCAAGCCTTTGTAAAAACTCTCTCTTTATCCTGGCGGTCTTGCCTTTCCATATAAAAGATGAAATTAACTTGTTTATCCCTTTAAGGTTCTGTGTAACCGTTTGGTAGACCACACTTTGAGTCACTATATATCATTGAATAATGCATTGAGCTTAACTCAACCTGAATGAGCCATCTCTACCACTTGGTTTAGTTGCACTATGCTAAAAAGATTCTCTAGATGGCTCTGTGTCTTTGAGCAGAATGTTTATTAATTTTTTTTTATTTTGGAAAAACAGTTGATTGTTGTTTATGTTATCCTAAGTGAGTAAAAAATGCTAAGAAAAATGTTGTCCATTGCTTTTTTCTTCAGCTCACCTCAAAGGGCTACAGTAGGAAAAAAGGAATTGGGTAAAAAAGATCGGCAAGCATTGGAAAAGATACAGAAAATGTGGAAGCACGTTCATTTTGATGCAATTTACCCTGCCTGTTATGGTTATATGAAAATTACACCATCTTTCCAGATCTGATTTAAGCTTGTCGATTAGGGGTGGAAAGTTGTTCTTGTAGAGATCTGACATCTTGCGGCAGATATGCACACCTAAATATTTAAAGTTGCTTTTAAATACTTTAAATGGGAAATAGGTGTCAGGGATCCCAAGGGCCAGGTTATTTACAGGAAAACATTCGCTTTTAGAGAAATTCAACTTATAACTGGAAAATGCTCCAAAGCTGCTGCAATTCAATTATCTTGGGGATGTTGGTTACCGGATCAGAAATAAACAATAGTAGATCCTTGTATGTAGGTCTACATACAAGGAAAGTGTATGTTCCAAACCACATCTGTGGATTCCTTTACTAAAACTGGCATATTTAAGTGTGATAGGTAGGGGTTCAATTGCCACAGCAAACACAGTGGACTCAGAGGACACCCTTGGTGGGTTCCTCTGTTAAGTGTGAAATATTGGAATTTCATCCCATTAGTGCTTACGGACACCTTAGGGGAAGAGTGTAAAAGTGAGATCCAAGATATATACTTAGGCCCAATGCAGAACTTCTTTAGAACCTCCAGCAGATAACTCCATTCCACCCTATCAAAAGCCCTCTCCACATCCGGGGAGACCACCACTTCTGGTGTCTCCCTGGATGCAGGAAAAAAGAGAAGGTCAAGGAGGCAGCGGACGTTGGAAAAGGAGTGTTGGTTTTTCATAAACCCGGTTTGGTCAGATGAAATAATGCTCGGCATGATTGATTCAAGGCGTATGGCCAGTGCCTTAGCTAAAATCTTATAGTTGGCATTTAAAAGGGAGATAGGGTGATAAGAGCTAAAATTACAATCTTCTTTACCTGGCTTTAGTAATAAGGGTATTGATGCCTCAGTGTGAGTTTGAAGCAGAGCTCCCCTGTCCAGAGAGTCATTGAACATGTCTAAGAGGAGGGGGATTAATTTATCAGCTTCATCAGATCGATGGGACAATCGTAGGGTCGCAGTGCTGTGGGTAATTGAGAACAGGTCCTTGCCGTTAAGGGCCTCATGGCCTGGTCAATGCGGTGGGTCGGTGTCCGGAGCTCGTGGGCTTCCAGTCCATGAACTTTAGTCAGCCCCTGAGTCTATGTGAACCTCTGCCGCCTTGGGGGAGGTCCGAAAGGTCACTTGGCCCTGGATCTGGCATCGGGGCGATTTGTACGTGGGTGCTTGACTGACCTTAGGTCTCTTGGTGGGACAGGATGTCACTTGATGACCCAACTCTCTGCAGTAATAGCACCTGCCCTCCTGTTGTTGTCGCCGCTCCTCTGGAGTTAGCTGCGCTCTCCCCAGCTGCATGAGTTCCTCTTGAGTGTTAACTATTTATTACCTTCACCAAGGAGGTGTTGTTTGTTCTGATTATCAGGATCACAGAAAAACTGCTGGGCTTACTGAAACCTGGTAGGGTGTAGAAAGACACACTCTTACATTTTAGGCTTTGGTGTTTTTGTTATTATTTATTATTTATTATTATTTATTAGTTTATTGTGGTTAATAATGGTTTATAGTAGGGATGCACTGAAATAAAAAATTGTGGCCAAAGCTGAAAAAGAAATAACGCTTGGGTGACTACAGAATATCAAATGCGATTAAGTTTTTCACTATTTTTTCTTTAATATTGCATGAATATGATACATTTTTAGAAATGTTTTTCAAAGTCTCTGTTATGCACACATCCAAGAAACAGTGTCTGCTCTGTGTCTGAAACCAATGTCCTCCACAACACTCATCAGTTGATCATAAAAAGCCATGAACTCCAAACTTTCTTTGTGATTTCCTTTGGGTTTGGGGCTTTTTTGACTTTTCCAAGACATCAGCATTAGACAGAGTGGGCATGACCAGTGTGACCAGCTTTCCTTTCAGTAAGAAGTCATCTTTCTCATACTTCTCATGCTGTTCAGCTTATTTGGCTTTTAAACAAATTTAGACAAATTTAAGCAGTAGCGCTGAAGTCGTTCTCTAGATAGTTTGGTTGAACCACTTGCTCAACTGAGATTCTATTGTCACTCTCCAACACTTTAAAATACCTGCACAAGTTGTTGTGTCTTTGTACGTTGTTTGATTGCATCACACGCCACTATCTGGCCTGGCTTCTAACTTACTCCACCAAAGGTCAAATGTGACACGTTTTGCAATATTCGGCCAAATATCTTCAGTTACCAAATATCGGGTGCATCCTTAGTTTATTGTGGTTTATAATGAGAGTGTATCATGCAGATGACATCACACACTGTAGATTCAGGCTTCCAAATTTCTTATCAGAATTCTTCAACGTGTTGCCATCTCCCTCTCTCAGCTTCCACTGTAGCGGAAGAGAGTACAGAGAGAGTACAGACCTGTGCAGCTCTCTAGGTATGAGAAAATATGTCATACACATATATAGACAGAGATGCCTTCAGCAAATTTTGAGGCTTAGTTAAAGCAAAACTGTAAGAAATATTAAAAATCTAAAGTGCTGCTTTTTCCAGCTTGGTTCAGAGATGCTCTGTGCCAAATTTTGTGACAATTGCTCGATATTTGTAAGGGAAGAGGCAAGAAACTGATTTGGAAAAAGAAATGGACATGACTTATCAGTCCCATCCCCTCCTCAGGTTTTAATTTAATGGATGTTCCCACAATATCTCAAACCCACCATGAAGCAGCTCAGCATGAATGTCATATATTGTGATGGTTATATTGGCTCAGCACCATTCCTGAGTCCTAGAATCAGATTATGCACACTGTTGTATTCACCTTCGTCTCCTTCACCAATTCATTTTCTATGGACTCGTGAATAATCGTGGTAGATCACAGATAATGGGATAAACATTCCTCATCTGTTCGTCGACAGTAGGTGTACATGAGAAACAAACAAATATGAGATCCAAACAATTATCCATTTAGTGGATGGCCATGTGATTTTTTTTTAATTTACCTCATATATAAGCTGCTCATTTATCTGACACTGTTGTTTTTTTGTCTGCTGTGAAATACAACATCACCAACCTGCACTGAACAAACCTCGTAAATTTCACCCCAGTGACTCCGCAGGAGGTCAAAGTTGACATCCATGCTATGCATCTTGACAAGTTGACTGCCAAAACAACAAAGGCGTGATTAATGGATGTTTTTCTGCCCTTATAGCATCTCTCCCTCAAACACAGAGTAATGACCCTTTTCAAAGACGCTGGTCAGAGTCACAGCTCATCATATTTTAAGGAATATTCAAACAACAAAGTGCTGTTCTTTAGCCTGTACCAATTAATCAGTTAAATGATATTAAGATGGTGCCTCTGTTTAGAAACAGCGTTCTACACCAAGGAGTAAAAGGCTTTTTTAATACATCATTGTGCTCCCAGAGGGGTTAAAAGTGCTTTTTTTCTTCCTGAAAGGAAAATATCAGCAGTTTTGTTTTCTTTGGTTCTGTGATGCACAGAAGAGGAAGAAGTACTCCAATCTTTTACTGCAGTAAAAGTAGAAATACTGTCATCAAAAACACAAGAATTTTGTTACGAGCAAAATGTAGAATCAAACGCAAAAGTACTCTATGCTGACTGATTATTCATATAGCATTTTATATGAAATTTTGTTTATTCTCTAGAGCATTTTGATTTGGTTTATCAATGTGGATAGTAAAAGTACTGTATCATATTTTGGACCTGAACAAACTGAAAATTTAAAGAGAAAAGTGATAAAAAGTAATAGAATACAGATATTAAAGTAGATTATTTAATGTAAAATACTAAAATCTGCATCCTAAAGTAACTAAAGCCATCAGTTAAAGTTAGTTGAATGAAGTATAAAGGAGCATCATTTAGAAATACTCAAATAAGTAAGTACCTTAAAAATGTAAAAGTACAGCACTTTAGTATATGTACTTATTTTCTCCCACCGGTGATGAAAATAGGTCTGTATTCTCCCTGTTAAAGTTTTTTTTTTTTTTTTTTTTTTATCTACGATGGAGGGTCTAAGGACAGGGTATGCTGTAAAGGCCATTGGAGTGAATCTGTGCTTTGTGATTTGGGCTATACAATAATAATATAAAAATAAATAATATATAATAAAATAAAATTGACTTGACCTGACTATACTTTTACTAAAGTATCATTTTAAATGCTTTACTGGTAATGAATTATATTTACATTGCCGTACTGATACTTTCACTTAAATAAATTATGGACAAAAATATAACAATATGAGCTTTGAGTAGATGGATTTCTCCTCAAAGTAAAAATCCATTCCCTGTTTAATTTCAATCCAACGTGTCACCACCCAAACACTCGCAGACTGCAGATTTAGATTTAAAATTTAGATATGCAACACTGAATATTACAGGATCGAGCCTTCAACTGGAAAACAAGCTGGAGCATCAATTTTGCGGCTCCAGTGAGCTCAGCAGCTCACAGCATGGTGGCATGGGAAGTTTTTAGGTGTAAATGGCGTGAATCTAAAGCAGAATGTTGCTGGATAAGGGCATGCATGTTCAGCAACTCTCTCTTTTTAATAAATAATGGCTCCAAATACCCAAATGACAAGAATGTCACCTTTAAACTTATGTGCATATTCCATTTCCTTGTGGCCACTGGATGCAATTAGTCATCCCACCCATGCAGTTCCATTGGGTCCTTCCCCTCCTTCCCCCCTTAGCTGTAGCAGTTTCGTTGTGAATAACCTATGCTTTGTGATGGGTTGTTAGCTTGCTCTCCGAGGCCATTCATATTTTATGACAGCTTGGTGAGAGCCAAACTCACCAGGAGACACTACTATAGGCAGTTTACCAACTAATGAGCAGCGCTGTCTGCCAGAGGAGTTGAGCATCATCATGGCTGTATCGACTGGGAGGTCACTAGAGAGAAAAATGCATACATGATGATGGATTTGGCAAAGATTCTGCCAAGAAAAGATGGTTATGAAAGGGCCCTTTTTAGGTTTCAATGCTTCAACAGAGGTCAAGTCAGTTTTATTTATATATCAAATCACAAGAGAAGATATCTCAGGGTACTTCTCACATAGAGCAGGTTGAAATTAGAGTTGAGCCAGTTATAGATAATATACTTCTTACAAGAATAAGCATCAACCCAATAAATTGTTAATATGTTTCAGTTTTAAAGCTAGAGTGAAGATGCTGCTATCTCATGAAACTAGAAGACCTGGCATCTACATTGGTACCAACCACACAAACTTATGGGAGGTCTTCCTGGGTCCAAAATGATGGAACCAATTTCAACAAATTTGTAACAGTACTTCCCCAATCTGACGAGATCCAATGTGAACTCTATGGAACCAATTTTGCCAGAAGTATAACAATCTTTAGCCGACTTGCTATTTTACAGACCCTCTACAGATTCAATGAATTCTGATAGGCCTAAACAAATGTGCTAAATATAGCATGGTCTACTCTCTCTTAATTACAACGCAAACTATAGAAAATAATGAATTGTAAAATAGACTTAGCAGGAAATGACAACCGCTGCTAGAACCTTTCATCTTGTATTATGCATAATCAGATATTATACCAAGGAAACCCAAGGAAGACCCAAGGAAATAGAAATTGACCCAACCCTGTATCGGTTAAAAAAAAAGATGGATCCAAATCCACACGGTTCTCAGGTCGGGTCATGTCGATATTCAGCTTGGGTAGACCGATGAAGACCTTTAATGGGAGCTGCCATCTTCTGCTGGTGCAGGAACAGGAAGTGATGGGAATTATGGGACACGACAACATGATGAAGAAAGTGAGCCCTTCTCATTTACCAATGAATAAAACTGCAAAAGGCCATGCAAACCTGAATATTTACACTAAAGTGGGGGCAAACTCTGTTGGGCTCTGTACAACATTGTGGTGAAGAGCAAGTAGCAATTGCAATTTTGCCACAATTGACCACACACAAAAAAACCTCACAGTTTGCATTGCAAAAAGGCACAAATCAAGCAGGTCTAGACCATGCTCTTTAATTTACAACCAACATGCCCCCATGAAACAATGGATGGAGGATAAAGAGGGAGAAAGCTGAATGAATAAGGGAAGGAGTGAGCAACATGGCAAGGGCAACGGGGAGGTAATTGAGCTAGGGATGAACCCAGATTTGTTGGAAAGATGGATGGATGGATGGATGGATGGATGGGAAGGAGCAGTAATTACAGGCTTTGTTGTGTAGTTGGAGAGATGGAGGAGAAACTTTCTCAGCTGTTACTACTCTGCATTAATCCAGCAGAATGGAATATTCAGTAATTAGGCCTCAACTGAAACATATCCTGTGCCCAGACTCATGCAACTTGTACACGTTTATGTTCTATTCATTGCATGGGGGCTATTACATCTAATCATTTTAGTTTGGTTTCCTCTATTTTTTTATGTTCGTCTGTATATGCAACACAGATGAGCAGCAGTGCATAGGTCTAGATGTGAGAGCGAAAGTCGATACAGACTCCAATTAGGCCCCTGAAATAATTGGCAAACATTAGCAGGGATTTTCCCAAAGCACCACCAGAAGGATGAAACTTTTTCTGCCTTGTGTCTCCTCCCAGAGTCTGAAGTCACGACGGTGAACCGCTGTCTGGATGCCGCCAAGGCGTGCAACATAGACGAAACGTGTCAGAAGCTCCGTACAGAATACGTGTCGTCCTGCATCCAGCCGTCGGCCCGCTCGGGGCCGTGTAACCGGCCCAAGTGCAACAAGGCGCTGAGGAAGTTCTTTGACCGCGTTCCCCCCGACTACACCCACGAGCTGCTGTTCTGTCCCTGCACTGACACCGCCTGCGCTGAGCGCCGCCGGCAGACCATCGTGCCGTCCTGCTCCTACGAAGACAAGGAGAAGCCCAACTGCCTCGCTCAGCTGCGGATCTGCAAGGCGGACTACGTGTGCAGGTACGATGCTACCAAGGATATTTTATTCACTGAGTTGGCATCATACAACTTACTGAACTGAACATTTGCAGCCTTTAATAATAGAAGATCACAAAGGTGCTTTTGCATGTTTTAATACAGGTACAATTAGTCGAATATTGAGAAGAATGAATTATCTTATTCTATTGGAGGCCATTGTGGGTTTTTTTCAGTTCTGTTAAATTGAATCTTTTTTACAAACATGGTAACCATCTATTGCATGAAATACTACTTAGAAATGATAAAACATGTTTTGAATGTTTTTATTACTTAAAATGGCCTAAATAATAAGAAGTAAAAGAAAAAGTACATAGAGTAATTGTCGCCATATAGCAACACTATACAATAAAGGGTTAATTTTCTTTTCTTGAAACAAGAATAAATTGTCAAAAATAGAAAAAAAAAAAATGTACATTTTCCAAATTGAACACAACACAGGGTTTTGTCTCCTATGAATCCTTGTTGTCGTCCTGGCCTATCACACCTGATTTACTTACACAATTAATGGCATTGTGTATCTTGAAAGATAGACCTGGTTGGCATGATATGTTCATTTAGATATAATTAGTCCACCGTGTTTAATTAATAATATACTTATACTCATTAACTCTTTAATTAGTCTAGTTAAATTCTGCATTTATTTTCTGGGGGGAAGCAACCAGGCATCAAGCAGCCGTGTGAAATGGTCATTATTAGAATAACCATCATGACTTCACACATTCAGGATCAGGAAAGCAAAATTGTAGACTCTCAGTAAAGTTAGTTAATCTAATATCTGAATAAGTATGTTCATTCAACTTTAAAACCATTGTGTATGGAAGCTCTGAGAGGCCATGCTTGCAATTATTATTTTAATGCTTTATTTTTGAAAAGACATGTAAGCTGTGTAATTTGACAGCTAGCGACAGGGCACAGAAACACTTTCAGCACTGTTGGCTTGATTGTAATTAACCCTCTATTGGATGAAATATTACTTAGACATGGTAACAACGTTTGTAAAATGCTTTTATTACTTAAAATGGCCCAAATAATAGCAATATATATAAAAAAAATAGTAACAAAAAGTTGTAAACATAGTCTCAGCACAGTTTTATGCTATGTAGGTCAATGGGACTCCATTAGGTTGTAGACACTTTTTACATATTTACAACTTTTTTTTGTACATATTTGCATATTGTTGCCATATGGAAACAAATCTATTTTTAGCATACTAGAAAAATAACTTATAATATCAATATTGGATTAAATGTAAAATAAATAAATAAAGTTTACCTACCTTAGATAGTGAGTTAATTTATTTATATGGTGAAAATAATTCAGATTAAAAGATAAACTTACATTGTGATATCCTAATCATGTGAGCTCATAAATTGTATGTCCTTCAAATAAAAGCCCCATTTTTACATCTAACAGTAAAAATATAGATTTTATATCACAGCTTTTAAATAAATGAAGATAAAGTAATTGCTGTCATATGGCAACCCTATGCAATAGAGTGAATTAATTCTTCACAAAAAACAAGCTCTGTTATCTTAACTAAATGAATTTTTGATCTTGACATAATTGCATTAAACTAATAATTGCAGCCACAGCCACTCAGGGCTTCCATACATGTGTGTGTGAGATGATGATTGCGAACAGCCAATTAGAAAGCTAACAGTGTTTTCTAAAGTCATTAAGATTCAGCAGGTGTCCTTCTCTCCATCACTGGAGACTGAAAACATGAAGACCCCTCCGGTCGAGCTCCTCTCTGACAGCGAACGGTCGCCGGCGTTTAATCTAGTTCCTCTTCAAATGTCAGAAAGACAAAGGGCTTCATCTGTCACGGCTATCAATCAAGCGTTGTTCTCCGCCGCCGGCCCCTGACGGATGGAGAATCTTCAAGGCCGCGGCATGGGCCGCCAATCCCACCCCAGTCAGCTGGCATTAAACCCGCAGCCTGCAGAGGACGCCTCCACTTAACGCACACCAAGACTTTTACGTACATCATTACGACGACATGACAAACGAGGCAAGATCAGGGAGAGCAGGAGTCGCAGCACCCTCGGGGAGAGGGAGATCTGGTTGCAAATGCCAGGTGATGAAGACCTGTGATGTGATCTGATGGCCAAAACAGCCTTGGTGATAAAGATGATGATGATGATGAGGGTAGATGACTGAGAGGCTGGCAGGAAAGGTGGGGAGAGGCTCTAGGAGGAAGTATTTATATTGAAGGTCCATATTTGTCTAATCTCCTCATGGCCAGGCCTGCCAGACAGCACCCATGGTATTTACAGACTAGAGCCAAGGCCTTTTTTTGCCCCTCCTTGAGCCTTTACAGCCGGGCAGCCTTCCAGAGAACAACTGGCTGGGTCAAGCAGGGGAGGAAGGAGAGCAGGATGGATGTCAACAGGGTGACGGAGTGCTGCAGAGAGGGAGAACAGAAGGGTGTACAGCAGGAGGTAGACTAGCATCGTGGCTTTTCACATCCTGTTGCCAGTGCTGGGAAGTGACTAAGTACATTTAGTACTGTACGTCAAGTACTGTACTATGTCATGTTCCAGTGTTAGACCGTTGAAGCGTCATTTAAATGCTTGTTTTCAGTCTCCATGGCTTTTGTTGCATCATCTGTTGTGCGGCTGCTAAGGATGCACCCAAATGCAAATTTGTAGTCAAAGTTGAATAATATAAAAATACTTGACCAAATACTGAATATCAAATGCAGTTAAGTTTTTCCATTTTTTATTTTTTTAAATATTGCATAAATAGTCTAGAGTAAATTTTGGACATGTTTTTTCAAAGAAACATCTCGTGTAAACACAGAAATGATGCAAAACCAAGAACATGCAAACACATAAAACAAATGCTTCAGGATAAAAATGTTGTATCACAGAAATAAAGCAGAAGCAAAGACTTAGAAAGCCACAAAACAACGGAAACTGTGAATTCACTCCACAGTCCACTCCAGTTGCATAAAAACAGCTTGTTTCCATTGACATGGAAACATGACGCCATTCACACTCGAGTGGAAAAAAAAGACACACTACGGCAAACTGAGAGATTAAAAACTAAGTGATAATTTTCTCAAAGGGTTCAACATCTTCATCAATTTCTTCTCAGCGGTCTATAGAGCCTGGTGGATCTCACTGTTAACAGAGCAAGTCTGTTACAGAACGTCAACCTCAATAGTGGTGGGTCTGCAGGTTTTATATTATAAGATCAAAGCAATCACAAGGAAAACAAAGACATTTCAATAGGAGCAAGAAAAAGAAGGTTTCCATTCAGAAGGGTCCTCTGTGTTGGGTTCACAGCTAATGGAGGAAGGGGTGATTGAAATTCAGGAAACCTACAGTCGAACAAGTGTCTGAACAAGAAAAAGACATCGGGTTTCACTTCATGAGAGTTCAGACCTCAAAATATATACCAGGTTTAAATTGTGTTGATAGGCCAAGTAAATTCAGAGTTACAAATTATTTATAATTATTCATAATTTTTCTGAATATTTTCGCATTCTATACACATTCGCTGCAGGTTCAGTGGGTAGAGACGAAAAAAAGAGACGAGGAAAAGACGTAGATGCTGGTGGACGGTATTAAAAACAAAAAAAGCCCCCACATAACAGCTTTCCTATTGGCAGAAAAACACATCATTCAATCAAAATTCCTATTTTGAAACACGTCATGGTTTCTGGGGAAAAAAACAAAAGTTGAGGGAGTTTAGAAATGATACAGAGACAGCGGTGAAATATTAAAATAAAATCAAAACCAATCAAAAACAGACAATTATAGCCCAGACCTCAAAGAGTAGTGACCACATTCCATCTAATCACCAGCCCTGACTTCACATCTAGGTGAGCTCACATGAACTCAGCAGGAGTTAGGAGGCAAAGCAACAACAAAAGGGTCAGCTCTGCAGGGGAGACAGACACTAATTTGTCATTTAGAATATCTTGACTCAATTTCTTCATCACGGGCGACACGGTGGAGCAGGGGTTAGCGCTGTTGCCTCACAGCAAGAAGGTCGCAGGTTCAAGACCTCCTTGGTCCGGGGTCTGGGACCTTTCTGTGTGGAGTTTGCATGTTCTCCCCGTGTCTGCGTGGGTTTTCACCGGGTACTCCGGCTTCCTCCCACAGTCCAAAAACATGCTCAGGTTAATTGGCAACTCTAAATTGCCCATAGGTGTGAGTGTGTGAGTGAATGGTGTGTGCCCCACGATTGGCTGGCGACCATCTGGGGTGTATCCCTGCCTCTCGCCGTAACGCGCTGGGATAGGCTCCAGCAGACCCCTGCGACCCTAATGAGGAATAAGCAGGTATAGAAAATGACTGACTGATGACTGACAATTTCTTCATCACTACTCTGAAGAGTGAAAAACCTCTGCATAGTCCCACTAACTGAACTGATGCACTGAACGATTCAAGGCAGCAGGTGGTGGGGATCAGACATGAAAATGATCGCTTTTGATTCATTTTTAAACTCTACGATTCACATTAACACGTTTTTGTTTTCCAAACGGCGCAGGGTGCAACCGAGTTGTTTCCATGGCAACAGAAAAAGAACCGAGACTTACTGTGATGTGCTGCTGTTTTTGTTGTAATTCAGTTTGCTTTGGCGTTGTCGTTTGTGAACATTTTCTACTTTTCAAAGACAGACAGAATATGTACTGTGAGCTGCTTCTGTCACATGTCACTTATTCAGCTTATTCACTTATTCTCACTTTTAACTCACAAAACAATGCAATATTCATTCATATTGGATGAATCCTTAGTGGCTGCCCTGTTTGATTTAATGATGGTGTATTCTTTCTAGACTAAAGCCTACTGATAATAGCTTAAACTTTACTTTACTAACGTAAATCTGTTAAATCGTAGATACAAAAAGGAAATGATGATGGCTAATGTGCTGTTGAACAGTATATACCTAAAGACACAATACCGAAAATAAAAAAAAAATCTAATGTGTGGTAGAGTGTTGCCTCAAGGCAACGCACACTTTAATTGCAAATTTTGCTTTAATACCTATTATTGTGAATCTATTATTTTCAGCCTGGAAAAGGAAGCAGTGTTTTTAGACCAATTTAGTGGAGAGAAATGGTTGCGCTGATCCTTGTGAGAAAGTCTGCCAAAAAGAGATTCAGCATGGCCTCCAGAGACTCACGTGACAAATTAAAACACAGCTTCTGATTCCTGAGGGTTCTGAAACCTTTTTAAAGTATTGCATCATAACTGGGGGTGTACTGAGTGAGAGTAAAAGGCCAAAAATGGCAATGAGGCAACAGGGGCAACTCTAGGATCAGAGGTTTAGGGGTGCTGAGCACCCACACACTAGACCAGACTAGCCAGGAAAGATAATTCTCACTGTTTTGTACCTTTAACGCAATTTCATTCCCACATTTTAGAAAGAAAAACATCACAGTTTTTGGGAAAGTCTTTGACTAAACCTTCAAATGTGATAAAGGTTATTAAAATGCTGAGACCCAGCAAAACAATATAAAAGTTTCTGGGAGACAACAAGTCATTTTGATACAGCAGCTCCTCAACATTCACATAAACAGTCTGTGTGTTTCTAGAGTAAAGCAGCCCCTTATAATGAGGATACACTTTGAAAAAAGTGCTTGACATCTACAAGCTGCTGTATTTTTGCTTTGTTAAAAAACAATTATTGTACGTTTCTGGCACGTTCAACTTTTACCCTCAAATTTTAGGGTTCAGTATAAACTAACCCTAACCCAAATGGGTTAGAAACATCTATTTGCAGCAAATCATACCATACAGTATTAAATAACATTTACATTTTAGGACTTTTACATGTTGAGTATTTTTGGTTTTTAAACCATTACATTTCAACCAAATACTGTACTCTCGAATTATAGATTCAGTTTAACCGAACACTAACCCCAAAATGGGTTAGAAACATATATGTGCAGCAAATCACACCATACAGTGTTAAATAATATTTACATTTCATGACTTTTACATGGGGGCGACATGGTGGAGCAGGGGTTAGCGCTGTTGCCTCACAGCAAGAAGGTCGCAGGTTCAAGACCTCCTTGGTCCTGGGGCTGGGACCTTTCTGTGTGGAGTTTCATGTTCTCCCCGTGTCTGCGTGGATTTTCACCGGGTACTCCAGCTCCCTCCCACAGTCCAAAAACATGCTGAGGTTAATTGGCAACTCTGAATTGCCCGTGTGTGTGAGTGAATGGTGTGTGTGCCCCACGATTGGCTGGTGACCATCTGGGGTGTATCCCTGCCTCTCGCCGTAACACGCTGGGATAGGCTCCAGCAGACCATGTGACCCTAATGAGGAATAAGCAGGTATAGAAAATGACTGACTGACTGACTTTTACATGTCATGTTCTCTCTGTGTCTGGTGGGTTTTCTCCAGGTTCTCCAGCTTCCTCCCACAGCAACACATGCTGAGGTTAATTGGAGACTCTAAATTGTCCATAGGTGTCAGTGTGTGAGTGAATGGTGTGTGTGCTCCATGATAGACTGGTACCTGTCTCCCTGCCTCTCACCTGTAACGCACTGGAATTGGCTCCAGCAGACCATGTGACAAGTCACTAAGTGGGTATAAAAGATGACTGACTGACTTTTACATGTTCAGTATTTTTTTGTTGTTAAATTATGTTTCAACCAAGTACTGTACATTTTTGACACTTTTTTAAAGTCTTTTAAATTTTAGGGTTGCTGGGATTCAGTTTAACCTAACCCTAACCCATAAATGGGCTAGAAAGATCCTACCATACAGAGTTAAATAACATTTTCTTTTCAGGATTTTTACATGTAGAGTATTTTTTTGACAACTTTATTTCTTCTTTTCCTCCAGTAAAGGATGTGAGTGCTTCCTGCCCGTCGCTGAGCGAAAGCGGCGAGACAGCGGCAACACAACGTGCACGGCAGCCAGCATGAGTAAATGACAGATTGCATGTTATTGCTCCCACAGGTCTCGCTGGGCACAGTTCCAGTACGACTGCCAAGCCTCTGAGCTCAGCGCCAGCGGCTGCAAGCAGGAGAACTACGGAGCGTGTCTGCTGGCGTACACCGGCCTGATAGGTAAGAACTAAATCTCCCTGCTGCCCCGTGATGGATCGGGAACAAAAAAGGCTTCAGAGGGAGGAAAGGCAGAGAGCAGACGAGTGCACCAACGGCACCCGAAAGAATGAATCAAAGACTGTGATGAGAAGCGCGGTTCAATGATCGATGGAGGGCTGATTAATGTGATTGCAGCGTGCCCGGCCGAGTCGTCGGCATTATAAGTAGTGCAATTACAAGTATTGATCGCCGTTGTGAGAGCATTATCCCCAGCGTGAAGATGAGTGGTGAGCAGGCAGAGGAGTGGAACTTATTGTACTCCAGATAAAAACTTAACAAAAAGATCACTATGCACAAAAGGTTGTTAAAAAACACTCTAATAGAGAAACGTGCCATTTAAGTACAATCTAAAAAAAAGCATCAATGGAAATTCCGGAGTGGATACAGGAGATGTGAACCTCCCTCCACAAAGCTGTTCCCCCTTAAAATGTTTGTAAAAACCAATAAATAATTTTGAAAATTAACTATGTATTGCATAGTGTTGCCATATGGCAATGATTACTTTATCTTAATTTTTTTAATTTTTAATTTTGAAAGAACACAATTTATGAGGTCACATGACCAGGATATCCTGTTTGCCAGTCCTTTTTGCTCATGGACATTTGACAGCATCACTGTCTCATGTTCTTTTATTAAGTATAATATTGAAAACATTTCACCAAATAAATGATTGAACTCACAATCAGGGGTAAGTAATTTCATTCAATTTGGCGTTATAATATTCTGATATGCAAAAAATAGATTTTTTTGCCATATGTCAACAACAATATGCAAAATTTCTAGTGTATACAACCTAATGGAGTCCCATTGACTTACATTGCATGAAACTATCCTGAGACTATGTTTACAACTTATTCTTGTATGGCCTGCAGTCAGGTCAGAGGTCAAAGCCATATGTTGTATTTTCTTTTTTAATTGTCTCAAGATAGGACGACACAGTGGAGCAGTGGTTAGCTCTGTTGCCTCACAGCAAGAAGGTCCATGTTCCAGTCCTGGGTCTGGGACCTTTCTGTGTGGAGTTTCATGTTCTCTCTGTGTCTGGTGGGTTTTCTCCAGGTTCTCCAGCTTCCTCCCACAGTCCAAACACATGCTGAGGTTAATTGAAGACTCTAAATTGTCCATAGGTGTGAGTGTGTGAGTGAATAGTGTGTGTGTTCCATGGTAGACTGGTGACCATCTGGGGTGTATCCCTGCCTCTCACCAAAATGTGCTGGGATTGGCTCCAGCAGACCATGTGACCCTAATGAGGAATAAGCGGGTATAGTAGATGAATGAATATCAATAATTTAGGCCATTTTAACTAATAAAAACATTTTAAAAAAATTTACCAGGGCTAGTGGCTAACAGGCAAATTCTAACAGTTAGCTAGCAGCTAGCTATGTGAAAGAAATCAATTGATTTAATATGTAGAAGCCAGTAAGTCATTTATTACACCACTTGTTCAATATAAGTCCAAAATCAGCCTCTGTTTCATTAGTGTGCTGGTTAAGATCAGACTAATGATCGTTAATGAGCTCTAACAAAGTTAGCGGCAGTGACTATGGAGAGGGAGGAGGTTGTGGGGTGCCCACCCTCACTGAATTATGATCTCATTTGAAACATTCCTATAACTATTATTTTTAATTGTAATATCATGATTTAAAACATGCGGAGGGCTCAAACCAGCAAGACAAGTTACAAAGGACTGTTAGAGAGAGAGAGAGAAGATAGGACCAGATAATATAGTATTTTTTTCATGTCCCCTCCAGAAATTATTCCCTGAAAAGTTACTGTTTATTGTCCCCCCATCAATGAGATGGGATTTTCTCCCCTGAAAAAAGAGATGGGGGCAATGCTGGTTTATGAGGGACTGAGAGATAAAAACAAGAATTGCTGTAGATAGACACAGATTGTCTTTCCTATGGAAGCTGAGAAGTGGAGGTGAGACTTTGAGTTGTTGTTGGAAAGTCTGGAGACCCAGCAAATCGACGGCTGTAAATCAGCAACTTTTTTTCACCACCACTGCCTTAAATTGGAGCAATTTTATTTCCCAGCTCCTTTAAAAGTACAAGCTACAAGGCTTTATGACCCTTCCTGCCGAATGACTTCCCAATCATTCCCTGCTGAAAAGTTCCAAACAGAAGAGAATGAAAAGAACACAGAATCTGCGACCTCTGCCTTTACACTTGCAGCCTACTGCACTTATCCAGGCAGCCAAGATGGAGGACAACAAAGTTCTGCAAGTTTCAAGTCTCAAGAACGTCAGCTGGTTTTACAATAACTATAAAATAATAATTATAAATATTCTGCTGAAACAGGATAAACCCATATTGTGTATGGACAAGAAACATAGATTAAAAAAGACAGTTTCATTAAAATATATATATATATATATTATTTTCAAGTATAAAAGAATAAAAATAAGGATAGAATAAAAAGAATAAGAACATTATAGGCAGCGCTGGTAGTAGTAAGGCACACGTGCATGTATTTTACTGATTCTATTTTAGCATATTAGAAAAAAAAAAACTTATAACACCAAAAATGAGTTAAATTCAAATAAAATTATATATTATATATTATTAGTTATATTTGGTGAACTATAAAAAAATGTTTAACTATAAAAACATAGATTTTATATCAGTTTTTTTTTCTTTAGAAAAATGAAGATAACGTAATTGTTGCTACATGGCAACACTATGCAATAGAGGGTTAATGCCTGACTGAAAATCACATTTTGAATAATTGTCAAATAGATCAAAATATTTTTGCTAATGTTATCTGGTTTCCCATGATCTGTTCCTTTAATAATCACATACAGCTGAAGCATGTGGCAGCTGGAATTGCTCATCAGGCTGCTGCTCAACAAATCTGCCAACATGTGTGTGTGTGTGTGTGTGTGTGTGTGTGTGTGTGTGTGTGTGCGTGTGCGTGTGTGTGTGTACACACCCCGCCTCCATTTAGCCCTGTTTCCAAATTCCTCTCACTTTCTCTCTCAATGAATAAATTTACGAGTGCACTAATAACCCGTCTTAACCTAATTAGGGCAATGCTGTGATGATAGAATTTGCCATGTAAACGCTTTCATTTGATTATCATAATCAGGGTGAGGTCAGAATCAGACTAAAGAATAACAAGATTAAATCAGCCTGAATTTGGCTCAAACGTTGGGGTTTATTGGAGCATTAACCGCCTCGGTCAGACAGTTAGACCATCTTCTTCTGTGTTTAAGCATTTCACACGTTTCACGAGTTGTGAAATGTTTACTTTCAGAGGTAGAATTTTTTTTGCCATTTTGCATGTTTTTTCCCTTTATATACCACATAAAAAATTGGACTTGGAATTGGAAACATTGTAGAGTGACATCAGGTAAATTGGGCCATTGTTTGGCCTACAAATCCTGATATATCTGCTGTGCCTATTTTTTTTTTTTTTTTTTTTTTGCATGCAATTTCAAGTAAAATGGGCCATCTCATAATGTAAAATGGGCCAGCGAAATTTAAATCTAAAATTAATTCATCATAAGTTTTAATGTTAAAACACACATGCTTAGAACTACATAACTTTTAGAATGAATTAAACAAACTCATATTGCTGCTGTTAAAACAAGAACAGATCAGTTATGTGTTGTACACACACACCTCTGTATACAAGCCAAGCTAACACTACACAAAGCTAGCAGCCAGCCATATGGAACAAGCAAAGTTACACAAACACAGTAAAAGTAGTGACTACTTTGAGTTGAACTAATTTAACATGACAATTAACATACTGTCCATGTTTTAGTTGAACCAAATGGGTTAGGCCCATTTTATCTGAAACCATGTGGCCTGTTTTATCTTAGGGGGTTAAGGTAAATTGGGCCACCAAGATATAATATATCAAACTAACAGCATTTCTTCTGACAGATGCCATCAAGACAGATATCATAGTTTTTATGCGCATATTTGTTTTTTAACAGATTTATCATCCTTATAATAGTTTAGTTAGATTTGTCATACCAGGCTACTTACCATGAACATTTCTGCTGCAGTCTAGATATGAAGTATTCTCTCATCACCATAGAAACCATAAACCAGGCCTATTCAATTGGCGGTCCGCGGGCCACATGCGGCCCAGATGCAGCAGAGGTTGAAAAATAAAATACCATTCACTAGTCTCCAAAACATAATTTAGATCTATGCATTTTAGTTTATCAAATATCAATAAATATAATGTTAGAATTAGATCTGTCATTTTAACGCGTTAATTTGATTAATTAATTATGCCGCAATTTAACGCGTTAAAAATTTAACGCAATTAATTATGAGTATGTTCCAGTCTGGTGAAATGTTAAATAAACATTGTTTAAATAAAGAAAACGATGAACTAAAGTCACATTAGTTACATTATCCGAGTGCTGCAACAATTCCAGTGGCTCGTTTCAGTGTAATTACGCTGTTTCGGTGTCTGTCTGTGCCGTTTGGTACGGAGCGACAAGTCTGAGCGCGTCTCTGGTTGCTATGCAACGCGAGGCAAGCCGAGCTAAACAAATGTGTTTCTGGTTGGACGATGGTCACGTGGTCACGTTATCAGCAATTGCTATATTGAGCTTAAGTGCCTATTTGACTGACAGCACTAATAAATATGGTTTATTATAAAGATGTATGAATCTATTATTATTATTAAATTTGTGGCCCAACTTAAGGTCTTGGATTCGAAATGTGGCCCAAATGGAAAACTAATTGAATAGCCCTGCCATAAACTAATCAAATCACCACAGAAACCATAAACTAATCAAATCACCATAGAAACCATAAACTAGTCAAATCACCATAGAAAACATAAACTAATCAAATCATCTATTACTAGTCAAGTACAGTTATGTCAACAGTTTAAATCCTTTTAGTCATTGGTTCTAATTTCCAGAGGGACTGGGACCCCAAACCTGAAATGGCCCATTTTACCTGATATCCCCCTGATATCAGGTAAATTGGTGATTTTATGTCAGATTCAATGATTTTATTAAAGCAGGTCATTTTAGAATGAGTGTGAGGTCCTGTGAAGATTCAGTAAATGATGTGACCCTCTCCTTCCCACCCTACAGGAAGCACAATAACTCCCAACTACCTTGACAACTCCACATCTAACGTGGGACCTTGGTGCTCCTGCACAGCGAGCGGCAACCACAGAGAACAATGCAACGACTTCCTCCTTTTTTTCCATGAAAACGTCTGCTTGAGTGAGTAACAGCATCGACTGCAGCCTCTAACAGCACAGTCACAGCAGTTAAACCTGGAACAAGGTCTCTGATCCAAACAGACACAAACAGGATTCAACTTAAACCTACTCAATGCAAGTTTGTACATTTGCAGCTGTCAGCGCTGATTTCCAAAAGCTAAACTTTAAGCATGGATGCAGAAAAGAACTATAAACTATTAACTCTTCACACACACACACACATACACACACACACTCCCTTTATGTACTTTGGGCCTGAATCTAAGTTTTGAAGCTATTTTGAAGCTCTAAAAGATCACATACTGGTCGGTAGAGCATATTTAGAGTCAGACACCCCTATTGGCATTGTTGCATAAAATTGTCAATTTTCAGATTTTTTGATATGAACTATTGTTACAAATACCATCGTTTCAACACGTTAGTCCATGATCATCAACTATAGTTTAATTCTTTAAAATGAAATTCATTATCAAAATGACGTTTTAATCTTTTGTCTAGTTGATGCCAACTCATTCTTCCCAGACTTCAAAGTAGGCACACAAACACCAACATTTCCTATGGCAGTTCATAGGACTATCTAGACATTTATTAAGGCTTTTTTGAATACCTAGAGTATTTTAGATTTCACCTGACATTTAAATCTTATTTGTAAAAATTGTGCAAAATATGCACATATAGTGTTTTTGATATAATTAAGAAATATATCATTTTGACAAATCCCTTCATAAAGGTCTGATGAAAGTGCTTGTTATCAAGACAAAACACATTAAAAAACAAATTATAGCTAACAACTACATTATATTATCATTATAAAAATGATTCAACAAAATATGCAAATTATATTTGTATATAATTATATTCATTCATATTTAATGAGTTTTTACTTCATCTTCATCTACTTATTATCAAGACAAAACACAAAAAACTATCATTATTATTAGCTGTAATACTATTATAACAACTATATTATATTATTAATATAAAAAAGATTCAACAGAATATGCAATCAGAACATGAATCTTCATATTTAAATTAGTTAATTTGTAAAACTTGTAATACATTTTTCATCTTTACTTTCACTATATTAAGTTTCATTATGATACTTTAGAAGGGAAAAACACCCTGTTCTGTCTGAATTTAAAGGCACAACATGTCATTTATCTGCATCTAGAGCTTTCTATATCAAAGCAATAATTAAAGATGGAGCTGATGATGTTAATAGCATGAGGCCATAGGAGCTGTTGTCTTCTTTGCTCTGCAGTCAGCCAGTCTTGTTCTTGTACAGGAGGTGTTTATCCTGTTTTTATCGCCTGCTGATTACAACCAGTAAAAACACTGAATAAAACTGTTTCCTGTTAAAAAGTCTGTTTCTATGGTGCTGCTTGGCAGACAACAGACATCCAGATGTGGCAGTGAGCCGAGCTGCTGTTAAAATGAGCTCAGCTTGCATCTCTTAATAGTTTAAGATCCACAGGTTCAGTAGGTTCCTCCCTCACCAGATAATCTGCAGACGTCTCCTCCTCTCCAACACAAACAGACCTGCTGATTAAAGGTAGAAAAATCAGAATAAAGCAGCTTCGGCCACCTTAGTCTAAAGAAAATCTAAATTGACATTAATTGTTTTCCTATTTCCCTCTTTTCTTCAGCATTGCTTTAACTGGCGGGTTTCTTTATCACAGACACTCTGCCTGTAGCCTTCATGTTATATTCAGATTTGTTTTTGCTGCAGCTCTTCATCCCGTCTCTCACATGGAAACCTCTAGAACACACGCAGCCCTCATTTAAACACTGTCATTCATGCAATTATTGCAACCACACACACAATGTGTTTACAAAGCACATGCAGTTTAACCCTCTATTACATAGTGTTTCCATATGGCAACAATTACTTCATCTTCCTATTTAAAAAAAAAATGTCATATAATGTCATATCTATGTTTTTACAGTTAGGCATGAAAAGGGGGCTTTTATTTTGAAGGACATACACTTTATGAGGTCACATGACCTGTTTGCTCATGGACATTTGACATGTGAGCATCATTGTCTCACAACAAAAATTTTTTTTTATTCAGAATTTTTTACCAAATAAAAAATTGAACTCACTATCTGGCGCAAGTAAACCTATTATTATTTATTTTATTTTTACATTTAAAATGTTTTAATGTTATAATCTCATTTTCTATACCCGCTTATTCCTCATTAGGGTCACATGGTCTGCTGGAGCCAATCCCAGCACATTACGGCGAGAGGCAGGGATACACCCCAGATGGTCACCAATCGTGGGGCACATACACCATTCACTCACACACTCACACCTACGGACAATTTAGAGTTGTTTTTAGAGAGTTAACCTCAGCATGTTTTTGGACTGTGGGAGGAAGCCAGAGTACCCAGTGAAAACCCACACAGACACAGGGAGAACATGCAAATTCCACACAGAAAGGTCCCAGACCCAGGACCAAGGAGGTCTTGAACCTGTGACCTTCTTGCTGTGAGGCAACAGCGCTAACCCCTGCTCCCACCATGTCGCCCTTAATGTTATAATCTTTTTTTCTAATATGCTAACATAGATTTGTTGACTTGCATAGCAAGAAACTAGTGGATGGAAATATACATTAATTGACATTTTCTTTTGGCTATTTTCATTAAATTCTGCTCCATTTAGATGGCGGTGGCACAGGGGGAGAGTCATTGTTTTTCATTCTTTGTTTTCTTCAATTTTGCTGTGATGATACTGTAGGAGCTCATCCCTCTGAGTGAGTGATGCAGCCGTGACAGGAGAACGACACCTGTGACAGATTAATACACAGCCGAGCTGCCAGTGTCATGGCCGACACTGTCGTTTATTTTGGGGTTATTATGGGGTTTTTTAACAACAGAAGACAAGACTTACAAAGCTGTCTGCATGAGTAACAACAGCAAACTGCTGTTGCAGAAAAAAAACAGAACGGAACTGTATGGAAGGTGATTTCATGACAAAAACTTCACAGCAGACAAGTTTTCCCCCATGGCCTCATGTTCCAGCTCTGCTGATATTCTACATAGTTACTGAGCAAACAAACGCCTGATGTTTTCTGTTCCTAAAGCATCAACAATGGACCATATGATTTAATTTAAAAAAGGGCAATGAAAAGAACTAAGTACATTTATTCAAATACAATTTTGAGGTACATGTACTTTAGTACTGCTTTAGTTACTTTAAGATGCTGATTTTAATATTTTACATAAATTCATGAATAACTATAAAGATTAAACTATCATTTAATTTTGAAGTTCATCACTTTAAAGGTTCCATATTGTAAATAAACGTTTCCTGTTTTTTTAGGTTTGATATCCCTAACATGATATATTTGTGGTCTTAAGGGTTATTTAGTACCTTGTTAGTTACAACAATGTTTATTTTGTAAAAATGTAAAGGTCTCAGTGATTTATTGTCACATGATCAGTGAGACATTCAGTGGCATCACAGCACTGCAGGAACCTTCAGCATCAAAAACAAGATAAACAAACATGTTAATATTACTCAGGAGTATTTTCTTTCCGCTAGTTATGAAACTCTTTGTAGATCACTTCTATTCAGCTAATTATGCTCCAAAAGGAGAAGCCCTTGAAGGTAATGGTTTTAATGAGTTTGTCAGTGTTTCCAACTTCAAAATCACTTATGAAAAGTTTTTCCAGAAATGTTTTGTAATGTCTCTCGTGTCAGAGTTAAGTTTGGTTTCCTGGTGGGCAGGTGTCTATTAGGCTGAAAACAGATCTGTCAAGTAGTAGCACAAAATTTAGCTTTAGTTCATCATTTCAAAACCTGAAAAAGTCATAACTGAACCAGTCAACATTGACCTGATTTTGTTTTTTTGTTTTTTGTTTTTTTTTTTGATTGAAGCAAAGTAAAAGTATTCTGAAAATCTTAAGAGTATGAGTATTTAGTGCTAGAAATCCAGTGGCTTTTAAATCTCCAAATCTGGTGAGACAGATCTCCATTTATACACGAAAGTTATTCTTTATCTCTGATATACCGTAATTATTTCAATATCAAACAAGTCTAAATGTCAATTTGAAATACAAACACTGAAATGCAGAAACATCAGTTACAAAATTTTGAAGTTGGACATTTTAGGGAAAACTTTCTATGCCTTCTTATTGATATGGATGATGATGGACACCTCTCTAATGTGCAGTGCTGGATGAACTTCACTACAGACACTTAAGTAAAGGTAGAAATTCTGCCATCTGAAAATACTCAGTGAAACAAGGCACACAGCACCAGTAGACTAAAGGAAGGCAGAATTAGCACCACACACATTGTTCTAAAGCCCTGGCTAATGGCTATCAGATGGTCTCATCTTTGAAAATTTCCACTGGGTCGCAATGTCCATCAAACCAAAGGTGGTCGACCTTTGGTAGTCAGTCCTCATTGGCTTTCAAGCTGACTCCATGTTTTGTGTGTGTGTGTGCCCATGTACGTGTGTGTATTTAAGGGTTACCTAGTGACTTTTTAGCACCAACAATGTTCATTTTGTTAAAATGTAAAGGTCTCAGTGACTTGTCACATGATCGGTGAGACATTCAGTGGCATAATACTTCAGCATCAAAAACAAGCTGAACAAACAAATGTCATAAGTGGCATCCACCCCAAATCTGAATAGATACATCCATGACCATGAGTTTTGCCAAACTAAGCCCAGTAGTGTTTCTGTAATCCTGTCCAAAGATAAACAGACAAACTCCTTGGCAGAGGTTATAACCCCATGGTGAGTTAAACCTCACACAGTAGTCGCATATTTTTTTTCTGCTGGTTGATGGACATCTTGTTTTTCAATGGAACTCCTTATGTGCATCCTGCAGCCAGGACTCAGTACTTGCTAAGGCTGTGTGCTGTTTACTGTAAGCTCCTTAGAGACTCAGAAAAACAAACCTCAGACTGACTGGCCTCATTTCCCTGCGTCTGAGCAAAAGAAGGAAAAAACACGTTCCTCTCCTGCCTGAGTTAATGGCTGAAGCCAAGCAGCTCGTATGTGATAATAAGGATGAACAAGTTTCTAATGGGAAAGGCGATTCATGGACCGGCGGTGCGCGTCGGACTCTCATCTCAATTGGAGTTCACTCTGCCTGGGTGCAGGCAGCCCCTACTGCTGTTTTGGGGAGAAAGTGTATGTAATGATTTGGCAAGAAGAGTCTGGATACAAGCCAATAATTGGGAGAATGAATCTGTCCTAGGAGAGCTGCTGAATGTTTCCCTTTCCCCATGTTCCTCATATAATCAGTATCAAGAGAATAAAAGGTTATTCCTTTTGACTGGAGCCAGAAGCCTCTCCTCTCCTCCACTGATGGTTGTGTTTTACAAGTGGACACAACTATTGTTAGTTAAGCTGATAGAATCCTGAAACTTCCCTGTTTTACATTAGTCTTTCTGACGTTTAAATAATATGGACTAAAAGGATTGGAATGTCACCCTTGTCCATCTTGTCCATTATAACCATATTTTTAGAACATACTATAAAATGTGTTTTTTTGTTGGTTTTTTTTGTGCCTTTATGTGAGATTACTTTATCTTTGTCAGACGATAGCCATAGTTTACTGGCCACATGCCAGAAAGATAGGGAAAGAAGGAAGGACTAAAAGAGACTGTGTTTAAGTTTAAGCGTCTATCTCAGAAAGACGGAGCATGGATATATTAATAAATCAAAGGATGGGGCTGATTAAGGGAATGCTGTTTTTTCTTCTTCCATTCATTTCGTTTGGTTTAATGTTGCAACCCGGTCAAAAAGCTTCATATATGATTTTGTTTTCAAATAGCAATTCACAATGTTGAAATATGCAAATCAACCAGCCTGGTTGCCATGGCAATAATCAAATCTACTGAAGCCAAGCCAGACTGTTCTTATCCTCAGCATTAATTTTGTCTCTATCAAACATATCAAAATTTTAGAGCAGATTTTGTGAAGTTATAAACCTTCAAAATATAGTTAGGAATAAAAATGTAAAGTTTGGTGTGTGTAGACATTGTTAAAGTGAAGATTTCTGATTCATTTTGAGAAAAGAAAAATTGTAAACAATTTGTTTTTATAATTTAAATGTGGTATAGTTTATTTCAAACCTTCAAAATATAGTTAGGAATCGTTTGGTGCATGTAGAAGCTGCTAAAGTAAAGATTTCTGATTAATTTTGAGAAAATGTCAAAATTCAATGCCAGCCGATACGATTAAGAGTTCAGCGTCAAACCCTCATTTGATTGGTTCCTAATACAAATAATATGACTATATTTGGATGTGACAGATTTAAGCAGGAGAAAAGCAGCTTTACACAGGAGACCTCATATGACCTGGTGAAGACAATGCTGGTGGTGCTGACTGCTACCGACATTATAGAAATCTAACAACAGAAACACTGAATGAAGATTTAAATGTTATAGTTTTGCTAGTCTGAAAGCAAACAGGAGATTTATCTCAAAATCAATCAATGTATGAAAGAAGTGTTTTTACTGCAGTGTCACACCTTAAATACTCCCTCTTGGTCTCTTGTGAAACTTGCGTGTTTTTGAAGTGACTCTAGCGTTAATTTGTGTGCTGGACCCCCCCAGGCTGGGGTCTGCTTGCTGAGACAGGAATTCAGATGGCCTTTGATGACTTGGTAATTGAGTGTAATTTGGTTTCCTCCTCCTGAACTAATGAGGTGGACAGAGACAATAGTTCCAGGGAAGAATACAGTCATCTGCAGAGGGAGGAGCGGGAAAAACAACTTTTATAAAAAATACGAGGAGTGAGCTTGCTCAGGTTCTAAAAACATCTGTCACCCTGCGTAACTTCCTCATCACAGACATAATAACCACATCACTATGCAGAAGAGCAGCTCTGGACTTCTTCATTCTCTGAAAGCGGAGTTTGTCAGGGGAAAAAATGAGAGGACAGATGGAGGTGACGCTCATTTATTTCTGCAATTATTTTTATTTTTTTCTGCAGTTAAATTGGTTGTGTAACTGTAGAAACAGTAAGGGAAAGAGGAAGGGGGCATGCATAAAATGTTCTCTGCAGCTTGGCTTCAGGGAGTTTATGAAGTTAGTTTAAAAAAAAAAAAAGCCCTCAGGGAGAAAGTTAAAAGTCAAAGAGTCGGTGGGGGCGATGGCGGCGCTTAAATAGCCGTGTCCAAACATTTACAAAGGAACTGTCACAGCGGCTTACTACTGAAGATATCAATTGGCACTTCATCTCTGTGTGACGGCATGGATGGCGAGCAGCTGGAGTTGCACCCTTCACTTCTCTCATCCGTCAGCCTGCCAGGGGATCACTGCATATAGCAGAGTGCTAACTGCACACTTTGAGAGGGGCAGCGCACTTCTCCACCTGTCCTACAGACGCTAATGATCCACAGCACCATTAGCACGCTGGTCCACGGCCTTTTTCCCACAAGTTGCTGATGTGTACGCTCCCCCAGCTCCATCCTTTTCCCTCACTATTGACTCGGCGCTGTTGCAACTTGCAATTAGCTGCAGAGCTGGCATCAGGGAGGGCAGGTCACCCATTAACCACCTCTACCTATGTCTTGTATGGAGGACGAAAGCTGCCATAATCAAACAGAAATGAAATGATTCCTACCCATGATCCTTTTCAGAGGTCTGGGCTTTTTCAGACTCAAATGTTAGACATCTCTGTAGATTTTTCAGAATATATTGATGTCTAAGCACAAATAATTGATTAGCTCCTCATATGCATATGCATTGTTGCCATATGGCAACAATATGCAAATATGTATAATTCCTAGTGTATACAACCTAATGGAGTCCCATTAACTTACATAACATGAAACTATGTTTACAATTTTTTCTTATATTTCAAAATTAAATTTGGGCCGCTTTGAGAAACAATAATATTCAAAACATTTCTTACCATGTCCAAGTAATATTTCATGCAATAGAGGGTTAATATACTGAAAAAAAACATTGTGTTCATATTTTAGTTCCTATTTATAATAGAGACTAAAAACCTAGTTTCTTACAGCATCTGTGCAGCCTTTTTTATTCACTGGGAACAATGATTAATGCAATTATAATGGTTCCTTATGCAGAAAAGCATCTGCTTACTTTAATTTAAATTAGGCTCATTTAGCAGTATTAATTTATTTCATGTCCCCAAAGTGTGTATTGTTTACATGTATTTCTATTTTATTTATTATATATATCAAATTATATGTTTATTAATTCTCCTATCTATTATTATTATTTATTGCATTTTCTGTGCATATTTATTAATTTTCAACATAACTTGCACAAGTATTTGTTAATTGACCCTTTTGTTTATGCATTTCTTTCTTTCTTTATTCATTTATTTATTTAAGTCATTCATTTACTTTTGATTATGGCACTATCAGTCCTCCATATTGGACCAGTGAAGGGAGACGAGGAGCCAAAGCTCTGCATTGATTGTTGCAGGATTTTGTTTGCAAAGGCAAACTGCGTCAGAGGACGGATCAATTTGTTATGATCCTGTGAGAAATCAATGTTTGTGTGTCACAGCCTGACACTGAACTGAAGGCTCAGGAAGTATCAGGGTCAATCTCATCACTAATCACAGGTGACTTGGCTTTAGAATCTTCAGGGTTCTGCTGGGAACAGATGGAATAACGGTGTGATTTTACAGGTCGATGTGCCCACATCCATTTTACAGTGTGAGCCAAGGATATTAATTGATGAGTCTCTCATTCATGTCTTCATTTGAGCATATTTTAATTGAAGTGACTTTCATGCAAACGTAATTTCTGCAGAGTAGCCCATTAGCTGAATGAAAATGAATGCTTATAGACTATTAATAAATCATCTGATCTCTCATTTGGTGATGTGGTAAATCCAACAACTTGATATAATGGGTTCCCTTTGTGGAACATACTGTCATAGTAAATTCACCAGACTGTAAATTATACATACTGAAATATTCCTCCCAGTCAGATCTTACACTGAGTATTCACCATGATCATTATATCACATTACACACAGCGGAAGGATGAACAATGGGAAGGCTGACTCAGACAAATAACAACTCAATGTCAATTTATTTTTTAGGAAGATGTGTTGACACACATAAAGGTTAAAGGTTTTCGTAGTGTTAACAAGTATCAAACCATTGTATGACACTTGTTAACACTACGAAAACCTTTATTTGGCCAACCAGAAGACCACACTTGTATGGAAGCCCTAAGTAGCCATGGTTGCATTTATTATTTAAATGTCATTATCTCTAGATCATGAATACTTATTTTGTTAACTTGAGATAACAAACCTTGTTTTCTCATGATAATGAGTTAATTTATTAACTGTAATTGAGCTGCAAATGATGCTGAACCTGCTTCTGTGTCGCCAGCTGACGACTTATACACCTAACATGTCTAGTGTCTTTTCATCTGATTACATACATCTGATACATCTGATTTCCTGGTTAATCAAATAAAAGCAATATATTCCTTCATTCATTCATTTTCTATACCCCCTCATTAAGGTCACGGGGTAAAAGCAGTGTAAGTATATACAAATGCAAACATCACAAACATGATATATGCTGCAATGGGTTATTTATACTATAATGGTTGACTTGATAGTTTACAGCTATTATTCAGGTTGTGGTTAAGTGAAATAACATATCAAACAAAAATGAATAAATCTTAACTCAACCCTACTTACAATAGAACTCTATAGTTTACACCCAAAATCTGCTGCAATCTTTTTGTTTTTGCAATGTTCATGCTTTTCTTATGTGGAATCTCCCTTGTTAGGGTTAGGGTTGGGGGTTACCCTGTTTAAACAAGCAGAAGAAGGTTTTCACTAATGTAAAACGTGAAAGTGTTTTAATTTTGAAAAGACACTAGACTAGACACTACATTTTTTATGAAAAAATATTCATGTTAGTGTGCATGGTCACATTTACATTTCTGAAAAAATACATATATATTTTCAAAATGTTATTTGGTGGCCCTATTGCAAGGACTCCCTGGGGGTGATGGACCCCCTGTTGAAGACCCCGGCACAGAAGTCAGGTTCAGCATTGCTGACTTGACTGGAATTGATAAATTAAATTAAAAATTCATTTGTGGGGTCTCTAATAACTAATCATGACATATTTACTTAAAGCTGCATTTAGAGTGTTTGTTTGGCAGCGTGGTGCAGCAGGACAAGCTGAATACATTATTTGTTGTGTTCAAGTTGGACAAAAAGCCATTACCATCACCTGATGGTTTGCCTCAAGCTCTGCATTCTGCAGTGTCAAGCTAGGGACAACCAACCACTATTTTGAAACAGGTTTTAAACATGTTTATTCCTGTGTTTTAAAATGAAATAAAATCCTAACTTTTGGTGCATAGACTGTAAAAAATACACAGTTCTGTGGTTTAAGAACATTTCATGAATCTAACTATAACTATATTTCTTACAACCTTTTTTCCCAGTGGTACCAGTGGTGCATAATTTGACCTGATACTGTTAGTAACAGAGGATTTGTAGAGGACAGTGGCAAATGTTTGTTTAGTTTTCTTCATTTAATGAACACCACATGATATAAAATGACATGGCACACAATAATAGGGATGTAAAATGAAAGTAAAACAACAAACAAAAAACAGTAAGGTCTCAATCAAAAATCACCTTACATCAGTTTAATGCCAATAGGCATATTGACTGAAGACTGAATGGACAAAATGACACTGTAATCATTATTTTATATTTACCATTCACGTAATGTCAGACTTGCAGCAGCTCTGCAATTAAAAGTAAAGCCTCAATCTGCCACTGCTGAGGCATTCTCTATTTAGGAATGGTTTTCCATTTTAAATTTCAATTTTATTCATAGGAATTTATTGGAAATATTCATGCTCACTCTTGTGTTCCAGACTTTTGATTGCAATATGTTTTGCCTTAAAAAAACATTCAACATGTTCCTCAGGGATATATCAGTAACATATGTTACACATTAGTCCGTTTTAGAGAATCTGGCCTTCTATTATTCAGAGGTGGATAGAACATTCACTGCTGTTTCTTACACAGTTTCTATTTTTTTAAATCACTGATATGTTTTGTTTTGTTTTTGGTAAATAAATCAAATGTTGGTGCCTGTTATGCTTCCTCTTTATGCAAACAACAACTTCTGCAGTTTAAAATGAATGTTTCAGCCCAACGAGACGAGTCATTCAGCGGCTGATGACTCACTCTGAAAGGTTGAGTCCTGGCCACATTATTATTACAGTCCCCCAGTACATAATTATACAGTGACCAATCACATTACAAAGAGCCTTTCAGGATAAAAAAGCTAACTGGAGGCGAAGGCTGATGTGAAAATAAGCAATTTGTTCTTATTTACCACCCAATGAAAGCACACTATTAACCTGCCAGTCATGTTCCTGTAAACAACATCTGCTTCTCTTCTGTTGCAGAAAACTCCATCCTGGCCTTTGGGAATGGATCCGATGTGAAAACAGGCGCCAGTCAGCCTGGGATGCCCAGTCCGGCGACAGACGACCAGAGCCCACACTTGGCAACCACTGCCCTGGGCGTTTCCATGGAAACAGAGCAGAACATTCTGAGAGCACAGATACCGACTCAGGTGAGACAGAATGGAAGAATGAAAATGTAATGTAGAGCTTTTTTTAAACATAGAGGACCTAATGGAGATGGCCTCAGTCCAAACCAGGTCAATCTGGGTCTTTGTTTTAATCTGCGGAGTGCAGCAGCAGGGTGGGTTTCACAGAAGATACGTATTTCAGCATCAGGTACACTCAGACCATAGTCAAGATAAGGAGAAATAAAGCTGTGTCTGTTTTACAGGTTTCTCTATCTCATTTGACTATCCAAAGTTTAGGTTTGTTGTTCAGGAATTTTTGACCTGGAGCAAACAGACCTGCTGATTAAAACCAGTAAAAACATTGAACAAAACAGTTTCACATTGCCAATGATTTATTAGGTTTAGTTTTTACTAGTTAGGGCCCGAGCGGCGACTGCAAGGCAGTCGCGGTACGCGAGGCCCTATTGTTCTTCGTTTGACACTTCAGATTTTTTCCACGTAATCAACTGCCTTTTTGGGGGCCTGAACATACATGAAAACTCACCAAATTTGGCAGCTGCATCGGGCCTGGTGAAAATTTACGTATTTTATAGGATTTGAATATGGGTGTGGCAAAATGGCTCTATAGCGCCACCTAACATTTTTCAAAAGAACACCCTCACCATATAGTTTCACATAGAGGAACGAAATTCGGCACACACATGTATCAGGTCAAGACGGACAAAAAAGACCCGGGTACCGATAGCCTAACTCCAACAGGAAGTCCACTATCTTGAATCGAACATCGCCAAAAGTTGCAGAAATCGCTGTTTGCAGGCATTGTACTTTGGCGAACTAGTCCTAGGAAATTGCCAACAGCGACTTCAAATTTTGGTTGTAGCATCTAAAGGGCTTGATCATGAAAAATCATTGAAATGGTAAGTTTTCATCGGAGGGCGTGGCCTCGGCGAGGCGGCGAGTTTCCATCCCTCGCCATGTGACATCAATTCATCATAACTTCCACATGCTATATTCTATCTGCACCAAATCTCTGATGCTTCATAAGGGTCCCGCCCTGAACACATTTATACACTCATATTCGCTTACACTCATAGCGCCCCCTATTGGTAGCAGGAAATAACTTTCAAATGTAAAGCCCCATGCTTTATCTTTAACCTAGACTTACGAAATTCAGCAGACACATGGAGTACTTCAGGATGGACAAAAAAGCCTCTTGGATCCATATCCTAAGTCCAACAGGAAGTCGGCCATCTTGAATTGAACGTCAGCGAAATCGCCATTTGCAGGCGTCGTACTTTGACGAACTAGTCCTAGGGATTTATCAGCAGTGACTTCAAATTTTGGCTGTGGCGTCTAAAGACGTCAATGATGAAAAGTTATTGAAATGGTGGGTCTAAAGGTTAGGGCGTGGCCTCGGCAAGGCCTCAAATCCTGATGTTTCGCCATGAAAAAGGAAGTAGCTATTTCTCCAGGAAGGGAACATACAAACTGGATTAAATTGGTTGTGTATGACCTCAACCCTGCCCTGAACACATCTGCATAGTTATCCCTTGACGGAAACAGTGGAGGGCGTGGGCGTGGCCAGGTGAATAATTTCGATCCCACGCCATGTGTCATCTACTTATCATAACTTCCACTTGCAACTTCCTATCTGCATCAAATCTCTGATGCTTCATAAGGGTCCCGCCCTGAACATATCGATACACTCATATCCACTCACACTCATAGCACCCCCTATTGGTAGCAGGAAATAACTTTCAAATGTAAAGCCCCATGCTTTATCTTTAACCTAGACTCACGAAATTCAGCACACACATGAAGTAGGTCAAGACAGACAAAAAAAGCCTCTTGGACCCATATCCTAAGTCCAACAGGAAGTCAGCCATTTTGAATTCATCAACAGAAACGCAGAAACGCTGTTTGCAGACATAATATCAGGGTTTATCAGCAGCAACTTCAAACTCTGGCTGTGACATCTAAAGACGTTGATGATGATAAGTTTTTGAAATGTTGGCTCTACAGTTTACGGCGTGACCATGGTGATGCCTCAAATTCTGATGTTTCGCCATGAAAAAGGAAGTGGCGATTCCTCCAGGAAATGAGCATACAATCTGGATGAAATTGATTGTGTATGATAGTAGTCCCGCACTAAACATGTGTATATGTTCATATTCACATCACGTAAGACCGCCCCCTGCTGGCAACAGGAAGTCACTGTCGAAATTTCTCCTAGAGAATAACCTGCAACTGCTTCAAATTGTGTCTCTAACATCTCAAGAACTTTGTTATGAGAAAGTTTACAAACTGTGACATTTCAGTAATGGGTGTTAGCGTTGCTAGACAGCGAATTACGCTGCCTCTCCCTCAGACAGGGACTTGAGATAGTTTCAACATATTGCCTCAAAATCAATGCCCCGGCACAAAGCAAACACACATGCTCTGACTCGCCCATACCCCGACTCGCCCATACCCTGACCGCCCATACCCCGCGAGGGCCCTTCAATGCTGCTTGCAGCGCTAGTTTTATTTTTGATTTTATTAGTTGTATTGTTAGTTCTAATGATTTTGTAACATGAGGTATTTATGAGGGGTGAGAATTATTAAGTTAAGAAAAATTATTAAAACTAAGGAAGTGTCGAAGTTGTATTGACATGAAATGAGAACGCCGAAAACTTCTCACATTTAGACTCAGAGTTGCGAGCCGTCTTTAGTTCTCTAACTGACTAAACAACTGGGCATTGCGTAGCAACCAAAGTAACAGAAGTCACGTGTACAAAAATTCACCGGCTCTCTTAAAGCAACAGTAACAACTACAGTATGTGAGGCACAACATAAAAGATAATAAACTAACCATATAACAAATAACAGAGCCTACAATGTAACCGATAACAACACATGTAAGAAGGTGAAATATGCCTACATTCATGAGTGTTAAGAGCACTACACATGCCCCCCCAGATTTCACCCTACAGAGAAAACATCAAAAAAAATCAACGATGTGGGGGGCAAATCAAACGTCCACAGCGACTTCGCAGGATGGGAGAACGTGGAAATGTCCCCTCAGTGGCTGTCCGCTTGGCTCTCCTGCGGTAAGGTCGAGGGGCAGGAAGTGGGGATACAGTCAGAGGCCGTCCTCGTTTCGGGGGTTGGGCCAACTCAACTGGCCTGGCTAGATATAGATGAGCGGGTTTAAGACGGTCCACAGACACACACTCTGATTTGCCCCCAATGTCTATCACAAAGTGCTTGTCCCCTGTCTCCATGACACGGAAAGGACCCTCGTACAGCGGACGGAGAGGTCCGCAATGCCCATCAACGTGAATGAAAACATAATCAGCTAACTGTAGGCCAGTGGGGACATGAGAGTTTGGCAAAACATGACAGGAAGTAGGAAGTCAAACCGCCTGGCATTGTCCCACAGGTCAGAAAGCTGGAGTGTGGCTGACCAAGGGGTTGTGGTGCTGGGGACAAAATCCCCAGGAACCTACAGTGGCTGACCGTAGACCAGCTCTGCGGAGGAGGCCTGGAGGTCTTCCTTCGGCGCTGTCCTGTTGCCCAACATGACCCACGGGAGCTTGTCAGCCCAAGAGCTGTTCTTCAGGCTGGCATGCAGAGAGGCTTTCATAGATCTGTGAAAACGTTCACAGAGGCCATTACTCTGAGGGTGGTAGGCTGTGGTGCGGTGAACTCCCAAGTTCTCTGCAACAGCATTCCAAAGTTCAAAAGTAAACTGAGCACCATGGTCTGAGGAAATGTCTGATGGGGTGCCAAAATGGGACACCCAAGTGCCAATAAATGCCCGTGCTGCATCCGCTGTTGTTATGGATGACAATGGAACAGCCTCTGGCCACCGTGTGGTCCTGTCGACCATAGTCAGCACATGAGTGTAACCCTGCAAGGGTAGCAGTGGGCCAACTAGGTCGATATTGGCATGGTCGAAACATCGCTCTGGCACTTCGAATCGCTCCAGTCGTGCTTTGGTGTGACGGTGTACTTTGGCACGTTGGCACTCCACACAGGTGTTCGCCCAGTCCTTCACGTCCTTCTTGAGTCCATGCCACACAAAATTGGCTGCCACCAGCCAATGTGAGGCTTTTGTCCCTGGGTTTGAGAGGCCATGGATAGCATCAAAAACAGGTTGCCTCCACTTTATAGGGACAACTGGCCTAAGGGATCCCATGGAGACGTCACAAAGCAACGTAGTGCCAGCTTCGTCGAATGTCACATCCTGCAGTTGCAGCCCCGTAGTGGATGAACGGCAAGCCTGCACGTCCGGGTCTGTGGCCATGCTGCCGTAGTCCAGACCAAGGTGGACTGCCCCTGCAACAGCACGGGAGAGGCAGTCTGCGACATGGTTGTTCTTTCCTGAGACGTGAACTCGGAAATGTAAATCAGCTGCCGCTGTTGCCTGCCAGACCATGGCTGAGTAACTTTGGACATGGAAAAAGTCAGTGGCTTTTGCCATGACAGTGAACTGCCGTCCTTCCAGCAGTGAACGAAAGTGTCAAATGGCAAGGTATACTCCAAGGAGCTCCCAGTCGAAAGTGCTATACTTCCGTTCACTGGGGCGCAACTGCTTGCTGAAAAAGGTAAGAGGCTGCCAAGCATTACCCACCGACTACTCATAAACCGCACCCACTGCGTAGTCTGAGGCGTCTGTGGTAAGTGCGATTGGGGCGGAGAATGCAGGATGGGCCAGCAAAGCAGCCTTAGCTAGGGCTGCCTTAGCATCTACAAAGGCTTTGTCTCTGTCCACAGGTTCCAGTCCACAGCATGTTTAGGCTTGCTGCCTTTTAGGGCCTCGTATAAGGGTGGCATGATTTGGGCGGCCCTGGGCAGAAAACGGTGGTAAAAATTAACCATGCCAAGAAACTCCTGTAATGCTTTGACAGTGACTGGGTGTGGAAAAGTGGTGATGGTCTCCACCTTTGACGGTAGAGGGACGACTCCGTCTCTTGTGACTCTGTGTCCCAGAAAGTCTATGGTGGACAAACCAAACTCATACTTGGCTGGATTGATGATGAGCCTGTGTTTG
The DNA here is from genome assembly GCA_030544235.1 of Lepturacanthus savala. NCBI lineage: Eukaryota > Metazoa > Chordata > Actinopteri > Scombriformes > Trichiuridae > Lepturacanthus > Lepturacanthus savala. The sequence goes on from CM060469.1 coordinate 28,867,752, forward strand.
GTAAGTCGCTCAAAAAGAGTGCGAAGGTGTGACAGGTGCTCTGACAGTGATGAACTGGCCACAAGAATGTCATCGAGGTACTCAAAAATGAATGGCAGATCCCGTAACACTGAGTCCATGAGCCGCTGGAAAGTTTGAGCAGCATTCTTGAGCCCAAACAGTGTTCGCAAGTACTCAAACAAACCAAACAGCGTGATTACAGCTGTTTTGGGGACGTCAAGAGGGTGCACGGGCACCTGGTGGTATCCTCTAATTAGGTCCACCTTCGAAAAAATTACCTTACCAGCCAGGTGTGCTGAAAAATCCTGGATGTATGGTACTGGGTAGCAGTCAGGTGTTGTTGCTTCGTTTAGCCGCCGGTAGTCTCCGCACGGACACCAGCCACCCCCAGGTTTGGGGACGAGGTGTAGAGGTGAGGCCCAAGGACTGTTGGAGCGTCGAACAATCCCTAGGCTTTTCATGGTCTCGAACTCTGCTTTTGTCACAGCAAGCTTGGTTGGCTCAAGGCGTCGAGCACGGGCATACACAGGCGGGCCAGTGGTGGCAATGTGGTGATCCACACCGTGCTTGGCATTGGCAGAGGAGAAGGTGGGCTGTGTGAGGGCTGGAAAGTCAGCGAGCAGCTGCTGAAAACTGTCCATAACAGAGAGCAGGCTGGAAAGGTGTACTGAGTCAGAGTCACTGGGCATGCATGCATAAGAGCAGAAAGTGACAGCATTGATCAAGCGGTGATTTTTAACATCCACCAACAGTCCATATGCACACAAAAAATCGGATCCTAAGAAGGTAAAGAACAGCAACTTTGGCAGTCACAAAGTCCCAGCCAAACTGTTGGCCCCCAAAACACAGTTCAACATGTCTTGTGCCGTATGTACGGATAGGGCTGCCATTGGCGGCTTCCATGGGGGGGCCATGGGTGTCAGCTACCACGTCCACTTGTGAAGCAGGCAGTAGACTCCGCTGTGCCTCTGTGTCACAGAGGAAACGCCGGCTGGAGATGGAGTTGCGGATGAAGAGCAGCCTGCCAACCTGGCTGATGCTCACGGCCACTCGTGAGCGCCTTGGCGTTTCCCACTCCACCGAAGCTGTATGGGGAAGGGCATCGTTTGGCCTTGGGGCCAAATTTGGCATGGTAGAAGCACACACCTGAAGACTGCTTGGTTGCTGCTGCGGCAAACATGCAATCGTCCGGGAGCTCTGACACAGCACCAGCTGGGAGGAGGGTGGCTGCGCAGGACTGCTGACTAGCCAGGAAACATTTATCAGCTTCAGCAGCCAGCACTCTGCAATCAGTGCTGGTAGTGTTGGCCAAAGCAGCCCTCACCTGAGCAGGCTGATGGCGCAGGAAAAGGTGGCGGAAAAGAAAATCCGGCTTGTTGTCACCAAGTAGATCGAGCATCCGGTCCACTAACTTGGAGAGTTTGCTGTCACCGAGCCCTTGAAGCGAGAAAAGCCTACTAGCCCTCTCTGCATCAGACAGTTCAAACGTTTTTAGTAGATATTCCTATAGCGTTTCATATTTTCCCGTCGCAGGAGGATATTTAAGAAGGCTCACCACTCTCGATGCCGTAGAACTCCCGAGAGCGGACACCACATAATAGTATTTAGAGTCGTCGGTGGTGATCTCACGCAAGGCAAACTGCGCCTCAGTCTGAGCGAACCAGGCTGAAGCCGATGATTCTCAGAATTTGGGGAGCTTGAGAGACACAGCGTTGGCGGTCATGGCGATCTGGATATGTCCAGATATGATATTTTACTTTTATTTTTAGTTATTTCATCAAGAGGCTGTGTGTCACAGTGATGCTAACGTTAGCTTAGCTTGTGTCTCTTAAAGTTTCAGTTCATGTTCAAGAGGTATTTTACCAGGAGTTAAATTATCTGAAGATCTTCTTCAAAACAAACAGACCTGCTGATGGGATATGGAAGATACTGAAGATGGAAGATACTTCATGTTAACAATCTGTTTTTCCCCAAATGTTAACAATATCTCAGTGAAGTACAACTTATTCAGTATAAATACTTATAAATGTATATAAACAATCATTTTAATTGTTTGATAATGGACCGATTGGGTTGTAACTTGTGTTCAGGGTCTTCATAGACATTTAGTTGTTGTCACTTCTTGTCCTAAATGTGCTGATAGGTTAGGGTTAGGGTTAGATACTGTTTTTCCCAAATGTTAACATTAGCTCAGCTCATTGCTCTGATAACTAAAGTCCTTCATCCAGATAAAAAAATTCAGCTTAAAAATGAAAACACTGACAGCAAAGAGCCATATAACGGCCCTTCCTTAGATTAAAATTTCTTTACATTTCAACATTTTTGGAAATATTTTAGATAATGCATACACAACTGTTATTTTATTAGTTAAATTATTATTATTAAAAAAGATATGGGTTTTGGAAATTTGGTAAAGTAGTAAAGTAAACCATATACAGTAAAAATACTTATACGTATAAACAAACATATATAAACAAACAAACATTTGAAGTGTTGTGACCAACCAAATAGATTGATTGTTGTGTGTGTGTGTGTGTGTGTGTGTGTGTGTGTGTGTGTGTGTGTGTGTGTGTGTGTGTGTGTGTGTGTGTGTGTGTGTGTGTGTGTCTGTGTGTGTGTTCTGGGTCTTCATGGAGGTTTAGTTCTCGTCACCTTTTGTCCTCAATGTACACAATCAGTGTGAACATACAAACCATAGTAGTGTCTCGTGTCCATTAGTGATTTTGTAGAGAGTCTGATTCACATTAAACACACAGTATTTCAGATTTTTAATAATGAGAAGACATTTCTGAATAAGAATTGGATTTGTTGCATGCGTTGGTTCCTAATGGGACCAAAAAATGCTGTAGTAATTGACAATCTGCCAGCATATATAAATACACTTCAGGCTAAATATGAACTAGGCCACTTACTTATTTCCAGAGGGAGAGCTAAAGAAAAGGGTCAAAAGCCCAAATTACATGTTTCGCCCCAGGTCCTCTGGATGCCTCTACCCACACACGACAGTTTCCACAGTCAGTATCGTCCCCTGACTGCAGCTCAGAGATAAGGTGAACAGGGAGGTGGCACTTTGATGAACCTTTATATTTTGTCATTTAATAGTCGATTCAGACAGGAACAAATAAAGTGTTACAGAGCCGATGCCAATCAAGAGTTCATTAAGACTGTTAATTGGTTCTGGACGGCTGTCTCAGAGTCTGATTATTAGACTCTTCAAACAACATCCTGTCACATTTAGATAACCATCTGATAAATCAACAAACATTAAATGAATGCTGGAAATGTTGCTGTGCATTTCAATGACTGGATTCTACAGAAGAAAAGAGAACTTCACGTTAGAAATATACTAGAGGCTAATAGCGTTTTCTGAAAGAAGAACAGATCAGGGAACTTAACACAAATATGAATAATAACCCAAGACAACCCCACACTGTTTGCTGTGTTGAAGTAGAATCTCTAATGTCTCAGTGTAAAGGATGGACAGAGAAGGGATTGAATAGTATATTTGCACTAAAACACCTCTCTTGAAATTACTGAAGAATAGCAATGTCCTCACCGTTCCAACTCTGGATGTGTAAAATTTGGCCATTATAGCCAAATAGTAGCTCATAAAATAGTTCTTTTCCCTGGATCCATTTCTTGCAGCATAGCTGCTTCCTGGCATGGAATCTGGAAGCTGAAAAGTTTTTTACGCTTGTACAAAAAAGATTAGGGTGATCAGGAAAATTGAGTCACTTTTTGGTAAATCACTTGGGACAATAACACAATACCAAATATGTATTTTCCATTTATATTTATTATCAATAATGACTTTTTCTGATCATTTTGTGTTGGAGTTATATGATAATTATTTAGGCCCTACAAATCTTGAAACATCCATGATGGACAATGTTTTTTGCACAAGTTGTTTCAGGTAGAATTGGCCAGTCAAAAGACAAAGGGAAATTCAAATTCAAAATTAATTTATCATCAGTTTTAATGTTAAAATATAATTGTTTAGTACCACATAACTTTCAGAATACATTAAGCGAACTCATATTGCTGCTATTAAAACAAGAACAGGTCAGTTATGCTATCTATGTATCCAAGCTAAACTATCAAGCTAAGCAATCATTACACAAAGCTAGCAGCCAGTCATATGGAACAAGCTAAGTTACACAAACACAGTAAAGTAGTGACTACTTTGAGTTGACTCATTTCACAGGAAAATCAACAGATTGTTAATGTTTTAGTTGAACCACATGTCATATACATGTGTGTTTGTGGCACTTTTTAGCTGAAAACATTTAACCCATTTTAGCTTAGGCGGTTAAGGTAAATTGAAAATTAATAAAATAAATAAATACAAAAATCAATATATAAAACTAACAGCATTACTGGATGCCATCAGGACAGATATCATACATAATTTTTATGTGCATGTTTAGTTAGATTTGTCATACCAGGCTACTTAACATGAACATTTCTGCTGCAGTCTAGATTTGAAGTATTGTCTCATCACCATAGAAACCATAAACTAATCACTTCACCATAGAAACCATAAACTAATCAAATCACCATAGAAACCATAAACTAATCAAATAACCATAGAAACTATAAACTAATCAAATCACCATAGAAACTATAAACTAATCAAATCACCATAGAAACCATAAACTAATTAAATCACCTGTTACTTGCTAAGCAGTTATGTCAACAGTTTCCAAAGGGACTGGGACCCCAAACCTGAAATGGCCCATTTTACCTGGTATCAATCTAGTTCTGTCTGTTTCCTTTAGGTAAATGAGAATGACAGATTGTGGGGCAACGAGGGAGACTCTACTCTTCCCTCTCCGAGCCTGTCGGACCATGGAGCCAAGTCCATCCGCCCGTCCCTGCTGCTGGGCGGCGGCTGGCTGCTGCCCGCCCTGCTGCTGCCGCTGCTCTCCGACCAATAAGAGGCTGCGCTCACCTGGCCTCCACGGACAAATCTGCAGACTCGGGGGAGGGGGGAGGAGAGAGAGACTTGTATGTGTCAAATGAAGGTGGGGGAAAGGGTGAACTCTCCCCACTCCCTCACAAAAATCACACCTAATCTCTTTTTGTGAATCATGAGCAGATGTTTACTCCCTTTCAGAAGACTGCCGGAGAGAAGGTGACGCCGCCGCTGCCGCCGCACAAGGGGGAAAATAAACATGTACACACCCCATTTCATGTTTTCACATCTGCCCAAACACAAACTGTTTCATAAGACACAGACTTCACTCATCTGGAAATGAACAGGTTGCATTTTAAGAGCTGATGGGTTTGGAAGGTGTACAGTGAAGTGACACTGAAGAAGTAGCCTGGGAAAGTAAAATAAAATATAAAGAAATATATTTCACACACATATATATATATATATATATATATATATATATATATATATATATATATACACAACAACAAAAAGATTTTGTCCTTGAACATTCCTTGATGTGAAAGAAAAATATTAAAAATATTAAATGTTATGACTTTTTCTCTCAGATGAACTGTGATGAACTGTTACATGAGATTTAAGGTGTGTGTGCGTGTATGAGTGTGTGTATGTGTGTGTGTGTGATACTAACTTTGTTCCCTGCTAAGATGTAAAAATCTATATGTGTGTGAATGTGGACCTCACATGTTTGGAATTATAACAAAACAGTCCCAGAAGTAACTGAAACTCTAGTATGGAGATAACAGTTTTCAATTCTTAAATTGAAGGTATATTTGTGATTAGGAACTGGTCTTTATCTTGTCTGATATTTTTTTTTTGCAACTCGAAAGGGTGAATCACACAAGTGGACAAAAAATAGGCAGAACCTTTAAGGTAAAACAAGTATGTGTCCACATCACTTTCAGCTTTCGTCTTTATTTCAATGCCACATTTGAAAAAAAATCATGATATATATTTGTTACCCAAATGTTAGATGGAAGCACATTATATATATTATACATATATTATCAAGTCAAATCACAATGAATGATTTGGTGGTGGTTTGTTGTTGTGTTTTAAGTTGCAGTTATGAAGAGTTCATTTCCAAATATAGAATATATAGTTAGACAAAATGTTAATTAAAATGTATTCAAGGTTTAGGAAGTATGGTGGAATATTGCATTCACTTGAGAAAAAAAAAAAGTCACCTTGTTTTTCTAAATGAACAAAATCCCATTCACCAAAAGAATAAATAAAACTAAATACATATTCATAAACTAACAAACTAAATACTCACCAGGTGAGCTTAATAGGAAAACTATGAAGGGTCTATAAAATGTCCAATTAATGCAAGTTCTTTGCTGCATCTTGAGCTAAATGGTGGTATGTGTCATTAATTCAGAAAAGGGTCAGTGACAAAAGATGTTTGGCAAGATGATAAATACAGTTTTATTCAACATTCATCAGGTCTCTGCATAATGTACATGTACATTGTGTGTTCATGTTGGTTTCTTGTTATTTAAAAGGCCATTTGTATCTTTTTTTTCTTTTAAATCATGATTTTGTGTGATATTTTTGACACAAAATGACAAATGGTGTAACCAGAAAAAAATATAGATTTTAAATATTTAACCCAACTAGAATATAAAACTTGTTTATAGCATGTGTTTTTTAATTTTTAAAACCTTTTTAAGAGTTAAACTTCCAGGTTTTTAGGGTTACACCACATGGCAGTTTTGTCACTGACCAAAAAAAAACCAAGATGAAATTAATGTTCCAAATGAATGCAATACAACCCCATAGAGAAGTGTATGTAGAAGTGTTTCATTTTGTCAAATAAGGACCAACATTACTTATTAGCCTTCAATGTATTGTGATTTATTTCTGTTATAACACATAGAATTATTTTGTATGCCACTTTTTTGCAAATGGTAGATACCTCACTTTGGAAGGGGACTCTTCATAGATTCATTCATTAAGCTTTAAGTGTCCTCTGAAGAAATGTAAAAAAAAATATCATGTGGTCTTGGTGAAGCAACAAGAGATGAAGACAAGTTTATATTTTTAGACGTATATATGGACTTTGCTGCAGAGAAGATGGATATCTGTCAATAGGTTTGTGCTGGGCCCTTGTGAGAGGAGGTGAGAAACAAACGGGTTTTGATGCATAAACAGCTCCATCCGTCTCACAGGAAGCTAATGAGATGAAGGTGGTGATCCGTGTCGGCCCTGCTACCTGCCAGGACTCTTTGCTCAATGTGGGACACTCGTGGATTTTCAATACAAACTCTAAAAGCCATCTCTGCATTGTGGGGCGACATGTCTGTGAAAGTGTTGTTGTGTGCGACAGGCCAACACTCTGAACCAGGACTGTGTCATCTTCAGTACTGCCATTAGATTCAGTTCTCTGAAGAAACTCTCATTTGTTTCACAGAATTATTAAACAGCAACTGATTTGGTAACACATTACAATAACCATCATCTTTCAATAGTTAATTCAACTTTAGTTAATTGACCATAGGTGGAAATCTCCTTGTAAACACAAATAAATGATTTGGATTATTAGAGAAATGTTAAATAAACACACATCACAAGTGCTGCTAAATATAAAACAATGTTTCTTAAATGTTGAAATTCCTCAAAGTGGTTTGGTCCAGATGTTCTTTTCTCTTGGGTGGAGCAGTGGCTAACGGCTAATCTTGACAGTCATCTAGTAGCTAGCTAAGCTGAAGAAACCAATCAAACTAATATGTCATCACTAGGATTTTCATGTTCATTCATGATCTCATTTGCCTCATGTATAAATATGGAACATTGCTATAACTACTATTATTACCATTGTTTAAAACAGCCAGTAAGTCATTTATCACACCATCTGTTCAAAATTAATCCAAAATCAGCCTCTTTTTTTACTGCTGGTTAAGATCAGACTAATGATCGCTAACCAGCTCTAATGAACTTATTGTTTTTTATATAGTTTTTCCCTCATTGATTCATGATCTCATTTGCCTCGTGTATAAATATGAATAAATATGGAACATTGCTTTAACTACTATTATTACTTATAATACCATTATTTAAAACACAATAACTTTCTGAGGGCTCAAACCTGTAAGACAAGTTGCAAAGGACAGTGTGAAAAGGATAGAGCCAGAATATTATGGTTATTATAGCAGTATAGTATTTTTATTTATTATTTATTGTATTTATTAGTATTTCATATTTTAATTTTCATGTCCCCTCCACAAATTCTTCTCTAAAAATGTACTGCTTATTGTCCCCTCCATCAATGAAATAGCATTTTCACCCCTGTAACTGACTGTTTGTCATTGGTTAATAATTGGTTCATAAACTGTCTATAAACATTTTTGGATTCATTATAACGGTGCAACTGAAGATTATAAAACCTTGTTAAATGGTGATTAAACAATATTATAAATATATAAAGGTTATTTATTGGGAAAGTTTTATACACCTCAATTGCAACTCCATATTGGCCATCCAAATAACATTTATAGATGCATTTATTAAGCATTTACAAAGCATTATAAGTAGGGGTGCTCACGAGATCGAGACGAGATTTTAAGAAAACTAAATTACAAATTATATGAATGCCTGGACAACAGACTTTTATTTACCTGAGTTGTAAGTAGTAAATAGTAATACCTGTGTTTTCCCTCATTCTGGCTGCTTGCTGGATAAATCTCGCAAGACAGAATTTTAACATGACGAGCAATCTCGTCAAATCACATCTCGCGAGATCTCGTCACACGAGATCTCATCACACCCCTATAAGCATTATTTGCAACTTTACAACATCTAAATCATGCATTGATTGTAGTGACTTTAATTATGTTTATTTTGTCAACAGGTTCACAAAACTCTCTTAAATGTTATTTAAGTTAATTAACTTTGTAACATCACAATAGTGAATTGAGCCCACTAAACCAAAATAATTTCTGATCAACAAGAGATATCTGAGATTACCCAAAATAATGTATTCATGTTTTTGGACAGAACGGTTAATTAAAATTTATTTAACTATGTGTCAACCATTCATAGATGATGGCTATAAAATGTTACCATTGTTTTAATAAAAAAGGAAGAAATGCGTTGCCCCAAGCTTTAAGCAGACATGATGAAAATGAAGCATTCTCGTCAAGTTGGACCTGAAAAAGCTGAAATGCACCTAATATAATATTGTTATAACAGCACAAGTTTTACAAGAAAGGTAGAAATGTTTATTGTTTCTGATCTTTGTGCTCTTAGACTCCAAATGGTCTTAAACACGATGTGAGGTTTAGATAAAACATCAAACATAAAACATGCAGAGTTTTACTCTATGAGATCTTAGATTGCACAGTCATCCAAAAACAGTGAAGGTACTTTTTTTGCTTTTCCCTTGGAACTGTGTTCTAGTAATACTTACTTTCTATATTAAAGCTCAGAGGCATCTGCAAAGTACTCACCTGTTTTTACTAAAGCTTCATGTTGTGACTTCAGAAAATCACATGATTCATGGCAAATGACGGATTCTTCTCTAACAATCTCAGTCACAAGGCAATCTGAATGGGATTGTCGTGTGTTTATTTTAAAAACAAACATTGTTTCCCTTAATATTCCTGCTTTTCATCAATTTAACTTCCTCAAAGACATAAAGAGACATGTTTTCTTTAACCATTTTCCAAATTGATTTAAATTGAAATTTGAAAGTTTGAATTGATTTTTGGCCAATTAAGGGCAGTGGAACCAGCTGAAAATACCACATTGATGTTGTCACATAGTACAACTGTTCTGTAGTCAACCTTTTTACATATGCAGCAGCCACATTGCAGCAACATGATCATTTGCCTGGAGTCATGTTTCTCAACACCTGACCAATGTAAATAGAATGTTGGCTCCTTCTTACAGGAGTCTGAAATGGCTATGGCTGCAGTTCTTATTTTAAAAGCATTATCTTGAGATCACTTATTATTATTTTGTTTTCTCATCATAACAAGTTCATTTATTAAACTGCAGTCAGTCGACTGTCAACAATGCTGAACCTGGCTCTATTGTTTTATTCAAAATAAAGAACTTCCATGTTTCATATTAGACATAAACGGGTCTAATATGCAGCCATCATTGCAGCCATCAGTGACAATAATGTTTGATAGACGAGAAAGTCACAAAAATTTAAAATACAGTTTTAAGAAGGATTCATCAGGTCTCTCAGAATGGACATTGTGTGTTCATGTTGGTTTCTTCTTATTTAAAAGTCCATACAAAATCACAATTTAGTGTGATTTTTTTTTACACAAAATAACTGAAAAAGAATGATGAATTTTAAATAATATAATCCACCTGCAATATAAAACTTGCTGATAGCATGTGTTTTTAATTTTTTAAAACCCTTTTAAGAGAGTTCAATTATCTGATACCAAGTTTTTTAGGTTACACCACATCGCATTTTTGTCACTGACTCAAACACAAGCTGCTGTTCACATAAAAAAAAGAAAAATACACAAAAAATGTCAGTCAGTCATTTTCTATACCTGCTTATTCCTCATTAGGGTCACATGGTCTGCTGGAGCCTATCCCAGCGTGATACAGTGAGAGGCAGGGATACACCCCAGATGGTCACCAGCCAATCATGGAGCATACACACCATTCACTCACACACTCACACCTACGGGCAATTTAGAGTCTCCAATTAACCTCAGCATGTTTTTGGACTGTGGGAGGAAGCTGGAGTACCCGGTGAAAACCCACGCAGACATGGGGAGAACATGAAACTCCACACAGAAAGGTCCCAGACCCAGGACCAAACAAAAAATGTATTAAATTAAATAAAAAATTAAAATACACAAAACACATTGCAGTAGATTTGGGATAAGGTTCTGTTGTAAGAATGGTTAAGATTTGTTTTTTTTTTTTACATTCATATTATAGTAATGCAGAAACTGTAAATCATTGATGTTGTTCCATGTATGTTTTATGTGTATAAATATTGTTTTGCTTGTTGCTTTATTTTTTATTTTTGACACACTGTATGTGATAAAGTGATAACTGGCAAAAATACACAGAAGCAGGTTCATCGTCGCTGGCTTGACTGCAGTTGATAAATTAATTAATCTCAAGATAATGAAATAATGATTTCAAGATAACAGCATTAAGACAATAATTGCAATGATGGCTGCTTAGGGCTTCCGTACCTTTTAGCTCTGTTTTCATCTCCACCAACTGAGAGAAACGTCTGGCTCTTCAGCTGTTAGTTATAATCACCAGCTTGTTGATAACATGTTTTGTCTACACCTGGTTTATCAGAGCTTTGTTAATGAAAGCACCTGTTTAAATGTTCCAGCATTAAACCAAACCAACAGGCTGCAAGGTGCTAAAGTTCTCTGTCGAGCTAATGCTAGTCAGCTGATAATTGTAATTCACCATCACCTTTCATATTATAGCCATTGTTAATCCGAATTAATAAGTAAACAATACAACATGTATTTTGTATTTGAAAAATAAATTGATTAAAACATCAACCACATCCTGGAGATAATGATAACTTTAGGAAATATATATCATTAGTTACAGCTGGTGAACATTGTGCTGTTATGTCTCATATTTTTGTAACAGCAAGTTTTAAGATTCCGTCATTAGTGTATTAAACGAGGTCTCAATTAATGGAACTTTTGACAGTAAATTGGGTTAAAATTTCTCATTTTGCTATCCCTGCTACTATCTAATGACATAATGAAATCTGTCCCTATTAAAAGGCCCCATGAAATGAAAAATAATCCCTGTTTTAATCTTGTGTCCCTGTATTAACTGTTCATTTATCTCTTGTTAACTGACAAATAAATATCAAAACCTCAACATTTTACATTGAAATTGATCAAAATCCCTGTTTTTTGTCTTTCTTTTCCTTTAAAACCATTTCACTTGTTTAATGATTCACCCTACAAACCCTGAGAGGCCAGGCACAGGACTGCTAAATGATATATGTTTTTTTTTTGTTTGTTTTGTTTTTTTTATTTGGGTGAGTTGACCCTTTAAAATTTCAAACAAAAAAACTATCAAAACTGGAGTTCTGTGGTTTCCTGGCTAACAGTGACTGAGTGATCCCTCTGGTTTCACTCTCTCACTTATCATGATGTGACACCAGCCCGGCTCTGTCGGCCCGTCCTGGTTGGTCATTGTTAATCATTCAGCGGGTGTCTCACCATGTCCTCTGAGGCTGTGAGGTGACCGACCAACCTGCTCCCTGTTCATCTGCACCAGCCAGGAGCCCAGATGTCACTTGTCACTTCCTGCTAATATAGACAACATTGTACGTTTTCCTGTGCTGAGGAGCACTGTGGGGTGGGGGGGGTCTTTTCTGTTTAGCTTGTGTTGACCCCTGACATCATTGATTAGTGCAGATGTTATAGTATAATGTAGATACTACACATGATGTCTATATTATTCATACCTTGGTTAATAATAAAAAAAGATTTTATGACAAGTTTTGCTTTTGAAATGTCAGCGAGAGAAAAATCACTGAAATTCTGACATCAAAACTTTACAAAAACACAACTTTAAGCACAAACTTGTGCTTCAGAAACTTTAATAAATGAGACCCCTGGTGTAAACAAACCTAGAGCAAATTTGTGTTTCTTCTAACCCACTATATACCCTGAGGCTATGGGCTATGGCGCAGGGGCTATTTGTGAGGCAGCTGAGGTGAAGCATATTGCAGTTGCAAAACATGCCGAGCATTTAGGACAGTAAAGTATGGATACCACTTGAAAAGAACTGAAAATGTACCAGGGAATATGAATAACTTGAAATGCAAATACACAGAAAGATATTTGATTTAACACCAGCTCAAAAAGGAACAGAGGTCATTATTTCATCAGAATGCTGCCATACCCATAAACTCCACAGAAACACATTTCTTATCATTTCTCCCTAAATATATGGAATAAATACATGAAATACAGCTATGGCCACTCAAAATTCTCATATTTAAGATATTTGATGTACATATGTGTGCAAAGATGATTTGTAGTCACTAAACATGGGATGCAAGTCTTATAAACACTATAAAAAAAATCAAATATAAGTGAACATATATATATATATATATATATATATATATATATATATATATATATAAATTGATGAGATTTGGAGCAGAGATGTTCACAAGTCTCATCCTCTATATATCTTCTCTATAATGAGTCTTCTCTTATCTGCTGCTACTCAGAATGCTGCAGTGCACAGCTCTGTCTAAGAAATTCACAGCATTTACTGTATTATTATCATTTGTGTATCTATTGGCATGACGTATGGGTACTGTACTGATCAGTAGTGATTACTGGTTAGGGTTAGGATTAGGCAGAGAGTTAGGAGGTCAGACTAATGGATAAACCAACTTTTTATATATTTTTTAAAATGCCATGCAAATAAGTGTGACAAGCTGTAACAATCCCCTATCCATTCAAATATTCAGTTATGAATCTGGTAGCAAGCAATTCCATAGTGTTGCCATATGCCAACAATTACTTTATCTTTGTTTTTCTAAAAAGACATGTGAGCGTTACTTGCTCTCAACCAAAGGTTGTCCTTTATTCAGAATTTGGGAAAATTTTCACCAAATAAAAAAAATTTAACATGAATTTAATTGAATTTTGATGTTCTACTCTGAGTCCTATTGACTCACATGGTATGAAACTATCCCGAGACAGTTTTTTCTTATATTTCTTAAACACGTCTATTATTTAGGCCATTTTAAGTGATATAAACATTTAAAACATTTTTTACCATGTCTAAGTAATATTTCATTCAATAGAGGGTTAAACATACTTGATGCTAAACATGATTAACCATAATTTGGCATGGTTAATCCAGTGTCCTTAATCTTGATACTGCAGACCTTACAGTTAGCGTTTCTTTGTTTATGGCGTCTTATTGTTTGAAGTTTTTATACCCAGAGGTAATTACAAACAGCACAGATGTGTTGGTTGTCGCAGTGTCATCTTGATCATCAGGCCGACAGTTGCTTTGTCACAAAAATTAAGTAATTACATTGAGGTTGTCAGAGTTGCCCCAATATTATTACGCTAAAATAAAGAAAGAGGAAAAAAAAAAACAATAATTATTCACAAGTCCCAAAACACAAGTCCAAGCCAAGCCTAAAGTCTGTGTGTGGTGTGTGTGTGATTTAAGTGCCACTTGAGTCAAAGTCCAAACTTGAGTCTGCATGTCTGATTTCGAGTCACTAATCAATGGTGTTAAAGGCTCATAATCACTGTAAAACACATTATGTTAGGAGAGAGCATTTTTATGACTGACTGCATGCTATGTTTTAGGTAAGTGAACCGCCAACTATTGTGGCACTCTGTAATTAAAAGAATGGGTGCATTAAGGATATTTATAGTCAGTCATTTTCTATACCTGCTTATTCCTCATTAGGGTCACAGGGGTCTGCTGGAGCCAATCCCAGCGCATTATGGCGAGAGGCAGGGATACACCCCAGATGGTCGCCAGCCAATCGTGGGACACACACACCATTCACTCACACACTCACTGACACAAAGGGGGGGGGCGGAGGCTGAACCCAAATGCACGACTCTTCACAGTCCGTTCAAAAAGGGAAAGTCTTTATTGCAATTACGTACAAAAATGAAAATCACTCTCGAGGAAAATACTACTAAACTAAAGCTATAAAAGTACCAACAAAAATTTGCTCTTTCGAGGAAAACAAAAAATGCACTCTCATGAGGTAAACAGAAAATCACTCTTGCGAGGTAAACAAAAAATCACTCTTGCGAGGTAAACAAAAAAATCACTCTTGCGAGGTAAACAAAAAATCACTCTTGCGAGGTAAACAAAAAATCACTCTTGCGAGGAAAACCAGACTAATGATAACTAGGAAAAAGTAACAAAGGAAAAGCTGTCAACACAAGACTGGAAACTAAATAGACAGGAACAAAACACAAAACCTGAAAGGGCATGGGCCTGGAGCTGGGCGCTGGTTCTCAAGACATGGGACATGACGAACTGGCACAGGACAAGGGTAGACACAGACAATAAATAGACACAAGGTAACAGGGCACAGGTGAAAACAATCAGGGCAGGGGAAGGCAATCACACTGGCGGGAAAACACACAAGGGTAGGAAGCAAAGAACGAGAGGGAAGAGTTATTTCAAAATAAAACAGGAAGTGCACGACAAGACAACACAAGTGATGACTTAACATTTACGACGAGACATGACAGCACCCCCCCTTCTAGGGACGGCACCAGACGGCCCAGGCTCCTGAGGATGGCGGCTGTTAGAATAATGTATATAAATTTATCTCTTATTTTCTTTAATACTGTTTGTGTGTTACTAACTTTTATTCTTAGTGTGATAGTCATTCTTTCTGCAGGGTCTGCAAGCAGAGACGTTTACGTGGGAAGCGGCCTGAGGATGTGGAATGTCTTTGTTATATGACTTTTATCTATGATTTTAGCCAGATGCAGCCAATAGGTCAAGGAGACCAATAAATTGTATTCTGTAAACATTACTATCAGGCTGCAGCATGTGTGTGTGTTGCCCCCTCCCTTGAGATGCTGCAGCCTCATGTAACTAGGGAGTCCTAAATAAAAGTAAGGGGACAGCAGAGGGAACTCAGAGCGGGTTAGAGATTGTACCTGAGTGCACCTCTCTCCGTTCTCCTTGCAAGTAAAAATTTAACTCTTGTCTTCTCCTTTTTGTGTCTGTGTATTTGATGTTCTAGGTGATCTAAACCTGACATTAATTTGGTCCTACGAGCCGGATGCCAATAGACCTGAGGATTCCAGCAGGTGAGAGGGACACCGGGAAGACCGTGGCCACGGCAGGTTTTTTAGAAACAGCCTATTAGATCCTTTCCAGGACCGGCCTCCAAATCACCAGCTGGGATCCAACGGTTGACGGTACTCCGAGAGAGGAGAAGACAACGGTGGTGAGTTGGGTTTTGGTTAAAAAAAAAAAAAAAAAAAGAGTGAATGACTGTGATAGGATGCCGGAGTCCTGCTGAAATAGGCTTAAATTCCGTGGATATATGTTGGGGTAGTTACTATAAAAAAAAAAAAAGTAACTAGTTACAAGTTACTGGTTACTTGTGAAATTTGTAACTACGTTACTTTACTAGTTAATCCGTTACTTTGTAACTCGCTACCTCCAACACTGGACAGGATGCCGGAGTCCTGCTGAAATAGGCTTAAATTCCGTAGTTGTAAGCGCAGAGAAAAAACCCCCTGAAAATACTAGTCACTAGCAGGTAACGAGGGCCGGCGGAGTCCGACAAAGACTGCGTAGAGGATGGCGGAGTCCTGTGTACACTTATTAATTCTGTGTATGAGTGATAGGCCTTAAAAGTAAGTGTGTGAGAGAGTGAGAGTGTGAATGGGAATAAAATACCACTAGGTATTTTATTTCATACCAAAACAGTAGGAGTGTAAGCAGTAAAACTGTTGTGGAAGCAGAGGCAAGAATTCTCCACCCTCCCCCACTGAGGGTAGAAGTGAGAATTACCACATCAGGAGGATAATTTACTGCCCTACTGATAAAAACCCCCAGTTTTTAGAACACAGTAGGTGTTGATAAACTGGACTAAATCTTTTTTTAAAAATGGGAAAGGGTTCGAGCTAATTAAAACCCAAAGACACACTGCAATGTAAAGATTGGAAGGTTATTAAAAGACAGGATCCTAAAAAAAGTTAAAAACTTAGACAGATGGGTAACTGATTATAAATTTGAAGGCCAACTCAATACCCTAAAAATAGCAGTATTGCAAGAAGCAATAATACAGAAAACAAAAAGTGACCCAAAAAGATGAATAAACACGGGTATGAGGACACAAAATACTGGATGAGAGTAGCAGATAAAAGAAAAAGAAGAAAAACAGAAACAATTATTGTTTCACAGGAGGAAATATTTTATCAGGAAGGCCAGAGAGGAGGAGGAGGTTTCAGAGGTAGGGGTGGTTTCGGGAGGAGAGAAAAAAAGAGAAGAGACAGACAGTACACGTTTGAGTGTTGGTGTTGTGGGAAAGGGGGACACATAGCTAGAAACTGTCCCGAGAGGGAAGAAACAGATCAGAGAGAAAGTCAGAAATGACTAGATTGGAGTGCGTTACAGAAAAGAAGGAAAGAATACAAAGTAACACAAACACAAATGACGAAATGGAAGAATAGAGGTATGGTTACGTCCACAGGGGAACCAGTTACACATGCAGAGCTCTTATCTGACCTCCTAAAAGCTGTACAACTGCCAAAAACTTTAGCCATTTGTAAGTGTGCGGCACATACCACAGGAACAGACAGTGTGTCCGTAGGTAATGCATTTGCAGATAAAACGGCTAAAGCAGCCGCAGCAGGACAGATACATGTGTTAACTGTAGAAGAAAAAACAACTTTAGATGATAAAATACTAAAATAAATGCAACAACAAAGTCCTGAATTAGAGAAAGACACTTGGGAAAAGAATGGTGCAATTTTGAAAAATGACATCTATGTATGACCTAACAATAAACCTATCCTACCAAAAAACCTATACAAGTGGGCTGCTATCTTGAGCCATGGTGTTACACATGTCTCAACAGTAGGGATGGTAGGACAGGTACATCAATATTATACAACCTATGGAGTTAATTCTTATTCAAAAAATTTTTGTAGAGCATGTTTAACATGTGCTAAATACAATCCACAAGGCAATTTAAGACCACGTAGAGGACGATTCCCTACACCTAAATTTCCATTTCAAATTATCCATATGGACTTTATAGAATTAAATAAAAATGAAGGAAAAAAGTATTGCCTGGTCATAATAGATGCTTTTTCAAAATGGATAGAACTCTTTCCAACAAAAAATCCAGATGCATTGACAGTGGCAAAAGCACTCTGTAAAGATATTATTCCCAGATATGGTATCCCTGAAAAAATTTATAGTGATAATGGTGCTCATTTTGTGAACCAAGTCATAAAGATGATTGGAGTAATGTTTCATATTGATTTAAAAAAATCATTGTGCTTACCATCCTCAAAGTGCTGGACTAGTGGAAAGAATAAATGGAACAATAAAAAATAGAGAAGTATAAAGAAGAAGCACTGGTATTCACCTAAATGGGAAGGACCATATCAGGTACTGCTAACAACTCTCACTGCTATAAAGATAGCAGAAAGGTCAACCTGGGTCCATTTAACACACTGTAAAAAGGTCATTTCGGTTGAAAAGTCCGATAGGGGAGGTGAGCCAAAGACTGATAATAGGGTGGATCCAGATGTTTAGAGACTGGTGAGACCTGAAAGTCAGTGAAGTTTAATCCAAGACACCAAACCAAGTAGAGGATACTCAATTTTGACCAAAATGACCCCCAAGTGGTTAAAAAATGCTATTAGGTGCTGGGCAGTGACTCTTTTCTTTGTACTAAATTTCTTGTTCATATGGTACTTATGGGAAGCACTAAAGACATACAAAAGTGAGACTAATTACGTAAAAAGAACCACCAATTTATGGAACCATGGATGGAATGGTGTTCCATGGATAGTGTCATGGACATATAATCACTCCCTCACTTTAACAGTGTCCCCAAATACTACCACTTCTGTAGATATCCCTATGACTGCGTTAAAAGGTTTTCGTAATAGGGTACAGGTTTCAGGTAGAGACTGGGCGAATTATTGGTATTATCTGACTGGACAGGTTGTACGACTAGATTGGGACACTTATATTACGATCCAGGATGGACAATACTGGCCACCTGGTAGCAGCGTAGAAGCACAGTTTTTTAAAGATAAGATATCCTTTAGCCATCCCAGGGACAAAATCAAAATGATTTTCTCCCTCCCTGATGGATAAATACGACCCCCAAATGCTACTCTGTTTAACACATCATGTTGGGGGCTGCTGTTGTGGGCCTGGTCACGGGGACCCGACCCATACTTTCCTGTCCTTATATGTGTAAACAGCACCATGACCCTGTCTGAACAACCTAAAATGAACAAATACACAAAAGAAGCTGGTGTGAAAGCTGTCAGTGTGATGTCTGATGACCCTGATGGCTGGTTTCAAGTAACAACAGGGGTTTCCGGGGTAAATAATAATTGGCTATTAATGATAGAAGCAGCAGCCAACATGACCAGGGCTGACTGTGTTGTGTGTATGGGACTAAGACCCATTTTACAGGTAATTCCTGCCATAATTCCTGAGCAATGCGTAATAGAAGTCATGAACAATACCAATCCTAACATAAGCTGTAGCTCGTGGGATGATGTCTTCCCAGTCACTGCTGCTGACAAAAAGAAACCGTTATTCTCTAAAAAGGTGGCACCAGGTAATTCCACCTGTATAAATATGACAGGAAGTGGACAAAAATTAGGAAACCTTTCTCAAAGTTTATGCAAACACATGGTTACAGTAACTGGTAAATTCAGCCCGATAGTTAGAGCTGATGTGTGGTGGTGGTGTGGAGACAACAGACTATTTGATAGACTGCCTAGCAATGTTACAGGGACTTGTGCTCTAATTACATTGATGTTACCAGTATCAATATATCAGATGTCATCTGATAGCATTGTTGAATTAGTAAATAAAGCAGATTTTCCAATCTTATATAAATCAAAGCGATCCACTCATGGTCATGATCCAACTTACATTGATGCAATTGGAGTACCACGCAGTGTTCCTGATGAGTATAAATTAGCTGATCAAGTAGCAGCAGGATTTGAATCCACTATTTGTTAAAAACGTAGATCGTATCAATTACATCCACTATAATGTACAGAGACTGGGAAATTGGACACAGAGTGGGTTTGAGGCAGTTCATAATCAGTTATCAGCAACCTCCCTTATGGCGTTTCAGAACAGAATAGCCGTCGACATGCTGTTGGCAGAGAAGGGAGGGGTTTGTGCAATGTTTGGGGAACAATGCTGTACATTTATCCCTAATAACACAGCCGCTGATGGGAGCCTCACCAAAGCTATAGAGGGACTTAGGGTTCTCAATAGCAAAATGAAGGAGCACTCTGGAGTGGGCACCTCTATGTGGGAGTCATGGAGGGGTGTATTTGGCAAGTATAAGTATAAGGCCTTAGTGGCCTCATTCCTGGTCTCCATTGCTGTTATGGCAGCAATATTGACATTATGTGGGTGTTGTTGTATCCCGTGCCTACGTTCTCTTATTAACCGTTTAATTACAACAGCTATCTCGCCTATGGAAGACCGTGTGGCCCAAATGTATCCTTTGCTGGCTGGTAATCATGATGAGAGTGATGGTGAGGAATACTACTCTGATATGTAAAACTTGATCTCTGAGTGTAAGTATATTTGTGTTCATGAATATGATCTTACCGCTGAAAACCTGAAAAAGGAGAGGCTGTACAGGGAAAATGAGAATTTGAGCAAATATTCGATAAACAGGAGGGAAATGTTAGAATAATGTATATAAATATATCTCTTATTTTCTTTATTACTGTTTGTGTGTTACTAACTTTTATTCTTAGTGTGATAGTCATTCTTTCTGCAGGGTCTGCAAGCAGAGACGTTTACGTGGGAAGCGGCCTGAGGATGTGGAATGTCTTTGTTATATGACTTTTATCTATGATTTTAGCCAGATGCAGCCAATAGGTCAAGGAGACCAATAAATTGTATTCTGTAAACATTACTATCAGGCTGCAGCATGTGTGTGTGTTGCCCCCTCCCTTGAGATGCTGCAGCCTCATGTAACTAGGGAGTCCTAAATAAAAGTGGGGACGGCAGAGGGAACTCAGAGCGGGTTAGAGATTGTACCTGAGTGCACCTCTCTCCGTTCTCCTTGCAAGTAAAAATTTAACTCTTGTCTTCTCCTTTTTGTGTCTGTGTATTTGATGTTCTAGGTGATCTAAACCTGACAGCGGCGGTAAAAGTCATCTATGAGGCCCGGGTCCTCAATAAATCTGGAGGGTATCCATGAACGCTCCTCCGGACCATAGCCCTCCCAGTCAACCAGGAACTGGCGTCCTCTGCCTCTGTTCCGGACTGCCAGTAGCTGCTTAACTGTGTACACTGGACCGCCGTCAATCATTCGGGGGGGTGGTGGGGGCTTGGCAGGAGGGACCATGAGGCTATCCTTTACTGGTTTAAGTCTCCCCACATGGAAAGTGGGATGGACCCTGAGGGATCTGGGGAGACGAAGACGAACAGCAGCAGGGTTAATCACTTTTGCAACAGGGAAGGACCAACAAACCTGGGAGCCAGCTTCCTGGACTCTACATGGAGGGGCAGATCCCTGGTGGATAGCCAGACTTTCTGGCCAGGCTTGTAGATTGGTGCCGGGCGGCGCCTCCGGTCAGCAGCCCTCTTCATCCGGGCCGAGGTCCGCAGGAGGGCCCTGCGGGCTGCTGCCCAGACCCGCCGGCAACGACGAACTAGAGCATGCGCCGGCGGCACCACTACCTCCTTCTCTATGTCAGGAAACAGTGGAGGCTGGTATCCATAGGCGCCTTGAAACGGTGTCAGACCAGTGGCTGCGGTGGGAAGGGAGTTGTGGGCATACTCGACCCAGGTCAGGTGCTTACTCCAGGTTGATGGATTCTGGGAGATGAGGCAGCGTAGGCAAGTCTCCAGCTCCTGGTTAAGGCGTTCAGTCTGTCCATTGGACTCGGGATGGTATCCCGACGTGAGACTAACTGTGGCCCCTATCAGCACACAGAACTCAGACCAGAAACGTGATACAAACTGAGGGCCCCGGTCGGACACTATGTCTCTAGGGAGGCCATGCAGGCGAAAAACATGGTTTAGCATTATCTCAGCCGTCTCCTTGGCTGACGGCAACTTAGGCAAGGCAATGAAATGCACCATCTTGGAAAAACGGTCCACCACTGTCAATACAGTGGTGTTACCTTCAGACAAGGGAAGTCCTGTAACAAAGTCTAGTGAAATGTCTGACCAGGGCCGACTGGGAACTGGGAGGGGATGGAGCAATCCCATCTGAGGTCTCGAGGATGTTTTGTTTTGGGCGCAGACCCGACAGGCCTCCACATACTCCCGGACATCCTGTTCCATAGCAGGCCACCAGAAGCGTTGCCTGACGACAAACATAGTACGGCTCACCCCTGGGTGGCAGGTAAGCAGGGAGGTGTGAGCCCAGTGAATCACCTGAGGTCGCAGGGGCGCTGGGACAAACAGCCGATTGGCTGGGCAACCACTAGGTGGCAGGCTCTCACCGTTGGCCTGCTTCACCTCAGCTTCTATCTGCCAATTCACCGCCCCTACCACACGTTTCAGTGGCAGGATGGACTCGGGGACCTTGGCAACAGACTCAGGGTCATAAAGGCGAGAGAGAGTGTCTGGCTTAGTGTTCTTGGACCCCGGCCTGTAAGACAAGACAAAATCAAAGCGGTTAAAAAACAATGTCCATCTTGCTTGACGTGCATTTAAACGTTTGGCTTTTCTAATATACTCCAAGTTTTTATGATCCATCCAGACGATGAATGGTTGTTGAGCTCCCTCCAGCCAATGTCGCCACTCCTCCAGGGCCACCTTCACCGCCAGTAGCTCCCGATTCCCGACGTCATAGTTGTGCTCAGCTGATGAGAGCCGTCTGGAAAGATAGGCGCAGGGGTGCATCTTTTGGTCCTTCTCTGACCGCTGAGATAAAACAGCCCCCACTCCTTCATCCACCTCCACCACAAACTGACGATTTGGGTCAGGCATTGTGAGAATGGGCGCTGTCGTGAACATGGCAATCAGCCTCCTGAATGCCTGGTCAGCTTCTGGGGACCACTGGAAGGGTGTCAGAGGAGATGTTAATGCATGGAGTGTAGCTGCTATCGCGCTGAAGTTTCTGATGAACCGCCTATAGAAGTTAGCAAACCCCAGGAATTGCTGAACCTTCTTGCGGCTATCAGGAGTTGGCCATTGAGCCACAGCGCTAACTTTAGCCGGGTCCATCTGTATCTGTCCCGAGGCTACAATAAAGCCAAGGAACGATATCGTATCGGCATGGAAATCACATTTTTCTGCTTTAACATATAGCAGAAAAATATATGTACCCTGATCAGCGTACTCATGGACATGAGTACGCTGATCAGGGGAAAAGATAAAAATGTCATCCAAGTATACAAACACAAACAAGTTCAAGAAATCACGGAGGACATCGTTAACAAAAGCCTGAAATACTGCAGGGGCATTGGCAAGTCCAAATGGCATGACTAAATATTCATAGTGCCCTGATGGTGTGTTAAAACCATTCTTCCACTCATCCCCCTCTCTGATCCGAACCAGGTGGTAAGCATTTCTTTAGTCTAGCTTCGTAAATACCTTCGCTGACTGGAGCTGTTCAAAAGCGGAGGCCATAAGGGGCAGAGGGTAGCGGTTCTTAACTGTAATGGCATTAAGGGGGCTATAGTCTATGCAGGGACGGAGGGAGCCGTCTTTCTTTCCCACAAAAAAGAAACCGGCTCCCGCAGGAGATGAAGAGGGACGAATAAGGCCAGCTTTGAGTGAGCTGTCAATGTATTCCTTCATGGCCTTTTTCTCAGGACCCAAAATGGCATAAAGTCTCCCCTTAGGAATTGGGGCACCTGGAATCAAGTCAATGGCGCAGTCATATGGTCTGTGGGGAGGCAAGGACGCAGCCTTGCTTTTGCTGAATACCTCCCCCAAGTCATGGTAGTCCACAGGTACAGTTGCTAGGTCAGTAGGTTCAGTTACAAAGTCTGGTTCTTCCCCAGGAGATGGGTCTGCCCCTCTAGTATTGACTTGACCTATTGCCAGTCTCTGACCCACGGCTAAACAGTTTTCTACACAATTCTCTCCCCAGGCTGTGATAGTTCCGGTTTCCCAATTAACATGGCGGTTGTGCCTAGACAGCCATGGGTATCCGAGAACCATTGGATGCCGAGCAGAGTTAAAAAGGTGAAAAGACATCTGTTCATGGTGGTCACCAACCTGAACATGGAGCGGTTCAGTCTTATGGGTTGTCCTGAAAATAAAATGGCCATCAAGAGCAGTGGCTTCCAGAGGCTGGGATAACAATTCAGTTATAACTTGCCATTTGCGGGCCAAATCCCAGTCTAACAAGCTTTCATCGGCCCCTGAATCAATTAAAGCCCCTACCGAAATGGAGCAATCAGTCAGGATTACCTGGACAGTAGTCAGTGCGCGAGGGGGAGTTTCTGGCGTGGACAGCCGACGCCCCCGAGTACCTCCCCTCCCTGGTGAGCGCCCACCTTTCACTGGACATGCAGCCAGCAGATGTCCAGTCTCTCCACAGTAAAAACATCTGCCCTCCAGTAACCGGCGACGTCGCTCCTCTCTGGACAACCTTGCCCGCCCCAACTGCATCGGCTCCTCCCTGGGCTCTGGGGGTGCTGCAGCCTGTGGAGAAAAATGTGACAGCGTGGGGGGTTGAGCAGCTATCCGGTGGTGAAAAGGCATCACGGTCTCCCTCTCCCAGTCCCTCAGCCGATTGCCCGTCCGGATGGCTAGGGCGATGAGAGAGTCTAAGTCTGCGGGTAAATCCAGGGGAATTAGCAAGCTCCGAACGGAGGCAGCGAGCCCCGTCAAAAACGTGTCCCGTAGGGCCGCGTCGTTCCACTCGCTGTCAGCAGCTATGGTGCGAAAGTGGATGGCGTAATCGGCCACCGTGCGTCTGCCTTGCTTTATCGTGCTCAGCTCTCTTGCCGCCTCCCTCCCTGGTACTGTGCGATCGAAGACCTTCCTTAAAGAGTCTTTAAAAGAGTCTATGGAGGAGCAAACTGACGCTCCTCGAGCCCACTCTGCGGTCTCCCATGCCGCCGCTCGTCCCGTAAGGTGGGAAATCATAAAAGCCACTTTGGCTGAGCCTGTCGGGAAGGCTGAGTGCTGGAGTTCATAGTGTAGCTCACATTGTACAATAAAAGATTTACAGTTATCACCTTCTCCGGAGAACTTCTCTGGCGGGGCTAGCCGGAGCGAGGCTGAAGGTGATCCAGGTGAAGCAGGAGTAGCAGAAGAGTTCGGGGGTGGAAAGTTCAGGTGATTGAGGGAGGGCCTGCCTGATCTGCAGGGCTAACTCCCTCATCTCCGTGGTCATGGCTGCCTTAAAACTGTCCTGGCTGTTAGCCAACCCTTGCAACCCTCGGGCGAGGGATGTCAGGTGTTCCTCCTGCCTTGTTAGTCGTGCTTCCTGGGAGTGGACCGCTGCGGTCAGCTGGCTGGAGTCGGCTGGGTTCATGGCTGGCCAGTTCGTACTGACACAAAGGGGGGGGCCGGAGGCTGAACCCAAATGCACGACTCTTCACAGTCCGTTCAAAAAGGGAAAGTCTTTATTGCAATTACGTACAAAAATGAAAATCACTCTCAAGAAGGAAAATACTACTAAACTAATAAACTAAAGCTATAAAAGTACCAACAAAAATTTGCTCTTTCGAGGAAAACAAAAAATGCACTCTCATGAGGTAAACAGAAAATCACTCTTGCGAGGTAAACAAAAAAATCACTCTTGCGAGGAAAACCAGACTAATGATAACTAGGAAAAAGTAACAAAGGAAAAGATGTCAACACAAGACTGGAAACTAAATAGACAGGAACAAAACACAAAACCTGAAAGGGCATGGGCCTGGAGCTGGGCGCTGGTTCTCAAGACATGGGACATGACGAACTGGCACAGGACAAGGGTAGACACAGACAATAAATAGACACAAGGTAACAGGGCACAGGTGAAAACAATCAGGGCAGGGGAAGGCAATCACACTGGCGGGAAAACACACAAGGGCAGGAAGCAAAGGTGCCTGAAAGGAGAGGGAAGATTATTTCAAAATAAAACAGGAAGTGCACGACAAGACAACACGAGTGATGACTTAACATTTACGACGAGACAATTTAGACACCTACGGACAATTTAGAGTCTCCAATTAACCTCAGCATGTTTTTGGACTGTGGTCCAAAACCCCGGACCAAGGAGGTCTTGAACCTGCGACCTATATATATATATAGTGATATCAGGAAGAAAATGGGCCATTTCAGGTTTGCAGGTTCCAGAATTTTAAACTAGATCTTAAACTTGACAATACTGTGCTTGACATGAAACAGGTGATTGGATTAGTTTATGGTTTCTATGGTGGTGAGACAGTTCTTTAAATCGAAACCTATTTTACCTGATGAGATGGCCCGTTCTACCTGAAACTGCTCATGCAAAACAAAATGCCACAGCAGATATTTCAAGATTTATAAGGCCTAAATAATTATATTTTATCACGTAATTGCAACACAAAATGGCCAGAAACATTCATTATTAATGGAAAATTAATGGAAAAGGCATATTTGGTATTGTGTTATTGTCCCAAGCAATTTACCAAAAAGTAGCCCAATTTACCTGATGTCACCCCACAATAAACATTTTTTTTATTATATCTTGCTTGTTTGTTTTTTATTTCAATTTCTTGATTTTTAATCTTGTTCAAATTTACTTAATTAGCTTTTTTCCCTTTTTAATGAACTGTTCCTTTTATTGTTTTATGTAAAGCACATTGAATTACCTTGTTGAAATGTGCTATACAAATAAACTTGCCTAGGATGAGGTGGCAGTCAGCCAGTGGACATTCAGCTGACAGCAGGGACCTTTGAGTGGCCATGACTGTATGTTTAATTTAGTCTGGCCATTAATTATAGAACCTTATTTATTTATTTATTTTTTTATATTAGCAACGTTTTGATAATCTGTTTGATAACTAGTACTAAATCGTAACATAAAAGTGTATCTTTAATCACACACACATTTCTTGTTTTGAAAACAGATGTTCTATAAAAAAGTGAGGCTCCACCTGTGCTTTGCATATGGTGGCTGTATTTGGTTCTGTTCTCTGTGTTTTGGGTCAACAGCTATGTGGGACAAACCTCCTGATGTCCTACATATTGTAGCTGTAGGTCCACAGTTTCTGTTGCTGCAGGCTGATGAAATGCTCAGAGTCTGAGTCCTGTGTGAGGTTTGATAGTTGCCCTTGCGATTTAATGATGTGGGGGTTTTAAACCTCAATAACAGGTTTCATAACATTTTGGTAATAAAGAGAAGAGCTTTGCCTGCTTAGGCTGATAAACTATTTTAATCAGTTTTGTTGTGGCTGCTGAGATAGCCGCTTATTATAGAGTCTTGTAGCTTGAACAATGCAAAACCGAGCCTCCATTTTTACCTCATTTCCTTCTTCTCCTGTGGACTGAAAAGGATAAGCAGGAATGAAACCTAATCTCAAGCTCACTAAAACAAAGGCCTCTTTCACACTCCCAGATCTCATTTATGTCAGGAATGGACAGGTCTTATCTTATCAGAAATAGAACTAGCACAAATCAGAGCCAGTCAAACTGAAAGAGGCAGTAACATAGAAACATCTGACAAAAGTGAACCAGAAATCAAAGGAATGAACCAAATTACAGCATAGGTGCCTAGACGCAAGACACAGTATTGTTTCGGACGCAGGGAAGATGTCCACATTGCCTCCAGCTGTAGTATTGACCCAATTCCAGCTCTAGTAGAGGCAAAGAATAAAATCGCTCTGAGAGAAGCATCATGTGTGGGAAGCCTTGACGTTAAACTGGCTCCAGCTTCTGTTGAAGGACAAACAGGAGCCAGAAATGAAGCACGTCACTCTCTTACATAGACTAAAGCAACTCTGAGCTTGCATGCAGGTGTGAATGGAAGAAGAAAATTACCTTGTCAACTTGTTGACTCCAGTTGCCTGCTCGATACAGGTTCCCAAGTCACAACCATAGCCCCAGTGTTCTATCAAGAACATTTATTCAAGTGACCCATTATGCCCATCATGACCTCCCTGAAGTTGAAGTAGCAAATGATCAAATCATACAGATCACGAGGAATGTGGGCACATCAAAGAGTGTAAGTCTCCTCACCAGTCATCTGCTAAAGATGCCAAGCCTGAACTTGTCCAAGCAGACATCATCACTGCAACCTGATGAGTCTTCTTGTGGTCTGGGACAGTCTCTGGCTCCTCTGCTGCCATCCCTACCAGCTTTGAGGAGGAGGACCTGGGTAATGGTCCATTGACCATATCCAAGTATAGTCATTCTAATCTAATTCAGGCACAAAGAAAAGATGCGTCATTGGTCTTCAGCCAAAGTCTTCAGCTTGCTGAAAGCAGAAAACAACCCACCTGTTCATTTTAAAGCTCACTCAGCTGATCTGAAATTGATTTTAAAAGAATGGAAGTGTCTTAAGATTCAGGATATTCTTCTACTCCAAAAGCACCATTCTGAAACAGAGATCATGATATATGATATAGGCCTGGGGTCATGAATTAAAAGTAGGCAGGGTCCGGATGAAAAGAAACACAACCAGTAAAGGTCCAAGAACATTTTTTTTATTATTGTCATACAGTTCCTTTTGAACACAGCATTTACAAAAACAAGAAAAAGCGCAGGTGCTAAATGAATTAAATTAATTAACGCGTTAAAAATTTTAACGCAATTGAGTATCAACAGTGGCGAGCTCAGGGGTGAAAGTGAACCACAACTGTCCGGAACTACATTCCGTTAAAAGATTCACGACCGGAACGGCGTTCCGTTAAAAAAGGAGAAGAAGCTTCCTGTCAACATCCCATGTTAAATAAAGAAAACGATGAACTAAAGTCACATTAGTTACATTATCCGAGTGCTGCAACAATTCCAGTGTGCTCGTTTCAGTGTAATCTACGCTGTTTCGGTGTCTGTCTGTGCCGTTTGGTACAACAAGTCAGAGCGCGTCTCTGGTTGCTATGCAACGCAACGTTGGACGATGGACACGTGGTCACGTTATCAGCATCGCTAATTCTGATTGGTTCACACTGGTCCACACGTGTTTGCTCTCACCGACCAAAATGATGTTGGCACAATGCAGCGCAAAATATACGACTTCTATTATTCATTTTTGAATTGCTATATTGAGCTTAAGTGACTATTTGAGACAGCCTTATTTTATTTCAGAATTGTATTTATTTAACTGAATCACTGTATTTGTTGTACATTTTTGAAGACAGCTTATTTTATTTATTTAACTTTATTACTGTATTTGTTTTACATTTCTGAATAATGCACCTGGTCTAACTGGTTTAATGTGCTGGACCTTTACTTATGGATTTAATTCATGAAGCACAATTCAAAAGTAAAAAGCCTTTAGCAGATATGACAATAAAATGCGATTAAAGGTGGAGTGGGAGATCTTGGAAAAAACGGTTACAGCTATTCAACACAAGTGAGATTTTGAAAATATACACTCCCTCCCCTCCTCCCAAAGGCTCGGCCTCCTCCTCTTCAGCTCACTCCTCGAAACCACGCCTTCACGATTCATGGATACATGAACGCGCACACTCTCGGGGGGTCACAGGAGTTCACGAGCATTCACGCCAATAGCATGACAGACAGTGACCGCTTTGCTAACTTCAAGCAATGTCGTCTTCACAAGATTTGCGAACATCGTAATGAACGTAGACAGTCTTTCATTATTGTAATTTCAAGAATATTGACATAAAATTCAAACTAGAGTATCTGTTAGATTTCCACTAGTTGATTGGATATGTGTCATTTACTTTGTTATTGCAGTAATGATAAGATGTACGTAGCCTGCTGTATCGTGTCCCTAGCCAGCCATCATAGGTTACAGTCACAGACATGGATTATTTTATAAGTAGTATGCATTTGCCCGTAGTAGCCTACCACATACCTGAATTTGAATGATTTATGTTACTGACTTATTTACCTGCGGGCGCTTTATTTCACGGGCAACAAACGGAACGACTCACACGGGGGTATGGGGTATCTCTGGGATAAAGGCACCTTTCTGTTGTAGTCACCATAAATTTGCGATAATCAAATTGCGGTAATCACAGTATTGTTCACGTTTTCATGACGAGAGCTCAAGCTCAGACTTAGCTTAGCCTTGTAGTTGACAGAGTAGGTAGCTTAGCAAAACATGCTGGAATTATGCTTATGTCACTCGATTGACAATGAGTTTGTCATCATCTTTCATTTTCTCACTGACTGGTTGAATAGGCCTACAATACCCATAACCGACTAGTATGTCAAAATATTATGTAATTAGAAGACAACATCTTACATATCCAGTAAAAATTCGGCAACTTTGGCATCCGTCTGGAGCCCCTTCTCACTTTTTAGCTGGCGCCAGCGCTGGAAAGCCGTACCGATAACCACTCTTGTCCTGTGCCTTCTGTTAGCTTCCGCATGGCTGTTGCTTTTTCAAGAACAGTTTTCCCCTTGGTTTTGCTGCCAGTCGACGTCTTCTTCTCTGCCATTGTTGCAACAATATATCTGTGCGAGCTAAC
Source organism: Lepturacanthus savala (assembly GCA_030544235.1). Taxonomy (NCBI): domain Eukaryota; kingdom Metazoa; phylum Chordata; class Actinopteri; order Scombriformes; family Trichiuridae; genus Lepturacanthus; species Lepturacanthus savala. Next base: position 28,897,965 of record CM060469.1, read on the forward strand.
GACAACGACACATGAACACGCAAAATGGGGGGAGGGGTCGAGTGGGAGGGGGAGGGGTGTAGCGGGGAGCCGTTGGGAAGGGAGGGGTGGGGGTGTGTGCATAGGTATTTGATGGATGTATTAGCCAGCCAATAAATGTAAAGATGATCAGTACATTGATTGGTCAGAGTTTTCCTCTCAATACACCCTCTAGACCAGACCAAAATGTTTAGAGTTTTTTGCAAACATTCTATTTTAGTGTGTGCAGTGGGAATGTGAAAAGGTTTTCAGGCAATATTTTAAAAAATGCTGCAAAAAAGAATCACCCATCCCACCTTTAATTCGATTAAATTAATTACAAAATCCTGTAATTAATTTGATTAATTTTTTTAATCGACTGACAGCACTAGTTTTTACAGCAAAGGTGGTGGGCCAGGCGTTTTAACTTTCATTGTACCTTGTACATATAACGTATAAAGTTCCTTGACTTGAATCAGTGCCTTAAATGTTTAAATAAAAAAACATTATATATTCGGAACCTTAACCCTAGAAGCGTTGTAGGACGTGCCGGTGCGTCCTCCTCAGATGACTCTTTGAGGCGTCATTGCATCAAGATGAACATGTGTTGGATTTCACTTAATGTGGAGGGTGAGGACATCAAACTATATCCTACTTCCAAACATGTCATTTGGTTGCTGGGGGGGAAAGAAAAGTTGTGGGAGTTTTAGAAAGATACAGAGACAGCAAACAATACCGCCCCTATTAGAGCAATTCGTTGTCTCTTCTCAGCTAATTGGTCAACTTGCATTACGTGCTTACCTGGCCAGACGCTTGGAAAGGATGCTCCCCGTGGCTGGATCAATAACACGATAAGCAGCGTAGGCTACGTAAAGTTATGTGGGGTCGGAAAAATGTGCATTACATTATTCATTTAAACGAGGCCCGGTCTGGATCAAAAGGCTCATGGGTTTGAATCTGGACCAAGGTCAGCTAATTCAGGACCCCTGATAGAGACCATCCAGGGACTGACTTGAATAGGTAAAGCCTATCCTGTTGTCCCAGGCTGATTTTAAATATTGAAGGAAAAGTGAAGTCTTGTGAGACATGTGTTTGCAGCTCCACTTGTATACATTAATATTACCAGACCCAATGAGCTAATGCATTGACATTCTTTCACTAGAGCCTGATAGAAAAAACTCAAGACATTTTAGTTCACAATGTACACTGTGACGTTCCCCATGAGAGATTGAAAGGCCAGTGTAGTAGCGAAGTACCTCTGGGAACAATTCTTGGTCCATTACAGCTTCCCAGAAAGACTCCACAGTGACCAAGAGAGAGAGTTTGAGTCACACGGCATCCTTATACCCTGTGTATATGAAAGGTAGAACTAGCCTGTGTCACACTAGAGGAAATCTGGTAGAATGATACAACCAGACCCTTCTCAGTATGTTTGGTACAAAAAAGTGATCTCACAGGCTTCTCCCCATAGGAAATAGTGTTCAGAAAGCAACCCTGGCTGCTTATAGCCATTGTCTTTGGGCTGCTATTTACTAAAACAGATTCACTCATATTCACAACATGTAAAACTTGAAGAAAGCCATCAAGTGGCCATCCAGAACCCACATAAAGGGTACATCAAAAACCCAAAGATGTTTGATAAAGTCATCTGTGAATCCACACTGGATGTTGATGATGGAGTGTTAGTCTGCAATCTCCATCTCAGAGCTAAACACAAACTGGCAGACTGGTGGGAGCCAATCATGTATGATGTGACCAAGATATGGATTTTGAGTCTTCTTCAAATGATTAGTCTGATTCTAAGGCAACAGACAGTCACTAAAACTTGCCTCCAGCCATGTCAGATAATTTACTGATAGATGATCAAGACTCATCTAAAAAAAAAAAAAAAACTATAGAGACAAGGAGCCAAAGGCTGGTGGTAAAGAAATGAAAAATCAGACAACTAAGCAATTAGAGACAAGCGCAGACAGTGATGCAGTGCAACAAAATGATGCAGAAATTTCTGAGCTTATCGGGAGATCAGACAGAATTTGGCAACCAACACAAAGACTTTACTATATTCAATTTGGGAATCCATTTGTTACAGTTGTTAAATCAGTAGGGCTTAAGAACAGCCTTAACTGACTCCTTGTATGCTGACAACTATTGGTCTTAAATCAAGCCTTTGAAATGATTGACTGAATGAAAATATTCGTGCCTGATTTTAGAATGTCAAAAAATAAACAAAATATACATTGCCGCCACATCGCTGCCTACAAATTCATTTGTACAATGTCTCACCTCTGAATCAGAAAAGTACAATAGAATGGTAGGATTCTCCTAATTGGTGCGTTAAAGAGCATAAGTTGTTAAACTTGCAGTAGATGGCGTTTCTTTTTCTCTCTCTCCCTCATGTAGCTAATGTCATTTCTCAGTTGTACTGTTTGATGCTCAAAGACATCGAAACAAACATCACCTTACTCGGGCTGGTTATATTTTCTGAGTTTACACAATGTATCACACTTACTTTGGAAATCAGAATTTCCAACTCATCTTTCCGAATTCATTCAAACACATCATTAAAGCCATGCTGCATGCAGCCTCTCAGCAGCAGTCACTCAACCTCTTTATGAACTAGTTTTAATATTTATTATAAAATTACCCTTCAGTATTCTGTTTGAGTATAATTTTCAGGACATTTTAGGCCAGATTCAGGTTGATTTCAGGAATTGACATGTTCCATGGATGTATTATAGACCTGGGTAGGGTACCGCCTCTCAGCAGCATGCCAATTTTTCCCAGTGGCCATTCGTAGTACTGCAACAAAAAATCCCATGTGACCCAAAAAGCATTTTTACTATATATATATATATATATATATATATATATATTCCATATAACCCTGGAACTTCATTGAAATGAACAGCGGCCATTTTTCCATCCAATACTTATAATACATCCATGCCATGTTTACAGTCAGAAAATAGTAAACTAGAGCAAACTAGAAAAGCACTATGAGACCCATGTCCAGAGAAAAACTTTCTTTCTGCAATTATTACCATGCGGGTGTGTGACAGACTGGGAAGTCAGAGAAAAAAACCCTTGATGCCAAAACAATGGACAGGTGTTTAGGTGTGAGGTGTGAGCAAAAGAGGTGTGAGCAAAAGAGTAATTTTAATGTGTTCAATGGAAAACAAACTTAAACTACAAACACATAATCCCAACTCAGAAGAGCCTGCAGCCAGCCCAACCTCCTCCTCTGCTTGTAAGACAGAGACTGTTTTCTGCTCTGCTTCACCTTTTTAAACAGCTCCAAGGCCCCGCCCCTGCAGGTCAATTAACCTGCTCAAGGTGTTCTCAATCCCCTAATCAGTGGCCTCTGGCCCTCTGTTCTGGTGAAACACCAGCACAGCATGGAAGCATTCATTTCAATCCACTTCACATATAATAATAATAATAATAATACATTTTATTTATTGGGCACCTTTCGCAGCCTCAAGGTCGCCTAACATGAAGTATATTAAAAACAGTAGTATTGTTTAGACATTACAAAACAGAATAAAACAGCAATGAAATCAACAATACATCAAGTAGAATAATGGTTGTTATATAATTCTTTATGTGTAGTGAGGCCGGTTTTCCTGGCGAGGCGTTCCAGTTGGCGGGCTTTGGCTTTGAGGCAACAGAGGGCAGGGGTGAATCAAGGGGCAGAGTGTGAAAAGGAAACGGACCGAGTCTTTTGTGGAGCCAAGTTGTTCAGGGTATTGTTGAGGCTAGAGTTGTAGTGGGCGACCAGATCATTAGGAGAGGAGTGTGGGACTGGTGGAGGCATGGAGTTGATGGCATCTGTGAGGGCTTGGGTGTTGATGTTCTTAATATTCCTGAAGGTGATATTGCAGGGGATGCCAGATTTCGGGTGAGGGGGGAGGGGGATGTTGAAGAAAATCGGTATGTGGTCAGTGACAGGGAGAGAGGATGATGTTATGTTGAGAGGGGTGATGCCAGAGCAACAGAGTAGATCGAGGATGTGGCCTTTGCAGTGTTTTGGGAAGTTAATGTGTTGTTGAAAACCAAAGCTATCGAGGCAGGAGATGAAGTCAGTAGTCAATGTGAATATTGAAATCGCCAAGGAGAATGATGCTGGGGGAGAGGGTGCACAGGTGCGAGAGGAGGGAGCTGATTTCTGTTACGAATTTGTTGTTTGACTTTGGTGGCCGGTAAACTGTGGAGATGATAATGGGAGGAGATGAGTTTTTGAGGCGGAGTGTGATGGATTCGAATGAAGTGGCGGGAGAGGTTGTTAGTGTGGAAAAGTGCATGGTTTTACGGAAAATTGTTGCTAAGCCTCCACCTCGTCCAGAGAGGCGTGGTTGGGAGTGGTAGGTGTAGGCTGCAGGGAGGGCTTCATTGAGGGAGATGTAGTTGTCGGGTTGTTGCCAGGTTTCGGTGAGGGCAAGGAAGTCAAGGTTGTTGGTGGAGATGAGGTCCTGGATGAGGAGTTCTTTATTTGTAAGGGAGCGGATGTTGAGCAGGCCAAAGGTACCTGTCGTGGGTGAGGCATGGGGGTGAGGTGGGTTGAATTTGCTGGTGGTTACTGGACAGAGGTTGTTGGGATTAACACTGTTGGTTCTTGGTTGTTGCCAGCGATGTCTGTGGGAGGGCAGAATGGGTGGAATGGGCCATGTTGGAGGTGGGTGTAGTTCATAGGGTGCTGGGGGTGCATTGGGGAGAAGGGGGAGTGGCTGCAATACCGGAGTTAGACTGCAGGGGGAGCAATTTCCGGAATGTGAGGGTGAGTGGTGTAGTTTTGTAGGTGGACGGAAGGGGAAGCAATTTCCAGAGTGTAGCGGTGAGGATTGTAGTACTGGAGGTGGCCGATAGGGGGAGCTGTTTGAAGGTGGCTTGGTGGCAGACCAGGACGTGACGGAGGTGGGAGCGCGGAATATAAACACAGGTAGTCAGCTGAGTGTATGGACAGCGTTCTCACTCTCCTGCATTATATAAAGTAATACGTATAATTTCACTCATGAGCATATAGTCACTGCTACTCTGACAGCAATATTTGGTGAGTTGGGCTCTGTTGTTTTGAAAGCCTTTGCCTCTCTGTTACAAGGTGCCATTTTAACATATATACTTTTCTACCTATGTTACTCCTGTGACAAAAGAGGGGAACCGAGGACCACTGCTCCAGGAGCTTTCGCAGCTTTGAATTTAACTGCTTAATGAACTAACATGATTCTCATCTGGCACAATATACACCCCAACACAACAACAACAACTCCCTGGCCTCCAGCTCCACTGTAAAGAATCTTGGAGTTGTTTTTGATCAGGATCTGTCCTTTAATGCCCACATAAAACAAATTTCAAGGACTGCATTCTTCCACTTACGTAATATCACTAAAATCAGAGGCATTGTCTCTCAAGCAGATGCAGAAAAACTAGTCCATGCATTTGTTACTTCCAGGCCGGACTCTTTGTTATCAGGCTGCTCCAATAAGTCTCTTAGGACTCTGCAGCTAATTCAGAATGCTGCTGCACGAGTTCTGACAGGAACCAAGATCAGAGATCACATCTCTCCCATTCTGGCCTCCTTGCATTGGCTACCTATTTAATCGAGAATATAATTTAAGATTCTTCTCCTTACATTCAAAACTCTCCATGGTCAGACACCATCATATATAAAAGAGCTCATAACACCTTACTACCCCTCTAGAACACTTCACTCTCAGGATGCTGGGCTCCTTGTGGTTCCTATTGTCTCCAAAGTAGAATGGGGGCCAGAGCTTTCAGCTATCAAGCTCCTCTTCTGTGGAACAAACTAGCATTCTGGGTTCGGGAGGCAGACAGGGTTATCACTTTTAAGAGTAGACTCAAGACTTTCCTTTTTGATAAAGCTTATAGCTAGGGCTGGCTCTGGTCATCCCTTAGTTATGCTGCCATAGGATTAGACTGCTGGGGGACTCCTCTCTCTCTCTCTCTCTCTCTCTCTCTCTCTCTCTCTCTCTCTCTCTCTCTCTCTCTCTCTCTCTCTCTCTCTCTCTCTCTCTCTCTCCACCTCCATGTTACTAACAAAACTCCCCGTAGTTTCTGTGCTCTATCGTCCAGCAGGTTCTCGTGGATCGTGGCTGCTGCTGTGATCCTGCACAACGTCCACTACACATTTATTACTGGGAGTGGCTACTGCTTCAGTTCAGCCACATGAGGCCCAATGATGACGACTCCTGATGCGACCCTGATTCTCTACAGACTGAATCATTTTTACATCTCACAGACTGATAAATCATCATCAGATGCATGTCTGTCAGTCCTGGTCCATCTATACCAGGAGTCCTGGAGGTCTACTGGTGCAGGTTTTTGTTCCAACCAAGCAGGAACACACCTGATTCTACTAATGAAGCTCCATAGCAAGGGCCCTAATGGTTGATTAGGAGAATCAGGTGTGTTCCTGCTTGGTTGAAACAAAAACCTGCACCCACAGTAGATCTCCAGGACCAGGGTTGGAGACCCTTGATCTATAGCCTATCCGTCCATGGGAGTGGATCTCTCCTTCACTCTGGTTCTCCCCGAGTTTTCTCATTTTTCCCACTGGGTTTTGGAGTTTTTCCTTGTCGTGAAGGAGGGTCTAAGGACGGGGGATGTCTGGGTCACTGACTGAATTTTGTGAAGCCCAGTGAGGCAACTGTGTTGTGATGTTGGGCTATAAATAAAAATTGAGTTGAAATTGAATTGAATTGAACTTCAGTGGCTTGTAGAGAGAGAAACTTATGAAGTCACATACAATCAGGTCCGTAAATTGACAAAAATCATATACAAATACAATACAAAATACGTTATTACTTGCAATTGAATACCATAAATAATTTTCTGAAATAAGTTCCCATGGGTTAAGAGGAGGACTGAAGTACAGTCTCAATGTTGGCTCTCTCACATGGTGTGTTTGGATGTGTTCTATGTTTTATATCTCTATATTATTCATATATTACTTTATATTACTAGGCAGCAATTTGGTAAAGTTAGATTAGAGCTGCAGAGAATATGATACTCTGCCAGATAACATTATTGGGTTTTACTTTACACTTTGTTGAAGTAATCGTCACTTACAATTACAACGTTTTTACCCTTGTTTTCAATAAACTATAATAGCATTTGGAGGGAATGGAGGAGACATTATGGCAGAGGGAAAGACTTCAGTAATTAGTTTTTCTGTGTTAATTTTGCAGGTAAGGGGGTTATTACCAGAAAGTAGGAGGGTAATTCTTTGTCAAATTAAATAAAGTTGTTGCAGCAGTGGCTCAGAACTTTTATAATGAGACCCTGATTGTAAATAATATAGCTGCATTAAAGACTTTTAGTAACATAAGCCTAAACAAAACAAAACATGTATTTCTTTACTCCAGCATTTCAGAGACTAGGAAATAACATGACCTGCTGCTTCAGTATGGATGTGTTTCCTTCATTTTAGTCTGCACACTAGACAATGCTCCTATTAACATCTATTGGTAGTTCAACATGTGACGTGTCATGTGTCTGAAGAAGAGTTTAAAGGTACAGTGTGTGTGCATGTGTGTGCCGCTTGTTGTGTCACTGTCAACAGGCAGCAGCAGACCTCTCATCCTCTTTCTCTCCCAACCAGACCTCCTTGGTCCTGGGTCTGGCACCTTTCTGTGTGGAATTTGCATGTTCTCCCTGTGTCTGTGTGGGTTTTCACTGGGTACTCTGGCTTCCTCCCACAGTCCAAACACATGCTGAGGTTAATTGGAGACTCTAAGTTGCCCGTAGGTGTGAGTATGTGAGTGAATGGTGTTTGTGCCCCATGATAAACTGGTGACCATCTGGGGTGTATCCCTGCCTCTTGCAGCGCCAAATATGCCAGTGGATTACAGGCTCCGGGATTGGCTCCAGCAAACAAAATAAGTGGGTATAGAAGATGAATGAATAAATGATAATGCTGGGATTTCCTGAGTGTCTGTGAATGCTAACATCCAATCTTTTGTTTTTGAGTGACGTTACAATACTTTTGTTACGTTGGCTGCACGATCTGTGCAGGAAGAGAGAAGGGAGCTTTGAATTGGAACTAAAGTACTGCTGCAGAATGGTGCTGTGATAGACAAGTGTTTGGGATTCAAACTTTAATGATGTGATATGCAAGGCACAGACACAGGCTCTCCTTGCTTTTATAGATTGTTGGCCCTGCATCACATGGATGGAAAGACTGCACAAGCTAGGGCTGATCAATTATGGAAAAAAAATCATTATCACGATTATTTTGGTCAATATTGAAATCATGATTATTCAAATGATTATATTTTACTTACATAATGCATTTATTCAGAATGAATGACTTTGAGCTTTTGTTTGAGATTTGTTGTGTTGCTACATGGATATCACCTTATAGCAAATTTTGCAGCTTATGTTGCTTCTGCTCATGGATATATCACAGACCTGGATATGGTACCGTGTCTCAGCAGCAGCCGATTTTTCCCAGTAACCACTCGTCCCATGCAACCTAAAAATAATTTTTCCATACACTTCAATAGTAAAAGAGAAGGCTGTAAATCTGTTGACAGGACATCCCTAGCTATAACCCTGTTAATTACTAATTTTTGTAATCTAGATTTTTTATACATCAAAAACCTTTATAACTGTCGGAAAAGCTCTGCAAAAGTCTCTATTCCCAGTGTGATATCACAGCTGTGTGACGCAGTCGAGCTGTGTCTCAGGAGCAAGGACGTTTTTTTAAATGTATTTATTTATTCGATGTCTGTGTAGTTTCTCACTCATCCAGGTAATTGTAGTCAAGGAGTTAAGTTGTAAGCAACTGGACTTTTTCTTTGAGCTTGAAGACATTTCACCTTTCATCCGAAAGGCTTCTTCAGTTCTAGCCTGGTGATGGAAACCAGGAGCTATATCTCTGGATCACAGAGGGTGGAGCTATAGACCACACCCCTCATTCCATAACAAAGGGTCACATAGGTCACCCTTCAAGGTGTGAATTGGAATAAGAGTCGTTGTGGTCACATGATCCAGAGAAAGAGTCCTGATGAGATCTCAAGGCAGGATGGTATGTAGCGGTTATGATGCAGCCCCCCTTCTCTGTTCAAAGCAGGCTGTTCCAAATGGACATAGATGGCCTCTTTCACTCCTCTCTCAAACCACCTGTCCTCCTTATCTAAGATGTGTACATCAGTGTCTTTAAAGAAGTGTCCCTTTTCCTTCAGATGCAGATGTACTGCTGAGTCCTGTCCTGGTGTGGTGGCCCTCCATATTATAAATGACAGAATTGATGCTACTTACAATTGGTCTGAGGGGGGCTCCTTCCTTGTGAATCTTGGGGAGCCTGTATATGCATTGGATGGTGTCTCCTGGGTAGAGTCGGTAGTATATATGTTGGTCAATGGATTCCGCAGTATGGTGATGTTTTTGTCCTTGCTCAGAGATGCAATGGCTTTCCTCTCAGGGTAAGTGAGATTTGACACTGATGTACACATCTTAGATAAGGAGGACAGGTGGTTTGAGAGAGGAACAACCTACTTTGAACAGAGGAAGGGGGCTGCGTTATAATCTATCTGCTACATACCATCCTGCCTTGAGATCTCATCCCAGGAAGTGTAACTGCTCTTCACCATCAGAGCAGGACTCTTTCTCAGGATCATGTGACCACAACGACTCTCATTCCAAGTCACACCTTGAATTGGAATGAGAGTCGTAACCGCATCGACTCTTATTCCAAGTCACACCTTGAAGGGTGACCTATGTGACCCTTTGTTATGGAATGAGGGGTGTGGTCTACAGCCCCACCCTCTGTGATCCAGAGATATAGCTCCTGGTTTCCATCATCAGGCTAGAACTGAAGAAGCCTTTCGGATGAAAGGTGAAACGTCTTCAAGCTCAAAGAAAAAGTCCAATTGCTTACAACTACTACTTGACTATTTATTTATTCATTAATTTTTCTTTGAATGTTTTTTAATGTGGTCAGCAAGTGAATTAAACAAATCAAATGTGATTTTTTTTATTATTTTTTTTTTCAATTTCCACATTGTTATCACCCTGGGCATGATGGCAGGCCCCAGAGCACCATGGGAGGTGACTCTACTGATCAGTCTCTATGAGTCACATAACGCAGAAATAAACCCAGAAGTCTGCATATGCACCAGGCGAGAAAACCTGGACCCAATGTATTCCTGTACAAGAGAATGTTTTTTCCGACCAAACACTCTACCCTCCCTCTGCTATTTCACTTTCTTTATCACTTGCTCTCACTCTCACACACTCTCTCTTTTTAAGAAAAAGTGTCAAAAAATCATTTCAACTTGATTATATGATTTGGAGATCGATATCAAAATCATGATCAAAATTCAGTTAATTGCACAGCCTTTAAGTCCTGTTTCTACTTCTGCTACATAGCTACAGCATCAGATCTTGTTCATTCTTAGTTCTGTGTAGAGGAAACATGTTGATCTGATGAATCAATGCTTCCTCTTCACAGTAGCAACCGTACACCAGGACAGCACAAAACAGGCAAAAAACACAACTAAATATCACATATTCCAGACTGTATGTACCTGACTTTATTTCTTTTGTTCTTGTACCAGGATGCAGTGTGTGTGTTTGTAGCTCATTGATATCAAAGAGAAAATGATTTTATTGTAAATGTTGAAGTGGATCGACAGAGAAGCCGTTTGTGGAGGCGACTGTAGACCACTGTGACTTAACTGACCAATCACAGCCCTGGAAGTTCACGTTGACGTGTAGGAGGAGGTGGAGGTGAAGTCAGCCTACAGCATAGGTGCCGATGACGTAGCTACGTACGCAGAAGTATAAACTAGGCTGTAGCGCATGCATGCACACACTCACACACACGTGTCGGTAGCACAGTGTTTGTGATATGGCTATGGCTGGGAATCTCATACCTTGGCTCCAATCTGCTGAGTAGATGCTGAAATCCTAAATTATTGACCACGGACAGTGACTGGTCATACAGGGCAATATACTTGACAAGAGCATCTGTGATTTTGACTGCATGTGGGTTGTCTCTGGACATTTTCTACTTCTGCAGCAAAGTTGGTCGTCTCTTGTCAGTGTCGTAGTAAACTCCCTATATTCTGTGTTTTAGGATTTCAAATGTTTAAGTTGCTTGGGTAGATTTTGTACCTTCTATAATTCTTTGTTGGACATAACTTGCATTCTGCTTTGTTTTTTGTTTGTAGCTCTCTCTCATTCACCTTAAAGTAGTTCCACACTGCTGACATGACTTCTGCTGCGGGCGCCTTGCAGCCAAGCATGGGAAACCCACACTGCTGTAACTTATGGCAGTGGACTTGGCTGCACTGCCGTAGTTGTATCGCTGTCGTGGTATCAGCAGCAATTTTGAGAATGAGTATTAGTGTGACATCAGGTAATATGGGCCAGCAGGTAAAATGGGTCATTTCAGGTTTGGGGGTCCCACTCCCTCTGGAAATTAGAGCCAATGACTAGGACTTCAAACTGTTACTGACATAACTGTGCTTGACTAGTAACAGATGATTTGATTAGTTTCTGGTTTCTACAATGGTGAGAAAATACTCTAGACTGAACCAGAAATGTGCATGGTAAGTAGCCTGGATGATAAATCTATTAAAAATGTAAAATATGCACATAAAAATATGCATGATATCTGTCCTGATGGCATCCATCAGAAATAATGCTGTTAGCTTAATATATTAACATACTTTTGTAAAACTGATGTTTTTCTTGGTGGCTCAATTTACCTTAACCCCTTGAACTAAAATGGGCCACATGGTTTTAGCTAAAATGGGCATTGTGTTACTGTCCCATGCGATTTACCAAAAAGTGGCTTAATTTACCTGATATCATCCTACACATGCCCGGTATTGGACAGATACTGGTATCAGTATCACAGCATCCCTAATAAGAATGGATAGAAGGGGGCAGGAGGGGGGATGTATTGTAGATGGAATGAAAGAGTGTGTAGGGGAAAGTAGAGAGCAAAAGAAAAAGGAGGGCAAAGTAAATAAGTTTAGAGATGTGAGAAGAAGAGAGGGATGGAGGGCGTAGAAAGCCTGTCACAGACGGAGAAAAGAGAGAGCAGCAATAGATTAAAAAAGGAGAGGTGGGAGAGGAATGGTGCAGATAGAAAAAATAGTGTATGAAAGAAAGGGGAAAAAAGCAGGTTGGATAAAGTACCGGAAGGGACAGGAAGAATAATGAAAGAAGAGAATGTGCAAGGCAGAGAGAAAGAGGAGAGTCATGGGGGGTGATAATGTGAGGAAGAAGAAATAAAACAGAGGGAAGAAGACAGAATGGTGTAGAATCTGGAGCAGGGAGGGAGAAAAAAGAAAAAGGATAGGTAGAAAGAAGATGTGGAGATGGAAACAGAAGAAGAAACGCTGTAGGACGATGTAAGGCTGAAGCAGTTCTGAAAAATGTTTATTAAATGTGGATCAGAGGTGGAAGAAGTTTCTGATCCTTTACTTGACTAAAAGTATCAACACCAGAATGTAAAAATACTTCATTATAAAAAAAAGCCCTGCATTCATACTCATGACCTAAGTTAAAGTATAAAAGTATTTCCAGCTAAATGTACTTCAAATTAAAGTTAATGTATTTCTTTTGCATCCTTCTTTTACTGAGGATGATAGACTGGGAAGGAAAAACATGGAGGAAAGAAGAAAGGGAAGATACAGTAGGGATAAAATGATTATTGTAGAAGAAAGTGGATGGATGAATGAGTGGAAGGAATGGATCAGAAGTAGGAAAGGTAGATGGGCGGTAGATGGGAAAGCTACAAGAGAAGAAAATGGGATTGTGATGGATAAAGATAGAGTGAGAGAAGTATGAGCAGGAGGGAAGAAGGGAGGAAGGAAAAAAAGGGAACAATGTGGTGGGAGGGAGAGGAGGGAGATGGTGAATAATTCCTGGTGAATAATTCCAACAGCTCCAAACAGCAGCTCAGCGACACTCAGCCTTTCTGCTGCTGATCAGTCATTGGGATCCAAAACATCAACAGCAGCGTTAAAAATAGCAGCAGTTAAAATATAACGTAGAAATGTGTATTACTTACAAATAATTACTCTCAACATTTGTTTTCTGCATCAAAATGTGATAAACAAACATGGGGAAAATGTTTTTTTTTGTAACTTTTGTAGCGTAACCATTTGTTTTCTTGCGTTTAGTTTCGTTAATGTTTTTCAGCCTGTTGTTTTTTCCTCGTTGAGAGCGATTTTGATTTGGATAATTTTATAGTACAGATTAGGTCTCGGTATATTCAGTTAGTGTTTATTCAGCCTTTTGCTTTTCCTCGTTAAGAGTGATTTTCATTTTGATAACTTTGTAGAGCAGATTTGAAATATCTAGTTAATGTTTTTTCAGCCTTTTGTTTTTCCTTGTTACGAGTGATTTTGATTTTGATAACCTTTGTAGAACAGATTAGCGTTCTTACCTCTTTTCATTTTCCCTAGCTTAGGCCTGTATTTCATAGTCTCACTCTGTCGAGGGACCTTGCTTCCTGAAATAAAGAAACTCACCCACACCTCTGTGCCGGATTTCGTGTTTAAGACCGGTGCTGACAATATATATATATATATATATATAAAGATTATTGAATTTATAAAACTGATTTTATAATAATTTCATAATTCATGTCTTCAAATTCTCAAAATCTTCTTTTCAAACTTTCTTTTCATTACAAATTTTCAATTCAGAAAAAATCAAAATAAACATAAAAAAATAACATTTTTGAAATGTGAAAACAAGCTATTGAAAATATGAAGTGAATTCCGAGGTGATAAATTCAGTTATTTTTAAAATGTCAAAAAAAAAAATTATATATTGTAATAAACTTAATGGGAAAAAAATCATCGGAGTATTTGAGCATATTCTGTAACCCAAACAACAATTTGCACAGGTGCTACAGGAGAAGTGTAAAATTGATTAGAAAAAAAAACATAGTTACAAAGAGAAACAGCAATGGTTGTATTTTCACATTTAATAATAGACAAAAATGTTCTGTCATTCTTTTATGTACATCAGTAATTACAAGTTCAGTAAGCTATTATCCTCAAGTTTTACACGTAGTTTCATCAGCTTCTAGTAATGCTTGTTCATCTTTACACTGTTGTCTTACATACAAAATATGCTATGTACTGTTGTCACATTTTAAAAGCCTGGAGAGGTTTGCCATAAATGATTTTTAAAACCATTCAACAAAATGTCATTCACAATACTTTCTCATTATTTACAAAAAAACAACTGCTAAATTATACATATTAACAAACTACTTCCTCAGTATATATAATGCCGCTATACAGAGACAGAAAAAAACAAAGAGGGTAATGCCTCATTTTACAATGACCTTATTCTGATGCTTTAACCTGTGTATTAAGACATATTCAAATATATATTAATGCTGCCAGTGTTTGACAAAAACAATCTCTACTTGTTTTGTGAATATTAGGAACAATTCCACTAACTAATCACACGTTATAAGTATCTGCTGTACATTTCTATCCGTTAATACAGAGATTAATGAGCTGAAACAAGGCCACTGTGAAGTTAAAGCGTTACCCAATAAAGTTTGAGGCTTGGAAAGCGGGGGATTGAACTGAGACACATTCGACGGTTGCTTTTGCAGGTAGGATGGCAGCGAATGTACAGGGTTCCTACACAGTTCCCTGTGGTACCCCCACTCTTCACGTGTTTGGAGCAGCTTCCAGACCACGTCACACTTGGGCAGTGAGAGGTAACCAACTGGAAAATATGAAGTTCAAGACCCAGGACTCCTGCAAATGCAACATCTGTATATTCACACAATTGAGTTCATGGTTACCAACAGGGCTGGACTTTGGTGCTCTAGGCAAGAAGGGGCAAAGGATATCAACTTTCTTCGTACTGAGAAAATGTTTGAATTGTGCTCTTCAGTTTCGAGTTGGGGATACTTAGACAGGATGGGACACTCCTTACTACTGTGGCTGCAACTTGTGATTCAGAGGAGAAAAAAAAGTGCTTTGGTACATAAAAAAACATAATTTTGTTAATGTCTGACACACCCACACAGGATTTTGCAGTTTTGCAAATTTTTTCTGAGAGACCTGGAGAAACTTTAATCTAAATGAAGATTGAATTTATAGATTTGAATTTTTAGCTTTTGAATTAACTCAGTTCCTTGAACTTTCACTTTTAGATTTCAATGTTAAATAAAACTAAAATCTAATATCTATTTGTTGCTAAAACAAACATTTTTTTCTGAATTTGAGCAACTTGAATATATTCACTTAAATACTTGTTTTCTTATCCCGATTCAACACATTATTGAAAATGTGAAAATTCTGAAACTGAGTCCAGAAGCCTAAAATAAATTCAGAAACATCATTTAAATGAAAAAAAAAATCAGTGTGTAAAAAACTTAAATTTCAAAATCTAACGAAAGTGCAAGTTGCAGTAAAAGAGCCAGTGACAATGTTTGAAAAGATAAGAAAGTCAAAAACCTTTTAAAATTTTTTAAAATTCTTTCAAAGTTTTGAGAAGCATTTATCAGATCTCTTCAAACTGTGTGTTCATGTTGGTTTCTTGTCAATTAACGACTTTTTAACACAAAATGTCAAATGGTGTAACCAAAAAAAAAGAAATATATATATTCATATATTCCACCTAGAATATAAAACTAGTTGATATCATGTGTTTTTAATTATTTAAAATCATTTTTAGGTGAGTTAAACTTTGTATAGGGTTACACCACATGGCAGGTTTGTCACTGATCCAAAAGCATTTGAACATAAATCAGAAAGTAACAAACATCCAGCAACAAACAAACTAAACTGGAATAAGCTAATATGAATAACATAAACTGCCTGGCCAAAAAAAAGTTGCACTTAAAAATTAGGTCACAAACACATTTCATTGGACTGCCTTTAGCTTTAGTTATGGCAGCAGTCACTGTAGCATTGTTACGACAAGCTTCTGTGATGTCACAAGATTCTCGGCTTGATGCCAATGATCTGACTCTTTTCAAACAGACCAACATCTTTTCTACAACCACAGGATGTGTCTTTCCATGTGGTTGTTTAAGAAATGAGAAGCCACTCATTGCATCATTTGGGGTTGAATAACTTGTTGCCACCTGAAAGATAATCACCCATGTAGAAATGATGTAATAGAAGCCTCTATTTCAGGGGTCTCACCAGTAGTTTTTTATGTGAGCGAAGAAGAGGTGTTGTAAAGCAGAAGTAATTAGGGGGCAAATAATTGTTTCTCCTTCGTATTCCTCCAAAAAAATATGTGGTAACTTGCCAATGAAAATGACCACAACACACAAATGCCGAGTTTCCACTTTTTATCCGGATTAGTAAAAACGATAAATCCCTCTCAGTCACGGGGAGAACAACCCGCACATGCGCAGAACCTCCAGTCTTCTTCATCAATCATCCATGCCGGCCATAATGGTCATATAGCGGCACCTACTGGAGAAACAATTATCTGCCCCCTAACTTTACAACACCTCCTCTTCTTCGCTCACATAAAAAACTACAGGTGCACCGCCAATAATAGTCCCCGGTAATTCACTTCCGGTGTGGAGTTTCCTTTTATTTGCAGCACCGTTTCTTTTTGTTTGCAGTGTTTCTTTTATTTGCAGCATTGAGGGTTCCTGGGCACCGTACTAAACTCGCGTGGGCCGCACTAACATTAAACTTTCATATCAAGGCGGGGGCCTCAAACTAGCGTCCGGCGGGCCGCATTTGGCCCACGGGCCGCGAGTTTGAGACCCCTGCTCTATTTAGTTTAAATCAAGGTGGTGACTTTTTTGGCCAGGCAGTGTATTATCTACTACTACTACAAAACAACAACAACAACAAACAAAACATCATAGGTTTTTTGTTTTTAGCTCATATTGTTCAGCCCTGTCCCAAGTTGGCTGGTCCTGGTCTAACAGAATAATGAGAGACAACGCGTAAACACCCACACAGTCCTGAGAAGATGTTTAACCAGCAAATTATAAATTAAAAATGCCTATGTGGGTGGACCAGATCATGGGGGTCAAACACTTCGGATAAAACACTGAAACTGCAATATTTTGCCTAAATTCTTATAATGACTCATGAAGCTTTGAGACCTCCCAGACCTGTGTAGGAACCCAGAGCATGGCTGCTGACAGCTGATCTGGGTCAAGTAGTGTTTACAAGTTAATGAGTTTCTTTCTCCTCAGTCTGATAACTCAATTTCAAAAGGGTGAGACTGGCCACGCGGGACGACAAAATATCATCCGTGAAGTTTGAGTGTTTTATAATCATTCAATTATAACTTCCATAAGACAAATATCTCAAATTAATCGGTAAGCACTACTGGACCCAGGATCTGTTGTCTGAACCATCGAGCAGAAGACCATCACGGTCGCAGACCTTGACTTCTTCTTTACAAGTTCAGTGTCTTTCTTAGTACAACTTCCCATGAGGATCAGTGACTATGTCTGTAAGAACCACTGAACCAGGGCCAGAGAGGAAGTGATGATAGCAGGCTGCTGGGGCGACCAACTTTTACAGGATTACGTTGGCTACACAGGCAATTTGTCATTTTACATTCATTACAAAAGAAAACAGTCTTCATTCTTTGTGACATTATTACTACAGTACATTAGAATCAGCCGTGGAACAGAGTCAAATAGTTTCTTTGCAAAATGAGATCTCTGCTTTGTGTGAAAATTAAATGTGCATCAAAAGGTGACATTGTGGTTACAATTTAGATTTGAATCATGGAGAATACAGTAAAATGACTTGACAACCTTGTGAGATTCAGAAACGGGTAGTGTTTTTTTGTTGTCCTTTTTGTTTTTTTAAGGAAAAAAATATTTGAGAATGTAAAAATGTGTATATTGCAATATTGTCCAGCAAAAAATATCATAAAAGCTGTGTGGTAAAAAAAATGAGATTGTTTAGATTTATTGTATTGTTGTACTTTATCAACATAAAATGGAAATATTGCAATATTGTCACAAGCCTAATGGTGGGTCATGTGACTTTGTAGGGATAGCTCACTTCTCTCCCTCCATTAGCTGTAGGTGATGTATCACTCCAAGAAAATCCAGCTAGGTGTGTGTGTGTGTGTGTGTATGTGTGTGTGTTAGTGTGTGTTTTAACTACAGCCGAACATCTTAGCGCTCTATTGCAATAAAAATGTTGGTCAGATTAGGTTAGATTATAGCTCTGATCCAGATCTCTATCCTAGGAGTTAAATGCCTTTAGAATGAATCTGTTACCATTGAATTTCTAGCACAAATCATTTTGAACAACTTAAAATATATATTAGATTTGTTTTACTTAAACATCAATGCTGTGCTAGAAATTCACTGACTTTTAAACTTCAAAATCTGGTGAGAGAGATTTACTTCCATAAATGCCAACGCTTTGCCAAATAGGTTCAAACTAATCAAAAGCACAAAAACTGCAGTCTGAATTTTAATTCCTGTCTCTGAAGAAGAACGTTGTGTTCTTACAGCTGTATATCACAAAAATATTTCTGCTATTGTTGGCATCTTACCACCCAAATAGATTCTTGGAATTGCACAACTCTTTCACACGATGGTTGGTTACCTGCCAACAGACTAGTGTAAACAAAAGTAAAAAAAAACTTTTGCACACCTAAGTAAAAACTGATGCGTGGGAGAAACTTTGGTAAATTGTAAGAATATAACTCCCACACCCTGTCCTCCCCAAAACTGTTTGCTGCGTATTTTCAACAACATTCTTCTTTTTCTTTTAATTTGTACTGAGACAAACCTGCCAACCACATTCCAAATACTCTCACATTTGACTGTTACTTTTCTCCACCAAGTCTCTGTATGGTGAAAAAAATCAAAATCAAACCTTAAATCAGCCTGAAACAGAAAAAAATGGCAACAAAAAGCACTGATAAAGTGTGAGTGAGGTTCTTTGATTCCTCTATGTACATATGAACAGGGCTGACTCCTTAATGGCCTGATGTTCTTTGGGGTTGTTGAGTGGTGCCGTGAGCACATCCAGCTCTCTATAATTACATGTCGTCAACTTTGTTCATGCTTTCTGCTCTGACCTTTTCCCAGTGCTAAAAGTGTGCCCTTTAACCAGATGGAGAGCATTCATAGTATGCTGAACACATGTAGGAGCCTGGAACTAAATACAACAAGCTCTTTAGGGCTAAATGTGAGTTATTCAATTGTAAATTGTATTACTGTTTTTTCACTAAGGGTGGGGAGTTAATAACTTTGGAAGGCAGAGGCAGATTTCTATATGGATGTAAGCCTGTGCATTCAGTCAGAGACCTGCCGGTGTTGTAGTATGCAACTTCCACCCTGCAAAGATCACACACAGCTGCTGATATTCAGAACTGTAGGAGAAAAAATGAAAAAGCAAGAATCACAAACCTGCCCCCCTGTGAACCTTAAAAAACAGAAGCAGCTCTGTTTTAAACTTGCAGCCAGAGGTTTTCTACTTTTGTGTTTTTCATTCTGCAGCTTTCCTCATTTTCCCCCGTTGACAAAAAGCAGTAATATTTCTTTAAAAAAGGAACCAGTGATTTCAGATAAGGACTGTGGAAGTAGCAGGAGCAGGCAATGTGGCTATGAAAGTAAAATAGAGAAAAAAAAGGAACAAGCTTAGAGAAACTTAGCAATAGTGATTTTTCTTTCTTGTAACTTTAAGGATCAATAACTAACATCCCTCCATTAAAAATCCCATTTAACAAAGGTGCATGAGAGGAAACAGATGCTAACACTTGCATTATGGCTGCTAACTCTGCTGACGTATGTGTGATCTTCCTTTTTCAGATTGGCATGGTACCAGTTCAGCGTTGGCATTAGCAGCTCCACTGCAGCTGCAGTGAAATGAACACAGACATCACTGCTGCAGGGCTAATTGATCAGCTTAGGAACAATCGACATGGGGGGGGGGAGACATGTCTTGCATTTGGGGGACATGGGAGCAGCAATTAGAGTTTATGGATTTCTTAGGCAACAATCCCAAAGGACGCTGAACCGCTGTCCTGGCTACACTCATGCAAATCAGCCGAGTCGCTTGAGTCAATCAGCCGATCTATAAGAAGCCTGTTTCACATGAGCTGAAGGTGCAGCGCCGCTAAAGGACAATCGATGAACACCAGCAGGGTGCCCCCCTAATAGTCGACCAAGTTTTCATTTAGTCGGTTAGTACGGAGCCAGAACAGCAGCAGTGAAATAAAACCAGAATTATCTGAATGTCTGAATAAAAGGCATCATTCGGAGATACTGACCCCATATTGGGACTATATGGTCACTTTATAGCTGGAAAAAATATATCAAATCTTAATAAATGACCTTAACAATGTTTGATTAAAAAACTAACTACAGAGTCTGTTCCAATTAAACATTTCCAGTCTATCAGTGCAACAGAGCGTTAAAAGCAGTTCAGCTTCTTATCCAGTGGAAGTCGTTGGTAAAATTAGCTCGACCCATCAGTAAACTACAGTGATAAATTCAACTGTGGAAGGAGAGTAGCGAGTGAAGCCGTGCTGATCAGATTAATCACGACACCTCAAACTCCATTCAGGAGCTGCAGCTTGTCTTTACAAAGTTAGCTGATCCTAAAGGATGACCTCAAGAAGGTGACGTCATGCAAACTGTGCATGCAAACATCCGCCTGTCATTAGTCGACCTCAAAGATGACTTATCTGAAGGAGCCTAACATTAGCCACCTAGCATTGTAAATAACAAGGCTGCTCGCTTCATGCTACTGTGTAATGTTACTGATAACATTCTTTCTCAGATCTGGACTTCATTTCTGATGCACCACAAATATATATATATATATATATATATATATATATATATATATATATATATATATATATGTTTTCTCAACAACTGCTTTGCTGTGTGTAAATGGTTTAATCTCTCACCTGATTTTTTTTTTCATTTCTTACATTAAAAACGACAATAAATGAATACATCTGATGAGACAAATTCTTCCATAGCGTGTGTGTGTTTGTAATATCTTGGTGGAGGCATTATCTTGAAAGATTTTTTTGGTGGTCCCCATAGAGATAGTGGACCCCATGGATCAGATAAATGAGTGTGTGTGGTGTGTGTGTGTGTGTGTGTGTCATTAGCTGTAAAAGCTTCAATGGCCAATGGCTGACGATGCGGCCAGCCAGTGTGGATGAAATGTTGCTGAGATGCCAGAGAACCTGGAATTCAGTCGCCTCAGCAAACAGATGGACAAAAAAGAGCTGAGAGGAGGGGCGGAGACGTGGCTCTAGACAGAGAAGACAGCGGGAGAAGACTGATTAGAAACGTCACAGGCTCTTTAAACAGGCTCTGGCTGAGCGGCCGGCCTCCTACAGCGGCTCCTTGTTAAAGGAAGACTGGACATGCTGTCAGCTGCTGTGGTCACAACGGCCCTCATTGCTGAGCTGCCGACACCATAGCAGGACATGAATGGGGGCAGGGGCCAGGAAAGTGTTTTTTGGGAAGTGTATTTGCTTCTGCGTGTGCAGCTGAATATATCCAGTTAGTTCCTGCCTTCAAAACAAAACAATACAAAACAACAAAAAATAAAACAACACAACAATAAGTTAAGTAAAATGTGAACGTAGAGGGTTGCAAAGTATCTGGATTTTTCAAAATCTACGAGACGAGGATCTCTTCTAGCAGCAAGCCACGGCCGCCTCGACTCTGACGAGGCATGTCGGACGAACGTAAAATGTTTTCTTTCTTTTTGTCGGGGTGGGGGAGGGGGAGGGGTCCACTCTGTCTCTCCCTGCCCCTTCCTCTATTGTGTCTGTGTCATTTAGTTCAAAGGGACCATGAGGCGGAGGGGAAGCCCGCTGAGACTCGCCCCCCCTCCCCTGAAACTGTTCCGGTCCCGCATCCCAGCATGCACCTCTCTCCCTGCGCAGAGCAGAGCCGGCGGAAAGTCTCTGAAGAAGGAGCCGAGGCAGGGGGCTGATGGAGCAGCGTTGGATGGCGGGGTGA
The DNA here is from genome assembly GCA_030544235.1 of Lepturacanthus savala. Classification (NCBI taxonomy): domain Eukaryota; kingdom Metazoa; phylum Chordata; class Actinopteri; order Scombriformes; family Trichiuridae; genus Lepturacanthus; species Lepturacanthus savala. The sequence goes on from CM060469.1 coordinate 28,919,914, forward strand.
GGGTGGGGGTGGGGGTGGGGGGTGCAGGAGGATGGGGGGCGTGGTCAGATACAGGTGGAGGGCTGTGCAGTGGGTTGCTGTTTACGGTTCCTCAGACCTCCTGACTTCTCCTTGTAGCCCACACACATCTGCTGAGAGACGTCAACTAGTGCGCTGGCCACGGCAAGACCTGGACACACACACACACACACACACACACACACACACACACACACACACACACACACACACACACACACACAAAAACACAGGTTCAAATAAAGAGAACAAAAATCCTGTAATTCAACTGCCTGTAGGACAAACACAAACGTGACCAAAAATTCCCACCTCACCATCAAAACAAAATGATCAATAATGTCTCAGAGGCTCAGGCTATTCTATAAACTAGTCTCACCATATGTCTCGTCTACTGTTTGTTTTGTCTGAATGTATTTGGATTTTATTTGGATGGATGGGTGTTTTGAAATGTTGTTCTGGTGCATTTCTGTGATAAAAACACTTTTATACACGCTGCTGTTTGTTTGAAAGTTGCTGTACATTTAAAACACTGCACACCTTTGTGCAACAGCAAACTTAAGAAAGCGCAATTATTTTACTAGAATTATACTTTTCCAGTGTGAGCACAAAACCTGCTCAGACACACTATCAACCATACAGGAGATCATTGCCTATTCACTCATTAACATTTATTAAAACTCTCTGAGCCATGAAATTCCAATAAACTCCATTTATCTCCAATGACGGATGCATTTACCCAATCAAACGTACACAGCCAACGGCGAGAAAATAAACTCCAGAGGGAGAAGCTGTGCCTGGGATCACATCCACGCTGGCTGCACAACGCAACCATCAGATGTTTATCGTATACTTGAAATCACCCAAATTAGGCTGAGATACTATTCAGTGATAGTTTACAGCACTGGCCTCCTACTGGCTGTTTAGAGTAACATTCTGTGACCAAAACCAGGTGAACAGATGTGTGTTGAGGTCAGATTATTTTCTTAAGACAAGATAGTTTGTCTCTTTGTTTTTAACTTTTTAAAAACAAGGAGACAAACTATCTTTGTTTTTACATTTTTTTAAACTTTTTGTTATATTATCAGTATCAATGGTATATTTATTTTGATCCAAAAACTGTTTTACATTCATTGTGTAAACTTGCTTTACAACTTATTTTACTGGTTTTTTTGACTATGCTGATGTAGTATATGTTAACACGTGACTTCTAAAACCTGCCTTCCTCCCCTCAACACTGTATCTAAGCATCTTTCTATGTTTGCTCTTGGTTTCTTTTACACCCATCACTGTCAGTCAGTCAGTCATCTTCTATACATGATTATTCCTCATTAGGGTCACATGGTCTGCTGGAGCCTATCCCAGCGCGTTACGGCGAGAGGCAGGGATACACCCCAGATGGTTGCCAGCCAATCGTGGGGCACACACACCATTCACACCTATGGGCAATTTAGAGTCTCCAATTAACCTCAACCTTTTTTATGGACTGTGGGAGGAAGCTGGAGAACCTGGAGAAAACCCACGCAGACACGGGGAGAACATGCAAACTCCACACAGAAAGGTCCCAGACCCAGGACTAAGGAGGTCTTGAACCTGCGACCTTCTTGCTGTGAGGCAACAGCGCTACTTTACTCAATTGACATAAACACTGGTTACACTTTATTTTTAAATGTAGACAGAACTATTCTACTTATTTACAGCAGTTTTTGATTCCATGTTCCTCAATATATCATTTAAATAAGGTGTCATCTCAATTCTTCTTGTCCATTCCTTCAGTGAACAGAACAATTAGTAAAAGATGCTTCATGTTTAAAGCTCCATCAGATTAGAATAATCTCCCTTTAAACATCCCTTCATTGAACCATATACTTCATACATTTAAATGGGCTTTGTCTTCTTACTTTGAGTTAAAGTGTACATGTTTCTGATCATGTTTTATCAACATGATTTAGTATAATCTTTTCTAGGCTTATCCTACCACTGTTGTGGTCATTTTTCAATAGAGATGTCCTCGTTGTGTACTTATTGTGCTGCTTTGTTTTAGCTCATCTAGGACCCCCTTGACAATAAGAGGATTCCTCTCAAGGGGTTTATCTTACTCAATAAATGCTTGAATGAATATTCTTGAAATTAATCTTGGATTAATTGGATGGGAACTTTCTTTATCATGTGTCTTACTCTGTCCTGGTTGCATCTGGACGCTGCCATGGATCCTTGCCACCTCATTCTCTACATATAATAGGTTGAAATCAGGTAAAACTTTTTGGTAAATTGCTTGGGACAGTAACACAATACCAAATATGCCATTTCCATGTATATTTATAATTAATATTTAATGTTTCTGATCATTTTGTGTTGGAATTATGTGATAAAATATAATTATTTAGGCCCTATAAATCTTGAAATATCCGCTGTGCCACTTTTTTTTTTTTGCACGAGTGGCTTCAGGTAAAATGGGTTTAGTTAGATTTATCATACCAGGCTACTGCCATGACCATTTCTGGTTCAGTCTAGATTTGAATTGCTGTCTCACCACCATAGAAACAATAAATTAGTCAAATCACCATAGAAACCATAAACTAATCAAATCGCCTGTTACTTGTCAAGCACAGTTATGTCAAGTTTGAAATCCATAATAGTCATTAGCTCTAATTTCCAGAGGGACTGGGACCTCAAACCTGAAATGGCCCATTTTACCTGATATCATGGGTCAGTGACAACAATGTGGCATGGTATAATCCTAAAAACTTGGTACCAGATAGTTAAAAAAAAGAAAACAAAAAGAAAACATAAAAACACATGCTATCAACAAATTTCTAGGATATTCTATGTGGATTAAATATTTAAAATGATCTTTTTTTATATACCATATGACATTTTGTGTAAAAAAAAATCACAAAATTAAAAAAAATATATATACAAATGGACTTTTAATAACAAGAACCAACATAAACACAAAACGTACATATTGAGAGACCTGATGAATGCTTCTTAAAACTGTCTATTAAAACGTTTTGGACTTTCTCATCTTGCCAAACATTATTTGTCACTGAGCCAAATCCTTATAATTCTGTTATTGTTTTTTGTGCTTTTGTATTCTATGATCTCTTCCCTGGTCAAATGTAATGCATCCCACCCTATACACATGCATTTACTGAAGTCTGTAGCTTGGAATAGGGATTCCTCCTCTGTTACTCTTCCTGAGGTATATTATATTATACACACTCTTTAGGGGGGGTCTAAGAACAGAGGATGTTGTATTGCTGCTGTACAAAGTGTAAAGCCCCTCAGGCAAATCTGTGATTTGTGATTTTGGGTTATACAATTGAAATCAACTTTCAACAGCAGAGTAAGGATTTGCAAATGAACACAGGAGGAAGTTAAAAGCATTAGAACAGGAGACCCTCACAAGCAACGCTAACACTAACATGGTCTCAACAGGAACCGGCAGAGGGAAAGCTCCACAGAGAGTCAGGGTGCTTTGGTTATGACTAAAGGACTACATGGTAATTAATAAGGGCCTGGGGCAGGGGGATTGTCCCCAGACTGCAAACGTGGGAGGCAAAGAGGATATAAAACGTAGAACAGAAGAAAGGAAAAAAGATGGAGGAAGAAAAAGAATTGAGTTAAGTTCTTGTACTTGAAGGAAACGGTGATAAAGTTTAAGAGAAGGCGAGTCAAGTGCTCATTCAGAGTGTCCAGGACAGACAGATAAGGAAAAGAGATGAAGGACTGATGGGAATGTAAAGAGAGCGAGTGACAGAAAACGGATGAAAGGAAGCATAAGGCTCAATTCACAGCACTATCAGGCTGTCTGGAATAGAAAGGAGGAGGGAAAGAAAAGCAGAGGGAGAGAACAGAGGAAATGGAAAAAAAAACTACCAGATTTAAACCTCTCAGAAAAGAGAAATAGCAAGGACAGAAAAAATAAAACTCAAGGACAAGCTGCAGCTTCTCTGCAGACGACAGAGCAAAGAATAGGCATCATGAAGGGAGGAAACAGATGAGATGGAACGCAACAAGCCAGGAGCACTATCATCAGTATCAAAAGTAAACATACTGATACACACTGTGTTGAATTATTATAGTATATTATATGACTCGTTTTAATCACTAAATGTGAGTGCATTTTAATATTTTAGTTTCTGTCAATATGGAGCCAATTTGAGATACTGGAGATAGTGGATAGAGTAAATTAGAAATACTGCATCAAAATATTTGGCAACTTTCACATACAGTGCATAATTAAAAAAAATATAATTTAATAGAATATAGATAATAAAATATTAAAGTATATTATATATAAATTGTTTATTACTTAAAATGGCCTCAATAATTGCTATATTAAAAACAAGTTGTAAACATACACTGAAAAAATGGAAGATGGAGGGTTGTTCAATTTACAAATATGCAACTCGTATACATTTCATAATTGATTCATATTTCTCTTCGATACATGATTAAATCTTGTAAAACCATTTAAATCTTGAGGGATTTAAAATCTGCATGTCTCAGTCATGTAAAGAGGAAAGAAAATAGTTATGTTTCATCAGCCAGAAATGGGAAATCCCGCCTCCTGTAGGCGGGGTCAAGGACAGAAAAACTGTTGAAGTGGACTTTTCAGCGCCGCCATCTTTTCCCTCCTTGCGGATGATTGACTGTGAATTTGGACAGCTTTCCACACGGTAAAGGTAATTAAAATCTATCAAATATCTATCAGCGTTAGAGGTAGAGTGTTTACATGCATTGTTTATGCAAAGTTTAGGTTTTTATTTGCAGGTAATATCAAGCAAAACCGAGGCAATCTTAATGCTAACGTTTTCTCGATGGCTATGCTAATGATAGCCCTTAAATATCTTCATGTGTTTTTGTCTAACGTAATGTGTTTGGACATGAAAATTCACAGAACATAGGTCCACTCATATTTTCTAAACTGCAATTAAAGTATAGTGGGTTAAAACGTCGCCGCTCGCACCCACGAACTGGAAAATAGGCCCCTACACACAGAACGCGGCACGCGCAGGCGGCAAACCCATTCATTGTGTATGTTACCGCCGCGCAAACGCGGCTCCGCGGTGCACGGAGCAGGGCGGCGCGCAAAGGGGGCGCCTGCTGCGGTTTGCGCGGCGGCTACCGCGCTTCCCTGTGTGTAGGGGCCTATACACCATTTAGTTAGCTAACTAACAGCCGCCGCCGAAACTCGCCTGGGTGCGCTAATGAAATGCAGCGTCTCCCCGTTGGGCGGAGTTCGTCGCTAACACGAAAGCCAGCTCAACATGCGCTACTAGTGAGTACCAGCGTCTCCCCGTCGGGCGGAGTTTGTCGCTAACAGGAAAGCTGGAGCGCGTCTCTTTGGGTGCAGTAAGATAATACAGTGAAAATAGACATAAAACTACAACAACAGCAGTAGGACAAGGGGGGTTAAGGAGGGAGACAAACAATGACAACGAATGACAATATGTGTGTGCGTGCGCGCGCGTGCAGTCAGGACTCCTGACTGTAATGTTGGAATGAGCCTGGTGGTGACAGCGATGGCAGATCTCATATGGTAGCATATTGATGATACTGATGATTGAAAATGAGTAAATAATAAAAACAGAAGCAAATACACAACCTCCCAAGGTCGTTCCCTGTGTTTATTTTTCAATTTTACTTTGAAAACAACAATTCATTTTGTTACTGTACAGGTATCTGGTGTTGGCTATTTGCTCTGAGTGCTGTTTCAAAGGCTCTGCAGTAGTGGTGAGTATTTTTATTCAAATGCTATTGTTGGTTTACTTGATGTTTGATCAAGAAGGAATGAATTCCTCAGCATGATGATGATGTTAATTTCAAAAATATTGTGAGCTAAAATAATTGCAGTAAGTCCTACTTTCTTTTAGGTTCTAATGTTCATTAAATAAATGCTTTAAATAAATTTTTAAAAAGTCATGTTGGTTTAACAAATGATAATGTATATAATGTTAATGAATGCCTTTCCAAATTGCTGCCATATAGCATGTTGATGTCTGTAATCATTCTCGTTGTCAGATAAATGCCGAATTCAAGCGCATCACCACAATGCCCCTGCAGTCCAGATTTCTCTCGCAGTTGGATGTGCACCCCGAGAAACTGATCAAGCTGTTTAAAAACAGAGGAGGACAAATAGGCAGATGCCTAGAGAACATCATGGCACCCATGGCTGAAGTAAGTATACTTTCAGGGGGGAATAAAACTTTGTTGATGTTACATTTGATTGAAGGAAAAGGAGCTCTAACAAAACTTGTTCTACTTATCCCCCTTGACTAGGATGGTGATGTTGATTTGGGCCGGGAATGCGTCATCAAGGCACTATGCGTGTACCTCAGTGAGGACCCAGAAAATCTTGTGAGAGAGTATGTGGTGAGTATGATTGCTGAGGTTCAGTGTGTCTGGATTTTATCTTTCATATTTTGTATAAGCTCCAAAACCTCTACTTATTGAAATTCCATTAGTAGCCAACTAGTTGGACATCAATATGGTAGTGATCTTATTAATATCATAAGGGTGATATCAAAATGGGTTGGCGTGCGAATAACCAATTTTAGATAATATCTATATAACTCTTCACTTATCTGTATTTTAAAAACTATGCTGAAATATTAGCATGTGAAAAACTACAACCTGTGTTTTTTAGAAATATTGTATTGATAGTGGTCCAAAATTATGCATGCATAGGTTTTAGTCACATTAAAATTTTCTTGGAGGACACTCGGCACCCCTCACCCCACCACCACAGCGCCTAAGCCCTCCAGAAAACTAAAGAAAACAAACCTAACCTGTGGTAACAGTCATCTGAGAGTTTTTGTTGAGCTACTCCTGGTACTTGTTGGCTTTATCTTGACCTTTGAACTGTCTCTTATTTTAGATTGCTCGCCTCAGAACCTATCCTTTTTTTTATTCTACAACTTCACATTTCTCACCATATCTGATGAAATTACTCAATGCAGATATTCAGTATTCCTTATACACATACGACATGTAGTGTTTGTGTAATCTCACTTTGTTTCATTTTGTGAATATACATTCTGCAGGCAGCAGATGAAGCCCTCATCCAAGGTTCCATTGAGGAGACCACAGTTGGAATATACATCGTCAAACGAAGAGATGCCAGTGATAAACCAGACGACATCGGGATTGTCCTCGAGGGCCGAGGGCAGATTGTGTTGCAGGAGTTGGATAATGTTGCATTAGCTGCTGCCATGTTGTTTGGCCTAATGTATGCTTTGAACCTAAACTACCCTCCTGAACTCAAGTACACTTTCGAAGTGCTTCAGAAGGTGGTCATGAAGCTGGAAGGCAACACACTCTCCAAGAAAGCCCAAGTCCTTAAAAACAGACTTTATCAGCGAACTGTCGTGTTTTGGAGTGAATCACTGAATAGAGGGTAGCTTGATGCTCCTGACTCTGGTGAAATTCCTCTTCCCTCTGTTTCATCAGTGATGTTCAGCATTTGTTCAAAAGGCTATCCAACTTCATTCCTTGTCAGACTGTATGCATTTGTTCACCTCTACCTCTTCTACTTTGACTTTTTGGGGGGCGGGGTTTGTGAATATGTTTAACCCTTGCATCCAAGTGCCTTCTTAGATATATATATATATATATATATATATATATATTTTTTTTATGGAAATGAAACAGATTTTCTGCCCTTATAAGGTTTAGGGTGTGATTTTCTTTATTGCGAATACATAAGACTGGAAGCAAACCATTATTATTTACAGAGCACTTTATGATTATGGACAGATTATGGAGCATTAACACATTTTCAACATTGCACTTTATTTTATCTTTTGATTTTTTCCAACAACTAAACATGTTCTTTTCAGATAATATCTGTAGTTCATCTATGTCATACTTATTTTAAGAGACATTTATAAAAGCATTTGCTCTCCAGTGATATGATAGGAAGTGCATAAGAACTATTTGCACTACATGACTCTTGATTTAACCTGTTGATTTCATTTTTTTGTCATTAAAAACAGATGTTTTAAGGACCTGGAGTGTTACATTATGTTCCAGCAGTTATGGATGTTTATTATGCACTGTCTTGATAACGTATCTTTATGTGGTAATCTTAATGTTTAGTTTAAAAAGGAAAAAAAGTCTAGTAATTTTATATTAACATTAAAGCGGTACAACTGATGATAATTTAATATTAACATTAAAGAAAAGCATTAATGTAATATAAAAAAAATCATGTTACTTTAGCATATGACAATTGAACAGACTTAACATTAAATAAATGCTTTAAATTAATATAAAAAAGGCATGTTGGTTTAACATAAAAAAGTCATGTTGGTTTAACATAAAAAAATCATGTTGGTTTAACATGAAAAAATCATGTTACTTTAGCATAAGACAATTGAACAGACTTAACATTAAATAAATGCTATAAATAAATATAAAAAAGTCATGTTGGTTTAACAAATAATAATGTAATGTGTAGCACATGAATATATCATTTTGAGTAAACATAACTTTAATATGTGGAACCGATGTACATATTTTTTTCATGTAAATCCAACGGACTTTTTTTTTCAGTGTAGTCTCAGGATAGTCTCATGCTATGTAAGTCAATAATACTCCATTAAGTTGTATACACTAGGAATTTTACATATTTATATATTGTTGATGGCAACTAATCTGATTTAGAATGTTAGAAAAAAACTTAGAACATCAAAATTAAATTAAATATTAAAAAGAAAAAGTGAGAATAGTGAGTTCAATTTTCTATTTGGTAAAAAGTTCCCAAAATTCTGAATTAGAGACAACCTTTGGACATGAGACAGTGATGCTCACATGTCAAATGTCCATGAACAAACAGGATATCCTGGTCATGTGACCTGATAAATTATATGTCCTTCAAAATAAAAGCCACCTTTTTACACCTAAACATAGATTTTATAACACACCCTTCAGGAAAAAAGGAGAAAGTAACAGTTCCCATATGTTGACACTATGCAATAGAAGGTTAAAATATATACATTTGTAAAATATTGAAATCTGCATCTGAAAAGGAACTAAAGTTATCAGATAAATGTAGTGGAGTAAAAGGCGCAATATGGAAACATGGAAATACTCAAGCTGAGTACTTGAGTAAATGTAGTTAGTAGTTACATAGTTACTTTCCACTGCAGCCTTTCCCACTATCCCTATTGCTTATTCTAAAATTACTTAAAAATTAAACTGACTTTTACGTAAAGGTTAACAATATGGTATGGTATTATGGTATGTACTTTTACTTCAGTAAAAATTAAATGCAGGACTTTCACTTTTATTTTTTGTTGCTGTATTGGTATCCATGACTGAATATGCATCATGTAAGCACAAAATAAATTGGAATAATAATTGTAATGAATTTATTTCATTAATTAAAGCTAGTCAGGCTCCCTTAATTAATAAATTAGACGTGGCTTAGTTGATCTCTCATATTATAATGAGCCACTTCTGTAACAATTATGCAGTTAATTAAATTGACAAAGCTGTCTGGTGATTCAGCCTTGACTGAGCAGACATTTGCAAACTAATCATTAGGTCTTCCACTTGCTTTTCAGGCTCAACAGGTGATTTTTTTTCTGAATAACTCTAGTGGAATAACATCATTACTTCAATACACCCGTTTATATGCACTGCTGCAGCCTCCATAAAGAAAAAATGATCAGAAACCATCAGAATAAAATTTTATATGTGAAAATAAATACACTTTTTTGTATTATAACTTACATCAGGTTTATTTTCATTTTTAACAATCAAATTCATTTCATTTCCATTGTATCCTATATCAAAAGACACAAAGGGTGTGTAAATCCACTCTGAAGCTTGACATTAAAATAAGAATGTGACTGACTCTTTCTGTGAGAACTGCAAATGCAGTTGGGAAAAAGTGATTTTCTGCCTGCAAGTGATGTCTGTTTGCTGTGTGGCCCACTTCATAATCACCTGCAGCTGCTTTTATCTAGATCAGTAAGGTGGAGCTTCATGTCAGTGATAATGGAGGAGAAAGGAGACAGCAACATGCGTGTTCCTGATGTAAGACGGTCAGGTTTTATACCTTACATTTAGAAATCCCCACACTGCAACAAAGGGAATCTTGTCAGGTTGAAATATCTTATTTTTGGAACAATTAGTCAAGTCAATTTCAATTGTATGTCCCAAAATCACAAATCACAGATTTTCCTGAGGGGCTTTACAGTTAGTAATACAAAATCCTTGTTACAATACATGTGACCAGGGAAGAAATCACAGAATACAGCACTAAAAGGAAAACAGAATTATATGGGGTGACACGTGGGAGGTTAACTGGAGACTCTAAATCACCATAGGTGTGAGTGTGTGAGTGAATGGTGTGTGTGCCCCACGATTGGCTGGTGACCATCTGGGGTGTATCCCTGCCTCTCGCCTGTAATGTGCTGGGATTGGCTCCAGGAGACCAGGAATAAGCAGGTATATAAAATTAATGAATGAATGAAAAAACGGAATTATAATGATTTATATAAGATGTGGAGGATGAGGTGGCAACAATCCATTTCTCAATTCTTCTCAATATTGGAATAATTGTACAAAAACAAGCTATCTTCACTTGTTAAGATTGAACTGCAGAGGAAGATCTCTGATCCTCTGGTATTGTAAGACTAATAATAATAACAATGGGAAAAAAAGCTAAAGCAACATGTACAGATGACGTGAAGAGAGAACTTCAGCTGCTGCATCTTACCAGACTGTCCTGGAGGAGGGATGCCGCCGGTGCCTCTGGGTAACCGCACGAAGATGGAAAGCACAGCGGCTTTGTTGCCGAAACAAGGCTCGAGGGCGATGGGCTTTGGAACAGACTGTGTAAAAAGAAAAAAAAAAAGTATTACACATCGCAAGTCTCCTAAATCCTGCTGAACACGTCCTTAAAGCCACAGAGATCTTATTTGTCACATGTATAAGTTGGGTCCCGGTGAGATATAATAATGGTGGCTTTGCTGTTTCTGTTCTTGTTTGTGTCAGCAACATGCACGGCAACCAGCAAAAACACGTTCCATCCCCTGTAGATACACACATTGATCTGTGGCCACATATTGGACCCCCCCACCCCACTGTGCACAATTTCAAGACAGGCTGCAACTAAATATCGAATGGTGGTGCTGAGCAGAGATTTGAGTCAGCGGTGCTAGCGATGCACCGAAACACCGGACTTTAATATCAACATGCCATGTTTATCAGAACTCATCCATACGGGGAAGGAGTTAACTTCTGTAAACACCAGCTGGATCTGCTGCTCCTACAATATTCATGGCTTCACCTCGATGGAAGGGGATGGATATGGAGAACGCTGCCGTCTCAGCTGCATACAGATCACTTCCTATCTCTCTCACACTTTCGCTTTCTCTTCCTCTGGATTTTCACTTCCTGAGCCTGGACAGGAAAGTGGGCCCTGCCATAGTTTCACACACTCCACACACACTCCTGACACTACCACACACACACAGGTTCAATCAATTCCCATGCTGGTCTTTCTTCTCTGGAGAGTTGAGTTTACCACCCCAAGTGGCAATGACACACACACACACACATACACTGAAAGTCAGGGATGCATTATAAAACCTGGATATGACTCCTCCTCTCAGTAGCAGCAGATTTTTATCCAGTGGCCACTTGTGGTTCTGCAACAAAAAATCCCTGTCATAGATGTCAATAGTAAAAGAGAAGCCTGTAAAAGTGTTGACATGACACCCCCAGCTATAACCCAGTTAATTACTAATCTTTGGGTTATAGATTTTAAGTCAAATCCAAAAAAGAAACATCAGAAAAGTTCTGGAAAAGTCTCTATTCCCACTGTGACGTCACAGCTGTGTCACTCAGCAGGGTCCTATCGTTTTTAAAATGTGTATTTATTTATTTTCCTTCGATTAGTTTTTAATGAGGTCAGCAAGTGAATTAAACAACTCAAATGTGAGTTTTTTTGTGTGGCCCCAGAGCATCATGGGAGGTGACTCTACTGATCAGTCTCATAACGCAGAAATAAACCCAGAAGTCAGGAACCTTTTTGTGGTGTATGAACCAGACGAGAAACTAACATTAAAAGGAATGGTGGCCATTTTTCAGCCTGTTATCCAGTTCTATAATACATCCATGATCCACATCTAACTACACACATACACACACATTCATCACAGCTTGTCTCTCACATAGCCTTGTACATCTATCTTTATGAAGACCCTTATTGACATTGATAATGTTTTTCCCAGCACCTTACCCTGATTCTAAAACCAAATCTTAACCCTCCAACAGCTGTTTAAAGAAGCCAAAATGTTCTTACTCCTATGTGTGCACACACACTCTTCGTCCTCACAAAGATAGATGTACAAGAACAGACAGACACACACAGATTTAGTGTACACATGGGAAGCAGGACAGTAATGATATTCAGGCTCTGACCCATTTTACGCATTTATTCTCTGCTCCGTCTCTCGGAGGCTTACCTTTCATACCAGCAGGGTACATAGGCTGTCACAGAGGTAGCTGGGGAAGTGGCACAAAGACCTGTATGCTTCTGGGTGTGTGTGTGTGTGTGTTTGGGATTAGTGTAACTGATGTTGTAAAAGAGGGGAATTCTGTATTTGTTTATGCCCCCGCAGACATGCGTCTGACGTTTATAGCACGTGTGGTTCACATGTGTTTCTGAGCCACCGGCGGTGTTCCTGCACAACCTGACAGATGATGGCGTTTTACTCTTAGCATGAGCTAATGCGGTTGTATGTGATGCAGCTGTTTAAATGCCTCGGGTTTAAATAACTGCAATCTTACTGGGTCGACATTGTGAAAATTTCTGTGACATGTCTATCATGGCTTCGTCTCCTTTGGCTGGAATTATGGTCTGTGAATAAATCCTCAGAGAAGGATATTATGAGGAGGTGCAGATGAAGGAGCAACAATCACATCTGGTGGACAAAGTACTCAATTCCATTAGTTAAATGAAAGTATAGATACTCCTGTCAAATATTACTCCAAGACAAGTAAAACTTTTTGACTCAAATTTTTACTTAACTTGAAGCATTTGGGGAAATACTTAAAAAAAGAAGCAGAACGTTTATTTTGAAACAAGGCCTTTTATTGTGAAGGGGTGACTTCCTTTTGTCTAAACATGGCAGAAGTATCATTCAAGGTTTATTTAAGGTATTTATGAAAGCACACCGCGCATTGGTAAGTTTGTTAACAGATAGTGTGATAAGTAGATAATGCGCGGTTCCCTAACTAGCTCTCCCTAGTCGTTAAGCTAACTTTATTAGCATTTCATGCTAGCACTTTAGAAGCATCTTCCTATTTATGTTAGCTTGTAAAAGTGCTACTCTTTAGTTATATAGCTTTTCTGAGTTGATTGATTTCATTATTTTATTCATAAACAATATTTGATTGTGTAATTTAAACAATCAATACTTTGTTTAAGTCCAAACAGCTGTAATAAGAGAAATAATAACAGCAATGTTACAGACCTATGAGAGGAGGGTTGTGTTTGTTTGTTATTTGCAGCTGGAAACTTCCTACCTTCATGCATAAAGGTTATTAGGTTTAGTATATATGTGTGTGTGTGTGTCATATGTGTATGCCTCTGAGCTTGCGGCCATTTTCAGCTGTGTTGATCCTGCACTCACACATTCAGTGCTGCAGCCCCCTAAGAACTGGTGGGGTAATAGTTCAGAGGCAGACAAATGGGCTCATAGCGGGACAGATGCAGTCAAACCAGCAGCTGCAGCTGCGCACACACACACACACACACACACACACACACACACACACACACACACACACACACACACACACTCACACTCACACTCACACTCTGAACATAAACACTCACATGCTTGTAACCATAGCGATGGGCAGCTGGCAGGATTTTAACAGTCCATTATGAATCCAGTTTGTGATTTTGAGGAATGAGCATGATTTATACAAACAAACAAGCTCACTGCTTGTTTTATCACGTCACATTTGTCATGTTCAGTTTATTGTAAAAAGCCAAAATGAAGATAAATTTATCCCAGACAAGTTCACGGTCCAACATATGAGCTTCTGACCTTTGCTTCACATAACAAAATTTCATTTCTCTTTTCTACTCTATTGTTTTTCTCATTTTTCCTGTGTTGAGCTTCTACCTGTCACATTTAAACTTTGGCATTAATTCTAAGATAATTTATCCATTCCGAAAATGAAAAATATAATTAAGATAAACATAAACAACAAAATGCGTTGCTTGGAAGATTGTCAGCTCCACCAGTCAGCCATCCTATTTTATATTCAACAACTCTGGATACAGAAAACAGACGGCGTCTCTGACAAAACTGAACTTTCTAACGACAGCAGATGGTAACGAGAAGATGAAAATCTCTGCTGTCATATTCAGACTCAGAAGCAGGAGACAAGGAGGAAGTGAAGATGAGAAGTGACAGGAAGGAACTAAATTTATGCAAAATGTGGATTTAATAATAAGAAACCAGCAATGTTTAGCTGGTGTGAGAGACAAGCTGCAAATCATCAGCTTTGGAAAAAACATATCAAGGGAGCAGAAATATTTTTATCTCAACATCAACCTAACTTGTTGCCAGTAATTATTGAGAATGAACTGATTAAACGTAAAATGAATAGGTCTCATTTGTATTTAAACAAGCAATAAAGGGTTAACAGCTCTTTAGAAAGGTTTGTTTGTCATAGGACGTTTTCATCTTTAAAGACACACATGTCATTTTCTGCCACTTTCAGTCTAAATCTAAACAATAACAAAGGACGAGTGCAGGCAGCATCTCTGTTAAGATGCCTTCAGTGTTCAGTGGTGATGTAACAGATCATAATTGCTGTGTTCATTCTGAAGCAAAATGGGTGGTTGAAGGACAAACTGGGAAGGAATCGTGGTGCATTCAAAAAATAAGAATTGTTGTATAATCAATGATCTCTAATATCATTAACAAGCAAATAGTGTTGGCTGTCTAACACAGCCCTTTGCTGCAGGATCAGACCGAGCATTTACAGTATTTACAGATCTTTTATTTTTATTTTTTTTATTTTGGCTGATCCAAAAAATGAACCAATCTGTGAATTTTGATCCATTGCATCACTAGTTTTTATCCCCAGTCTCTCTCAAAATTGAATGGACCTGCTGATTAAACCCAGTTTTAATCCACTGTTTGAATAAAACAGTTTTGTGTCAAAAATCGCTATTTCTATGATGTTGTTGGGGGGAGATGAGCTGAGCTTTTGTTAAAATGAGCTCAAGCTCATGTCTCTAATAGTTAATGATTATCTGGATTATCTGCAGATGTCTTCTCCTCTCTAAAGCAAACACACCTGCTGATTAAAACACGAAAAACCCTAAATAAACAGACTGTGTCTCAGAGGTTGTTTGGTGCTGTTCGCGGAGCTAATGCTAATGTTAGCTCAGCTTGTTTCTCTGATAACTTGAGATCCACACATCCAATGACTAAAATCCTCTATTCAGTTTTAGAAAGTTAATAAAAACAACCAAGTAAAAAAAGGTGTGGCTTAAAACTGAATAAAAAGTAATATTATGATGATGAAAACAATGACGCGTGCAAAAGGGACACGGATCCATCCATGCAAGTCTTTTTTTTTAATTAAATAAAAAATTGTTGGAAACATTTAGATGATGAAAGTACACAACTCGACAAAATAGTTAACATAGTTTAGTCATTTTTCAACATAATCCAGAAAATTACTTATTGAATCTTTAAGATTTCCCATCCTTGTTGGTTGTTTGAGGAAACGAATAATGTTATTAATGTAGAATACAATACATGTCCAACATGCCCCTGCCTGTTTTGACCAATCATGTGTATCATCGAACATGCTTTAACTCAGATTTTAAAGAGAATATAATGTCAGAAAAATGGCAGACAATAAAATAAACCTCCAAGATAAGTTTTTTTTTATTACTTTCTTTAATTGGGAGTACAGAGTCAGAGTCCAGTCCAGTCAAGTCAATTTTATTTGTATAGCCCAAAATCACAAATCACAGATTCGCTCCAATGGGCTTTACAGTTCGTACAACACAGCATCCCCTGTCCTTAGAGCCTCACATCGAACAAGGAAAAACTATAAAAACAACTTTTACAACTGAAATAATAAAACTTAAATAAAACTTAAGTATACTTTATACCCATCAGCTATAAATGGCAGTTTCATTACTTAACTGTTAATTGTTAATATTTGGTTTGTTACCATCTAGATATATTATCTGGATGGTTTTGCAAAGGTGCAACCGATGTTTTCAAAACTTAAAATCACAATTTCAAGACTGATTTGGCCAAGAAGGCATCATAGGAACAAGTATAAAGAAGTATAGACAGATAAATGAAAAGCACCACATGTGCAGTTCACATCATAAAGACAGAAGCAGAATTACATAATACTACAATCTATTAGGACAAAAGTCACAGTAGCTGTCAAACTGTCCGGCAGGTTTTTGTTTCATTCATACACAAGCCAACCATTAAACTTTAACGAGCAGTAAAATAACTATTAAATATCTATGAAGCGTTTATAGATGATGGTTATTATATAGTGGTGTCAATTCATCCGTCTTTACCCTGCGGGACTCCATCAAAGATTCTGGAGGTGCATCAGAGAAACATTTTTTTAAAAAAAGTCACAGCAAGCTAAGAGTGGTTCAGACAATAAAATAAACCAAATTGAGATTTCAGTTTTTCCATTTGATTGCAGTCAAGGCTGAAACACTCCCTCTGGCAGAACATGAACACAATAATATCAGTCTGAGCTTTGTGTGATGAATGTGTTATATGTGATGACTCAATAACTAGATAAAGCAACCAAGCACTCAGTATAATATTAACTTCTTTCCATTTTCTAAATCATCTGCTACAACATCATTACATCCCGCCGATGCTAAGAAATGGGAATGAAAGTACCGTCGAGTTCCAACACAACATCCGGAGGAACAATATCACACTTGACTGATTCTCCTCCACGATCCCTCGCTACCAGAAACGATGAAACCATTATTTTGGCCTCGCCAAGAGCAATTCAGCCACAGCCCACAGGTCTGTGATCGACAAATGTTTTTCTCATCCGGTGTGTTTACAATTTGAGAAACGAATCCTGTAATAACCTCAGCACATCTCTAAAAAAAAGAAGAAGAAAAGGAAGACTGGCAGCTTTTAATTTCACAGCTTAAGGCCGTTTAAACTTGTCTGCCAAGTTCAATTTCCACTGCAGCAGCTGTGAGCCACTCTCAGGTTCTCGCTTGTTAACGTGCTTGTTTCCCATTTTCTACCGAAGATGTCTCAGATTCAGATGTCTCAGATTCAGATGTCTCAGATTCAGATGTCTCAGATTCAGACGTCTCAGATTCTGACATCTCAGATTCAGATGATCAGAGATTGTATTTGATTTTGAGCTATATATATATATATATATATATTTATATATTTATACTCATATTTACACTTGTTTTCAAATGTAGATTTTAGTATTTTACATAAAATTAATATACTTTGTTATTCTATTATCTATATTCTATTAAATTGTCTTTTTTTTCTAAAATTGCAGTTTGTATAAAAGATGCCAAATACTATGATGCCAGTACTTTTACTATTAATGCGCCCAAAATATATAATATATAAATGACATATAAAATATATAAATTGGTTCTACACTGATAAACTAAAACATTAAAATGCTCTCATGTATATTCACTGATTAAAAACAACTAGTATTATAGTAATAGTATAATAATTTATACTTATGACAAGCACATTTTGCTAATAATACTTCTGCACTTTTACTTAAGTAACATTTTCACTTTAGGGCTTTTAATTGTTAGTATTTTTTTACAACTGTATTTCTACTTTTACTTTAGTAAAGTATCTGAGTACTTGTGCTTCACTTCCTATTTTTGTGCACTTATAAAGAGGATTTATCTCCTTCAACAGACATCCTTTTTATTCTGTCCTGTGCAAAAAATACAAAATAAAACACCCAACAAATTCAATTATACATCCTTTTAAACTGCTTCTGCGTGTGTGTGTTTTTGTGTGTGCCTCAGATGTTCTCTAAAGGTAGTGTCTCTTCCTGTGGTCTTCTTCAGAGGCTGCGTGTTAATAACATTCCCCAGCAGATGCCTTTGTTTTATAGCGTTGAAGCCCTCCCCTCAGCTCCCCCTGCCCAGCCTCGCCCACCAGCACCACTCCGGAGAGTTATCTAGTGTGGCCAGGCTGAACGCCGAAAAGGTTTTGTTAAATTACCTCCAGTAATTAGCCCAGCACGTAGAATCACTGCTGAGCCCACACACACAAACACACACACACACACGCACACACAGACATGCGCTGGTGTGTGCAAACACTGTGTGGCTGCATGCTGCTCTGCTTTCTTCCGCTGCATTCATCTCTACTTCAGCAGCAGCAGCTGGGATGAGCTTCCCTGCACCGGTGGCGAGACGAGTCAAACTCCCCGTCGCTGTGACTCACCGGGTGCACACACCTCCACTGAGCCTTTGATGACTTTTTTATTCTGTTTG
This sequence comes from Lepturacanthus savala, assembly GCA_030544235.1. Classification (NCBI taxonomy): domain Eukaryota; kingdom Metazoa; phylum Chordata; class Actinopteri; order Scombriformes; family Trichiuridae; genus Lepturacanthus; species Lepturacanthus savala. The sequence continues at coordinate 28,938,482 of CM060469.1, forward strand.
CCAAGAACACATTTGTGTCATCCTGCAATAATAATAACACCACATAGCAACAGAGAGAGCTTCAAAGGTACAACCTGTCATTTTCCTGGACTAAAATGTCTAAAAAATTACTAAATTGAACATTAGGTCATTTAAATTGTTTTTAAATATGTTAAGTACTTAATTTAGGCCTGGGTGACATTGGTGATACTGATAATTATTGATAATTTTCTTCTAAATATTTGGGTGGCATTCTATGCTTAACAACCTACTTTTAATACATAAAGGGGTTAGTGATATTGCTAGAACATATATTTTTAAAAATAGATAGAGAAGAAAGGCTAATCGTGACCACTTTATATTAAACTTGATTTGTATTTTAGCCGTTAAATGACTAGATGTTTGATTCCATGTTTGATTCATTACGAAGGAAAATATATTTATAGAACAATATATATATGTTGATATATTGTTTTATTACCCAGGCCAAACAGTAGTTATTGCAAATGTTTTCCAACATTTTAAAAGTTTTTTTTATTGTATCTAATCCTTTTTGCACATGTGTATTAAAGTGGATGAAAGATTTAAATCATCATCATTTAAAGACATCTGGATATTTAGTTATCAGAGCAACAACTTCAGCTAATGTTAGCATTAGCCTGGCACATCCTTAGAGAAAGGTAGGTTTTAACATGAGACGGTTTTATTCTGTATTTACTGGTTTTATTGTTTTGGAGAGAGAAAGAGAGAGAAAGAGACCTCTAAGGATAATTCAGCTCCTGAATGATTGACACTGAAGGAATCCAAGCAAAGAGAAACTCTCTGCAGAGCATGAGCCCATGCTACTTCATCACATCATAGACTCAATTGTTATTGTTTTGATTGAGACCTTAAAAAATGACATATTGCGCAATCAAGTGAACTTTATCTAATCTGAACAACACTGTAAACAAAGTACACCTACAGTTTTTTTTCCTGCAGCCAATTCGAACTAGTATATAATGTTCTGTAAATTAAGAGAAACCTAGTAAACAATTGCCAGCTCTAGTATCTTTAGCTGATAAAAATCACTACTCAGTAGCTGATTCACTGGTGGAAGAGAGGACAAGGATACGAAAGAAAGTGTAACGTTTGCACAAATAAGTGAGAAGCTCAATTTCTGTGATTACTTTGTGATTAACTTTTGTCTTTAGCGCTGGCTGCTCCTTTACTCACACTGTTCCTGTCTGTGTTCTGTTGCATAGGAAATTATTCATGAAACCTGAGTCAGCAGCAGCTACTCAACGTCTTTTAAGTGTTCATGCAGATGCTACACAATCATGTTCTCTCCTGTCTCCATGTAACCAGGAGAAGCTGGAAAAACACATTCCACAAAACACAACACTTTTCTCAAATATTCTGTAAATAACATCAATGACAGAGAAGTATATATATTTAGGGTAGGACCACATCAAATCCACCTTCCCTCATCACACCATAATCAAAAAAATCTGCTGACCGCTGTGCCCTTGAGTTTGCTTATGTACCTCAGATAAATTTCAGCGTTGAAGGTGCAGTTTCACACTTTCCCAGCATCCAACTCAGCTGTGTGTATATTAAATATTCACTCAAAATGATTTCACTTGTCAATACTTGTCCCAAAACCCAACTATCATGTAGCCCTGTGAAATAACTTATTAACAAATCAGTCGTTCATTCCCTATATTTCAAAATGCGAAAACTACCACATGGGAAAAACTCTGAGTCCGGTAATCATGTCACTTTATAATTCTGACATTAGTATTCTGTCATTACTTGGATTATTTTTCTTGTCACATGCACAGTTCTTTTTAAATAAAGCAGCCAGATGTGTATACAGTGCATCTGGAAAGTATTTACGACACTTCACTTTTTCATGATTTGTTGTGTTACAGCTTTATTCCACTTATTCCAAAACTATAACATGTACATAACTATTTACAGTCTTTGCTCAATACATTGTTAAACCAGCTTTAGCACTAATTACAGCCTCAAATCTTTTTGAGTATGATGCTACAAGCTGAACACACACAAGCTCCATCAGGTTGAATGAGCAGTCACTTTCAGATATCTGCACAGATTTTCAATTGAGATCAGGCCTGATCAGCATGATGCTGCCACCACCACATCACTGTTGGTATGGCATTGGTCAGCTGATGAATGGTGCCTGGTTTCCTCCAGACATGATGCTCAGTATTCAAGGCACATGGTTGAATTGTTGTTTCATCAGACCAGAAAATTTAGTTTCTCATGGTCTGAGAGTCCTTCAACTGCCTTTGGGCAAACTTCAGGCAGGTTGCTAGAAATAGTTTTCCTGGAAGGTTTTTCTCTCTCCACACAGAAATACTGCAGCTCTGTCAGAGTGACCATCTAGTTCTTGGTCACTTCTGACTAAGGTCACTTTCATACCTAACCAAGGGGACTTGGTTCGCTTGTGGGGCTGAAAGTTGCAGCATCTTTTTCAGTTTCTGCTTTCTGAACGGCACTGATCTTGTGCACCAAACCTGGCAAGTCAACGTTATCGGTTGAAATGGCCGCATGGAACTTCCTATTGACAGGGGGTCTACCGGCTACTCCAACATCCCCTTTATATGACATGTCTATTTAGACATGCCAGTTTTCTGACAATTTTTTGTATTGCTAATCTGACACATCATCTTTTTTTAATTGTGATAATCTATCCAGGCATGTCATTATTCCATGCATTAGGCTACCTGCTGTACTGAATGCAGCAGATCGATAGGTAGGTAGGTACAGTTGTGTTCAATATAATAGCAGTGTGTTTAAAAACATGAGTAAAGCCAAAGTCCTTATAGTATTTTTTATTTCAATGCATTTAGAACACTGCATTTTATATCCTAATTCAAAATATGAAGCGACGTGTCAATGTTTTAACTACTTTTCAGAAAAATGAAGGTGATTAAGCCATATAAATCCTCTGAATTTATTGGTTTTGTCTAAGAAACAACATTTTTGACATCACTCAAAACGTTTACAATTTAATTAAGATCTGCGGATTGGGTAGGCCACTCCAGAACTTTAATTTGTTGGTCTGGAACCAAGATGCTGCTGGTTTACTGGTGTGTTTGGGGTCATTGTCTTATTGAAACTCACATTTCACATAGGGACACTGATCCATGATCCCCTGTCTTCATGCAGAAGAGGATACAATTTGCCAAAGAACACATCAACTGGCCTAAAGAGAAATGGAGAAACATTTTGAGGACTGATAAAAGTAAGATGGTTCTTTTTCAGTCCAAGGGTCGCAAACAGTTTGTCTGATGACCACCAAACACTGAATTTAAACCACAGTTCATTCTGAAGACAGTGAAGCATGGTTCTGCAAGCATCATGATATTGGGATGTTTCTTGTATTATGGTGTCAGGCCTATTTATTACCTGCAATGGATCATGGATCAGTTTGCCTATATCTAAATACTTGGTCATGAGGTCATATAGACACCAACCCCAAACACACCAGTAAACCAGCAGCATTTGGTTCCAGACAAACAAAATCAAAGTTCTGGAGTGGCCAACCCAATCCCTAAACCTTAATCCCATTAAAAACGTGTGTTCTGAAATAAAAAATGCTGTTTCTGAATTTTACTCTGTACAACACAGATGTGAAGCAGTTCTTAGAAACCTTGGTTATACAACTAAATATTACTTTAGTGATTGACAGGAATAAACATAGTCTCAGGATAATTCCATGCTATGTAAGTCAATGGAACTCCATTAGGGTTTAGCATATTAGAAAAAAAAAAATCAATATTGAATTAAATGTAAAAATAAATAGATAAATAATAAATTTTACCTACCCTAGATAGTGAGTTGAGAGAGATTTTTTAGTTGGTGAAAATTTTTAAATTCGGAATAAAAGACAACCTTCGGTTGTGAGACAATGATGCTCACATGTCAAATATCCATGCGCAAACAGGATATCCTGGTCATGTGACCTCATAAATTATATGTTCTTAAAATAATCATAAATTATAGCCCCCTTTACATGCTTCGTTGTAAAACTTAGATTTTATATCACAGGTTTAAAAAAGAAAAAAAAACAAAGTAATAAAGTAATTGTTGTTGTTGTTGTTCCCAACACTATCAATAAATGGTTAACAAGTTTGCAAAAGTGTAATTTTTTTTTCAATTTGTCATTATGGGGTATTGTGTGTAGTATTTTGATTTAAAAAATAAATTGAATCAATTTTGGAATAAGGCTATAATATAACCTTAGAAAAAATAAAAAGAATATTAAAAGAAAAAAAAGGAAAGTACTGTTAATACTTTCCAGATGCAACAAAAATTAATGTGATAATGGGGCAATACAATAATGTATCAACCCCCCCCACCCCACACAAACACACACACACCCCACATTTTTTTTTGTATTACACGTTCCGCTTTTCCCATCTTGTCGCAGAGTATCTATAAATAAAGGCAGAACAAGAAGCGTCACAAAGGTAATCATCTACCCGCGATTCCGCATCTGCGAGCTCTATTTGGCAGAAGCTGGGTGAATATATCTCCTCCACAAAGCAAGTTTGGATTTCCCACTGAGGCAATAAACAACTTTAATGATCTTCAGCTCGCTGTGTGGCAGCAGGCCCAGCCCCCCATATACTCCGATCACAGGTCTTAATACACTACTGTAGCGCCCTGATAAAACAGCATGGAAACTGCTGCTTCCAGTCACTCCATGTGAGGCAGGAGGAGATAGGATAGTATGCGCTCACCGTCTGAGCTGGTGAAAGCTGAGGAGGAAGATCTAAATTGGATCTCCAGTCCTGGGCTGCTCCTGCCCCACCGGTGAGGAGGAGGCCAGGAGGAAAAGAATAGAGGAAAAGAAGAGCAGGAGTTGGGAGAAGAAAAGCTAAAGCAGGGACGAAGAAGAGGTGGAGGGCAGCTGATTTCTGCAGCAGACTGCAGCTTTTCTTTCTACTCAACAGTACAACTTGTTCACACAAGCGCACATAATCAGACATAATCAAAAACAAACACACGGCAATACACATGATCAGAAAGGCACACAAGCAAAGGAGAAGATAAGGCCAACAGAAAACCTCAGACACATGGTCAGATAAAGTCAAGAGGAAGTGAACATTAAGTTAAGTCACATGAGGATGTCAGACAGGAGACAAAACATGGTGAGAAAAGATTAAAAAAGAAAAGACCAAAGACAGAAGAACAGAAACAAAGGTAAAGAAAACTAGAACCAAGAGAAGAAAGGAGGACACGGAGAAGTGAAGTAAAGTAGTAAACCAGAAACGGGAAGAAAAGGATAAAAGAAAAGAAGAGAGAGGAAAAGGATAAAAGAGAAGGGGGCATTATAGGGACACGTGCAAATGCATGAAAAGAAGATAAATGACATTGACAGAGAAGACATATGGCAGAAAAAGAGGAGAGGGAAAAAAGAACAAGAGAAACTAAGTGAAGAGGGAAACAGAAGAAGAAGAGGGTAAAATCACAAAGTTATGGGACAGAAATAGAGAACAGAGGAGAATATGAAGGAACAATAAAAAAAAGGCAGAGTGAAGACAACTGTAAACAGAAGTGAAGAGCTGGGAGAATTTGTGTTTGAGCAGAGATTTGATTAGCTGATCTTCTCATGGGGCCCTGCAGGCTGCAGCCAGACTCGGGGCGATATCTATTTTTTCTTACATTCATACCTTCCTGACACTGGAATATGAGATATATGACAGTATTTATGTCAAAACACACAGAAAAAAGAGCTGCTGGTGATAGAAGTCATTGTAGCATGTCTGACAATGTCAAGCCTGCAATGTTGTGTATCTAACATGCAGTTAGCCGTCATAAACAAGTCTCACAGGGTTCAACTATAAAGGATTAAACCAGAAGGTATGTTACTGAAATTCTAATTATGAAGCATCTCAATGTCTTTGTATATCTTCATTTACATAGGTTGCTGTACACTGAGGTAAAGCAAGTGTTATATGTATAAATACACACAACACAAAATAAGTAACCAGTCAGGTTATTATATAGGCAGTGTGGATGTAAATGATCTGGATATGAACATTTGTAAAGCTATAATTCTCAGAAGAAATAAATCAGCAGCCAACAAGCTCAGTTTTAAAGCTGATAATTATATAAAGTATGAGTCTAAACCAAATATTAATCACTGTTTACAGTCATGAAGAGTTCATTATCATTATTTAATTATTTTAATATCATCAGTCAAACCAAATACTCAAATAAAATAGGGGTATGGGTATGGCTTCAGCTCATTCTTTTCTAAAATGGTGTTTATCTGTTTTGTAAATGAACTCTTCAAGTGTGTTTTAGGAAGCAGAAACAGAAAACCGACTATGTGGCAGCTCTTTCAGTCGGTGCTGTTACTAGGAGCCACTAATAGCCACTAAGGGCGCTTTCACACTTTCCTCATGTGGTCCACTTTAAACGGATCAGAGTCGGTTTCCTCGGACAGTCCACTTCGTTTGTCCATGTGTGAAAGCTCATACCAACTCTGGTCCGGTCCAAACAAACAAACTCTGGTCCACTTGAAAATGGGGGGTCATCGGGAGCCTTTTAGGATATATTAGACCTGTTTTTACATAGGGCGACACGGTGGGGCAGGGGTTAGCGCTGTTGTCTCACAGCAGGAAGGTCACAGGTTCAAGACCTCCTTGGTCCTGGGTCTGGGACCTTTCTGTGTGGAGTTTCATGTTCTCCCCGTGTCCGTGTGGGTTTTCACCGGGTACTCCAGCTTCCTCCCACAGTCCAAAAACATGCTGAGGTTAATTGGCGACTCTAAATTGCCCGTAGGTGTGAGTGTGTGAGTGAATGGTGTGTGTGCCCCACGATTGGCTGGTGACCATCTGGGGTGTATCCCTGCCTCTTGCCGTAACGCGCTGGGATAGGCTCCAGCAGACTATTAGACCCTAATGAGGAATAAGCAGGTATAGAAAATGACTGACTGACTGACTGTTTTTACATAACCAACACAACATCTGTCATCAGTGTCCGTCTTTTCCTCTGCTGCCGTTTCTCAGCGCAGTAACAGTGAAATGTCTCAGCCTCTCTGCTCTACATGGTGGTCGTATTGCACCACTCGCTGAGCCGCGTGTAACTGATAAATAATAAAGCATGTGGCCGACGTATTCTCTGATCAAGTGCTTTGTACTGGCCCATGTTATGTTATATGGGAGCATAACGTATTATAGGTTATAACATTATTATTAGGCCCATTCATGTTAGAATGTTTAAAAAATAGTAAAGTGCATACACTGCATATGAACCGCATCAGGATTCACGTGCAAATAAACAGAGACCCCTGTTTTAAGTGGACCTGAGTTTGTTTGTTTGGACTGCACCTAAGTTGGTATGAGTTTTCACACCTGTACAAATGAAGTGGACTATCTGTAGAAACAAACTCTGGTCCATTTAAAGTGGACCTTGGCCAATTCTACTAGCAAGTTTCACCAACATCAGCCCAGTTTTAATCCTTAATCCTGTTCACAGATTACCAAAGGACAGGCTCCTAGGTCTTGCTGCCAGCAGCTGAGGTGAAGGAGCAACTGTGCAGGTAGCAACAACTTCCCCCAGGCTCACTTAAGGTGGACCAGCTTTTCTCATTTCAGTGTTTCGCTGGGAGTAACTTTGTGTTTAGGAGCCAAGCGCCTTGAGATGCATGGCCCCTGTCAGAGCCAAGGGGCCCCGAGACACCCTGCTGAAACTAAACCCTGGAATTTGCATTCAGAGGTCATTCATCACAAGGAGCTCAGGTACAGGTATCGAGGCATCTGGAAAGTATTTACAGCACTTCACCTTTCCCACATTTTTTTCTTTTATGTTACAGCCTTATTCCAAAATGGATTAAAATAATTGTTTTACTTAAAATTCTAGACACCATTATGACAAAGTGAAAAATGTTTGCTTGCAACGAAATATATTAGAAACAAAGAACTAAAGCACAACTGGATCTTATACAAGCCTCTAAATGAAGACACTGGACCAAGATAAACAATTATTGGCTATACTAAATTCAGGACTATGAGAGCATGATACAGCTTAGCTGCTCTCTGTTTAATTTGTTAGTATTTACATTTCTGTTCTTGTGAAATATTTTCAACAAAGATTTAATTGACAAAAAATAAAGAAACTATACAATGTACATGTATTCACAGCCTTTGCCATAACACTTAAAATTGAGCTTGAATGCATTCCGTTTCCACTGCTCATCCTTGACATACAATTTGATTGGATTCCACCTGTAGTAAATTCGGATAGAGCACAATTTTGTAAAGGCACACATCTCTCTATATTTTATTATTCTCTATATTGTTTCTATATTAGGTCCCACATTTCAGTGCATGTCAGAGCAAAAACCAAATCATGAAGTCCAAGGAATTGTCTGTAGAGCTCTGAGACCAGATTGTAATGAGGCACAGATCCGGAGAAGAGTACAGTAATATTTCTGCAGCCTTAAGGTCCCACTGAGCACAGTGGCATCCCTCATCCATAAATGGAAAAACTTTGGAACCAGAAGGCTCTTCCTAGAGTCTCAGCAACTGAGTGATCAGGGGAGAAGGGCCTTAGTCAAGGAGGTGACCAAGAACCAGATGGTCACTCTGACTGAGCTGCAGTGTTTCTCTGTGGAGAGAGGAGAACCTTCCAGAAGGACAACCATTTCTGCAGTACTCCACCAATCAGGCCTGTAGGGTAGAGTGGCCAGATGGAAGCCACTTCTCAGGAAAAAGACATATGACAGCCTGCCTGGAGTTTGCCCAAAGGCACTTGAAGGACTCCCAGACCACAAGGAACAAAATTCTCTGGACTGAAACTTGTTTGCCTGAATACAAAGTGTCATGTCTGATGTCTGGAGGAAACCAGGTACCGCTCATCATCACCATGCTGTGGGGATGTCTTTCAGCGGCAGGAACTGGGAGACTAGTCAGAACACATTCTAGATGAAAACTTACTCCAGAGTGCTCTGGACCTCAGACTAGTTTTGGGGTTAGGTTTGCAGGTTTGCAGGTCTAGGTTTGTAAACTTGCACACTAGTAACCTGTTGACAATTCATAAAGGTTGAAAAAAAATAAACAACCGACAAACTTTTTTTATATTTATTATATGTGAGCTGTTACAAAGAATGAAAAAAGCATCAGGATAAGTTTTGAAGCTGTTAAACATGCTATTATGTTGGGTGGAAACCCCAACATAATAGCATGAACAAAGTTTAGAGTCCTTTTTTCTGTTTGTAAAGGTGTCTAAAAATCCCTAAAGCAGGTTAAGAAAGGAGGTGTGTGTAATGTAGTCTAGGTGTGTGTGTATGTGTGTGTGTGTGTGTGTGTGTGTGTGTGTGTGTGTGTGTGTTATACATCATATTGTATTACAATACATTTTATAATTAATTTTAGTTCCAGTTAGTTTTCAGAGTGTGGTTCCCATTTTAGTTCTGAAAATGGCTGTGCACTGACGTTCCCCATACAACCTTACCATGAGGGGTCCTCCAAAGACGAATGCAGCCTAAGAGGTAGAAAAAGACTAAACTAAAAAGGGAACTACACTCTGAAACTAAACTTATTTAAAATTTCATGCCCAAAAATAGGTGTAGCATCATACTCAAAGAGACTTGGGGCTGTATTTGGTGCCAAAGGTGGTTCAAAACAGTACTGAGCAGACTGTGAGTACCTATGTACACATTATATTTTCATTCTTTATTTTTAATACATTTACAAAAATGACAATTTTCTCACTCTGTTATTATGGGTTACAGTATTGTGTGCATGTTTGCACTTTATTTAAAGGCATGTGGGAAAGGGTGACATAAAAAATGGACATAAAAAAATACATTTATTCCATTTTGGAATAAGGCTGTAACATAGTGTAACAAAAGGTGGAAAAAGTGAAGTGCTGTGAATACTTACTGGATGCACTGTACCTGCCTGTGTCTCCCTGTCCTCTGAAAACTAAACTGCAAATTTTTTAACTCTGCACAATTTCTGCTTTTAAATGTTGTCTACTGCTGCCTCAATGTGGACAATCTGCATTTCTATCTACCCTAAATGTACTTCGACTCCTTTTCCCACTTAGCATGAGGTTCGTGTTTAAATCTACGCTACTGCAAATTCACCTAGCCTACTCAACTCATAATTTTGAGATTATGAGATTTAACCTGTTCCAAATGAAGACTCCCAGCAGTGAGCATTGGCCTGGCAAAAGAGTGGCCTCAACATATTTCAGCCAAACAGTTTGTCAAATCATCAACTTGTTAAGGTTGTGTTTAATTTATGCAATAATGATTTCCCTTTGATTCAGAGATAAATCTTCTGCCAGTATGTTTTGATTTAGCTCTGTATGTCACACTCAGGGACAAATTTTTCATGGATAAAACATGATAAAATGCCTTCACTTCTCAGGCCATATTTCAAAACCCCAATGGTTCCATGTTCCAAAACATCTTAATTTGTATAAGACAAATCATGATTTTAATCGTGAATCCTAATGTTCTCTGTTTCAGAGAACTCCTTTGAGAAGGTATTTATTTATTTTGGGAATGTTTCAATGTTGGAAGGAAATTCTTATCTCATTTCTAAGTATAATCTTAATCTACAGATCTTTACTCTCATCTGCATGTATTTAACTCCAGGGTTAACTGAATTCATTCCCATTAGAATTCACTGCCTACCCACAATAACTGCCTATAAGTGGTAAAATGTGTTACTCATCTGCAGCCCACTTTCATCATCATTCGATCTTCACATCATCCCAGCAAATGTTCACTGCATTGAGCCTCATTATGTGTACTAGACCTGCACTAGACTTTAAACTTCTCTTGCTAAATGAACTCAATTTAGCCTCCTTGACTCGTGGGAAACTAATAATCACTTAAAGAATTCAGACTCAAAAAATCAGGCGAAGCAGCTGGTGTGAGGAATATCTGTCACAGCAGCCGAGGGTCACAAGATTGACAAGACGCCCACTTGGGAGAGGATGTACTTCAGCATTGCTGACGTCCTCTCAGCCTGGACAACAGGTGGATCTCTGGCGTTCAGCAGCGATCACTAAGAAAAGGTTGTGCTCACCTTGACGTTTCCTCCTATCAGGTCAGGTGGCTCCTCGTCCGTCTCCAAGGCAACGTTGATGGTGGCGAAAGGCCGGCTGGCCATCTGCTGCATCTCCCTCAGCAGTTGCTAGTGAAGGGGGAAGAAGGCCAAGAGTTTGAAGGTTAGTGAGGGGTAAACTATATGTCACCTATTGTCTATTTTCCTATTAACCACCCAGCATGACACCAGCATGTGTCTCAACTGTAGTTAGTGAGTAAAGACTAGACTAGTAAACACACAAATGCACACAAGAACACATCTTGAAAACAAGGACTCAAGCTTGGAGTAAAAAGTATACACAACACAGCAGCCAAGTCTGTAGCTGATCTGATTTGTGAAGGACAGTAATACAGACACATACAATGATCCATTCCTTTATTACAGTTACAATTACATGAGGCTGCTAAAGCTCCACTCATTGGCCAAAATGCATTGAATTTGTCATGGTCACTCGGACATCACATCGACACATGTTCACCAAATGTGGTTCCAGTGGCACAGAGCATTCAATAGATAATCACATTTTCTTTAATATAAACCCTGCTGTTACAGCCGAGGCCATTTTGGAGTGGGTCTCTCTCTCTCTCTCTCCTTGTGTGTGTGTGTCTGCTCGATTTCTAGGCCAATCAACAGATCAGAGCACCTGCGCTGGTGGACCCGGATTGGACAGACGACAGCCCGCCCTCAGCCAATCAACCCAAGCTGGAGTATAAGAAGCCAGTGGACCCAAAACTCCCCAGCCAGCTGTAGCCAGCCGAGCTCCTGTGCCTGTGTTGTAGAAACCTGTATTGAATGTGTGTGAATTGTGACCTGCGAGGCACTATTTTAGTGTTTCCATCTCCCTTAGTTCTTGTAGCCTTATTAGTGGGTGCTATTTAAGTTTTGATTGAGTGTTTCTTTTGTTGTAGTGGGATTTATTTTTGTATTTTGAACAACTCTGTTAGAGTCCTTTTTTAGTTGTGCCTTATTTTCACTTACTGCACCCTTGGAAACTACCTCAGTTTATATCTTGGAAACAAGCTCTTTTCTTTAATTAAAAACAACTTTTTTACTTAACCTTACAATATCTGGGTTATTTGTGTTACTTCCCTTTTCCCTCTACCAAGCTGGTCGTAACACCTGCCCACAAGCTTAAACTAATGTTGAGGGTCAGCTACAGTAAAATTGTATGAAGATCAAAAATCTGAAATAATAGCATTTTATGGCTCAATCCAGAGATGTTATGAACCAAACTTGGTGGAAAATTTTTATAGATAAAACTGGACCCACATAATCCAAGAAAAATGTATTCTGAGACTAAAATGTATTCTGAGACTTATGGTTCAAAAGTTATTGGCCGAAATATACAGTAAGGCCCAGAAATATTTGGACGGGGACACAATCCTTATGATTTGGGCTCTGCATGCCGCCATATTGGATTTGAAATGAAACTATGGAATTGAAGTACAGACTTAATACATAACTGTCAATGTACAAAATGTAACTTTTCAATATTTTGGTGAGAATCCTTTGCAGGCAATGACTCTCTGAAGACATCACCAAACGCTGGGTTACCTCCTTTGTGATGCTTTGCCAGGCCTTTACTGCAGCTGTCTTCACTTGTTGCTTGTTTGTGGGTCTTTCTGCCTTAAGTTTGTCTTGAGCAATTCATCTGTACTGTGAAGCACCGTCCAATCATCTTTGCTGCAGTTGGCTAAAACTGAGCAGAAAGTAGATCCCTGTATGCTTCAGAATTTATCCGGCTGCTTCTGTCTTTTGTCACATCATCAATGAAGTCTTCTCTTTATGGTAAATATAGATACTGATACACCTATTTTCTGGAGAAAGTTCTTCGCTTGAGTGGATGTTGTGGAGTTTTTTTTTTTTTTTTTTTTTCACCATAGAAAGGGATTCTACCACTGTTGTCTTCTATGGACGTCCAGCACTTTTTGAGTTCCCAATGCACTCATCGGGGCTCTCTTTTTTGTCAGAATGTACCAAACTGTTAAGTGGATGGCTCCTAACATTTCTGCTATCTCCTTTGATCGCACGTTGTGTGTTAACAGTAACAATTTCCAAATGTAAATGCCAAACTTGGAATCAACTCCAGACCTTTTAACTGCTTAATTGGTGACAGGTTAATGAGGAAAGAGCCCATGCAGCCTAGTTCTTGTTTTGCAGCCTTCTGAGTCAATTGTCCAATTAGGTTGGTTACCTTGAAAAAAAGGGGCTGCTATTAAAGAGCTGTAATTCCTAAACCCTTATTGCAATTAGGATGTGAATGCTCTCAAATTACAACTGAGAGTCTGCACTTTAAGCCCATATTGATGATAAAATTGTATCTCGAATATATTCTCATAAACAGCTAAAATCACAAAACTTGTGTCAGTGTCCACTGTATTTTTTTGTTTTAGTGGCACCATCTGGCCAAATTGCTCCAACACTGCATTTTCTTGGGGCCCCAGAAATACACCTACCAAGTAAGAAGTCAATCAGATGAACAGTTGTCAAGATATGCAACATAAATACAGAGATTCTTTAAATCATCTGCAGTAGATAGATATGTTGTTTAGTCTGCAGAGTAGTTGTCAGATAAATGTGAAAAAGTGTATTTCTCTTTAGGTAAAAGTTACTAAGAAAAGTACCCAAAACTGTGTTTAAGGATGGTACTTGAGTAAATATATTTTCCACCACTACAAAGAGGTGGCACACTCTTATTTCGGCCTGATTTATAACATGGACCTTGGCCAGAGGAAGAGGAGGCTGGAGGTGATTATGAAGGAGGGAGGGAGCAAGGGGGAAGGGGGGGAAGAAGCTGGAGATAGGGGAATTGAAGAGCAAATTCTGAAAATAGGCAGAGAAAAGGATACGATAGAGAAAAGGAAATGACAACGGGTAGAAAACGAGGAGGTGAAGGTGAGGAAAGAAACGGCATCTACTATCAAGACACCAGGACCTGACTACCAGAGACACGCCCTCCAAACAAAACATTTGCAACAATCAGAGGAGCAGGAAACACTGGCAGAAATGAACCGGAGGGGGGGGTCAAATATGTCTGGAACAAAAAGTTCTAATTAATGGTTTGTTGAAATACATCTCAATAAAGATGGGCCCCATTGAGGTTTATGAATGTAGACACACAAGCGAAAGAAGTTTTCACACAAGCCATCAACCTCTGTCTCATTATACTGGATTGATGAAAGGTGCAAATAAAGGGCAGTGCTGCAAATCCAGCTTGAAAGCACATGTGGAAGAAATCAAAGGTGGTCTTTCTGTGTCCACGTGTGTTGATGTGGTGGACAAGGTTTGCAAGACGGGAATGATGGTTGACTTCTCAATAACCTGCTATTAATCTATGGGGCCTTTTCACCCTCCAGCAAGGATTACGTTGTGATTATTGACGCGTTCTCTGGAATAAGATGTTTAATAATCACTTCCTGTAACTCGGGTTACAGGAATAGCTTGAGGAGAACTCTTTCTTGATACAGAAATGTATAAGATTTCCTGAATTCCCTTTGTGGAGGAAGCCAACTCTGTTTCTTCATGAAACATTCATTCATTCTGTTCAATCTACTTTTGGGATGGGATGTATTCACACAGTGGTGACACAGTGATGCTTTGAGCTAAATGCTAACATCAGCAGGCCTTCAGACATTTCAGTTTGGTATGGACAATGTATCTCCATCTTAAAAAGAAAAAATGACTGCTGTCATGTCATGACTGCTGGGACTGAAGCAACACAACACACTGAGCACTCTCTTCCACCAGAGTCTGGTTTGTTTGATCTTTGACTGGAATATCATTGGTTAACACACTAACATTGGTCCCGTTCAGCACTAATCAAATCCATAACTTTCTGTTACTGATGAAAACTCCATTCATATCTGATCACTTTTCAAAATGCAGTTTTCTTCTCATGTCTTCTGTGCAAAGAAATAGATTTCCCTCCTGGGTCAGACGAGTACAGAACAAATGGTTAAACCAATAATGAACTTTAAAAAATGCACTTCTCTCATAAAGATACAACAGTTCAAACCAGGCCGCAACATCACAGTCTGGATCTGCAGACAACATCCTATTTCATAAGCAGAGCTCCTTGAACAGCACAAAGCAAGAGAGAATTGATTAACTGGATAAAAAGCAGATGGAGGAGCATCTGAATGTTGCAGTAAACAAACTTTATAGATTCTCTCCACCTCCCTCAGCCTCTCTGCCAACAGCCTGGTCTCTTGTCTCAAATAACGATAACTGTGTTTAAGCAGTAACGTTTGGCTGAACTCACACACTCTTTTTCTTCATATTTACAATAAATGTGTTGTAGACCTGGGGAACTGTTCACAATCAATAACTGCTGCTGCTAATCCATAAGCAGCTCCAATGGAGGAATTCCTGTATAAATGTGGGACAGAATGGCACAAACACCTATTGACTCCAATAATACCGGGTTGAAGATTTTATTTATTTATTTAATTTTTTTTTTTTTTTTTTACAAATGACAAATAGAGCTGCAGTGATTAATCAATTACTTGCCAACTATTACATTATTGAGCAACTATTTTGATAATCAATTTGTGTCATTTTTAAGGTAATTTTTTAAAATTCACCCCTGCAGACCGAGCTCGGATAACTGCAATTAATATGTCGTCTAAGTCAACTATGTGTATTTTAGATCCAATTCCAACTATACTCCTTAAAGAGATACTGCCCCTAATTATTGATAATATCTTTGATATAAATAATATGTCACTAATAACTGGATATGTGCCACAGGCTTTTAAACATGCAGTTATTAAACCGCTCTTGAAGAAAAACACTCTTGAGTCAGATATTTTAGTAAACTACAGGCCAATTTCAAATCTACCCTTCCTTTCAAAAGTTCTTGAAAGAGTGGTAGTTAAACAGCTATGTCAGCACTTACAGGACAATAGTTTATTTGAAGATTTTCAGTCCGGCTTCCGGGCCCATCACAGCACTGAAACAGCACTAGTCAAGGTCACTGATGACTTGTTGTTGGCTGCTGATGATGGACTGGGCTCAGTCCTGGTCCTGCTGGATTTAAGTGCTGCTTTTGACATAGGCATTAGAGGATCTCTCCTGGTTTAAATCCTATTTAACTAATAGGTTCCATTTTGTTAGTGTTAACCAGCAATCATCATCATACTCAAGAGTTACTTATGGTGTCCCACAAGGTTCGGTCCTTGGGCCCATTTTGTTTACTTTATATATGCTGCCCTTGGGTAATATTATTAGAAAACATGGCATTAATTTCCACTGCTACGCAGATGACATGCAGCTATACTTATCAATTCAACCCGATCAGATGAGGCTAGTACATAAACGTAGCACCTGTGTTAGAGACATAAAGACCTGGATGTCTGTTAATTATCTGTTACTCAACCCTGATAAAACAGAAGTTATTATATTAGGCCCTAAAAGTGTTAAAGAGTCCCAATCTGAGCAGATAGTCACTCTGGATAATGTGAGGATAGCCTCCAGTGCCACAGTTAAAAACCTAGGAGTTTTATTTGAACCAGACTTGTCATTCAAAGCTCATATTAATCAAGCCTGTAGAATGAATATATATCAGACAAACATTAAGTGGGAAATCAAAACTTCTCCTCACAAACAATCCCAAAATATCTCCAAACTTTCAAAGAAGGAAATGTCTCATTTTGCCCCTCCAGATTATATCTATATCTATATACACACATAACACATGCATTCATAGTTTGACTGCGAAGTGTTTCAAACATCAATCTCTGAAGTTTTCAAATCTCCAAACTTTTAAATTTTACAACACTGCGCAGGTTTCAAAACAGCTTTTTTTTTACCCAATCTGCAGTTTCATCCTTTCTAACCTCTCCTCTCTAGGCAGGAGCACTCCGTGAACAACATTCTGCAAGGATTCCTACAGAACATACACTTTGCACAAATGTCAATGTACAACAGAAAATAATGATATTTAATGGTGGTTGCTTATTGATTCTGCTTCATTTGCAAATGCACCCGCTTCTGAAATAAACAACAGAGTCAAGTTGTGACTGTATTGGTCTGCAACAGGGAGTTATTACATTATAATTCAATAATCATTATAGATGAGTAGGCTAAATAGTGATTAGTATTAATGTGTTTGTATATCAACAAGTAATCAAAGTCTGTCTATTTAGTAGTTCTTTCTCACTCACTCGTGATCTGCTATATCTGTTTTATGTTAATAATAACTAGTGAGAAAAATGCAGATTCATGAAAATCATTAAATGTAAATATAACATGTAATAACTGGAACTCTGTGGGGGAGTGAAAGACAATGGCTACAGAGGAGGAGAATGCCTGCTGCAAAGAGATCAATGCTGCCTGTAAATTGTCTGTAAATTGGTTGGGGGGGTAAACTGTGCATATATAAACCTAATTATGAAACATCTGCTTTCACAAACACATGCAAGTGGTTTTGAGATACTGCACATTCATTCATCTTCTATACCTGCTTATCCCTCATTAGGGTCGCAGGGGTCTGCTGGAGCCTATCCCAGCACATTACAGCGAGAGGCAGGGATACACCCCAGATGGTCGCCAGCCAATCATGGAGCACACACACCATTCACTCACACACTGACACCTATGGGCAATTTAGAGTCACCAATTAACATCAGCATGTGTCTGTACTGTGGGATGAAGCTGGAGAATCTCGAGAAAAAACCTGGAGAGAGAACATGAAACTCCACACAGAAAGGTCCCAGACCAAGGACCAAGGAGGTCTTGAACCAGTGATCTCCTTGCTGTGAGGCAACAGCGCTAACCCGTTCCACTGGTGTCGCCCCAATACTGCACATAGGTGTGAATATTTACACTTATGCAAATTAATTCTCTCAGAGTGAAAATAGTACTGTAGTCACAAAAGAGCCATGTCAGCAGATGTGGCTGCAGGTTAAATGTATAACACACACCAATAAAAACATCTCATCTTCTATACCTGCTTATTCCTCATTAGGGTCACATGGTCTGCTGGAGCCAATCCCAGCGCATTACGGCGAGAGGCAGGGATACACCCCAGCCAATCGTGGGGCACACACACCATTCACTCACACACTCACACCAACGGGCAATTTAGAGTCTCCAATTAACCTCAGCATATTATTGGACTGTGGGAGGAAGCTGGAGTACCCGGTGAAAACCCACACAGACACAGGGAGAACATGAAACTCCACACAGAAAGGTCCCAGACCCAGGACCAAGGAGGTCTTGAAACTGCAACTTTCTTGCTGTGAGGCAACAGCGCTAACCCCTGTTCCACCATGTCACCCCCCAATAAAATATGCTTTATATAAATTATACCAGGCTTTTGATGGAAAATTATTATTATTATTCATGCATAAATCTGCTTGCTAAAAGAAAAGTTTGTCGAGGCAGATCAGTAGAGCAGTGGTCCCTAACCTGGGGGTCGGGACCCCACAAAGGATCGCTCAATCAATCAAAGGTATTGTAAGATGTGAGATAAAAAAATATATAAATATGTTGTTGCTGAATATCTGTGATTTTGGATTGTTAGACACAAACACATTTTAACACATTTCAAGACATAATTCTGGACTGTGGGGATATTCATTTTTGCAGTTTTTCCACTGCTTTCTGACATTTTGTGGACAAAACGATTCCCAGGTTGTGAACCATTAGTTGAGTGTTATTATTGCCATCAAGTTGACAATCGTGGAGCATTTTGTGACTTTGAGTCTGATGTTACAAAGAACGTAGAATATTCATGCAAGATAAAGGTTTGTATCTCTACAACTGAATGCATGTATACCATGATTCAGCTTGTTTAAACATTTCTCAAACTGGCACCTGATGCTAGTCAGATATCATTAACCTTTTACTCATGATGGTTAGGTAAAAAAAAATTGTGTTGACACTTGTAATCAGATGTGATGTAATTGTAAATTATCTAATGTTAATGTTGTATGTGATTGTATAAGCCGAGTAATAATGGAGAGGGAGGAGCAGTGGAACAAAGTGGAGGACAGCAGGGTGGAGCAGAAGGAGAGCTGAGTGAAGAGATGAGACAGGAGAGAGATGAGAGTAGAGGGGAAAACACAAAGGGAAGCACAGACTAAAACCCTAATGGGTTGGAAAAATATAGCCAGTATGGCTCTATCAAAGTGATAATGTGTTCATTCATTCTTACTTATATTGACACACACACACACACACACACACACACACACACACACACACACACACACACACACACACACACACACACACACACACACACACACACACACACACACACACACACACACACACACACACACACACACACCATCTTCGAGGTGGTGATAACCTTGGGTATCTTTGAGGCCCAAGGTTACTCAAATACCCCAAATTCTGTGATAAACAGTAGACTATGCATGTTTAACATATTTTTTTTAAACTTGAATTCAAGATGTATAAATTTAGATTAATGACACATAAATAACAAATAGAAGTTCAAAATGTGTAATGTTCTCAAGAAGTTATGTTAATAAAAAAAGTCTAACACAATAACAGGTGATAATATATTATTACATTTTTTATGAGTCATTGATGAACATGAAACAAACACAACATGAAGATTAAGATCAGAACTTATGGACTCAATGTCTTCACCATGTAATGAACAAATGAAACATTGTTCACCTCGAAATTGTCTGAATAGATTGATTGATGATTGATGAGAGATGATATAACTATCAGGAGCAGCCAGTGCAAATTAGTGGATTCACAAACGCATGCAGTCACTCTCACGTGTGTTTGAGCATTCTCAGTGAGCAGTGGTCTGCTTAAGAGATGGAGTACGTCAGCAGAGCATGCAAAGAGGAGGGAGGAAAAGGGTGGTGGTGGTGGGCAAGATACAAGAGAAGGAAATGAGACCAAAGAGAAATAAAGCAAAGATTGTTGGAGAGAGACAAGTAACATGAACATGGGGAGAGAGAGACAAAAAAATAGAAAAGGGGGCTTGGGAGAGCAAAGAGAAAGAAATGGGAGCGAGAGAAAGACAAAGGCGTTCAAAGAGTTTGCCCCTGGGAAGACACACACACACACACACACACACACACACACACACACACACACACACACACACACACACACACACACACACACACACACACACACACAATCAAGCCATTTATTTATTGATGCGTCTGTTTTAAAATGCTGTCAATGGGAGAGCACTTAATCATCCTTCAGCATCACTGAAAGAAAACTGCAGAGTGAAAGGGAAAGAGAGAGAGAGAGAGAGAGAGAGAGAGGGAGGAAATGTTCGCCTGTGAAACGATGTTCACTGCTGCACCGTTACTTGCTGCTCTCTCACTTCATCTCTCCATCTTTCCATCGGGGAGGTGGGGGGTAGAGGAGGCATGCTGTGAATACTGACAAGGGAGCAAGCTTTGATCCCTCACTCCCTCCATCCACATCTTTTATGTCTCTCTTCTTCTTTTCCACCTCCATCTCCTTCCCAATCTCTTTCTATGTCACTGTCCACCTCCTACTGTCCAAGCCATGCACCTCTCCATCTGCCTCCTCCGTACATATTGTCTACACTCAGTGACTCCATCTACAGTCAATACTCCATCAAGAACCAATCAGGAATCAGGGACAATCAAAACAAAAAAACGTTCACTGAAAGCACTGAAACCAAAAGAAACAGAGAAGCGTGTTCATGCCGTCTGTGTGTAGTAGTACTCCTTTGAACTTACACTCGCATATTTCTTTTTGTATATCTTTATTGATAGGGGAGAGAGACGGGAGCAGGGGGTGACATGCAGGAGGGGTCGCCTGATGTGGGATTTGAACCAGGGGCCACCCCAGGTAAAGAACATGGCTGCTCCAGCCACTGCAACAACTTTACTGTTTTCTAAACTGCTGCGGTTTGTCTGAAGGAGAAGAAGAGTCAAAGCAAATAAAATAAATGAAGGTTGATCGGTTCATAGTCATTTACTTTATTTGCTTTGACTGGTTTCTAATAAATTTGGAACAATTTAGCACCACCCAGGTTCAGGTAAAATATTTACTAGGCTTAGGTATGGGGAAGGATGTATGGAGCTAGTACTGGGTCAAATGTTTTGTACTAGGGAAAAAAATAAAAATTGAAACTGAAATTGAATTCTGAGAAAGTAAATATAATATAATTATTATAAGCATTCTGCGAATTAGTTTGAACAAATTATTTTCATTTTTCTCTAAAAAAAATTAATAATTTGTAGTTAATAATAATGTTTAACCTGAAAAAAGAAGTGTTTGCTTGTTTTTATTTTGTATTTGTTAATGTATTTATGAGAATTCAAGATCAAAACTTTCAGTTTCAATTTGTATTTGCTCTACAGACATGCGTATAAAAGAGATCCTCAGCATTCGCTTCTATAAGATCTGAGGTTTTCTATCCCCTAAGAGGGAATGTCTGTGACTGTTTCTGTAGTGAGGGAGACCAGATGATATAAAGGAAAAAAAAAATAGTATTCCACTTTTTAGTTGTGGCCTCTGTTGGCGAAGATAATTTTAATGTGACAACAAACTACAACAAGTCTTCTCTACCCATATGTACGTATGAGGCTTAATCCACATGCAGATCATCTGTTACAATGTGCAATCAACATTTACTTCATAACGAGAATTGATCTTAGTAATAAATGCACCAATAACACATCAGAGTATGTGTCTATAATACTAAGAAAATAATAAAAAATAAATAAAAAGGGTACATTGTTTTAGAATGATATTTTTGTAGATATTTGGCATAAAGTTTGGCTTGTTCTTTTTAAATTTTGATTTTCAGATAAAATGACATAATTACATTTAAAGATATTACATAATATATCCACCTAACACTTAGATTTCCAGATTCTGTGACATTGACAACAAATGCACCTTTTGTAAAATCCAACCTTAACATGTAACCCATTTATTTCATATTGCTCACGTAGTAGTAAAAAAAAAAACGTATTTAAAAGAAATTCCAAAAATTAATCTCTATTAATAATCTTTACATCTTCTTGGGTATATTTCACATCCAGAAATGTAAATTCCAAAACTCATCATATATATATATATTTTTTTCTGATTGAAATTGATTTCTACCCTAAATCTATTTAACTAATAAACATTAAAACACCTATTATATTAGATACCTACTCTGAAATCATTGGTCAATAATAAACTTCCACAATTATTTTGGAAGATTAAACTATGAAGTCTGTTACACCTGTTTTTTTGTTTGTTTTCTTTATTTTATATACAGATGTATATTCTTTTATTATATATTTACTATACATCTCATATGTTTGTATGGTTGTTGTATGCTTACTGTATGTGAACTGTAGTTACATGGTCTTCACATGTTTTGAATATTACAATAAAAGTCAGTGGAATCAGAGTGGTTTTGGCTTCAGTGATGGAGGATGTGAGCTGAGGTGGATTCAGATGTTCAAACAACTGGAGGAAGAAGACATTAAGACAGGAAGTGAAGACAGCCTGAGTTGAGATGAAACAGAATCCAAAGTACAGCAGCAGGGGTTTTGACAGAGGTTGTGGGATTATGATAAGCCTTGTGGCAGCGCCATGATGGATGTGGGGGGAGGGGGTGGAGGGTCAGGTGTTACTGGGGCAGAATGGGGTCGCCCACAGTGCAGCAGTGTGGGGACGATAAACCAGCCAGCCTGAATATTGTGAGCAATAAGACGTTGGCGCTGATCCAAACTCTCTAATTATATGCACCATCTCTGTGGAATTAAGATTAGCAGGGTTTAGACGTGTTTTAGGAACTTGGGAGACAAAAAGCCACGTGTTCACACACACATACACACACACACGCTCCAAGCTCTCGCACACACACACGCAGATCATTTGAATGACACCAGCACTGCAATGAACCAAACTGAGGGCAACTATTAACTGAGTGTGTCAGAAGCGCTGTGATGCCAGCGCAGCAAGGCAGCGATACATGTGACATAGTTTCCCTACAAGCTGACACTTATCTGACGCTCTAGTTTTGACTCAAGTATATCAGTTCATTGTAGTTGGATCACTGCCAAGTTTTACCTGCAATCAATATGAAAAACATACTTCTTTGGATCTCCACAATTAACTACAGAAGGCAGCAGCTCAGGCCTTGTCCATCATTAGCCTCTCAGCCTTTTAGGATGCTTTTTTGATAGTCGATATAAAAACAAACACCTATCTTGTTTCTTTGCATTGTTTGAGGTCTGAAAACTTATTTATTTGTTATTTTGACCATTTGTTATTTTCTGCAAATAAATACTCCAAACATTAAACATGTTATTTGTAATTCAGGGGAAATACTGTCAGTAGTTTATAGACTCAAACTAAAATGTTTCTTTTGCCCAAACACATACCTATAAATAGTAAAGTCACAAAAACTAATAATTTTGCAGTGGTCTCTTATTTTTTCCAGAGCTGTATGTCAAACATGTAATCTCTCCTGAACAATTTGTGATATTGCAACCATGTCTATCCATGACACATTTGGTGCTATATGGAGAATAGTTGCATATACCGTATGTAGCACCACCATCTATCTAGAAAGGCAGGAATCTCTGTCTTCTGTCTGTATGCGTTCTGTATGTACTGCTTCAAGTATCTGATGGACTCGGTAAGTCAAATCTCAAGAAAGAGTGCTTCCAACTGGCGTGTGTTCCAAACATCCCCCAACAACACATCAACCAGCACTTCTGCTCTGTACAGGCTCTGAACATGTGTCCACAAACACAGAGCTGCTCAACACATAAATGTATTAATAGTATTCTTTCACTAGTGCTCATGTTGTTTGCGGCCTACTTCCTTTTAAAACTGAAACACGTTTGCTTTGAATTAGACAGACATGGCAGAAAGGTGTGTGTGTGTAATAATCTGGTTGCAGAGGCAGCAGCTGGCCATGCTGCAGTGGCTCCCAAATTCTTCTTCATCACATTCTGATGATTCTGCATGCTGTCAGGTCCGAGGAGACTGTCGTTTGCTTGATGATGTGAAGGATACCATCAACGGTGGACGTTTCTTGAGGATTATCTGTTTTCAGCGGAAATGACCTTCGGCACCGCCTGCTGTCATCTTAACTCCCCTCTTCTTACCTCTCACTTCAGGATTGATCACCTCAGCAACCGGCCTTTTGTTCTGCAGCGAACGCTGACCTCAGGAGACGGGAGGAGGAGAAGATGGAAGGCAGTTCTCATAGAATCTTAAAGCATTGTTCTAGTTAACCTACAGGGGCCTTCCAGTGCGTCAGAGAACAACAGGAGTTATTACTGTCTCCCTTCACAGTGGCTCGTCTTCATATTTGCATAAATCTGTAGTGAAGACAATGTCAATAATCTGCCCTTGTTGGCAAATATGTATAATGTGCAATACCACTCAGAAGAACAAACAGCTCACCAATGAAAATGAATCGCCTTCACCATATTTTATCAACCGAAATCCATTATAAAGAATATTTTCAAACAATTTTGTGTTGTTTCATTGAAATGCTACTTCAGACACTTTCATTAAAACAGGTTTCAGCAGGGTTTATGGCTTGTATGGTGTGAATTTCATTAGTGCTGCTTTCAAGGGAGAGATTTACTGTTCGATCATCTGAATGCTCTTTGCACAGAATTTCATTAGTTTTCCTTTCGAGGGATAGTTTAAGGGTTTTATAGGCAAAAATGCAGTTTCAGAGAGCTGCAGAGAATAGGCGCAGGATTGGCTTTAATGGAAGCTTTCAGAGTTATGAGCAAATAAAATAGAATTTAATGTAATAAATGTAATGAAATCTGATCTGGTGATGGGTATGAGTTTTCCAGTAATCATATGATATCTGGTGTTGTTATTATATGAGCTGCCTACATTGACTATATTAGCCACTTTTTTCTGCTTCAGCTTTGACCTATTTACAGTTTTTTGTGATATATGGAGGTATACCAGGCCGCAGCAGCAGGGAGGACATGGTGAGGAGTCTCTCAACCGAGAAGCTGCAGAAGGCAGCTCAAAAGTCTGCTGCCTGGGGGGGCTGGCAGCGCGGGAAGCGACAGAACTGAAAGGCTGAGTGTGAAGAACAGTGGCGTTAGGGGAGGTTGGCGTAGCAGACAGTGCACTGGCTGGAGTCTCCTCCAGCAATTCATCTCCTACCTCCAACAGGAGGGGGACCACAGGAGCAGAGGAGAGAGAACCAGTTTCCACGCACTTAATAGCCTGCTGTGGAGGGTGAGATAAGGTGAGGGCTGTCTTCTGCGGTAGAGGGAGGGAAGATGGTCCAACAGCTGAGACAACAACACATCCATCTGAAAAGAATCTGTCAAAAGTCGCGGCTCCAATGAGCTCTCACGTCAAAAAGAAAAGTTGATGCCTTCTTCTTCTGAACTAGACGGTTATAAACAACCTGTGAGTCTTTTCCTTTTCTCAGTAGCAGACTGAGGAGAACAAAGAGCGACAATTACACTAGAATTAGCTGTTAAATGAAAGACAAACTGTCACCTGTGTATTCCTGAATGTTTTGGGGGGCATCACTTCTCCCTGTCAATCCTTTAGATTTTGTGTTTCAGGGAGGCAGCAGAGAAACAAGGCATTCCCCTGGGAAGCATTTTAGCCATCGGTGTAAATCCTAGGGGAAACAGGAGATGTGACCCCTCCCTTCCACAAAGTTACCCCCCCAAGAATCTTTGTAAATACAATAAATAATATTGAATATTAAAGATATGTTAAATAAACGGACGACACAAGCACTGCTAAATGTAAAACTTGGTACCAGATAGTTTAACGCTCTTAAAAAGGTTTTGAACAAGTTTTATATTCTAGGTGGATTATATATAACAAATAGAAATGGACTTTTAAATAACAAGAAACCAACATGAACACACAATGTACATTTAATGATGAAACTTAAAACTGTATTTTAAAATGTTTTCATCTTGCCAAACATTATTTGTCACTGACCCTGTTACAAAATATGTACATCTCCTGAACGTTTTGTGCTATTTTAACCACATATGGTGAATGTGTAAACATGGTGTCTTTAAGGCTGATGGGTGGCAGCATTATCTAACTATATAGGAAGGGATCTCGAAGGGACTAGAGGTTTTTATGAGTCTACCCAAGTCAGAATATCCAACCTGAGACCTGCACGGGTCCATGTTTTTTTTAATAGACATCAGTACTGGGTCAAGTCGATTTCGATTATCATGTGATCAGGCCAGCAGCACACCTTCCATTTAAGTTAAGTAGGTCTTTTGGAATTTTTAATTAAAAAAAAAAAAAAAAAAATCTGAAGCAATATTCTGTTTTGAATGGCTGCTACACTTGTTGAATCAATGGAAATGTTTCCTAAACTGATCATTTTAGTGTAATAAATATGTGTAACAAGTTAAGCAGGATCAAATTGTCTGTTCCTTTATTGCTGAGGACGTCAATATTCACCATGCACTCCTCCTGACACCTTAGCCTGCAATCTGTTCATTCATTTCAGCTCAACTCTATCAAGCTTCCGATACATCGACGGGCATCAACCTCCAGATTATTCACTCGCTGGTTTCAATGGAGAATGATTCTGGCAAGAAGAAGTGGAGCAGCATGGAGCCATGGAGCATTCCCTCGCTCCTAAAATGATGATATATTACAAAGAATCATGGAAAAATGCCTCGTGGGGGGGGCAGCTGCAAGGTAAAGGTGGGCAGATTGTTTTTTTCCTTCCATTCCAGCCATCTGCTTCTGGGCCGGTGTGTTCAGGCTGGGACCGGCCACACACTGGTGGAGAGGATCCTCCTCATCACGGATCTGTTGCAGCGCCTGCATGTGCTCCTTGATGTCTTCATCGTATTTCGGGTTTATTTGTGAAGTACTGCTGCCAGTCTCTCCCACTCAATTGCGTTTTTCACACCGAACCATCTGCTGAATCTGATTTCACATGCGCAGCAAAAAAAAAAAAAAAAGTATAAGTGAAGTTTGAGAGAATTTGAGAGCATGTGCTTGTGTGCCTGCATGTAGAAGTTATTGAGACGTCATTTACAAGTAACCTCTTCTTGCTGCCTCGGTACACTCAGCTCATTTCATTCAGGT
This sequence comes from Lepturacanthus savala, assembly GCA_030544235.1. Taxonomy (NCBI): domain Eukaryota; kingdom Metazoa; phylum Chordata; class Actinopteri; order Scombriformes; family Trichiuridae; genus Lepturacanthus; species Lepturacanthus savala. Next base: position 28,965,601 of record CM060469.1, read on the forward strand.
TTCATCATTGTGTGCTGGAGGATAGGATAGGCCCATGTGGGTTCCCACTAGGGCTCAACGATTTGGGAAAATAATCTAATTGTGATTTTTTCTCCTCCATTATTGCAATTGCGATTTAATATGCATTTTTTAATATTAATTATATATATATATATATATATATATATATATATATATATATATATATATATATATATATATATATATATATATATATATATATATATATATATATATATATATATATATATATAATATATATTCTATATTTTATCTTTTTTTTTCTCAACAAAATATAATGAATGATAGGACACAAACATGAGCATCTATTTCTGTACTGTCCAAGTCTTAATCAAAGATCCTTTGAGGCCTGATGGTTCCTTTGAAGGACCCGGAGCTACCAGATGGTCACAATAGACAAACCAACCATAGCAGAAATCACCAGTCACACTGAGAATAAACCTTGTATAGCTGGATGTTGATGCAGGTTGATTATCCTGGCAGGCACATCTGGATATGACAGATATATATATATATATAGTCACAGGCCACTTTATTAGGTACACCTGTCCAACTGCTTGTTAACACTTAATTTCTAATCAGCCAATCACATGGCGGCATCTCAGTGCATTTAGGCATGTAGACATGGTCAAGACAATCTCCTGCAGTTCAAACCAAGCATCAGTATGGGGAAGAAAGGTGATTTGAGTGACTTTGAATGTGGCATGGTTGTTGGCGCCAGAAGGGCTGGTCTGAGTATTTCAGAAACTGCTGATCTACTGGGATTTTCACGCACAACCATCTCTAGGGTTGACAGAGAATGGTCCGAAAAAGAAAAAATATCCAGTGAGTGGCAGTTCTGTGGGCGGAAATGCCTTGTTGATGTCAGAGGTCAGAGGAGAATGGCCAGACTGGTTGGAGCTGATAGAAAGGCAACAGTGACTCAAATAACCACCTGTTACAACCAAGGTAGGCAGAAGAGCATCTCTGAACGCACAGTACGTCAAATTGCCTGGTCTGATGAGTCTCGATTCCTGCTGCGACATTCGGATGGTAGGGTCAGAATTTGGCGTCAACAACATGAAAGCATGGATCCATCCTACCTTGTATCAATGGTTCAGGCTGGTGGTGGTGGTGTAATGGTGTGGGGAATATTTTCTTGGCAGTCTTTGGGCCCCTTGGTACCAATTGAGCATCGTTGCAACGCCAGAGTATTGTTGCTGACCATGTCCATCCCTTTATGACCACAATGTACCCAACTTCTGATGGCTCTGAGTTCACTGTACTCAAATGGCCTCCACAGTCACCAGATCTCAATCCAATAGAGCATCTTTGGGATGTGGTGGAACGGGAGATTCGCATCATGGATGTGCAGCCGACAAATCTGCGCCAACTGTGTGATGCCATCATGTCAATATGGACCAAACTCTCTGAGGAATGCTTCCAGCAACTTGTAGAATCTATGCCACGAAGAATTGAGGCAGTTCTGAAGGCAAAAGGGGGTCCAACCCGTTACTAGCATGGTGTACCTAATAAAGTGGCCGGTTAGGGTATATATATATATATATATATATATATATATATATATATATATATATATACACACACACACACACACATGCGAGTTTAGTCTACACTTTCACTTCAAGGTTTACTTGTTGAGTATTTCTACAGTATTTCTACTTTTACTAAAGTAAAGGGTGACATGGTGAAGCAGTGGTTAGCTCTGTTTCCTCACAACAAGAAGGTCACAGGTTTCAGTCCTGGGTCTAGGATCTTTCTGTGTGGAGTTTCATGTTCTCTCTGTGTCTGGTGGGTTTTCTCCAGGTTCTCCAGCTTCCTCCCACAGTCCAAACACATGCTGAGGTTAATTGATTCTAAAACACTCTAAATTGCCCATAGATGTGTGTGTGAGTGAATGGTGTGTGTGCTCCATGATAGACTGGCGACCATCTGGGGTGTATCCCTGTCTCTCACCTGTAATGTTATTATTATTATTATTAATGTGCTGGGATTGGCTCCAGCAGACCATGTGACCCCAATGAGAAATAAGCAGGTATAGAAATGATGACTCAAGTAAAGTATCGAGTGCTTTGTCCACTGCTGTATCTAATTAATCTTTAAAATAAGCAACTACAGATGCTTTCTTTTATCATTTTATTTTAACTTTGATAAACTTTATCTTAGCATCACATGAATGATGAAACCACTTCTTTTTTTCCCAAAGGTAAAAGAGCAAGCGAGCTAATTAGAGCAGAGATCCAGCAGAAGCATCAAGTGACTGCATAAGAATATAATATATCATGATGCAAAATACAGTAATTGTACCTCTTTAACATTCACGTTCTTTTGCCTGAGGACTCGTCTGGTTCGCCTCATAACACCCAACAGACTGGGGCAGAATGTCAGTTTTTTAAGTCAGAAATTTCAGCACCTGGCAACGAAATAGTTGAGTCATGTGTGTTGATTCTGGAAGGAACATTAAGATCTGTGCTGCTCTCTTTGAATCCATTTGTTGTGATATTCAGCGTCAGTTTTCCTTTTTTTTCCTCCTTCATATTGTTTATTCCTTCTTCCTTACTGTACTTCCACAAAAAATACCCCGCTGCTGGCAGCATGTGTGTTTACCCGGCATCCATCGTGGCCCTAACCTGGACATATATCACATATAACTTGACATATATTAGACATGTATTGCACCCTGAGGTATTGACAGAAATTCTGAATGTGATAATGTCCCTGATCGTTACCGCTGCGTCCCACATGATTAACTGCGCCGTAGATTCTTTACGCTGCACCAAAGGCGAACCGCGGGGAGAGGAGGCGGCGTAAACGTCTCCAGATACCCTCACATATTTATTACCCCATTAAGCTGCCCTCCTCCACCAGACACCCCACCAACACCACCTCCCCTCCGCTATAAATATGAATGTCAACTGAGTTGTCAAGACTCGGGCTCCTGCTGAAAACGCTATTAGTGCCATAAAATGATTGGAAAGCTGCTCAATGGCCTGTGATGTGTAAACTAAACTTTTTATTTTGTTCCTAATCAAATGTTCTATAGCGACAGTGACTAGGGGGAGGGAGGAGGGACATGAAAGTTTTACTAGTTTTTACCTCATTGATTAATGATCTCATTTGCCTTATGTATAGATATAAATAAATATGGAACATTGCTATAACTACTATTATTACTTTAAATAACATTGTCTAAAACATTTGACCATGCTAAGGCAAGAGAAGAAGATAGGACCAGATTATTATGGTAGTATAGGATTTTTTCTTCCCATGTCCCCTTTAGAAAATATTCTCTGAAAGTTTAATGTCCACCCCCCAAAAAAAAATTGATGAAATGGGATTTTCGTCCCTGTCTACAAGTCAGGTTGCATTTTAATGATTAGATCTCTTTCTCTCTCTCTCACCCCCTGCTTGGAACAAACAGCCATTCTTCCATGTCAGCCTTTGATGATTCGGAGACAGAATACAGTGAGTTCACACATAAAGGTTTCTAAAGAATGGGAGCACATCAGAGGAAAGATCTGAAGCTGGAACATGACAGGCTGCTGCCAAACAGCTCTGAAGTAAGACTGTTTACTGGTTTTATTTAAGTGTATTAACCTGTGTTCACCTTTGAAAGAGTATTGCTATATTTAGGTGTTGAGTTTAATTATACTCTTATACATATATGCATTGTGATAATGTTACTTCCCTACAAAGTCTTCAATGGATTAATTGCTGTAGGTCCTATGTAGGTCATTTTTATACTCTTACTATAAATATTTCCTTTTTGTAAAACTCATGTAAATAAAAATCTTTTAATTGAAATAATACAGAATTAACTCTCTATTGCATGAAATATTACCTAGACATGGTAAACAATGTTTTAGATGTTTTTATCGCTTAAAATGGCCTAAAAATAGATATTTTTAAGAAATATAAGAAAAAGTAGTAAACATAGTCTCAGGATAGTCTCATGTTATGTAAGTCAATGGACTTCATTAGGTTTTCTATATTTGCATATTGTTGCCATATGGCTCTAACTAATCTATTTTATCATATTAGAAAAAAAATGAAAACAAATTGAATTAAATTAAAGTTCATTTTTTTATTTGGTGAAAATTTCCCCATATGGTGAAAAAAAGACAACCCTTTATTGTGAGACAATGATGCTCACATGTCCATGAGCAAACAGGATATCGTAATCATGTCATCATCATCTCTCATAAATTGTATGTCCTTCAAAAATAACAAGCTGTAAAACCATACATTTTACGTTACAGCTTTTTGGAAAAATGAAGATAAATAATTAAAAATTGTTACCATATGGCAACACTATGCAGTAGAGGGTTGATATAATTGGCATAGAGGAAATGATTTAGTATTATGTCATAATGTTGCAGTGCACTAGGGCTGGGGTGATGTTTAGACATCATCGATTACAGAAATATGACAATTAACGTAACATGTCAATGTATCACAAAGAGGAAGGAAGATGGCTGCCGAGTCAGAGCATGGATTGCACCACTCATTGGCTCATTCTAGCTCTCTGATTGGCTACACAGTATGTTTGTCTACTTGTATTACCCAATGTGTTGATAGCTGTCAATCTCCATGGATTAAACTTGTCAGAGGGAGTAAAAACAAGATGAGCAGTGAGTTACAGATGAAAAATCAATGTTATAGTACATCACACTAACACTGTGGAGTATTAGTGTGATTTAGTCATATTTTGTGGTAAGCCTGCTGTGTGTGCCATGTTTTTTTCCCTAATTTCATACACAAATAAGTGTGTGCCATACCTGTGTGACCATTTGTGGGAAGGCTCTACACCCTGGCCTGTGATTGGCTGACATGGAGAACCACTTGACTGGGGCATAACAAGTCACTCTAGTTAAACCATTTTTACTTGAATGAAACAAACTGTATTGCAAGTTACTTGCAGTAAAATGATCGAAATAAGATATTAAAATTTAAGTGAGAAGTTTTTAAATTGTAGAATTGTATTTTTATATTAATCGAGTAATAAAAATAGTATAGATTAAATCCATTAAAATGATAATGCAGCTCTACAGTGCACCTCCTCTAAACACCTCACATGCAGGCTATTAGACACTGTCTCAGGACATACGTGTATACAGGGTATTTCGCTGTGATGTCAGAAATGTTTTTGGTCAAACTGGGATCCACAGAGTTTCTACATTGTCTTCCAAATTGTTATGCAATTTACAATTTGGAATGCAGATTTTTTGTTTTTCAATGAAACTCATGGATGGTATTGTGTATCAGGGCTCTATGGATCATTGAAATCAATCTCAGACACCTCTGATAATTAGTTTGTGAGGTGAGCCCAATTAAGGTAAAACTACTTAAGAAGGAGTGTTCCACATTATTAAGCAGACAACCATTTCAAAGCAATATGGGAAAGAAAAGGGATCTCTCTGCTGCCGAAAAGCATGAAGTAGTTCAATGCCTTGGACAACATATGAAAACCTTCGATATTTCATGAAAACTTAAGCATGATCATTGTAGTGTTAAGAGTTTGTGAGTGATCCAGAGCACACACGGGTTTGTGTAGATAAAGGCACAATGAGGAAGGTTTCTGTCAGACTAAAACATCAGATTAAGAGAGCAGCTGCTAAAATGTGGTCACAAAGTAGCAAACAGATATTTGAAGCTGCCGGTGCCTCTGAAGTCCCACAAACATCAAGGTGTAGGATCCTCCAAAGGTCAGTTATGCATCAAACTTCTATTCGGCCACCACTTAATAATGCTCACAAGAAGAAATGGCTGCAGTGGGCCCAGAAATATATATGACTAATTATCAAACAGTCTTGTTCACTGATGATTGCCGTGGTCCAGATGGATGGAGTAGTGGATGGTTGGTGGATGGCCACCATGTCCCAACAAGGCTGTAACATCAGCAAGGAGGTGGTGAGTCATGTTTTGAGCTGGAATCATGGGGAGAGAGCTGGTCAGCCTGTTTAGGGTCCCTGAAGGTGTGAAAATGACCTCTGTAAAGTATGTGGAGTTTCTAACAAACATGTTCTTCCATGGTACAAAAAGAAAAAATATACTTTGCATACCAAAATCATCTTCATACATGACAATACACCATCTCATGCTGTAAGGAATACTTCTGCATCATTGGCTGCTATGAGCATAAAAAGAGAGAAACGCATGGTGTGGCCTCCATCCTCCCCTGACCTCAACCCTATTGAGAATATTTTGAGCATCCTCCAACAAAAGATCTATGAGGGTGGGAGGCAGTTCACATTCAAACAGCAGCTCTGGGAGGCTATTCTGACATCCTGCAAATAAATTCAAGCAGAAACTCTCCAAAAACCCACAAGGTCAATGGATGCAAGAAGAGTGAAGCTGATATAAAATAAGGGGTCTTATGTTAAAATGTATCTTGATCTGTTAAGACGTTTTTGATTGAAATAGCTTTTGATTTCAGTAAATATGAAAAAATGAGCATTTTCAGTTTACAACAATCTATAAAATGTTATAAAACTCTGTTGTGTGTAATAATTTGGAACAGTGCATTTTAAGGTTTTTTATTTTTGAAAAATACTGTCATCATTGGGAGTTTTGTATGTTTGTACTGTATTCAAATTCATTAAACTAATGGTTGATGACATGAAAATTACACTGACTGTTATTGCATCGACAATTTAGGAAAATCTGAGAAAAATATCATTTGCATAATAATTTGGAACACAGTGTAGATTTGTAGTTTTAGGTACTTCCTGCAAACATAGCCAACGTTTCAACAACAACTACGTTTAGTTTATTTACAGATCATGGATATGAGTTAATAACACGTCTTTTTATTTACAGATATGCTGGAGTAGACACTCCTGTTTCTGCCGCCTTTCTTAAAGAGACCTCACAGTGACATTTACAGTTGAGGGCTTAAGCTAACGCGGTTATCCAGAGAGACTTACAAAGTCTGTGTGACAGCACAATGAACTTAAACTCCTTAAAGTCAGATAAGCAGCCAGCAGGGTAGAGTACAAAGCTCAGGACTATAGCCTTTAATTCCTGTGACCCTGCAGTAAACGGCCAGCGTTTCCCATCTAAGCGAGGTGAACGTGCTGATAACTGGATGCAAATGATGGAAATGATGCTCCGAGTAACATGGAGGAAGCCTGGAGGGACGGTGCTGAGGAGAAGTGAGTCCCCTGGTGTTATGGAAGCAGACGACTAGCACATAAAAGACGACCTCATGGAAAAACATGATTAGCTTTCTACTCACCTTGAGCTTGTAATTTATTGAAAGCAACAATGTAACTGAAATTGGCTGTTAAGCAGCTGATCCAAATGATAAGACCACACCCTTTAAAAGCCAAAATCTGTGCAACAATTTGAGTTCCTGGTCATTCCATGTTAACTAATCACACTGCCAAGATCTGGTGATGGCAAAGGGAAAAAAGCTCACTGTCACTGGATGATCCTCGTCCCAAATTAAGGCCATTACTGGTGCTGACTGCAGCCCAATAACAATCAGATGACATCTGCGGAGGATGGGCTTCAAAAACAAAAACATCTTCAAAGGCCACGTCTCCTTCAACACCACAAAATTGTCCGTTTGGACTTTGCCAGGGAGCACCAAACATGGGACATTAAAAGGTGGAGGAAAGTTTTATTCTCTGATGAGAAAAAATTTAACCATGATGGTCCTGATGGCTTCCAACATTACTGGCATGACAAGGAGATGCCAGCGGAGATGTTTTCTACACGGCACAGTGGAGGGGGCAGCATCATGATCTGGGGTGCTTTTTCCTTCAATGGAACAATGGAGCTCCAGGTTGTTCAGGGGCCTCAAACAGCAGCCGGTTATGTGGAGATGTTGCAGCGGGCATCCCTCATGACTGAGGGCCCTCGTCTGTGTGTCCTGACTGGGTTTTTCAGCGTAATAAAAGAATAATGTCACACTTTTGGACCATCCTGCGTGTTCCCCTGATCTTAATCCAATTGAGAACATTTGGGGATGGATGGCAAGAGAAGTTTACAAAAATGGACATCAGTTCCAGACTGTGGATGCTCTTCATGAAGCCATCTTCACCACGTGGTGCAACATTCCCATCAGCCTTTTGGAAACACTTGTATCAAGCATGCCAAAAAGAATTTTTGAAGTAATACTAAATAATGGTGGAGCTACTCATTACTGAGTCCATTTTTCACACTTAAATTTCTGCTTTTTGGCTTTTTATTTTTATTTTTTTAGTTGTGGTCTTAAACTAAACTAAAATTTCAGTTAAATGGTCATTTTCAATAAATTGCAAACTACAAACCTTTGGTCTCTTGTTCTCAATTCTTTGAATTTTGAAACTCTACTTAAAACCTTCTTAAGATCCAACAGTGCAAAATGCATTTTTTTGCAATTTCTTAACTGGTCTTAAGATTTTGATCTGGAGTGTATATATATATATATATATATATATATATATATATATATATATATATATGGTTGTATACACTAAGAATATATCATTTAGGCCATTTTAAGTAATAACACATTCTAAACATTTTTTAGCATGTATAATAGTGGGTTAAACTAACCACTGACATTTTAAGATTCCATTGATTTGATCCTGTCAATTATGAACACAGTAATAAATCAATCAGGAATTAAACATCTCTAGAGGAACCTGCATATTAAAAAAAAAAAAAAAAAAAAAACAAGTTCATATACCCGTACGAGAGTCAGTGTGTAGAAGAAATGCAGGGATGAAATCAGAAGACATTTGGGATGGATCAGTAATTTGTTTGCTTTGTTTGAAACATTGGGAGTAGTTATTCTGATTATTCTGTTGTTTTGTCCAAATGGATTTGTTATAAATCCCTAATGGCTGTATTTTTTCTGCTTATCAATGCACACAACTTCTCAACTTCTTATTGCTCTTCTTCTCCCTTTGAACATGATTATATTTACTTAATTTGTTCATTTGTTGCTCATATGATTATAAATGACTGTTTTGTTGTGTTTGTTTTACTTTCAAACACATTCAATAAACTGATAAATTAAACTAAGCTAAACTAGAAAACAATGAATTTCTTCATCTCATTCATGGCTGATTTACCTTAGTGTGGCATAATGCCTCACATCTGAAAGATAGAGCTTTTGCCCAAAACAAGCAGAGGACTAATGAGGTCTCGTCAAGAAAGAGGGGAAACACAATCACTTAAAGCTGCAATGTCCAACTTTTACATATAAATTAACATTTATTCAAGTCCTTGTTGCCAAATGAGTATGGTATTATATTAGAAACGCTACACATGTGACCATTTTCTCATTATAAAGTTGTTAAAACTCTCTTATCAGTTATTTTCTTACTTAGGAAGTGATAGAAAAGAAATAATCAAGTTGTTTTGTGTTTGACTGTATTGCAGACAAAGCAAAAAATCTCTTTATTTAAAAGTGAGATTGTCATTTCTTCTTTTGGTAAGTAAAAGTAAAAGACTTTCATCAGTCATCAGAATTTTAAGAAGCTCCCTGCTGTGACACACAAGTGTTTCCAGGTAGAGGAAAAAATGTTCCTGAACCCCTGAGTCTAGAGGACAGACTGTGTGTGTGTGTGTGTGTGTGTGTGTGTGTGTGTGTGTGTGTGTGTGTGTGTGTGTGTGTGTGTGTGTGTGTGTGTGTGTGTGTGTGTGTGTGTGTGTGTGTGTGTGTGATGGTTAAGAGGTGATGACAGCACTCTGTGAGGTTACAGGTTCAGCAGAGTGACACACACACGATATTGTCAAATATTGAGGTTGCAGAGTTGCCCTGTTGCTGACATTACAAAAAATGAAACGTTAACGAGTGTAAATATCTTGTTTTTTTTGTACAGTTCGTCCAATATATATAATTCTGTTGAATTATCTTTGTTTAAATTATTTTAGTTTGATCAAGTTTGTCTTATTTTCTTAAAACAAGATTACATTGTTTGACTTTTATGTTGTCTTTTTTATTATTTTATTTCTAATATGCTAAAATAGATTTGTTGCCATATGGCAACAACATGGAAGTTGTATGGAAGATATGGAAAAGATATGGAAAATATGGAAGATCCCTAGTGTATACAACCTAATGGAGTTCTATTGACTTACATAGCATGAAACTATCTTGAGACTATGTTTACAACTTTTTCTGATATTTTTTAATGTATCTATTATTTAGGACATTTTAAGTAATAAAGACATTCAAAACATTTTGCATGTGTAAGTAATAATTTATGCAATAGAGGGATAACTTAGGTTAATCTTAGAGGGTTTCCTATCTTCTAGAAGGTCACAGACAATGTGTTGTTAAAACTTCTCCTCCAGAATTAATGATCACTATTTCCAGTTATTTCCTGTCTGTTGTCCTTCCATCGAGCCACTTCATCTCCTTCCAAAACATTTCAATTGTTTTTCATTTTATTTTCAAAAACTTGTCGAACGACCCTAAAATCTTCTGTCATTTTCAATTCTTTGTGGACCTGCAGAGCTTCCACAGTTTGGCAGATTTCTTTGGCATCATCTGTTTATTCTTTTCAAAGGAATGACTGAAGATGTTTCAGTTAAGTCAAAGACTCCATGCGCTGTCAAGTCAATTTGATTTATATTTATGTCGCCCGAGCACTAATTTGTCTCGAGGCTTTTAGACTCTGGCCAGAATATAGCCCTCTATCTGTAGACCCCAAACCAGGCCCAAAATCTAATTTCATTGATATGGGGGTGGAAGGGCAGTAGTAAACAGTACATTGTCAGAGAATAATAAACAAAATACCACACGACCATAATAATCTTCTCCTCTTTCTCCCTCCTTTTACAACTTATGCAGGTTTGAGCCTTCAGCATGTTCACATGTTTTAAACAATGCTTTAAAAAATAATAATAGTAGTTATATCAACATTTCTTATTTATTTATATTTAAGGAAAATGAGGTGATGAATGAATGAGGTAAAACTAGTAAAATCTTTGATGGAGGACCACGTCTCTCTACTCTACGGTAACTAACGATCATTAGTCTGATCTTAACCAGCAGACTGGTAAAAAGAAGCTGATTTTGGACTCTATTTGAACAAATGGTGTGATAAATGACTTACTGGCTTCTACATATTAGTTTGATTGGTTTCTTCCATTTATTATTAATTATTAATTATTTACACTATGACTTTTCATTGTTGTGTTACTTCTCTTATTCAATGACTGTTTCTAACCATATTCATGTGTTTTCCTCTTGTGACTTTTTGAAGACTCTTGTAGAGCACAGTGCTGCAAGGTTCTATGTAATTAAAGCTGTGTTCTATGTAATTAAAGCTGTCCTGCTCTGTCTTATATAATGGGTGTTCTTTGAAATATCCAGAGCACAGATGGCTCAGTTTGTATTAATATATTCTTCATTCATGCACTCCAGCAATCAAGCCTCTTAAATGAAGTGTGCATTAGTCTCTCAGCTGCAGGTCTGACCGGCTGTACTTCAGCTGAGGAGAACAGAATTTAATATATGAAGACTCTCATGCTGTGTCTCAAACTGCATATTTCTGTACTGACACTCTGCTATTTTGAGTGCATAAGTACATTGACAGTGACAATGATAGAAATGCAGCACTATGGGAAGCCAGATGGTCACATTTCTCCATTTCAAAATTTCAGACTTTTCTGTAAACATACTTCAACCTCAACGTGCTGAATAAATAAGAGAATAATATTATAGTTCCCCCATTTTTTTAGTTTCAGGTAACTGGCAATGGTCAGGTAAACTTTATATTTGGTTATTTGTGTGCAATTCAAATATATTACTCCATCTTCTTTGAAAATAAGTTGGTGACAGATGAAAACATTTTGCTTGTATGATCTATATATTTTGATCATTTATTATTGGCTAAAAACAAAGAATCATTTTTATAATAATTGGAATAACAGAGCAAACTTCCTGACACTTCTGGCAGAGACAGGATAGGATATGAATTTGGTGGAGGTCTCACTCCAGGCAAATAACGTGGTCTTACTTTGAGAGATGCTGAAGAGGGTTTAGTTGTTACTGGTGAGTAAATGAATGAATTGACTGGTGAGATCCAATATCATTCACTTCTCTTGTGTTTTATTAAGTTGTGATGTCACTAATAATATGTATTTATGGATTTAAGAACAGGAAACAACAACTAGTAACTCTAGATAATGTGAAGATAGCCTCTAGCACCACAGTTAAAAACCTAGGAGTTTTATTTGAGCCAGACTTATCATTTAAAGCTCATATTAATCAAGCCTGTAGAACAGCCTTCTTTCACCTGCGTAACATAGCCAAAATTAGAAATATCCTATCTAAAAATGATGCTGAAAAACTAATCCATGCGTTTGTTACATCTAGACTAGATTACTGTAACTCCCTATTAGTAGCGTGTCCTAAAAGTTCCCTAAAAAGTTTTCAGCTGGTTCAAAATGCAGCGGCTCGTTTACTAACAGGAACTAATACACATCACCCCCATACTCCAAGCTCTTCATTGGCTTCCTGTTGAGTTCAGAATTAAATTTAAAATCCTACTCCTCACTTATAAAACCATTAATGGTATGGGCCCCTCTTATCTTAAAGATGCTCTGGTCCCGTACCATCCAAATAGAACACTGCGGTCTCAGAATGCAGGTCTACTGGTAGTTCCACAGGCCCATAAAAGCACAGTAGGAGCTAGAGCCTTTAGTTACCAAGCCCCTGTCTTATGGAACCAACTCCCAACTACTATTAAAGAGGCCAACACAGTCTGTGCATTTAAGATTAGACTGAAAACATTTCTGTTTCAAAAGGCCTATGGTCAGGGTAGTTAAAGGTAGACTTAAACCCACAGTTCAGTCTAAGCTGCCCTAGGAGTCAGAATACTGGGGGAAGTACAGTCACTGAGCTCTATCATCTCTTTCTGGTACCATGTACCACTGTCATTAATAAACAGTATCTAGTTTATACTTGGTCTTTACATCACTATTCACCCAGAGTCCCTCTCCCCACTCCCCTTCGGGGGAGTGGCTACTGTTTCAGTTCATCCGCACGAGGCCCAACGATGACGACTCCTGATGCAACTCATCGAGGCCCCTGATGAACCTACTACTACTCCTTCACCTGCCTGGTTGGACCCACCCTTCTGCCCCCACCCTACGGCATCTCTACAGACTGAAACATCTTTATAGACTATTATTTCATCATCAGATGGATGTCTGTCAGTCCTGTTTCATCTATAGCCTATCTGTCCATGGGAGTGGATCTCTCCTTCACTGTGGTCCTCCTCGAGGTTTCTCCTTTTTCCCACTGGGTTTTGGAGTTTTTCCTTGCCGAGAAGGAGGGTCTAAGGACGGGGGATGTCTGGGTCACTTTGGACTGGATTTTGTAAAGCACTTTGAGACAACTGTGTTGTAAAATTGGGCTATATAAATAAAGTGAATTGAATTGAATTGAATTATCTGAATATTGATTAACATCTAATCTTCTCTCTCTCTCTCTCTCTCTCTCTCTCTCTCTCTCTCTCTCTATATATATATATATATATATATATATATATATATATATATATATATATATATATATATATATATATATATATACACACACACAAAAAATAGGTTGCTTCTATTTTTTTCCCTGTTGAAAGTTTTTTTCAAGAGTTTTTTTTCTTGTACACTGTGAGGATCTAAGGACAGGGCATGTTGTGTTGCACAAACTGTGAGGCCCATTGGGGCAATTATTGGCAATTTTGTATGATTTGGAATTATAGTTGAGAGCAGATCACACATCAAGCTTTGCACTGCCCCGACTGAATACATCATGATAAGTTATGTTGTGATGTCATGTTACATTCTTCATGAATAAGGGTTGCTACAGTTCAGCTACTAATATTGTAGGGTAGGTTTCAAACTCTTGTTCCTTGTGCCCCATTTTACCATTGAGCACCTGCCCCTCCAAATGTCTCTGCATGGCCCTGGTGGGCGGTGACTGTAAAGTTGTTGCATCATAACCTGACTTGACAGATGTTCTGACAGTTGGTTTTAAGACTCAGTTCCTGAATATAGGCTCTGTGCATTTTCTGTGTGGACTGATATTAGAAACAAGTGATAGATTTTATAAAACATTTAGGCCTTCTTAAAATAAAACGGATATTAAACTCTACCTTTCTATGATACAGGACCTTTAAGTAAATTCAGCTGGCCTTTGCTGCATTTTGCTGCTGCTTTATCCTTATAAATGTTGTGTCCACAATAAAGTGATAAAGTGATAAACATGTTTAGCTGCCTGGCTGAGCCTGGAACTCGTGACCCTTCCCCCCGGGAAACCTTGCTTCACACCTCCTTCAGGGGATGTCACCAGAGATATAAAGGCACCGGCCTTTGTCTCATTCTCCCTCTTCTGTTACCAACCCTCTTCCCCCAACTCTCTCCTCACCAACCCTTCTCCTGCTCCTACTCATCAGCAGAGCACCACTCTGTAGCAGAAGCTGCAGGACAGAAGCCTCCAGCAGCTTCCCTGCTTCCGAGGGATTATCCAGCCGTATTCAGCGTCTCACGGACCTGCAAGTGACCAAGGACTCAACAACGTCCTGTGAGCACCAGTGAAGCAACTCAGGCCTGGTTCTACAACCAGAAGCAAGGATTAACCAAGAACAACGTGGCCTGCATGAAGGATCTACTCCACAATGAACACCACAGCTGCAGAATCATCTTCAACTATCTCAAGGAAGCAGAACCAAACAACAACTCTTCTCTTTCCTTCCATGGACTGGTAACATGACTTGGTCAGAACAGAACATTCACTGTTAATGTTTAGATCATAGGCTACAGTTCACTGTGTTTTGTAAGAAGGTTTAGTCTGATGTTAGTGTCCCAACCTGCATGATAATAACCTCTCTGTAACACAACACCTTGAATACACAGAAAGTGATCTTAAACTTACATACACACACAGGCACAGCCAGCCATTTTGCTTTTGTCTCAAAAGACAGGGAAGCCCACATGGCCTGAACTACAGAGAACACACACACACACACACACACACACACACACACACACACACACACACACACACACACACACACACACACACACACACATTTACATGTATATAGAAGCTTTAATAGCTATTAATATTATGATCCTGGTTTCTATTATTATATCTAGAACTTAATAATTAAGCTCTAATTTCAATGAATAAATAATTAATTCCAATAATTATTAATTCTTTCTGATAGTCAGTTCCACTGAAACAATTAGCGTAAGATAACATACTCTGATGCCCTGTGGGGTCAAAGCACTGTAGACATTATACCTTTTATTCTGGTACCACTTTATTACACACACACCACATAGTTTCACATTATAAAAAAAGTAAGTCTTGCTAACATAGGCTGCACCTGAAACCTTAGTATCACTGCTACTAACCAGTAGCTACTACTTCCAACACCACAGTAGTAGCTTCTATGTAGGAATTAGCCAGTAGAAGGCCAATTCTGACGTACTACAGCAGCCATCTTGGCCGCACTACAGCAGCCATCTTGGCCGTACTACAGCAGCCATCTTGGCCGTACTACAGCAGCCATCTTGGCCGTCCTTTGAACCCAGATGTTCAAAGGACCAAATACAGCACCCCTGAGAAAAGTTCTTTTGATGTAGAGTCACAAATCAATTTTGACAGAACTTTTACAATTGGTTAAGCTACAATAGAGAATATCACACCTTTTGATATGAATCAAACCCTAAAATACAAGAAGAACATCACTAAAGAAATATTACTTACTTACTAAGGTATTCAGATGTTCTACATGGTGGATTGATCATTTTTGCAGACTATATAGGTGGGCAGTAGGCGGTTTGGGATGCAGCCATGTTTACACAATGAGGCGTGTCTTAGACTTACCTCTCGTCGCCGTGACGCCCAGCAGCTCTGTTTGATTTTCCAAACCACGGCGGCGACCAGGAGCAGAGACAAGAAGCAGCTGTGGAAGAGACAGAAAGAGAAAGGGTTGAGTCAAAAAGAAAAGAAGAACGAATGAGGACAAGCTGAGCAGACATTGGAGGAAGTGTGGGAAAATCAGTGTTTGCCATACATAAATGAATTAATGGACACTGATGCTCTTCTTTAAAATGCTGTATATTCATGAGTATATTTGTCTCTGAGAGCAGATAACAGCCACGCTGATATGAGTTATTACAGGTCTGACGCCTGAGGACCAGCGTCGGTTTCTGTGCTGCCTTTAAAAGCAGTTTGACATCATGTCTTTATGAACAGCAGCGTGCCAAACTAAATTATTACCAACTGTCAAACAATAATAGAGCTCATCCAAAAGTTATTCAAGCAAAGTTATCAGTAAAGTTATGAAGCAAATATCAGGACAAGATTCAAATACCACCATAACATAAAGTGAACCTGATATAGAACCAAAAATATCTTGATAGCTACAGTATATAAAACAGAGGAGGATGACGCCACTTGTTCACATTTGACATGAGTGTAAAAATGTGTTTGATTGGGGAAACAGCAAAAAATGTCCAACTACACTTCACACTTTCCATGAGATTCCTCCATGAGGTTTGTGTCAGACATGATCAAGGCAGAGGAAGAAGAAGAACTCAAACGCTTTACTGAAGTTAAAACAACATAGAAATATTCCATTAGAAGTAAGTGTCCTTCATGGAAAGTTCTACTTAAGTTAAAGTAGTATGAGCTTGATGTATTAACCCTCTTTTGTATACCATATGGCACAGCTAAAAAAGCTGTGATATAAAAAATATGTTTTTACAGTATGGCATGAAAGGGAGGCTTTTTTAAAGGACATACAATTTATGAGGTCACATTTTTCTAATAAGCTAAAATAGATTTGTTTCCATATGGCAACAACATACAAATATGGAAAATTCCATCCATGAATGGAAAAATCCATCTATTGAATTAAATAACATGATACTATCCTGGGACTATGTTTACAATTTTTTTCTGAGAAATCTTTTTTAATATATCTATTATTTAGGCCATTTTAAGTAATAAAAACATTCAAAACGTTTTTTTTCAGAGGGGATTTTATGACATTATTTGTGACATCATTACATTGTTAATATTGAAGCATTGGTGTGTGGCATTTTACATTTACATATGTAGTTTCAACTTGAGCTTTCATCATTAGTTGATTAATCGATTAGGTGGCAAACTTTAAATTTGTTGCCAACTATTTAGTTCATCAATAATCAGTTTGAGTAATTTTTAAGAAGAATATGTTAAAATTCTCTGATTCCAGCTTCTCAGATCTGGTTTCATCATTCTTCTTTAACAGTAAACTGATCATAGCATATTGGATCATTTGAACATTTATTGAAATGAAACCATGTGAGAAATTTAAAGGGAAAATTAATGATAAATATCTGAATTGAATCTGGAGCTACAAGTTCCTTGTATCTGTAGTGAAGTACTTCACAAATACACTGGGACTTGCTGATATTTATTCCTCATTTTCATCATCTTTGTCATGTTGATTTTGTTCTGCTCTCTTTATTTGGCTCAATATGTCTTTTTTAGCACCCGTGGATTTTTTCCTGCTGGTTTGAGGACTTTGTTTTTTTCACATTTGAGAAAATAAAATATACAAAGAATCTGAACCCAGAGAGCTCCTCACACTCCAGATGAAATTATTTTGAGGTAATGAAGGTACGGGGTGACATGTCTGGAAGAAGTGATTTGTTAGCAGTCTGTGTGTGTGTGTGTGTGTGTGTGTATGTGTGTGTGTGTGTGTATGTGTGTGTGTGTGTGTGTGTGTGTGTGTGTGTGTATGTGTGTGTTCTTCCATTTCACCTGGCTACTTTCACACATTGCACTTAGGAAGCTGTGAAGAAGACAGGAGGAAGAAAACCACATAAATAAAGAACTTCACAGGGTACCATGGAAATTAATCAACAAATTTGTTCCCTAACTGAATTTCTGATTTGTGACAGCATTTCTGCAGTTCTCTTTCTTTTTGTTTATTTTTCTACATAATTCAGCCTATACTGGCAACTGGCAGGTGATGAGCAACATGATGGCAAAAAGCTGTCATGCGTTTAAAACTGACACACAGATTTCCTCCAGGAAAACATCCACTAATCCAAGTAGAAGGTTGCATATTTAACTTTCATGTCATCTCTCTATAATGCAGGAATCTCCTTCATTCTGTATTTATGGCGCGCAACCATTTATCTGATCCACTTCATGCTCAGAGTTTTTCTGGGGACCACAGGAAATTTAATGTTTGGTTTGATAAAAAGTTATCAGTTAACAAGTTATCAGTTCAGATTTTTTAAATTTACATAGCGTTTCTGTGGCTAACTCTTATGGTTTGCTTAAAAGCTGTGTATATGCATGACATATAAACTATGTTCATTTATATTATTATTTCACTTGTGTCTAAATCATGTTTTCCTATCACCCGTCGAACAAATTTGGAGCAATCACCACCACAATTTAGTTCAGAACATATCTGGACCAAGCAGGAAAAAGTTATCATTTCAGATTTCTGATATTCTGTTTCTCTGTAACTGACCCTTAAATTCCACTTAATTGCTGTGGGCATGCTATTGCAACAACACTTAGTGAACATGTAGATACACTATATGAAATATCTTGGTATGCTGAAGCATTCACAGTTCCTTTCACTGGAACTAAAGGACCAGGCTCCTGAAAAACAACCCCCACCATTACCCCCACTGCTCTAGAGTCCAGTTGCAGCAGCTTTACACCACTGCATTCAATGCTTGCATTGCACTAGGTGATGTATGGTGTACAGCCATGAAAACCCATCCATGAAGCTCTCTGCACACGGTTCTTGAGCTAATCTGAAGGCCACATAATGTTTTGGAGGTCTGTGTCTGTATTGACTCTGCAGAAAGTTGACGACCCCTCCACACTATGCACCGCAGCATCCAAATATTTGTAAAAGCAGTGTGCATGCCTAGGTGCTTAATGTTATACACCAGTGGCCATGGAAGTTATAGGAGCACCTGATTCTGATTATTTGGATGGGTGAGTGAATACTTTTGGCAACATAGTGTATGTCTGAGTGACCATGATAAGTTTGGTAGTGGTTGACTAATAGGTGGTGCTATAGCAGCATCATCTAACTATAAAGGAAGTCTCTATATGCATGGAAACTGTTCATTAAATCAACTTCACACTAGGTGGGCGTGTTGCTGAGAACCCAACCCTATCAACGAGCAGTTCATAACAAGCAGCACTTTCAGAGGCCAAGCAATCGCAATAGAGATAAATGAAACCAGAAAACACATGTCCGTTTTTAAAGTCTGCATTTATTTTTTAACACAGAACCGTTTTAATCCCTCTCAGCAGCAACACTCAATGATGATTACAGTCTTATCATCGATATAATTAACAGCCCATCTTTACTTTATCCCATGTCCCATGCATTCAGATTCTGAACATAACTGAAGCAAATAATTAACAGTCTAAATGATGTTAATGAGATTCTATTTGAAGTTTGACTTATGAATCTATAAACAGCATGCATGCAGCGCTCCATAAAGCCAACTGTTACTCACTGAAGAGACAATCAACACTGCTGCTGCTGCACCAATTATGACCTGAATCCCTCGTTCAGTCCTCGCTTTGCTTCATAACAACATTTTTACACTGTAAATTGGGCTCATAAGAAGATTAAGTTAACTGTTTTCATATCACATCTATACCTCGAAAGATGATGATGGTACAGCACTGATTATTGGACAAATACTACAAAATTTTCCATCGTCACTCAGACATCATATCTACTCTTTCACCAAATGTGGTTTAAATAGCAGAGTGTCCAGGAGATATGACATGCTTTGGAATATAAGCCCCGCCCACAACATTTAAGCAAACATTAAGGGTCAGCTAAAGTAAAACTATAAATTTCACAAATCTGAAATAATAACTTCTCTTTAATGATTGGATGGTAACAACTATTAACTAAAGTTCCTAATAACCATTTGTAGATGATGGTTATTATAAAGTGTTATCCAGTCTTTGTGTACGGTTATCAGCAGAAGCTGAAACATATTTTTTGTTCCTGGGGGACTAATGATATAGGTTTCTGTAGAATAACTAATAACGTTGTGTTTTTAATTCACCCTCAAATTATACAATGCACAATCATCTAGATTGATATGTGATATAAGAGTGTTTGATCGAGTTCTGTGTACTTTTAATGGAGACTGTTAGCTTTGAAACATAAAAGTATTTCTGCTTCATCGTTTTAAGGACAGCTAATATTCTTCCTTTGTTCCTGATTGCTGGGAAAATGGGTCTTTCTGAGGTTAGTAGTAGATTTAATTAGAAACTAAGTGAAGAGCACTCATACACTTTTCTCCCAAACTTTTACCACCTTTTCAACCAGAATACCTTTTTTTTCCCTCATTTTAATACAGGCTGTGATGCATTTAGATCTTTATTCATTGGTCCCTGCCCACCCTGTGTGACTCTTTACAACACCATCTATTCAAAAATTCCCTTATCTCTCTGCGGTTGAAGAGGACATTTAAGAGATCCATCCGTTCAGCCGCTGTATTGATCTGGCTTCCTGCTCGCTGCCTAAAGAGTGACGCTGCGCTGATGAATGAGCAGCGTGAATAGATATCAGTTCTGCTTCAAAGGCTTTGCTGTGCGGGAGAGACACAAAAGACAGGAGGAGGAAAGACAAAGAGATGGATGGACATGGGAGAGAGAGAGAGAGAGAGAGACAGCTGCATACTGAAGTCAGGATAAGTGGGAAAAAAAGGAAAGACACAAAGAGACAGAAACACACAGAAGACTGAAAGAGGAAGAAGTAGAAAGAGACGCATGGCAGAGAGAAGAAGATAGAAACAGACAGAGCAGCGCTTCATTTGATCTCAGCCTCAGCAAGGGAAGCTGGCCAAGACAGCTTCAGCTGTCTCACACACACACACACACACACACACACACACACACACACACACACACACACACACACACACACACACACACACACACACACACACACACACACACACACACACACACACACACACACACACACACACACACACACACACACACACACCCCTACGGCTCCACTCTCACAGGAATAGAAATGAGCATCCAGCAGCAGATGGTGCCTTCCTGCGCTGATCAAACTTCACCTCCTCGTTTGAAGCGCCGCTTTCTACTTTGATACCGCAGTACGTGGTCAAGTCCAGATGTGGTGTTGAAATAACATGGAAAACAGGAGATGAATCTTAAAAAAAAACTAGTTGAAACCAGAAACTTCACCAAGACCAAATCTGCAGCCCCAAATTCTGAGCCTTACACAAAAGACATCTCTGTGGGCCTGTGGGAATGTTTTATTAATAATTGACCCTCACATTATCCAAAAGATAACAAAATATTATTTAATTTTTTTATTCTGCTGTACCAAAAATGTTCTGAACTGTATTTTTGTGTACTACTACACTAAACATGTAGGCCAATAATAATGTTTATTATGAGTTTGTCTGCACAGCACTGTACATACAGTATGTTACAATGGCTAAACGTGTCACGCTTAAGAACATTATTGTGTTCATGTTTAAGTATTGATAATTTCCAAGCTGGAAGAGAAAGGTAAAAAATGCCATCTGAGTTGTCTCACGCCTGACAAAATGGTTACTATACAGCATATTAATGGATGATTAAATAAGACTTGATTAGAGTCATGTTTTATTGTTCCAGCCTGCACATTGCAGTCTCTACAATGTTAGTACATTCTTTGAAAAGCGTGTCAGACAAAAAGAAAATGATTAAAATCTGAAATTTAGAAAGCTAAAAAAAGCTAACTGGTTAAGTTAATGTTTTCAATGTTGCAATGATTGTTGATCTCCTTCAAGATGAAACTGCTCCTAATTATTCCTTGGAATAAGGTTTAGTCACCACTATATGAACTAAGTTTAACTCAGACTCAGTAACATGATCAGGCATACACACACAAACATACACAAACACGGGCACGCAAACACACACACGCGCAAACACACACGCGCACACACACATGCACACACACCCACATGCACTAATTTATATATATATATAATCGTGCTGTCAGTCGATTAAAAACATGAATTGAATTAATTACAGGATTTTGTAATTAATTAATTGAATTAATTGCATTTTAATGTCATATCTGCTAAAGGTCTCCTGATAAAGAATTTGAATTCTAGGATATTAATAAATTGTAGTGCATGACTAATCAATTGAATACAGTAAGAAGAGAAGATCTGAAATCCAATGTTTTATTGGTGAACTGTGCTTCATGAATTAAATCCAAAAGGAAAGGTCCAGCACATTAAACCAGTTAGACCAGGTGCATTATTCAAAAATGTAAAACAAATACAGTGATTCAGATTCAATATAGCAATTCAAAAATGAATAATAGAAGTCGTATATTTTGCGCTGCATTGTGCCAACATCATTTTGGTCGGTGAGAGTAAACACGTGTGGTTTGAACCAATCAGAATTAGCGATGCTGATAACGTGACCACGTGTCCATCGTCCAACCAGAAACGCATTTGTTCAGCTTGTCGCCTCGCGTTGCATAGCAACCAGAGACGCGCTCAGACTTGTCGCTCCGTGGCAAACGGCACAGACAGACACCAAAACAGCGTAATTACACTGAAACGAGCCACTGGAATTGTTGCAGCACTCGGATAATGTAACTAATGTGACTTTAGTTCATCGTTTTCTTTATTTAACATGGGATGTTGACAGGGAGCTTCTTCTCCTTTTTTAACGGAACGCCGTTCCGGTCGTGAATCTTTTAACGGAATGTAGTTCCGGACAGTTCCGGTTCACTTTCACCCCTGAGCTCACCACCGTTGATACTCATACTCGTTAAATTGCGAATAAAGTTATAAATAAAGTTAAAATGACAGCTCTAATATATATATATATAATATATATATATATATATATATATATATATATATATATATATATATATATATATATATATATTAATATATAATTAATATATATATATATATATATATATATATATGTTGAAGTTGCATTGACATGAAATGAGAATGCCGAAAAACTTCTCACATTTAGACTCGGAGTTGCGAGTCGTCTTTATTTTTCTAACTCTCTTTATTTTTCTAACACTCACTCTCTTACACTTTCTCACATGGACACTAGCACTCATGCTCTTGCACACACTCTCGCTTTCAGAAATTGTGTAATGAAAAATGTCAAATCTTGTTTTAACTCGATTATATGAATTTGGAGAACGTTTGACACGCAAATCAAATCACACTTAAATTTCAATTAACTGCACAGCTGTACTTTTTTGTAATATAAACCCTGGATGATCATGAAGACATTACAAGTTGTTTGACACGGATTTGTGACATTTATCACAAGTTAAATGAGTCTTGTCTTTGAATCTGTTGAATATGTCAAGTTTCCAATATTAACCTAGGTTCAACTGAAGTAACACAGCAACAACAAAAGTAACAACAAAAACTGCTGCAGTAGAAACATGTTGCATCACAGAAACCAAGCAAAAGCAAAGAGTCACAAAACAAAGAGAGAAACGCCACAAATTCACTCCACAGTCCACTCTAGTTGCATAAAAACAGCAGCACGCCACAGTCACAGGTGAACATTACAGTCTGTTTCCGTTGCAGAGGAAACATGAGGTTTTGCTCAGTGCACCATTCGGATTGTAATTCATTTTTTCATTCATTTTTAAAAAATTAACAGTTGCCTTTAACAGTCTTTAGTGGTGACGAGTTTAGCCTCTTTGGTGGTAAATAGTCCCACAGACTAAAAGTGATACACAGCTGAATGATTCCAGACTCCATCAGGTGCAGATCAGATGTAATATGATCACAATTTTTAAGCTTCTACAGTAATCAACACTAATAATTAACACATTGTTGTTTTCATTCGGGTCCTAGTGGCGTCCCCAGCACCACACAGTGCTACTTGGTCTGTGGGAAACACTGGATGGATCCAACGTTTTTTTGTTTTTTTTTGTATATATATAGCACATACTGTGTATATGCATAGATTTCAAGAGGGAGTTCATTTTTTTCCCACAGTCAAGCGCTGCATGCCGGAAATCTGGCAGGGTGCTGGAATACTTTAATCCCTGCAGATATCATGCATCAAATCACCATAGAAACCATAAACTAATCAAATCACCTGTTACTAGTCAACCACAGTTATGTCAATAGTTCAACAGTACAAATCCTTTGTAGTCACTGGCTCTAATTTCCAGAGGGACTTCTCATTCAATGTGTTTGTGACTATTTCCATTGTAGATTCTCACTGAAGGCATCAAGACTATGAATGAACACATGTTTATGGTGTTATGTACTTAACAAAAAAAAGGTGAAATAACAGAAATCATGTTTTATCTTCTAGTTTCTTCACCCTTTGCTCTGATTACTGCTTTACACACTCTTGTCATTCTCTTGATGAGCTTCCATTTCAGGTAGTCACCTGAAATGGTTTTCACTTCATTTGTGTCTTATCAGGGTTAATTAGTGGAATTTCTTGCTTTATCAATCAGATCAAAGAAGAAACTAGAATGGAAATAGTCATGAAAATAAAGAAAACCCATTGAATGTCCAAACTTTGGACATTCAACACCAGGCCTGTACTGTGTGTGTATATATATATATATATATATATATATATATATATATATATATATATATATATATATATATATACACACACACACACAGTATATATCTTTTGTCAGACTTGGGCTGATTCCTAATGTGGATTGCTGTGCTATCATATTATTTGTTTTCCAGGTTTATACCTGAATGGAATGACTGAAGCTCTGATGAAGCTGTGTATGAAACCGCTGACGCAGCGCTCTGTGTGATCCAGATCATGGATTCAGGTTTGGTAAGATGAACTTGCCATCGGAATAATGCAATTGTTTTTCTTTATTGCCTTTTCTTTTCGAAACTTTTTGGGGAAGGAGAACAGGAGGATAGTGTTCATATAGCTTGACATACAGGGAGAAATCATAAACAAACAAGGTTAACCTGAGATCTGTGTGTTCACTGTTGACTTACAAAGTAGAACGCAACAACAGGAAGTAAACAAAGCTATTCAAAATCACGACTTACTCCAGATAATCAAATTGACTATATGGCATGTGAACAGGATTATTAAATGATTAGTCTTATTGAAGAAGGAGAAAACAGTTAACAAAAAGATTAAGTTAATTCAAATCAGGATAGGAATAATTGAATGAGTAGGTAAAAAACTGTCCTAAACAATATTAATACTTTGGAGTCTTGGGCTATTTTGGTCATTTTTGCTTACTTTTGATTTTTTCTTTTATATTTTATTCATATGTTAACACATAAAACATGTTAGCCATACCCATTTTTATCTTCTTTTTAATTTAACATAATATATCACCATACTGGACCACTGAACCATCTCATCTCTGTTATTAATTATCAGCTAGTTCCATCTGCTATAATTTTCAATAAAAAAGTTAATAAATAATTATCCATGAAAAGAATAAAAAATAAATACAGATTTCTTGAAAGGGATCGTATTTTGCCTTTTTCAGATTAATTTAATCAGAGTTTAATTTTTGTGTCTAACTGTAAAATATTAGCTGCTTATAAAGTCTGTGAAGCAGCTAATTAGATCTGTAGAAGAAACATCTCCTTTTATGACATCACAACAGGATACAAAGAAAAAGAAGAAGAAAATTTAATATGAAGAACATAAAGAAGAATACAAAGATATTCTGGGATATTTTTTTGGGAAGTTTACTTGTCGTCAGTGAATTTCACATGGGACAACAGTATAGAGGTTGTTTCCTGGAACTGAACTGCTTTACTGAACTGAACATATTGAGCATGGACTGATGAACCTGTCAGGGACATATCATGTGTTTTTCTTTATTTTCTATTTATTATTATTTTTTTAGTTTTTCAGTCAAAATAAGGGGATGCAGCTGTATCTTGACTTTGTTTTATTCATTTTTTTCCACTGTTCTTTTAGATTAATCTTAAAAAATTCAATGCAAAATTTCAAGTATACAAAGAAGAAAATGAAAAAGAAGAAACATGAAAAACAGAAAGAAGAAGTAAAAGGAGAAGGAGGTCACATAAGGAGGGATGTTTATGTCAGTTCAACGTTTAGCTTTTGGTTCAATATCGAACATGAAGGGAGGTGTGGGTGGTTGGGTGAGCTGGGAGGTGGGGCCTTCAGACCACAACTTATTTAAACTTAACAAATTATATTATTATTGTTTGATACTTCAGGTGATACGAGCTGTAAAAATATATGTCAGTAAAGCAAGAACATGATACAACAATCATACTATAACAGACAATGATCATCATTGATGATGTCATTGAATTGTCTGTACACACACACACACACACACACACACCACACACACACACACACACACACACACACTTCTACTGCTATATATACCTTTTCTAGTCATATGGAACATTGTATATTTTCAATATTATTTTATTATTGTATGTGTGTGTGTGTATGCATAAGAGTAGGAATGTGTATGTATATAGGTATAGATCTATAAAACACGCCTATAAAGACAGTACTCACACTATGAGCTGATCCATCATGAGAGAATATTGTCTTTGTTTTAGCAGTTCTTTGCTTCTTCCTCTTCTTGTTGTTGATTTTAGTGCTGGTTGGCAATTTTACTTTCCTGCAGTGGGCCGATCTTTAAATCTCCTCCCACTTCCTTCCTCTGAGTTAGAAACGGATGCACCCAGTAAACCACAGCAGGTCATAGCAGTGTTTGTGCTCCAAAGTGAAAGTTAAAGAATCTGCAGGCTGCCTTCTGCTCATAAAAGTTATTTTGTATAAAAAAAAAAAAATTGAGAATTGAGAACAGTCTGTAGATTTGTTCAGTTTGTTTCCAAAGTTGCGACAGATTGTGTCAGAGCGTATTACAGGCACACGAGTGGCCGAGCCCACAGAGGTGATCTCTGACGTGTCATTGGCTAACCTGACAGCGAGACAACAGCCACAGGGCAAACGCCAACAGATGCGTCTCAGCACAGCCGGCTGAATACTAATCCTGCAGCCCGCCTGCCACTGGCTCTGACTCCAGGGTGGGAAATGACACCTTCTCACCGGGCAAACACCGTTTTCATTCCCACTATCGCTGATAAGTTTGTAATGTCTACTGAACCACACACAGGCTGAGATTTGCTCAGAGCTTGTATTCTGCTCTGCACTGAATCCTGCAGCACTATGGGATCAGGAAAGTCTAAAACCCAGAATCAGAAGCTGAATATACTGCAGCACACACATTCCTGTATGATCCTGCACATTTTTATTTCTCTTACCAGTGATGGACAGTAAGTATGTATAATTATGTACTTAAGTACTGTAATTAAGTACTATTTTTACATAGTTTACTTGAGTATTCTCATGTGATACTACTTTATATTTCAAAGGACATATTGTACTTTCTACTCCACTACATGTAGTTACTTTGAGATGCAGATTTTAAAATACAACACATATTTAATCTATTGAAGTCTATGAGCCTTTAAGACTATGACTGTTGTTTTATACTTAAAATAAAAAATTGAAATGTTACTCATCACATGAAGTAGAACATGGTGAAGACAAACCCTCCCAGAAAGGTCATTCACACATAGGGAGCAGTAAAGTGTTGGTATAATATCTCCTCCTCTATGATACAGAGACAAAAAGCAAAATCAAATTTGTTCTTAGAGGCAGATTGGCATGTTTGCAACTTGCTTGTGCAGTCTGGCAAACAGTCTCACTCCCAATGCCAATTAATGGATGCTAATTATTTAGAGATAATTAAATTTGCCATTGACAGTTATCATTTTATCCCTTACGTAAGATGACAGGCTACCAGTAATTATGACTGCAGCTCTTTCAGGTTTGAAAATTGCGTGTTTTTGGTGTATCACAATTTCAATAAAAGAACAATTAATTGTTAAGCACCCACATGAATAATTTACACTAGCGACTGTAGCTGCAGCGAGGGTGCTGCTGCTGATCTGTACTGTAGGAGTCGATTAAAACAAAAAAAGACTTCTGACTGAGATGTAATCTGGATGCCACAGGGACACAAAAATTCAAGGGTAAAGACAAAAGCGGCAGTGAAAATGGGCCAAACGAAGCTGCAGGAAATAGAGGATTTACAGACTGATTGGGGATAAAGATGTAGATTCATTCTAAAAACCTCAGTGAGCCAAGGTGCATCTCTAATGCATGGAACCTTCAGTCTGTGTTTGTGTCTCACATCTCCACAGCTGTTCATCCAATCCACTACACAATTGTGTTTCTGGGAACTACAGGAAGTTAAGTGTCAAATTTGTGGCATTTTGGTCAGATGGTGACACTATGTAAGCAACATCAAGTTTTCACATGATATGTGTGGCATATTACGATGCTGATTGAACAGCACAATCATTGCACATATGCTTTGGGCTGTTGACAATAAAAGGCTCTAAAATCTTAAGTTTTATCACAACATGACACCACAGATGCTGAAAGATTTGGGGCAGTGTGCAATTAGCATGCTGAAAGTTCACCAGAACTGGTGATGTGAATAGAGTAGAGCTTTATCAAGCCCATCCCTCTAATACGGTTAGGCTGAAAAATATTTGGACAGTGACAAAAGTTTTGTTATTTTACCTTTTTATGAAAACATATTTAGGATAGGAAAGTATTCACATCAAAATAGTAGCAAGGGTTTAGTAAATACAGCTCTTTGTCCATACAGCGCTAACACATAGCTACCTCTGTTTCAAGGAACCTAAAGTAATTAAACAATTGACTCAGAAGGCTGCAAAAAAGGCTGCAAGGGCTCTTCCCTTGTTAACCTGTCACCAATTAAGCAGTTAAAAGATCTGGAGTTGAAGTTTGGCATTTGCATTTGGAAGCTGTTACTATGAACACACAATGAACTATGAACATGCAATCAAAGGAACCTCTCAACAGAGGTGAAACAGACCATCCTGGGGCTGAAAAGGAGAAGAAATCCACCAAAGATGTAGCAGAAAAGTTAGAATGTGGCCATATCAACAGTTTGGAACATTCTAAGAAAAAAAGAGTGCACTGGTGAGCTTGGAACTCAAACTGCAAGTCCACAGAAGACAACAGTGGTGAATAATCAAAGAATTCTTTCTATGGAGAAGTAAAAACCCATTGCAATGTCCACCCAATTGAAGAGCACTCTCCAGGAAGTAAGTGTAGCACCATAGCACCAAGTTCACCATAAAGAGGAGACTTCATGAGCGCAAATACAAAGGATTCACCACAAGAGGCAGACCATTAATTAGCCTTAAAATAGAAAAGTCAGAAATGACTTTGCCAAAAAACACTTAAAGTAGCCAGCCCAGTTCTGGAACAGCATTCTTTAGACAGATGAGACTAAGATCAATATGTACCAGAATGATGGGAAGAAAAATGTTTTTAGAAGAATTTGAACAGCTCATGACCCAAAGCACAGCACATCTAGTGTAAACCATGGTGGAGGCAGTGTGATGGCAGGAGCATGCATGGCTTCCAATGGCACTGGGTCATTTGTGTTCACTGATGATGTGACAAAAGACAGTAGCAGCCGGATAAATTCTGAAGCATACAGGGATCTACTTTCTGCTGAGTTTCAGCCAACTGCAGCAAAGATGATTGGACGGTGCTTCACAGTACAGATGAACAATGATCCAAAACATACTGCAAAACAACCCAGAAGTTTTTTAAAGCTAAGAAGTGGAAGATTCTTCCCTTCTTAGCTTTGGTCGAGTCAATCACCAGATCTCAACCCAATCGAGCAATCCATTTCACTTGCTCAAGACAAACTTAAGGCAGAAAGACCCACAAACAAGCAACAAGTGAAGACAGCTGCAGTAAAGGCCTGGCAAAGCATCACAAAGGAGGTAACCCAGCGTTTGGTGATGTCCATGGGTTCCAGACTTCAGAGAGTCATTGCCTGCAAAGGATTCTCACCAAAATATTGAAAAGTTTACATCAAGGGTTATGTTTATTTGTCCAATTACTTTTGAGCCACTGAAATGAGGAGTATTTGTATAAAATAGCTACAATTCCTACATGTTTAATCATATATTTTTGTTGAATTAAACCTTAAAGTCTGCAATTCAATTCCATTGTCCATAGTTGTTTCATTTCAAATCAAAAGTGGTGACGTATTGAACCCAAATCATGAAGATGGTGTCACTCTCTAAATGACACAACCTAAAAATGACCAACGACTGGATGTTTAATGCTGCCACACCTGTCAGGTGGATGGATTATCTTGGGGAAAAAAATTTCTCACAAAATGGATTTGTGAACAAATTTGAGAGAAATAAGCTTTTGATGTGCATAAAAAAAATTATACATTTTATTTCAACTTGTGTAAAATGGGTGGAGCAAAAACAAAAAGCATATTTATATTTTCTTCAGTGTGTAAACGAAAAAATCTTTTGGAAGGAACACATGCAGTATGCTGTGGAGGGAGACTGTGCACACAAGGCTGATCGGAAAGAAAAGTCTTTTCCTCCCTCCCAGGACTCCAGCACTACTGGCACCATGTTCCTGTAGCTCTCCTCCCCTCTCATTATAGGTGAGGAAGAGGAGGAGGAGGAGTAGAGAGTGGAGGCTGTGAGTTAAGCCAACTGATCTGGCTCATTTATTATTAATCAGACGCAGAGCGGCAGAAGTTTAGCTACGAGGTGCTCTTCGTGCTCTCTCTATCTGCTCCATCTTTTTACTCCTATCTATCTCTGGCTCCTCACTGATGACCTGACAATGAGGTCAGATACAAAGACAGAGTGTTAAAGAACGCCAGAGAGGGGAGAAATGGAGGGGGGGGTAGGACAAGAGCCCCCTTTTGCTCACCTCTTAGAGAGGGAGTGAAGAGAAGAAAAAAAGAGCCACTGAGAAAGAAGGTGGGACAAGATGGTTAGAAAGTTGAAACTGTGGAAGAAGAGAGCAAGAAGAAGTGATGCAGTGGCAGAGGTTCAGATAAAGATGGATAGAGACAGAAGTCTAGAAAGCTTGGTGATGAGGAGAGAGCAGGACTGTAGCTGGCAGCCCCTGCCGGATGCCCGGGGGGACCCCTTTGGACAGACAGGAGAGGTTTACATGTGTGTTGAGTATCTCTATGACTATCTCAGGGAAGGAGAGAGAGAGAGAGAGTCAGCTGTCAGTCAGAGAAATGCTAGGAGCGACAATATTAGTGTTGTGTGCAAACTGTGTGTGTGGACATTGGAGAAGTCAGCTGGGTTTCTATCCAAATATCTACTATTCCATTATAAGACAATAAAGCATGAAAAGATGGAGCACACCAAGTGATTCTTAAATTATCAATGAATCTATTAATTCAGTGGTTCCTAACTTGGAACGTGGTGCTAGGATATAGAATTAATGAAAGATAAATACAATAAATTGTGGGGCAGATCCCACGTTTCAAACTTGCACAGTTCACACCAACAGCAGTTGGTGCACTATAAATGGTCCATTCCAACCACTGGGGCTTAGTTCAGTTTGTTTCCGTTGGTGTGAATGCATCAGCCGCACTAAATCAACCAGACCGAGACCTTCAAAAAAAGGTGGGCTTCGTCTGCTTTACTCAGAAACTAATGACAAACTCTGGTGAGAAGGCAAACTCAGGTCCCAAGGAAGTAGGAGATGCATCATGGGAGGCGATACGAATTATTTTTATTTCCTGTTTGAAGTTAAAGATTAATGGAATGTCGATGAGACAAATTTTGGTCCCTTTGCAGGTGTGAAAGAGGACCAAACTGAAGTCTATCAGCTACATAGTAAAAATGTTATTGCCTGGTAGTTAATTTATTTCCTTGTTTGTGTCCCTTCTCATGTTTATCATGACCAGAGAGTCATGTTCTGACAATGTCTATCTAGCAAGCTAGCCTTTAATCAGTTTTATCATCTATACTTTGGACGATTAACAAAATATTTGACACATTTTTTTTATTTTTTATAATCAACTGCAACACAACATGTGCTGCAGCAATACAAATGTTGTCTGAGTAATGTGTACTGGTTTTCACCTCAAACTCACATTTATCCTATTATCTGTCCACCTTTTTTTTCCTTTTTCCTTTGCAGTTGGTAGGAGTGTTTTGTCTTTCATTATGAGGCCTGATGGGTAATCAAAGAGGCTGAGATGCATCCTGCTCTGGAGTAATTTCTCCTACAAGTTCACCCTGCCTTGATTTATTACAAACAACAACCTTTGTAGATTTTTGGTAAATTTTTCCCTGATGTTTTATTCATTTAGGGTGATTTCAGGTAAATTGGGCAACTTTTTGGGAAATCGCTTTGGACAATAACACAATACCAAATTGTACCAAATGCCTTTTCCATGTATATTTATGATTGATAATGACCATTTTTGATCATTTTGGGTTAGAATTATGTGATAAATTTATTTAAATTATGAATTAAATATAATAAAATAAAAATATAAAATATAAAATTATTCTTATAATTAGAATTATTTAGGCACTATAAATCTTTAAATATATGCTGTGGAACTTTTTTTTTTGCATGAGTGGTTTCAGGTAAAATGGGTTTAGTTACATTTGTCTACTACGACTTACCATGTACATTTCTGTTTCAGTCTAGATTTGAAGTATTGTCTCATCACCATAGCAACCATAAACTAATCAAATCACCTGTTACTAGTCAAGCACAGTTCTGTCAACAGTTTAAATCCTTTGTAGTCACTGGCTCATTTTACCTGATGACCCATTCTGCCTGATACATATATAGAATGGGGGCACCAAACCCCCCCCCCAATTTTTTCCTCCCCATTTGTGGCCCCCTTAGCATTTGCCTGTATTGCCTATGCCAAGGGCTGCCACTCTCAGGATGAGCGGTCTTCAATAAAGCTGCATGCAGCAATACAGGAGGTCAGCTGCAGCTGTCAGTTTAAACTGGGACCCATTAACTAATGAGAGATGGTTCACCCCATGGTGTTTGTTCATAGCAGCATCGTTTTAGAGCAGAGACCTTTTCTGTCCTCACACTTGGAGAGAGATCCATCACCCTGATTGGCTGAAAAGAAAGTGACATTGACCCTGTATATACATGCCCCACAGAGCGTACATGCTGGTGTTGTGTTGTGTTTGTACACATGTTGGCAGCAGCAGGAGCAGTAGCAGCAGTAACAGCAGTAGCAGCAGTAACAGCAGCAGCAGCAGCAGCAGCAGTAACAGCAGTAGCGGCAGTAGTAGCAGTAACAGCAGTAGCAGCAGTAGCAGCAGCAGCAGCAGTAACAGCAGTAGCGGCAGTAACAGCAGTAACATAAGTAGTGGCAGTAGCAGCAGTAACAGCAGTAGCAGCAGTAACAGCAGTAACAGCAGTAACAGCAGTAACATAAGTAGCAGCAGTAGCAGCAGTAACAGCAGTAGCAGCAGTAGCAGCAGTAACAGCAGTAACAGCAGTAGCAGCAGTAACAGCAGTAGCAGCAACTGGCGTCTGGCTGACAAGAGGATTCTGTGGAAGACTTTGCAAACTCTTCCTGCCAACACATCGAAATATCCAGCAGATGTTGGTCAAACTTCTGAGATGCTGAGAATAATATTATTTCCCTTTTTAACTGAGTTTATTGACACATACGTAGCCCACAGAGAAGTCAGATTTTCACTACACTACATACACACTCCTCCATCATAAAATGCTTATTGTCACTTACTGTATCTTTACTGCATTCATATTTCTTTTATGTTTTACTTTACTTGTATAATGTCGTAGGTAAAACACAGCAGTTTGCATCTATCCGGAAAAAAAGGCCTGGGAAAAAGTTCATATATTCTCTGTGTTTATACAGTTTTACTGTAGCTCAAGGTTTGCTCAATTGCTGTGGGCAGAGCTTATGTCATAATAAATGTCATATCTCCTGAACACTGTGTGCTATTTTAACCATATTTGTTGAACATGTGTAGATATGATTTCTGAGTGACCATGACACGCGGTTCTATTTGAACAATAGGTGGTGGTGTAGTAGCATCATCTGACTATCAAGGACAGAGGCATTGTCTGTCTGTATGTACACCGTTCAAACTTGTGTTTTTCTCAGATGACAGAAATTTAGGACTCAGTGATAGGAGCTGTGTGATCATTCATATATGAGTCAGTTACAAATAATGTTTGGCATGATGAGAAAGTCAAAAAGTCTTTTAAAATACAGTTTAAGAAGCATTCACCAGGTGTCTCAAACAAAAAACAAAAAAAATGGTGAAACAACTGAAAACATGTTTTATATTCTAGTTTCTTCTAAATAGCCACAATGGTTTTATCAATCAGAGCAAAGGGTGGCTATTTAGAAGTACCTAGAATATAAAACATGTTTTCAGTTATTACACATTTTTGTTAAGTACATAACACCATAAACATGTGCATAGTTTTGATGTCCAATGAGCTGCAGCGCTTCTTCATAGTAATGGCTAAAGCGCCGGCACAGCAGAGTGGCTGTGTATATGGCTGTGTGTATATATATATATATATATATATATATATATATATATATATATATATAAATAAATCAGAATGTTGTGTCTCTCTCTCTCTCTCTCGCTCGCTCACGTGACTGCAAATCGAAGTGATCCACGTATAATGCACGAGTTACTATTTTGCCTGCACGCTCTCACTCGCATTGCGTATTTATAAAAAAAAAACACTCGCATAGTATAAAAGAAGTTCCAGTAAACATCTCGATAGATGACAAACATCTCCCTGAAATGACTTTTTGGAACTTGGGATGTCTGTTAATAACACGTTTGTGATGTACCGCAAATATGAGCTCCCCCTGTTTGAAAGATCACAAATCGCCACTGGTATATGGTATGTATATATATATATATATATATATATATATATATATATATATATATATATATATATATATATACACTCACCGGCCACTTTATTAGGTACACCTGTCCAACTGCTCGTTAACACTTAATTTCTAATCAGCCAATCACATGGCGGCAACTCAGTGTATTTAGGCATGTAGACATGGTCAAGACAATCTCCTGCAGTTCAAACCGAGCATCAGTGTGGGGAAGAAAGGTGATTTGAGTGACTTTGAACGTGGCATGGTTGTTGGTGCCAGAAGGGCTGGTCTGAGTATTTCAGAAACTGCTGATCTACTGGGATTTTCGCACACAACCATCTCTAGGGTTTACAGAGAATGGTCCGAAAAAGAAAAAATATCCGGTGAGCGGCAGTTCTGTGGGCGGAAATGCCTTGTTGATGCCAGAGGTCAGAGGAGAATGGCCAGACTGGTTGGAGCTGATAGAAAGGCAACAGTGACTCAAATAACCACCCGTTACAACCAAGGTAGGCAGAAGAGCATCTCTGAATGCACAGTACGTGGAACTTTGAGGCAGATGGGCTACAGCAGCAGAAGACCACGCCGGGTGCCACTCCTTTCAGCTAAGAACAGGAAACTGAGGCTACAATTTGCACAAGCTCATCGAAATTGGACAATAGAAGATTGGAAAAACGTTGCCTGGTCTGATGAGTCTCGATTTCTGCTGCGACATTCGGATGGTAGGGTCAGAATTTGGCGTCAACAACATGAAAGCATGGATCCATCCTGCCTTGTATCAACGGTTCAGGCTGGTGGTGGTGGTGTAATGGTGTGGGGAATATTTTCTTGGCACTCTTTGGGCCCCTTGGTACCAATTGAGCATCGTTGCAACGCCACAGCCTACCTGAGTATTGTTGCTGACCATGTCCATCCCTTTATGACCACAATGTACCCAACTTCTGATGGCTACTTTCAGCAGGATAATGCACCATGTCATAAAGCTGGAATCATCTCAGACTGGTTTCTTGAACATGACAATGAGTTCACTGTACTCAAAAGGCCTCCACAGTCACCAGATCTCAATCCAATAGAGCATCTTTGGGATGTGGTGGAACGGGAGATTCACATCATGGATGTGCAGCCGACAAATCTGCACCAACTGTGTGATGCCATCATGTCAATATGGACCAAACTCTCTGAGGAATGCTTCCAGCACCTTGTTGAATCTATGCCACGAAGAATTGAGGCAGTTCTGAAGGCAAAAGGGGGTCCAACCCGTTACTAGCATGGTGTACCTAATAAAGTGGCCGGTGAGTGTGTGTGTGTGTATGTGTATATATATATATATATATATATATATATATATATATATATATATATATATATATATATATATATATATATATATATATATATATATATATATATATATCCTCCCCTCACACACACACACAAGCGAAGGGGCAGCCTGCTGGTACTCTGGCTTTTAATGTCACCACCCTGACCAAATTATGCCTCCCCTCTGTTCAAACAGCCGGTGAAGCAATATACATCAGTAATCATTTTAAATACCCAACCGAGATAACACGTTGCAAAGTGAGGTGAACTGTGATTTTATTTTTTGTTTTTTTTAATGTTTTAGCTTTTAATATTTCTAAGATTAGATGACATTTTTCAAGGTTGATGGAGGATGACTGGTGCACATGAATAATGTCATCACAGACAATTATGTTGTCAACTGTATATTATGTGTCCCCTTGTGCTTTTAAAGAAGACTAATTGAATATTTTTTGTCATTTAATGCCACGAAAGATGACCAGGAAAGATGTGTGCAGGACATATGCAAATTTGACCAGGATATCCAAAAAACCTGAGCAGAACTATGCTGATGTAAACATACTCAATGAGTAACATACTCAAAGATCCACTTAAACACTGAAGGATGGATTCTGCATTTACATAACTCTGACGCTGACTGCAAACTGTAAAAACATATGTTGCATTTACGTGCCGATTGTACATTTTGAAATTACATCATTTTGGGCAAGGCCTGTGAGATTTCACGGTGCATTCAAAATCCCCTTGTAATCTGAACTCAAACGACCACAAAGAGTTTAGACTAAAAGCACGAAGGCAGTGTGTATGGATGCAGCAGCTCCAAGTTCCACACTACTTTGTATTTTTTTCTGTTTTTATGTCTTAGTATTTTCTTTGTAGGCTCATGCCACAGTAACCACATCTACAGTTGCCAGGACTTGAAAAAATTGTATTTCAGGCAAAAACTGCAATTGGAATGACCTTTTAACAAACTCACAACATCCCACCAGATCGTTATGGGGCCCAGCAGACGACAGTTGGGCAGGCCCGCTCGTTCAGCTAAAGAAACAACTGCACCAACCAACACTAACAGCTATCATCCTCACCAATGCAAGGCCCCTAGCAAACCAGAGGGATGAGCTACAGTCACTGATCAAATACACCCGCCCTCATCTGTGAGTGTTGCTCAATGACAAGTAAATAGTTTAGCGGTAAAAGTTGCTAATATTTCAACATAAATCTAAGGTCTAAATTACTTAGAATACATTCTGAGGCTGCATTGAAAGGTGAATTAACATCTCCCGCCATGTTGGATCCACAGTTATCAACAAAGTCACTTCTGTGTTTCATCACCGTCTTGCTACACCCTCCCTAGATGGTTGGTTCCGTAGATGAGGGGAAAACTGGGTCCTTGGTGTCCAGACTAAATTTCACAGAGAAGTGAATTCACCTGCAATGAAGGCTGGGTAAACCCAGGGTGGTACAGGGCAGCTCTGTAGGAGCACCCCCATGGTACAATAAGAATAAAGGACCATTCTATTCTATTCTTTAAAAACAGGAAGTTTTATAATACTCTATAGTTCTTTCACTGCTTTTCACTGCAGCATTTTTAATAATGATGGTGAAACTAAAACACTTATCTTTTTCATTTTGTGTTATTAGAGTAGATTAGACAAACATATATCTTACAAATCAATGGTGTATTATATATGAATGTATTATATTAATATGTAATATAACATATCTTTTAATAAATTAAATACACACGCAAGTGATTACGGTTTTCAAAATGTTTTAAATTGCATACATTTATGGGTCAGTGACAATGTTTGGGAAGATAAAGTCAGAAACTTTTTAAAATACAGTTTTAAATAAGCATTCATCAAGGTCTTTGAATTCATATTGGTTTTGTGTTATTAATATAACCATTTATATCATTTTTTTTTAGAAAAAAAAATCACAATTCTTTTGATAAAACCTGTTGATAGCATGTGTTCGTAACATTTTAAAACCCTTTTAAGGGAGTTGAACTATCTGGTACCAAGTTTTTAGGGTTATACCAAACAACAGTTCTGTCACTGATCCAAACACTATGGTATTAAAGAATTTCTGTGGGGTGCGTACCTCCCAAACTCTCATAGCATGACCCAGCAGGACACATGACCCTGGTGTAAACCACTCTTTGTTTTAGGACTGCAACACTGGCTTGTTTGAAACTGACACCTGCAATGTCTACTTCTGTCACTGATTGGCTCATCTGATACACTCATCCAATCAGAAACAGCCTAATTAAAGTTTTGTAAATAAATTGTAAATAAAGTATGTTCAGTCCGTTTATTCAATATTTTTAATGACCAGATTGTCAGTTCACTCTGTACTATATGAACACGAACAAGGACATGCAAGAAGGATGGGAGAAGGAAACGCTGAAAACTAAGTATCAGCACAACACCACCGGCATCAGGGGTTCAACTTCCCCACTGGGACGACTTCGATGCTAAAAATATAAAGAAAATACTGATGTTGGATGGAAGAGCCCACCGCAGCTATTTTAATATAAGCTGTAGAGCAGCACAAACGTGTTGGAGACACTCATTCTCAGGGGGAGGAGAATTATCTGGGACATCAGGCTGCAGTGCTGTGCTGACTATTAACATTAGTTTTTACAGTAAACATCGCAGCATGCGTGATCTGTGTTGGAGAACAACAGTCTGGTCTCCTCTGCCTCCAGGACTGTGATGTCTTCATCTATACAAAGAAAAAGACCTCCACAACAAAACCTGCTGGTTGGACAAAGCTGGACAGTTTACTCATCGAGCTTTGACCTTTGTCCAGGATTAAGTTACATCAAATATGATGTCTCCTCTGTTGCTGCACTGCAGTAATCTGGTTGATTCTGCAGTGAGAAATATCAATGCTTACATGAAAAGGCCATTAAAATGTGATTCCATGTAATGAATGAAGAGAAAAAACAATATGTAAAACTATATTGCGATGATCTATTAGTTCTTAAAACCACAAATTAGTGACATCACAACTCCACATAAAACACAGGGAAGTTACTCCAGAAGCAGGGGGAGGACATATGGATCCAGACATGGTTACTATTAACTTTCACTCTTGCTTTGACATCACAACCAGACATTTGTAAATGGCTTGTGTTTCAGCAACACTACGGAGGAGGCCAGACCACAACAGAATGAGTGGGTGGTTTTATTTCACAGTTTGTGTGTTAGGAGGAACACCAGAGACCTAAATAAAAAGTTTAAATAAACACACAAATTCTGACAATGTGTTTCCCCCTCATAATAGGATGTTTTTATTATTAACCCTCTATTGCATAGTGTTACCATATGGCAATTCATTCCTCATTTTTCTAAAAGGCTGTGATATAAAACCTGTTTTTACAGTTAGGTGTATATTGTGTATACAATTCATCAGGTCACATGCCCACGATATCCTGTTTGTTTGTGGACATTTCACATGTGAGCAGCACTGTCTCTACGCTTTTATTCAGAATTTTGGAATATTTTCACCAAATAAAAAAAACTCAACTTACTATCTGGGGTAAGTAAACTTCAATAGTTTGTTTATTTGTACATTAATTAAATTTTTATGTTATGTTTTTTTCCTAACATGCTAAAACAGATTATATTTGAAAATAGTGTATACAACCTAATGTAGTCCCATTGATTTACATAGCATGAAACTATCCTGAGACTATTATTATAACCTTTTGTTACATATTTTTAACACATCTACTATTTAGGCCATTTTAAGTAATAAAAACAAACATTCAAAATGTTTTACCATGTCTGAGTAATATTTCATGCAATAGAGGGTTTCTGCTTTAATTTGAATAGGACGTGTTTGCATGTTTAAAAGCCGATATATGAATCGTTATGAGGTGAGGAGCTGCTGGACAGCTGGATGTAAATAGGAGAATGCTTCTGTTAGCTGTCAGCGCTGCTGTTAGCTGTTAGCGCTGCTGTTAGCTGTTAGCTCCAGTGCAGGAGGCTGGTGGGCGAATCTGTGCTGGCGCTGCAGATAACAGGATGACACCACCTTCATCTGTCCCCACATGGAACACAGCACAGACAGAGGACTGAGCAGGGAAGAGTGAGATTAAGACACAAAGTATGAGTGAAGAAAAGAAAATAACTTTCACAGCAATTAGCATCCTCCTCCTCCTCTAAACCAACACAGCAGCACCCAGAAGAAGAATCAGAAACAAACCAGGAAGAGGCTGCTCACTCTCTAACTTCAGGTATCTGTTCATCTACGAATTAAATCAACGCAGGCAGCAAATACATCAAAAAAAGACAATTCTGAGGGATTAACGGGAGTCAGAGGGAGATGTGAGAGACTGGGAGGAAGAGAAGGAATGGAAATAAACAGAGAGAAACACAAGGGACGGAGGAGAGGTGGCAGAGGGAGTGAAGGAGGAGGAGAACAGAACAGAAAGAAGAAGATGGAGAGCTGGGGATGAAAGAAGAAAGAAGAGGAGAGCATGAGGGGGAAGGAAAGAGGGTTTGAGAGGAGATGACGAGAGAGAAGCCATGGGAGGGGATGCAAGGAGAGAGGAGGGAGAAGAAAATAAAGAGGAATAAGGAGAGAAGGAGGGAAAGAAAGGGAGAGGAGGAAAAGAGAACAGAAGGGTAAAGCAAAAAGGAAAGGAAGAGAATGAGGAAGGAAGGAAGGAAGGAAGGAAGGAAGGAAGGAAGGAAGGAAGGAAGGAAGGAAGGAAGGAAGGAAGGAAGGAAGGAAGAAGTAAGAACTACACAAAGAAGAAAAGAGGACAGAACAGACAGAGAGGATGGAAATAGGGAACTAGATAGATATCCAGAGATGAGAACAAGAAGCTGAAAAGGAAATCCTAATGAAGGAGGATGAAGAGGACAGAGACTCTTCCCTCCCTCCGGTGTTGGTGTTTATGGATGACTGAGATGCTTCCTACATACAGCAGCTGCTGCTCACTGCTTCAAATGCTGAGAAGATTCACATGCTGCTGACCTATGTTAGGAACACAGAGATAGAAACAACAAGCATCATGACTGCAACTCTACATGTGTACGCAGGAGGAATCGAGGTGGAGAACAACACTACAAGTCCTACAGCTTTAAACTGACAACCAATCAAAATTAACCTGGAACTCTGTTGTAGAACACCACTGTAAAAGAACAGTGTTGTAAAACAAAACTGTTTTACAACAGTCTGTCCACCTCGTATTAGACACGGATGGCAACTTTCATGACAGCCATCTGGCCTGACATATCTGAGTATAAAGGTTACTCCACAGCTGGATAATATTATGTCAACTAATTTCCTCCCTCTAATTCATAAAATTAAGCTTAGACTACAATGTTGGACAAAATTGGGGCTGTCACTCTTGAGTAAAATGAATATTCTGAAGATGATAATTGTTCCCAACACTAATTACATAATTAGTAGTTTACCATCAAATTTGCCAGTATTAAAATATAATACAGCCTGCTATTATTATGCTTTGGGCCTCAAACAGTTGTCATATTTATAAATGACACCTGATCAAGCCTACTCACTGTGTCACTGTGTGTCTCTGTGTCACGCAATGAAAGTCCAGCGCCACAAATTGAATCTGCCTTAAAATATCAAATATCATTCTAGCTCGTACACACACACACACACACACACACACACACACACACACACACACACACACACACACACACACACACACACACACACACATACACACAGAGTGAGCCAACACGAGTGAGTGAGTGAGTGAGTGTGTAAAGCCGAGTTTATACACTTCTTCATACGTGGCTGCTGCAGCGTGGACCCATAGGCTGACTTCACCTCCAAAAAATCCTACGTAATACTACACATCGCATCGAAGCAAACTGCTGTGCTGCAAGGGCTGTGATTGGTCAGCTCAGCCGCGGTGGTCGTACATGTCGTCCAAACACCTTCTCTGTCAGCTGCGCTTTAAGGGGAAATTTTTTTTGGATGCATTTTTTCTCGCTGTGCTTCAACATTTGCAATAAAAACATTTGCTCTTTAATATAGATGAACACACACACTACATCCCAGTACAAGAACAAATGAAAAAACAGGTAATATAAAAAACATGGTACATACAGTCTGGAATATGTGTTATTTAAGGTTTTTTTGCTTTGTTTTTTTTCCCCTGGCATATGGCTGCCACTGTGAAGAGGAAGCAAGGAACTTCGAATGAACAAGGTCTGCATCACGTCGACGGTGTAGCTATGTCCACAGAAGTATAAACTAAACCAAACTACTGTGTACTGTACTGTGTACTGTAAACACTGTTATGGAACAATACTTTGTCGGTAAAACATTGGTCACAAAAAGCAACCTTCACATCAAATCTCTGTGATCAATAAAGAGCAGCATGACTTGGAACAGCTGGCATTATGGAGTGCAGTCTACCCACAAAAAGTCCTATAATTGTCCTGTGGGTTACACACACACACACCTTTGGTCACTTGTTTTGAAAATCAATATCACATTACAGAGGTTCCTGAAGAAGTGGAACACAGCACCAGGATTCATCACAGCTCATCACATGCACGCTCTGTTCCAGCCCTGTCAGCAAAGGCAGGGGATGATGCTGCTGAAGACACCAAGAAAGACTTTTAAAATCCAGTCAAGATCCTGAAGGTTTTGATTTTAATATTTGACAAAAAATACAAAAAACTATTAATATTCTATAAACTATATAACACTAAATTGCCCCTTTCTTTTTTAAAATATAAACTTAGGTAGGTAAGTAGGTAGGTAAGTAGGTGTGTAGGTAGATATGCAAGTATAAAAAAGAGACAATAGTATATCAATAATAAAATACAAAAGTATATTAAATTCATATAAAATATTAAAATCTACAGAAAAGTAACTAGAGCCATCAGATAAATGTAGTAGAGTAGAACAATCTTTACGTCTGAAATATAGTAGAGTCGAGTA
The DNA here is from genome assembly GCA_030544235.1 of Lepturacanthus savala. Lineage (NCBI taxonomy): Eukaryota > Metazoa > Chordata > Actinopteri > Scombriformes > Trichiuridae > Lepturacanthus > Lepturacanthus savala. Next base: position 29,008,695 of record CM060469.1, read on the forward strand.
TAAAGGAGTATCACATGGACATGCTGAAGTACAAGTATCTCAAAAACCTACTTGAATAAATCTCCCCCTGACTGGTACACTGGAGGGAAAAGGAGGATGGAGACATTGATACTAACTACCCTTTTTAAAAGGCTGCCAATGCAAATGTCTTCTAAATCATTCAAACATGTCTGGATGGTTCTATAGCATCATTAATGTTCATCAGGACATGAACTGCAACTCCGAAATGATCCGGACATCAACCAACTCAGAACCAAACAGATTTTAAGCAGCCAGCTGGCCTACCTCACATGTGTATGTGTGAATATATTCAGTGAGTCTGCGGTGCAGTGAGGGGTTGTGTTGGTGACGTATATATCAGCTGGCAGCAAGACATACGAACCAACTGTGGTCTTGAGGATTGTAACATTTATATAAACTGTGCAGATATTGCACTGGTACTTCCACAGCTACATTCTAACTTCACCAGCGTTCCATCTCTACATGAAATTCTATCCATCAAAGCAATCACAAAACACATTCTACAAAAGATTCTGTGATTTTATGTCATGTCCTGCATGCTAAACTCAGGCACCATCCCCACACCTTCATCAAATGGGAGTATTTTCAGTACTGTGAATGTGTCTAGATGGACAATGTCCTGTGGCGTGCTGCATCTATGAAAATGCAAGTTTTCTTTGGACATCCAGAGGGCAAAGTGAAAAGCATTATTCACCCAACGAGATTAGGAAACTCTTTTTAAGGGTGACCGGACTGAAAAAAAATCTATGTTTTTATAGTTTGGTGTCAAAAAGGGGCTTTTATTTTGAAGGATATACTATCAATGAGGTCACATGACCAGGATATCCTGTTTGCCAGTTCCTTTTGCTCATTGACATTTGACATGTGAGCATCACTGTCTCACAACAGAAAGTTGTCTTTAATTTAGAAATTTAAAAAGACTAAACCAAATAAAAACTTGAACTCTATTATTTAGGCCAAGTGAAGTAATAAAACATTTTTACCATATCTAAGTAGTATTTCATGCAATAGAGGGTTAATGTCATGACTCAAAACGTCAAATCAAGACGTTTTGAGTCATTCTGTGATTAACTCTATGCCAAAGGTACAGAGTACACAAAAGCCCTTTTTTCAATTTCCATATAGATAGTTAGAACAATTGGTGCAGGTGCAGACTATGCATGTGAGGGTGGTCAGGGTGTAAGAAAGTGGCAGAAACAAGAAGCTTCTACACAATAAAAGAAAAACACAACTTGTTTCTAAAAAAAAGCCCCGGTTTTAGCCTCTGAAGGAGATCTACTTAATTTAACTCACCTGGACACTGAAGATTCATATTCATGTCATATACACCTTCATATTTGCACAGAAGGAGGACTTTGTGTGGATTGTGTCTCCCTTCACTGACATTGTAAATGGACTATGGAGTATGGACAGGAGGAATAATTGCAGCAAGAAAAATGTGTCCATGAGGAAAACCAATATCAAGTGTTTGAGATGTGACAAAACCCAGGATTCCTACATGGAAGTGGGACCCTCATCCTTCATGAACATATCATATACATACACTGCCTCCTGATTTTGTTTTTCATGTGCTGCTGAATAGTAGGGCTGAATGATTTGGAAAAATAATCCTATAATATTGCAATCACCAATTAATATGTAATTTTTTAAAGTTTTATATTCTAGTTGATCATTTTTCTCAACAAATAAATAGAATGGTTTAAATAGGACACACACTAATATAACACAATTCTAGACAAATTTAGTATATCTAATATTTCCCAAAATGTCCTTTCCCTAATTTTTTTTTCAGTTTGCTAGAATCAAATTAAAAGATGAGTTCCAAAAATTACATGTTTGTGTAACTGCTCATTACAGAAACATTTGACAGCAATCCTTGTCTTGAGGTATTTGGCTTGTCTGGAACATCAGTGCATATGGTGCTGTTATATAGCACCATACAGCTGTTATATAGCACCATGCAGCTGTTATATAGCACCATGCAGCTGTTATATAGCACCATGCAGCTGTTATATAGCATGATGCAGCTGTTATATAGCACCATACAGCTGTTATATAGCACCATGCAGCTGTTATATAGCACCATACAGCTGTTATATAGCACCATACAGCTGTTATATAGCACCATGCAGCTGTTATATAGCACCATGCAGCTGTTATATAGCACCATGCAGCTGTTATATAGCGCCATGCAGCTGTTATATAGCACCATGCAGCTGTTATATAGCACCGTACATCTGTTATATAACACCATGCAGCTGTTTGAACCCTTTGTTATGGGATGAGGGGTATGGTCTGTAGCTCCACCCTCTGTGATCCAGAGATATAACTCCTGGTTTCCATCATCAGGCTAGAACTGAAGAAGCCTTTCGAATGAAAGGTGAAACGTCTTCAAGCTCAAACAAAAGTCCAGTTGCTTATTTTTTAAATTCCTTGACAGCTGTTATATAGCACCATACAGCTGTTATATAGCACCATGCAGCTGTTATATAGCACCATACAGCTGTTATATAGCACCATGCAGCTGTTATATAGCACCATGCAGCTGTTATATAGCACCATGCAGCTGTTATATAGCACCATACAGCTGTTATATAGCACCATGCAGCTGTTATATAGCACCATGCAGCTGTTATATAGCACCATACAGCTGTTATATAGCACCATGCAGCTGTTATATAGCACCATACAGCTGTTATATAGCACCATGCAGCTGTTATATAGCACCATGCAGCTGTTATATAGCACCATGCAGCTGTTATATAGCACCATGCAGCTGTTATATAGAACCACATTGTAACTGTGCACGTTGTGGTTAGAAAATTGTGTTGTCATATCACAATATTATCATATATGCAACTCATCATTCAGCCCTACTTGAACACACATCACAAAGCACCTGGGTTATTCCTGTTTAAGCTTACTAGACACAAGAGTTGTTAAATGGAAGAGAAAATATAGTGCATGCACTTCTGTGTGCACATGTGGGAGCAAATAAAATAAAAAAGAGTGGGAGTGTGTGAGTATTTGCCTGCATGCTGACAGCTAACCAGCAGTCTATAAACCAATGAGCTGCAGCGCTTCTTCATAGTAATGGCTAAAGCGCCGGCACAGCAGAGTGGCTGTAGTAATCCATCACTGTGGTTCACACTGCATCACACACACACACACACACACACACACACACACACACACACACACACACACACGGAAGGCGACTGCAGCCATTTTAACACTAACACATCTGTGGTGTGGAGTCTGTGAAACAACAGTAGAAAAGAGGGAAGCTGCTCACCTGAAGAATGTGACAAAGAACTGCACCAGGTCCATGAAGTTACTGTGCTGGGAGAAGGCGATCTGTAAGAGGGAACAAAAGATACAAACACTTGAAGGAAATTTTCCTTTTTTGTTCTTCAGTAAGTCATATTTGAGTATTAACATGTCTTCATGCTTCATGTTACAATTCTGGCAATCACCACAAACCTTTATCATCATGTCAACTACACTTGTGTACAGTTTTACACCTGTGTGATAAACTTTACAGTAACTAATATATTTTCAGTTTGTTGTGTCAAAGGCATCCCCTAAACCTGAACACTTGATGGGAAGTATCCCAATCCAGAGGACTTTAACAGTTGACAGATTGTTTGTTATTCTGTGATTGTATGATGTCAAACATATACAGCCCCCCCCCAGTCAAGAAAAGATCATGGCTCTAAATAAAACACAGGAGAAGTGCATGATATAAGACTTATATCCAAGAAGTCAACAGGAATAGAGCTCAAATTGCATATGCACTATAATGTGGGTTATTTGTCGATGTGCATATGACACTAACATCGATTGATCAGTTGTATAGGTGTAGATTTCAAGGCGGATGCGTGAGATATGTCCTGCTTGCTATTTAGAACACATGCATTTGTGTCCCCCAGTAAAAATAAAAATAAAGAGGACTTTTTTATTAAAACAAAAAAAGGGAATACATCATGTGTGTGAAGCCAGCGGGAAATGTTTCAGTGAGAATAGTAGACCCCCAGAATCACCAATAAATGAAACACACACACATGACTCACGCAACATTTGTTTGAACACTGGAGGGGTTCACAAGCTAAGTTACCATCACAATAAGCACTTCTCAGTCCTTATGGTACACTGTAAAAAACATGTTTTATTGGTAGTATAAAATTGTATTAAAATATATGTAACATTCATATTATTTTAATTTATTTGTAATACAGCAGCAGCAGTATTTTTTTTATAGGAAACTGAAGTGGTTTTCTCAGAAAAATAACTACACAAGATTCCATGCAAAATTAAAAGCTATAAACTGTATTTTAAATATGGAAAATTATTCCAGTGTTTTATTGATGCCCCATTAGCCAGACTATTAGTTGTTTTTACTTTTTTTCTTTTTTTTTCAAGCTACCAGACACCAGTATCAACCACCAGTACCATCCACAAGCTACCAGCCACCAGTACTAGCCACCAGTACCAACCACCAGTATCATCCACCTGTGCCATCCACCAGTACCATCCACCAGTACCAACCACCAGTACCATCCACCAGTACCAACCACCAGTACCATCCAGCAGTACCAGCCTCAAGTACCATCCACCAGTACCAACCACCAATACCAGCCTCAAGTGCCAACCACCAGTACCAACCACCAGTACCAGCCACCAGTAACCAGCCACCAGTAACCAGCCAGAGCAGAAAAAAAATAGTTCCTGCACAATTCACCATGTAATCATCACAAAAGCAATAGTAATAACAACATTCTGTCTTAATTAAGGTTGCTAAGGGGAACATTAGCAAATATCTCCTCCTTACACCAACCACACCACCTCAATAAACACATTGCTGCAACAACACTGCCCTTTTCTGGCCACCCAGGGGTACTGCATGTCCTGCAGGCAGCAGAATTCCCTTCACACACCCCTCTGGAGGTGACACCTTGGACCAGAACTCATCACTGCTCCTCCTGCTTATTATTCCTCAGCAAAGCAGGGATTTACATAAAATTCCTCTGGAGGAAAAAAAAAGGAGCTGGAGAAAGAAAAAGGCAAAAGCCCAGAAGCCAGAAAACTCAGCTGTGAGCATGTCAAGATTAGTCTATGAATACTTAATGTGTGATTAGGAATAATAATGGAGGCAGAAAGTACTTAATGGGTCAGAATGTATAGAGATCTGCAGCGACTTTCCACAAGGACACAGGGTGGGAGGCATCAGCCTGTGGTGAAGATGGCAGGGGTGTGTCTGTGTTTTGTGAACGGCCCGGGTCTAATTTACTTGTGTAGTCAGCACCATCTGGCTCGCTAATGTGTTGCTGTTGATTACTGTTGAGCGCTGAATCCTCAGTATGATCATTTTCCTCCAGACTGTTGAGCACCCAGGAGAAGTTTAGGGCACCAACACACAGAAAAAACTTTTTTTTTTTTTTTTAAAAGCTGTCAGCAGTGGAAGGTCATGGTACCGACACTGGAGAGGTTTGCAGTGTGTGTGTATAGCAGATAGCATTAGTTCATCAGACTGCAGCCATATACCCCATAGAAAAGCATGGAAACTGAGGGAAACTCACGTTCATTGTACTTGAGCCCGTCTTCCCATTAAAGTGACCCTGAGGAGTTACACCCTGAGGAGTTATGTACTTAACAAAAAAGGTGAAATAACATGTTTTATATTCTAGTTTCTTTTAAATAGCCACCCTTTGATCTGATTGATAACCCTGATAATGTACAACTATGAAGTGAAAACCATTTCAGGTGATGACCTCTTCAAGCTCATCAAGAGAATGACAAGAGTGTGTAAAGCAGTAATAAGAACAAAGGGTGAAGAAACTAGAAGATAAAACATGATTTCAGTTATTTCACCTTTTATTGTTAAGTACATAACACCATAAACATGTGTTCATTCATAGTTTTGATGCCTTCAGTGAGAATCTACAATGTAAATAGTCATGAAAATAAAGAAAACATTAATGAGAAGGTGAATCCAAACTTTTGGCCTGAACTGTATATTTGTGTTTTGTGCCATTTATGTTTTTTTGTTTAGTTTCTTTAAATTTATTTATATTGAATATATAATATTAAATAACCTCAGCAAGGATAGAGCTCATGGAGATCCTAATACAATACAAATACAATCACGTTTTCTCAGTTTTCATTTTGTTAAAGTAACATTTTATTATTTTTGTTTTTTTTTTTTACAAAGCCCAAGTCAACACTGACTGCTACATGTCTGTTTTATGTTGTTTTTGTTGTCCTTGTGTTATTTAATGTTGTGTTGTTCTTGTTGCAGCGAGCTGCACTTCAATTTCCTTTAGGATCAATAAAGTGGATCTAATCTAATAAAACAAGGGAAAAAAACTGCTACTCTATCCTCACTGGAGGCAGCGAGTGTGTATTTTTACTTGATAGATGAACTTAAATGAGTTAACAATCTATTTTTGGTTGAGTGTTGGTTAGAGGAGATTTTTCTGTCAGTCGACAATTAATCAAGTATTAGTTTCTCCATTTGTCTCCGCCCTGCTGCTGCTGGATATGGTTGTAAACCACAGGAGTTAATATAAAAAAGTGAGATGAATGTTTTTTTGTTTGTTGTGCTCCCTATTTTTGACCCTCCCATACATTACAAGAAAAAGTCTTTCATGTAACCCTACATATGCAACTATACAGTGTACTTTTTATGCTCATGAATGTAAATGGGAGATAAAAAAAAAAAAGGAGTAAGGACAAACTCTAGAGATTGTATGAAACTGTGGGAGGCAAAAGATCCTTTAAGAGTATGTGTTGTCAGCTTGAAACCTGGAACGTTTGTGTGACAGCGGCCTGACAAAGCCTTCTGCTTCCAGAGGTGATTACGGATACATAATGCTGTCTTCTAATGACAAAATAGCTTGCTTCAAGAACAATGCTAAATAATTTAATGAAAAGAACAGCAATGATAGGTGCTTCACAGTGAGCTTGCCATTCTGAGGCGTGTGATAACGGTTACTATAATTGCTAATCTCAAACGTCAGCTGTGTGCCGTGCTTTGTCACAGAGGCGGTGGGCTGACGGGGGTCGGCCCGGCTGATGCTCTGGTTATGTGGCCAGCAGAGGCTGACTCTTTAGTGGCAACAGAGGATCCAGCAGCAGGGCCTATCAGCCTGCTGCCAAGCAATAAGATGGGAAATAGACAGGTGGCTCAGTCCATAGAGACTTGGCTTGGGAACTGAAAGGTGGCTGGTTCAAGTCCCCACATGGATGAAAAATACAGAAGGTGGACTGGTAGCTGGAGGGGTGCCAGTTGACCTCCTGGGCACTGCCCAGGTGCCCTTGAGCAAGGGCCCCGCTCACAAGGCAATTCTCAAGGGGGCTGCCCATCTCTGTCCACATTATGTCTATGATCCTTGTTTGTATGTACCTTTGTAAGCACATGTTCGGGGTTGAAATGCATGTAAAATAATAAAAAAAATTATAAAAAGAATTTCCCCATTGAGGGAGCAAGAAAGAATGTCTTATCTTATAAATATTCTGCTTCTGATGGCACCTTGAACCATACACTCCCAAAGGATCTGTTACCACCACTTGATTTAATACATACATGCAAGTTTAATATGTAATTAAAAGATTTAGATAAACTTTTTAAGTTGCTACATTTATTTTATAAGTTGTGATCAAATAATGTTGGTAATTACATCAAATTAATTTAGAATGTCATGTAGACTCAAATGTCATTGTTAGTAGGTTTAAAACAAAATTCAAATTAGCATAACATAAAATAAAAGTAAACTTAGCTTTAGAACTTAATTTTTCTCAGCACTGACTTTTCCATTTTAAATTTCCTCTCCTTCCCAAATAACTGAGTCAGACGCTGCAGGAGCTGCAGCAACATTTCATGGTGATTCAAATTTATTTCTAATTTGTCTAATGAAGTAATCAGTTTAAATTTGTGACTATCATTGAGATAATAATTAAACTTTATCTTGTTTAATCATGTGGCTGCTAGCTAGCCTACAGAACTGTTAGCATGCTGTTGCTAGTTGAGAATAAAAAAGCAATTAGTTGCACAAAAAGTGGTTGAACTTTTCTTTGTCCTTCTTGAAAGCAAAGCACAAAAAATACAAAAAAAACAAATGAATAAAAAACATTTTTTAATTACTGTTACTTAAGAGATTGTGTGCATTGATATTAATTAACCACACAACAAAATTAAAAATATTATGGATAAGTCAGTTGATTTAACAAGTTTGGTTGAGCTATAAGATTATCTTTGACTGAAGGATAATTTATCTAATGTAATATTATTTGTTAGTTCAATGCAATTTTAAATGAAGTTGTAATAACTAAGAAAGACTAATGGAAACTGTTACTTTGAATTTTTTTGTTGAGTTTAAACATTTCAGTGGAGATTTGAAGAAAAGTGTTGTCAGTGTGAGAGACAGGCAGAGAGTCCGTTTACCTGCACACAAAAAAACAATCATTTTCTGATTTCTGGGGATTAGCAGATTATTCGAGTGGTTTTGTAAAGCGAGGGGGTGGACCAGGGTACGTGGCAACGTCCCTCAGCGACAGCCATACTTCAGCAGTCCATCCCCGACTGTGATCTGGTTCTCTAAGCGCAATAAAGTGAGACATCTGCACAGACAAAAATAGTCATTACCCCTGAAATTTTTACCAATTTCCATTTTTATATAGAACTGGATAACGGACTGAAAAACGGTTGTGATTCATTTCAATGTTAGTTTCTCGCCTGGTTCATACGCTGAAAAAGTTGCTGACTTCTGGGTTTATTTCAGCTTTATGTGACCTATAGAAAGATGCTCTGGGGCCTCCCATCATGCCCCAGTGAGAATGTGAAAATTCAAAAAAGAAAATCGACATTTTATTTCATATATATATTTCATATATAATTTTAATATTTTAATTAAAATTAAAATAAATAAATAAATTTTAAAAAACGTGGCTCCTGAGACACAGCACGACCACTGTGTCACACAGCTGTGACGCCACACTGAGAATAGAGACTGTTCCAGGTTTTTAACAGATAAAAAGCCTGTGACCTAAAAATCTAGAATACAATGATTAGTAATTAACAGGGTTATAGCTGGGGGTGTCCTGGAGACAGTTTTATAGGCTTCTCTTTTACCATCGATGTCTAAGAGAGAAATTATGGGTCACATGGGATTTTTTTGTTGCAGAACCATGAGTCATATCCAGGTTCTATAATACATCCATGGTTGCTAGAGGTGTTATTATTATGTTATTATTAGCGTAGTTCTAATACAGGATGATTAAATATTTGTGTAATGTGTAAAACACATTGCCTGTGTGTATATAGCTATTATTTTAAGTATCTGCATAATATTTTGTTTTTATATAGGTTGATGATTCTAACTATTTGTATAGTGTATATATGTATATCAATCATCGGTTTAATATCGAATGAGCTACAGTTACTTTAATAGTTTATCCACCATCGGCTTATTGCTCTCAGGGAGCAAGTGGACTAACACAAGCTCAGTGGGCAGCAGTGTTGGTTATATCTATGATGTAAACAGCATGAGGTGTTTTATCAGATAAGTTACCAATGTTACCAATGTTTGGCAAGATGAGAAAATAAAAAGAAAATTAAAATACAGTTTTAAGCATTCAGCAGGTCTCTCTAAATGTACATTGTGTGTTCCAGTTGGTTTCTTGTTATTTAGAAGTCCATTTGTATCATTTATGTCTGTACATGGACTGAATCATGCAAACCAGGAATTATGTAAATGAGATTATCTTGTTACTGAAGTGCATGTAAACATATCACATCAGATTATTACTGTTACCAGATTATTCAGTTATCTGTTTCCTGTGTGCATGTAAACAGGCTCATAGAGACAGAGAGACAGAGAGAGAGAGAGAAAGAAAGAGGGGCAACAGGTTCCACAAAAAAGGACATAAGGAAAGTGATTTTTCAAATTTGAAATAAATAAATTTAAATAAATAAACGTGTGTGTGTCCTCATGATAACAGAGATAAACCACTGCAGGCACCAGGTGAGTACAGACAAATGCTACGAGATTTCCTACTGTGTAATAATCTGCCATCATTTATTAATCATGATCTGTTTTTCCCATGTGTGTCTATTTATAGTGTTACCTTTGCAAAGGAGGTTTGTTGTCAGTTTGTGTGTTTATCCGTGAGCAGGATTACAGGAAACTACTGGTGGGATGCTGCTGACACTTCTTGTTGATGTATAGAAATGATATTACAAGCACAAACAGTACATTTTGGGGCAGGTCCTTCTTAGGGAATTTGCACGATTTGTGAATTTCTGTTTAACTGCACCGCTGTTGCTATAGTAACAACCACTGAAAGTCCATGAGATGACAGACAATGTAGATTCCTACATAGTTTTAGGAAAATTCTTTAACATCATTATTGTCCTCCTCCTTCCACAGAGGCGAAGAAGTACTCTAGTATAGTAAAAGTAGACCTCAAGTTAAGTTAAAATGGTTCCAGACACTTGATTTCTTTGACATTTTGGTTGCCTACTATGTCAACTTTTGTCAACAACTCTGTCACATGTACACCATTAAAAAAAATCGCAGACATCATAATTAATTACCATGGCAACAATTGAAGCTTCGAAGCTTCTAGTTTTTTGGGTCAGCCCTAATAAATACATGTGAGAACATTTTAATGTTTTATTTTATCAGTGTGGAGACAATCTGAGATACTTTGGGTAGATTAGTAGTAAAAGTATTACATCATAATATTTGTCACCTTTCATGCAAACTACAAATTTAACCAGGGAAAGTGACAATTTAAATGATTATAGAATATTAAAGTATATTTATTCAAAAAATATTAAAATCAACATGAAAGTAACTAAAGCTGCCAGATAAATGTAGTGGGGTAAAGTATTAAGTAGCATCACATGGGAATACTCAAGTAAGGTACTCAAGTGTACTTCATTCCACTTAATAAGTAAGTAAATGTTAGAATGTTAGCAAGCTACAGTAACATGCTAAACTGAAATGGTGTGTCAGCGTTGTTTATCATTTCTTTATACAACCTATTTTTATATATTTTCTGTCATCTATATGTAACAGTTATCTTTTTGTTCTAAATGTATTTACATGTAATTGTTGGAAGTAACTGATGGTTTTCTGCTCTGATCGGTATCAGCAGGCAGCCATGCTCGGCCCAGATAAACACGACACGAGTCCACAGATAGCGGGCAGCCAGCTGATCGTACAGCTGCTGCTACTCCACAGCAGGCTGTTCTAATCTGGAGCATATCATGACATGTTCACTAAGGCACGGAACAGGAGATCACAGTTCTTTAATGTAATTATTCTGGGATTTGTGTTGCATTACAAACATCATTAAATCCAGATCTATTCATCGTCAAAAGAGAAAAAAAAAAAGAAAACAAAAGGTGGAAGAACTCCTCGCTGACTTCTCAGAGTGATTATTGATTCTGTTTTAATGATCAAAACATCTCCAAGGTGATGAAGTCATGCTTTGATCCTTGTAACAGGTCAAAAATGATTTTGTCAAAGTTTTTCCTGCAGTACATCTTTTGTAGAGGATTTGTATATTTTACCCAGTGGCGGAAACTATCGAAGAACATTTACTGACAGCATTAGTTACTTTCACATGCTGATTGTAACATTTTAGGTTAATTAATATACTTTAATATTATATTACCTATCTTCTATTAAATTAGCACTTTGTGTGAATGGTGGTACAAAGGTGGCAGATATCCTGATACAGTACTTTTACTATTAATCTACCCAAAGTATCTCAAAAGCTCCACATTGATCAAGTAAAACATTAAAATACTCTGATGTATTTAGTTATTAAAAATAAGTGGTACATTGACTATAATAATAATATAACACAGTCTACATGAATACTTTTATTCCATTACTTTAAGGACATCAAACTTAGATGTACTTAGTATGTACTTTTAGTGCAATACTAAGTGATTAATAACATTTTCAACTTAGGAATTGTACTTGTAATTGAGTACTTTTCTGATGGTAATTCTACTTTTACTCAAATAAAGGATCTGAGTACTTGGTCCACCTAGTTGTAACATCACAACTTCATGGAAGTCCTGACATTTAAAGTTTGGTTTTTGAATAAGTGTTATGTCATGCCTGCTACAATCAAATTTCTGTTCCTACTGTGCAAATTCTCCCACTTCAAAAGATGAGAGAGGCCTATAGTTTTCATCATAGATATACCTTAACTATGAGAGACAAAATGAGAAAAAATCCAGAAAATATTATTGTCTGATTTAAAAAAAAACTGTTGTAAATTATGGTGGAAAATTAGTATTTGGTCAATAACAAAACTTCATCTCAATGCTTTGTTTTATACCCTTTTAGGAAATGACAGAGGTCAAACGTTTTCTGTAAGTCTTCACAAAGCTTTCACACTGTTTCTGGTATTTTGGCCCATTCCGCCATGCAGATCTCCTCTACAGCAGTGATGTTTTGGTGCTGAAGCTCAACAACACAGACTTTCAGCTTCTTCTAAAACATTTCTATGGGGTTTGTATCTGGAGACTGGCTAGGCCACATTGAAATTCTTGAATGAATCCACTCCTTTGTGTCCCGGGTAGTGTGTTTGGGGTCATTGTCAAGCTGAAAGACCCAGCCACGTTTCACCTTCAGTGCCCTTGCTGATGGAAGGAGGATTTCACTCAAAATCTCACGATACATTCTCCTAATCCTCTTCTGGATCATCCAAATGCTCTTTAGCAAACTTCAGACAGGCCTGGACATGTACTAGTTTAAGCAGGGGGACACATCTGGCTGCAGGATTTGAGTCCCTGGTGGTTTAGTGTGTTACTGATGGTAGCCTTTGGTACTTTGGTCCCAGCTCTGCAGGTCATTCACTAGGTTCACCATGGGGTGAGTTCTTGTGTGCAGCTCCAGATCAAGGGAGATTATCAGTGGTCTTATATATCTTTTTCTTTTTCCATTTTCTAATAATTGACTTTTCCCAGTCTGGTCCAGGTCTACAATTTTGTTTCTGGTATCCTTTGCTAGCTCTTTGGTCTTGGCCATAGTGGAGTTTGCAGTGACTGTTTGAGGTTGTGGAGGTGTCTTTTATACTGATAACAGGTGCCATTAATACAGGTAACTGGTGGAGGACAGAGGAGCCTCTTAAAAAAGAAGTTACAGGTCTGTTAGAGCCAGAAATCTTGCTTGTTTGTAGGTGACCAAATACTTATTTTACTGAGGAATTTACCATTTAATTTTGAACAAATCCTACATTGTGATTTCCTTGATTCTTTTTGACTGGATACCCCACTGTATATATAGAAAACATCTTGACCTTCTTCTTTCAAAAACATCTACCTTTCTACCATTTAATAACATTCAATGCAGCAGGAGCAACAAAAATGTGCTGTCTTGCAAGCGGTACTCACACCGCTCTAACAGCGCTTCCGACCATGTGAAAGTAAACAGATGCAAGCTTGATGTGGTGTTGGAGAGAGGGATGGAGGGAGAGAGGGATGGAGGGAGAGAGGGAGGGAGGGAGAGAGGGAGGGAGGGAGAGAGAGAGAGAGAGAGAGCTTAAGTCCCACACACTCTGAATGCAGCATGTGTTTCAACTTAGCATTCCACTTTGCCCTCACTCTTTTTTGGCTGCTGTTTATGAGCCATTTTCCAACACTCAGATATCTCTGCCTGCCAACACTGGAAGACCGACTACCTGTGATTACACATCCCAGCACCACAACTGCAAAAAACACCACTCAAGGTGACAACTGTGAATAAGGAAACAATAAGACAAATCAAACGCTGTTATTATGAAGAAATTATGAGGAAAAAGCTTTAGAAAAGAGGAGCGCTGAGGGAAACGTAAGAGAAAAAAGCAGAAAATGTTACCTCACTGATGCAGGTTAAGTTCCATGAGTGCAAGGAAGAAATATGACACACTACCAAAACTGCATGCTTCAGTTTTTTCAAGGACAGGGATGATTTCTTCTTCTACATGTCCCCAACCCAGCAACACAGAAGGTAAGGTAGACCAGAGGAGAAGGGACGCTACAGTGAGACCCCCCTGAGGCTGAGCAACAGCTGGACTTCAGAAACTGAGAAAACTAAAAACAACCCTCACCTGGCAGGATATGGAGGCAGGATTTGACTCTGCTTCAGGAGGAGGGCAGGGGGGAAGGATCTTGCATGGGGCAACCAGTCAAATCTCTTCCAGAAGTGCTCAAGGAGGTACACAGGCTGCACAGTGCACACAAACACCCAGGCCCAGAGTCTCACACAATCCTAAAAACTTAGCTTTGGTGCTAAATGTACATACAATGAATCCTGTTACAGGATTATGATATCAGAATCTCTGTCTTCTGCATTTGTGTCATATCTTGACAGCTGTGTATCCAGAGGAAGTACCTGATGGTGGCACTAAAAGATAAACAACTTGGTGTCTGTAACTTCTGATCCACAAATTCTCAAAATCCAAATTAAGTGTTTCCTGAATTTGTCAATTCAGACAAGATCCAATTCAACAAAACTGAACTTGATGTTTCTGGAAAACTATCTTCACCGTGCTAGAGGGAGTCTATAAAAACCTTTCTGCCAATTCTATCAAATAAAACAGCCTATGTTTTCATAACTGTGTGGCCATTAAGCATCTACACTTTTTCTTTGAAGAAAGTTTCAAACAGTGGATTAAGTGAAATACTTTCATCCTGCTACAAATACTAAATTGCAGGTACTAAACACCTATGTCACCGCTGATGTACAGCAGGAGTTCTGCTGAGGGACAGTTTTCTCTCCACCAATAGCATGGCTGCAGTTCACTGAGTGCACACGCATGCACGCACGCACACATACACACACACATACAGGCAGCTACCAGGCAAGCAAGATACTAAGCTCTGTTCACTACTACTGCAGAGTAGCCACACTTGAGAACACCGCTCCTGTTCCCCCCTACACACCACATATTACTGGTGACTGACATTTACGTTTAGCCAGTTTACTGGGCAGCTTTTTAGTTAATAGAGCAGAGAAGTGGCTTCTAAAGCAGACAAGATGATCAGAGTGAAAGCAAACCACAGTGTTGTTGCATTTTATCCAAAATACAGTATGTGGAATTAAAAGCACCACCTTGAATAAAAGTACATTTATTGTGCGGGTAATATCTTCCTTTCAAACTCTGACAGTATGTTTATTATATAACAGTTTTGCTGAAGAAAAAGAAATGATACATTCACAGTTAGAGCCAGAGGTTACTAAATCTAGCACTGTTGAGTGTTTTTTGAGATGCTGGAAAGTTTCCATGATGAATCTCACAATAGTTTCATGTTAAAGAACTGTGTTTCATGTCTGCTAGAATCTAATTTCTGCGCCTTATAAAATACAGGAGGACAAAAAAGTATGTAGTCAGCCACCAATTGTGCAGGTTCCTCCACTTAAAAAGATGAGAGGCCTGTATTTCTTATCATATGTACTCTTCAACTAGGAGTGACACAATGGGGGGAAAAGAATCTAAAAAATCATGTTGCAAGATTTTAATGAATTATTTGGTGAATTCCGCTGTAAAATAAGTATTTCGTCACCAACAAACAAGAAAGATTCTTGTCCCTATTCTGGCTCCCACAAACCTGTAATTTCTTCTTATTTGAACTTGTCATCAGCATAAAAGCCATTAGTCCACAACCTCAAACAGTCAGAAGGTAAGAAGCTTAGTGTGAAGAAATCAACTGTGGAGCAAATATTAGAAAATGGTAGACATACAAGACCACTGATAATCTCCTTTGATCTGGAGCTCCACACAAGAACTCACCCCATTGGGTCAAATTGATCACAAGAATGATGAGAAAAAATCCCAGAACCACACGGTGAACCTAGTGAATGACCTGCAGAGTTGGGACCAAAGTACCAAAGGCTACCATCAGTAACACACTACACCACCAGGGACTCAAATCCTGCAGCCAGATGTGTTCCCCTGCTTAAACTAGTACATGTCCAGGCCTGTCTGAAGTTTGCTAGAGAGCATTTGGATGATCCAGAAGAGGATTAGGAGAATGTCATATGGTCAGGTGAAACAAAAGTATAACTTTTTGGTCAAAACTGAACTTGTCGTATTTGGAGGAGAAAGAATGCTGAGTTACATCCAAAATACACTACCTGGGTAACAAAGGAGTGGCTTCATAAGAACTTCAAGATCCTGGAGTGGCCTACACAGTCTCTTGATCTCAACCCCATAAAAACATCTTTGGAAGGAGTTGAAAGTCTGTGTTGCCTGCGACAGCCCCAAAACATCACTGCTCTAGTATATATATATATATATATATATATATATATATATATATATATATATATATATATATATAGTACACACTGCATAGTGTGAATGCACTTATTTACTTACACTTATTAACTATTAAGTGTAAGTGCAGAAGTACACGATTTAGGACACAGTATCAGTGTTATTCTATTTATTTTTATGTCTTAAAACTATTTAGACCTTTGATAGTGATAGGGTAAAATATGCCGCAAAATTCCTTGAAAATTATGACGCCACACAATCATTCTTTTTCATTGCAAAAAGCACAAAAACATGGAGGTGAACTGATGAAAATTAGAGGCTTCTCTCATCTTTTTAAGTGGGAGATGTTGCACAATTGGTCACTGGTTGACTGACTAAATACTCTTTTGCCCCAGTGTTAGAGTCTGGAAAGAGTGTAGCATGCTAAGTAAGTGCAGCAGTTTAGGTTTAAGTAAAAGTACATAAATATTGTGAGCATAATATAGGTCAAAGTACATGTAATATTACTTTTCTCTCAGGAGGAAAATCATGTAATTGTCAATCCTAATTCATGATAATTCAAATACACAGCAGTAAAGGTTACTTGGATCTTGATGGGCCATGTGAAGTTGCTAACGTAGACGAAGAACGTGATGTTTGGGCTGTTGCGGAAATCAAAATTCTCGTTGGAGAAGCTGTCTTTGAACTCCTTGATGTTGCTCCGGGAGACAATAGGAATCTCGTCCCCGGTCTGAGTTCCTGCTGAATGACAGAAAATAATGGAAGGAGATAGAGAAGAGAACACAGAGGAGGAAGTTGATGAGAAAAGTAGTAGTAAAGAAGTTTAAGACCAGACAAGGGAGGAGAGAAAGGTGCAATGTGGGTAAAAATACAAAATAAATGGAGACAAATTAGAGACAGAAGATAATAGTCAATAAGGGGCAGCTTTACTTGAAAAATTGTTGGAGAATTCTTTTAAATCAATCACAAAAGTGGTGAACCTACCAGTGAAGCTGGTGGCCCAGGTGATGTTCAGGTTGAAGTTCTTGGACGCGTTTATAAACATGTCAAGATCTCGGTTTGGCTGAAAACACAGAAAACATCCAATCAACATTATGTTCATCGTCATCAACAGGAGCATCGATAGAGACCAGTGGTTCTCAAAGTGGGGTCTGGAGAGGGGCCTTCACAGAGTCCTCAGAAGAAAGAAAAGAACCCACTGGCACCATATAAATGATACAGCCGCTGCAAAGTTGCAAGTTCAAAACTTCCCCAGTTTCCCTGATGGGGCCTTATCTGGCTCTGAATAGGTACTTCACCAGTAGCCTACAGGTCCATGGGGCTAACGCCAGTGAGGATGAAGACTGGAACCCCCCACTAAGTAGCCTGAGTGAAAAGCAGCTGCAATGCCTCTGTTGTCCATGGGGAGGAGCAGTGATCTTATTGTTCTGCTCTCAGGGGTCTAAACTAGGCATTGTATATTAGATAAATTACTAAATAAATAAGCAAATATACATAGAAAAATACATATAAATTAAAATACACATACATAAGTAAATAATGGTTTAAATGTTGTAATCTACTTTGTTTTTAAACATTTTTGAAGTAAATTCTTCAGAAGAAGTTCAGAAGATCTGAATTCAGCACTCTTCAAAACCCCTAAAAAATTGTATGCCAAAAATTAACATGAAATACCTTCAGGACCCTAAATAGCCTAGTTTATAGGGGCCATCAATCAAATAGATAATAGGTGAATTATTTCACTTTAATGTGGTCAATAAACTATTTCCAGTGTCTCTGTGTCCTTTTACAGAGAGAATATGAGATTTACTTACAGTAGTGGGGTGTATAGGCTACGTATGTGTGTATGTGTGTGCAGCCAATAGGATGGATGAAGACGTCCTGTTATCTTGTGCCACTTGAAAAATTGTTTATTTGGGTGTTTGGGCATCTAAAAAAGCACAACATAAATCTCATGTATTATTTTGTCAAAACAGCAAACAGGCTACCTACAACAATTACTGATTAAATAAAATGTATAAACTAAATATATACACTTTGACTGACATTTTGCTGTCAAAACTAAAAGATTTTTGTGAGTGTGCTTCCCTTTCCATAGAAATACATCCTCAGTTACTAACTCACTTCCTCTTTCGGAGAAGTAGTCTAACTATAACTAATTACTTTTTCAAAGTTACAAAGTTGTGTGCCCTATACTGGTTGGCACATTGTTAAAATGTGTATGACAGGTGGGGATTGTCTTGGATGTGAAGCTAAGGGCTCGGGGGGATGCAGTAAGGCCTTTAAGACTTTGCCCTTTTCACTGAACAGGGGTAGAGCAGCTCACACATTCCAGCCAACTGAGCAGATACCTTCAGTCATTAGAGCTGTGAAACCAACCATTACACATTACTAAAGATGTTGTATACATTCATAGTTTACCCTGTGAGATCATTCTTTCAATACTACATCATTTTTATATATTTTAACAAAAGGTTGGCAAATTTTATTTCAAGACCTGCTGAAAGTATAGTTTCCCAAATCTACTTTTAACACTATCTCTCTCTCTCTAAGGAAACAGACATCCTTCACTCAGAAATAAAATTATTCATGTAATATATATTCATGTCATCTTATATAGGCCTACTCTTAAGTATATAATATAATAAGTTAGTTTTACCTTGAAAATAAAGGCAATAATGGGTAAATGTAATAGACAGTGTGCAAAGTGTGCAAACCTTTAAGTCCAATCAAACAGATCAGGCCTCTATTTGTGACCAGGTGGCAGTTGGAACAGGAGAATAATTCCTTCCTGACAAAAATCCTGTTTAGCAAATCTGGAAAAATATGGTACTTTACTCCAATTCTTTTATTAAACCAGTATGACTACCGTATATACATTTTCAAAAGTCAGATTACAGTACTGTAGTTAAACATCTCACGGCTGCTTCTCCAGAGTTTTCCTCTGCATATTTTACCACAGAAAGTTTGAATTTCATTTAAAACTTTTCAATTTTTTGTTTGATTTGCTGAGTGTCAGTTTAAATAAAAATGAAAAAAAAACAGTTATTGCTTCACAGAGTTTCATTTAGCTTATATGCTTTAATTTAACATAATCTTTTTTGGCCTTTAGAACACAAGATTACAATGATTAGAGAGTAACAGCACAGTAAAAATGATCACTTTGAGGGTGGCAGAATTATTGACAGTGGTCCAAAAATTCATTGTTGTCAAATTATTCCCTCATAACTATATATTCACTATAAAGTTTGCTATAGCTTTACATTTTAGCTGAAAAAACGCTCATCCTGTGTGTGTGTGTGTGTGTGTGTGTGTGTGTGTGTGTGTGTGTGTGTGTGTGTGTGTGTGTGTGTGTGTGTGTACAGGTGTTTTCGCAATCGTTAGAGATTTACTCTGTTTATTCTTATAAATAAACTTTTAAACAAAATTATTAACAAAATATATACCACCAGAAAAAAGAAGTTCTGTGTGTCACTGAATTGTTAGGCATCACTACAGTAGGTTATTTCAGTTTGTGTGTCTGTTTTTATTTTTTATATCACAATTATTTATATGCAGATGAAGAGTGAGAGAGGGAGCGGATAGAAAAAACTGAAACGAGACAGACAAAGAGAGGAAAAACACTAAATATAAAATGTTCAACAGTGGCTAATTTCCCTGAAAGGTGACAAGATTACAGCCCTGTAAGGGTGATGAGAATTCTGTGAGAGGCGCCATCTCCTCGCCATATCCTCGATGTATTATAGAACTTGGATATGGCTCTGTCTCTCAGCAGCAGCAGCTGTCAACAAGTGATTTAAATACCACAAATGTGAAGTTTTTTTCACAATTTACACTGTTCAACACTGTTGATTGCCCCGGAGCATTATGGGAGGCCCCAGACCATCATGGGAGGTGGCTCAGTCTCTACGGGTCACAATAACATGGAAATAAACCCAGAAGTCAGGAACTTTTTCAGCATATGTGCCAGGCGAGCAACTGCCACTGAAATGAATGGTGGCCATTTTTCAGTCTGGTATCCAGTTCTATAATACATAAGCTATTCAGCCCACATTTAGCCTGAAGGGAAAACCACTACTGTACATAAACCATATACTGCAAATATTTATATGCATTCAATACACTCTGTGAATGTAATAATAATAATAATATTAACTTTATTTAAAAAGCACTTTTCAAAACTACTGCTACAAAGGGCTTTATAAAAACAAGAAACGGGAGAGCAATCAAACAAAATCACTGTCAGCAAATAAACTACACATATGAAATGGAGGTAACATATTAACGCTTATATATTCAGGACAAAATATGCTTGGCATTTGGACGAACTCCTTTTTGGACTACATTCAATATCTATGAATATTACAACAACATACGTGTTTAGAATCCTGAGTGTAGCCACTAGAAAAGCAATTACAAAGAAATGGCTTAAGCCAGACACCCCATCAATAGAGTACAGGAATTATTTATTTATTTAATAATTATTGTTTGTGATGTCTTTGTAGTGGGGAAAAAAATCATTTCTTCCATGAGGCTTCAGGAAATTAAAATTGGAAAACGGGGGAAATATATATTCCACAAAGCACCCCTCGTTTGTTGTAATTATTTCATAAATATATATTTATTATTGTTTTGTCTGTTATTCCCCCCCCCCAATTAAAAACAATTCATGTCATATTTGCTGTGTTCTATAGTTATATATAATGTATATAATTACTGAAAACAAACCTTAAAGTTTGAATCATTCTGTAAAGATCTAAATAATGATACATGTGCAGACTGTTGTTATAATAGTATGTGAATCCAAATAAAGATAATAACATAAATAAACATAAAATGGATAAAATGAAAATAGATGAGATATTTAAACAAATTGTATGGTAAAAATACGTTTGGAGAGGTTACCCTCTTCAAAAGACGGGTCACACTCCTCAGCCTCCCTGGGAAGGTCTATTCAACGTCCTGGAGAGGAGGTTCAGTAACATAGTCCAACCTTAGATTCAGGAGGAGCAGTGTGGTTTTTGTCCTGGTCATTGAACTGTGACCAGAACTGACACGATGCAAAGCAGTATGGTGCGGGACATATTTTGAAAGCTCATTGTGGGCGCCAGTGTGAGCAGGACTGCATGCGGGAAAGAGGGCGGATCGAACAGTCCTGCAAGCCTAAATTCCTTCTTGCTGGAATTCACACTAGGTTTAAACAATGCAATAGCGGGACTGAAAAATCTGTCCCTCGCAGACCTCTACTGTGGACCAGCTTAGCACGGTCCTGGAGGGTGCATGGGAGTTCACCCAACCAGCCTCCACATGCTTTGTGGACTGGTAGAAGGTGTTCAACCGTGTCCCTCAGGGAGTCTTATGGGGGGTGCTTGGGAGTATGAGGTTCTGTCTGGTCCCAGTACTCTCGGTGCCAGAGCTCGGTCCGCATTGCTGGCAGTAAGTCAGACTTGTTCTCAGTGGGAGCAGGACTATGTCAGGGCTTCCCTTCTGTCACCGTTTTGGTTCATAACTTTTATGGACAGAATTTTTAGGTGTGGCCAGGGCTTGTGTGTGCTGTGCTTCAGGACAGGTTTCTGCTTTTTGTGGACGATCTGGTCCTGTTGGCCTCATCGGACCATGACCCTCAGCTCCCACTAGAGCGGTTTGCAGCTGAGTGGGAAGCAGCTGGGATGAAAATCAGCAGCTCTAAATCTGAGGCCATTGTTCTCAGCCAGAAAAGGCTGGAGTCCAGGCTCCAGGTCAGGGATGAGATCCTGCCTCAAGTGGAGGAGTTCAAGTATCTCGGCGTCTTGTTCATGAGTGAGGGGAGGATGGAGCAGGAGATTGACAGGTGGACCAGTGCAATGTCTGCAGTGATGTTGGCCCTGCATCAGTCCATCATGGTGAAGAAGGAGCTGAGCCGAAAGCTGAAGCTCTCGATTTACCATCAATCTACGTTCACCTCTAGTCATGAGCTTTGAGCACTGACCAAAAGAACAAGATCATGAATACAAGCGGCTGAAAAGAGTTTCCTTCATAGGGTGGCTGGTCTTTCCCTTAAGGGGTGTTCACACCGGACAAAAATTCGCACGACAGCGCAACGATATTACATGTCAATGGGAAGACGCGATTTTTACCGGTGCGACGGACACAATTTCGCGACGCGATGGACGCGAAGTGGCGAAAAATCGCGCTTTGCAACGTGAAATTCGCCTGTCGCGTCAAGTTGAAAATATTGAACTTTTCAGGCAAATTCACAGGATGATGTAGCGCGACAACCAATCATCGTTGAGATTCGCTCCACGTCTCCATGACAACAAGAAATTCACTTATCGCCAATCTTTTACTTTTCAACAGACTTCAACAGACAACGGAGCCGCGTCGTCCAGGCGGAGCTCTGGTAGAAACCATCCCGAGCTGTGTGCACCTCCAGAGGGTATAATGTACCAGAAATGACGGCGGAGTTTCGGACTTTCAGAGCTGTACAACGCAGTGACAGTGGTGACCACACACACACGCATGATGAGAGAAAACAAAACAGAGGGGGACGCGATGACGCAATCTGGCGAATTTTCGCAAAATTTAATTTACGCGACAAAATTTTATTTGTCACGTGACAAAATCGCGTCAATTGAGTCCGGTGTGAACACCCATTTAGAGATAGGGTGAGAAGCTCAGTCATCAGGAGGAGTCAGAGTAGAACTGCTGCTCCTCCGCATCAAGAGCAGCCAGATGAGGTGGCTCAGGCATCTAGTGAAGAGCCTCCTGGCTGGAAGAGCTGGTCAGAGTGGCTGGGGAGAGGGAAGTCTGGGTTGGTCTGGTGTTTTGAGATGATTTAAAAGAAGGCAGTGACTTTTACAGTTTAAGATGTTGAAGTGATTCCAAAGTGTTGTGATGATTTACAATATTATTTGCTAGAGTAGTGTGTGGTCCTTTTTTAATATATATTAAAAAGAAAGCAATAAAAAGATGTGCAGCTGAACCTGATGCAGCAGGTCAGCAGCCTCTCTGCACTACTGTGGACACAGCAGGATTTTTCCACACTGCAGTTGTACAAACAGTCACTGTGCTGCTGTGCTGCATTTACACAGCTAATGGAAGCTGAATTAGCAAAACAAATGTTTGAACAAGAATCAATGACGCAAATGTATCAAAATACTATAAGTGTGGCTGTAAATTGATATTAGCCCGATAAGGTGTAAATCAAGACCTGATTACTGCTGACTAGCAGCGTTGTTCCTGAATAATATCTCTTAAACAACTTAGTAATAGTTTTTGAGGTTCAAAGATTATTTTTCTGAAGTGGCTCCATTATGTTCATTTCATCCAAGTACAGTATCAAAGATATAGGAATCAGTCCAAAAAGTCCTGAATTGATAATATTACTAAGTTAGAAGTACATAATTGTTATTGGCAAAATGTACTTTTAAGTACTAAAGTAAAAGTCAACACTCAATATGCAGACAATGTTATTATTTATAGCAAAACAAACATTTTAATGTACTGTTTCAATGTGCAGCCAATTTGATAGATTGGTGGATTCATCGTAAAAGAGACAATTTAATACAATATAGATAATAAATATATTAAAGCAACTAAAGCTGTCAGATAATTGTAGCGGAGTAAAAAGTTATATATTATATCTCTCTGAAATGTAGTGGAGTATAAAGTAGCATTAGATGGAAATAATACAGTAGTATTATTTATTATTATTACTGTTATTACTTATATTATTAGTATAATAATATAATAATAATAAGTACAAGCACTGCAAACTGTACTCTGTAGTTTTTTTATTTTCATATTTTCTGTAAGTTGAAGTGTGTTTATTACTGCACAGCTGCAACTAACAACAACTACAGACCTACGCTTGTTCCTTTTTGCTGCTTCAGGCAAAAGCTGCATCTGGAAGATTTACTGTGATCTGGTGTCTGAGTTAGCAGCAGGTAAACACGACTGGACAAACATCTGTGCGACTGATACAATCAACACATTCAGTCGCTTCCATCGCTGAAACCATTCTCTGCTCAACACAGAATCTACTGAGGGAGCATTTAAACAGGTCAGCATTTTTTTTCCCAATTAAAAATAATTGACATTTGGAAACATATATGCATATAATAGCTATTATTTTATCTTGTATGTACAGAGTATGCCCCATAATATACATCTATGTATGTATTCATTTATTACTTGAAAGTAACAAACATGTCATTGTTGTCAACACTCTTGGAATAAGTGTCTTCGTCTCCTGCAGCACTTTAATAGCACAGACTAGATAATTAATTAATCAGCTGATATTCACACTGCAGGAGTGGGCATCTGGTTACAAGTGGAGACACATTTGGATGAAACTCAAAATTCTGAGAAATGTAAAAACTTAAAAACCATGCTAAAAATATAATAAAAATATAATACAATATATAAATAAAATTGACACGAGTCCTCCCATTATTATGGCAGATGCTTTAAACGTCATCTGCTGCTGACTTTGCAATCTTTAATCCTGATAAAAAGCGACAGCTGCTGGAACAGTGGGGTGTTCAGCATCTCTGATTTACCTCCTCAGGTGTGGCCACAAAGTTGATGGCAGTGTAGTAGCGGTCGTCCTCCTGCGATAGGCTGAAGGTGAACTGGTAGTCGATGAGGAGTGTGTCTGTTCCACGCAATGGAGCCGGCAGTGTGTGGGAGACCGTGGAGGGGATTATAGAAGTAGAAGAAGAAGAAGAACAGAATATAGAAAAATAGAAAATACTCTGTCGCTCCATCTGGACCCTTTAAAACATACTTAGGCTTTGAAATAACAATAAGTAAGGATCTACAGCTATGAATGCTCGAAGTACTTAACCCCCCATTGCATTAAATATTATTTAGACATGGTGAGAAATGTTTTGAATGTTTTTATTACTTAAAAATGTCCTAAATAGACCTTCGTTTGTAGACAATGATGCTCACATGTCAAATGTCCATGAGCAAACAACATATCCTGGTCATGTGACAGCTTTTTAGAAAAATTAAGATAAGGAAATCTTTGCCATATGGCAATGCTATGAAATAGAGGGTTAATTCCAGTGTTACTTTTTATATTTGTTATTATGACTATTATTATGCAGTACTTTTACTATTAATCTACGCAAAGTAACCTCAGATTGTCTCCACATTGATAAACTAGCATTAAAATTTTCTTTGTGTATTTAATAATTAATACAAGTAGTGTCATATATATATATATATATATATATATATATATATACACACATACATATGAACATAATGAGTACTTTTACTTTTCATATTTTAAGTACATGTTGATGATAATACTCCTGTACTCAATCAAAGGCTCTGAGGACTTATTTCTGATGGCCATGTTTTTATTCTCTATAATCACAGCTAAAGAATAATAATGGCATGAGATCAGAGTCTCTGCTTCATGTTTTCTACAATGTCCTTTCATCCGCCTCTGACTTTCCAATCTGTGTTTAAAAAGCTGTTTCTGCTCCGCCTGTTGAGGCTTTAAACATCAAACTACATCAGAGCGGCTGTGATATCACAGTGGTGTAACTGTCTCCACCTTGCTGTGCTTCCAACTTGCCTCTCCTACACTGACATTGGTGATTGGAATTGCACTTACAGTAGCATGTTCCTTTGAGGGGGTTGCCTTGGTAACGATTCTCGACTTCACATCTGAAAGGGGTGGAGGATAGATGGATGGACATGAGGCAAAAAAATGGGGACAGGAGTGAGAAACAAGGAGATCAAAAGAGAGGGAGAAAGGTGAAGGAGGTGGATTAATAGGGTAATGTTCTGACAGCTGTAAAATAACCTTAAATAACCATCCGCATAAGTTCAAAGCTTTAATTTGATACAAAATCTTCTGTAGTTTTTGGCAAAAGTAATGATGATATCAATATGTTTTTCTATAAAAATGTACTGATATTAATATAATAAAAATAATCTATACTTAACATATAGATCTACTGTGAAACAGATGGTCGGGTTTATAATTTGCATCAATCTTTAAGATCATACAAAGTGTAACATGACTTTCATGTTATTGTATATCACACATAACACACACTTCTTTTGTATCACAGCACATATGACACAGAAGGAAAATATGTAAAACACATGTTTTTACATTGATGGTATATGAATAAAGGTTGGAACTTCAGTCAGATAGAATAAAACAACAAGAACAAATGCTTGGTTATTTATGGATTTAAATAAATAAAATTTATATTTTCTTTTAAAGATTCATTGGGAAGTTGACTACAATACTTGTAATGTAACAAACAATATAACAAGAAAATGGAAATTCAATTGTTGCTTCTTTTTGTGATAATACAGACATATACTAACAACATATACTACACTGATAAACCTCATTATTATGTGTCCAGAGGGAATCATTTGAGGAGAGCAGCCACATTTAAACAGATCACAGGGTCCACCTGGCCATTCTTTTATCAGTGGAATCACTTAAATAACTACTTCAGCTATATGTTAACTTATTTAATCACACGTGTAACATCGTCACTTGATCCAAAATCATTTTGGAGTTATAACCACTTCTATTTCCAATTTAACAAGATCATTCATAGCAGCCAGATTGTTTCTGGACATGAGCCTCACAGAACCAGCCCCACAGCAAGCAGACAGGAAACTGAACAACAGCCACAGCGTCTGAATTAAAGCCAGCAGTAATTAGAGTTAGACTGCAGAGAGAGACAGATTCATTGCATAACTAGATTGGACCATTCTACATGCTGATACACCTGTTGAAGCAGCCTTGAGGTTTGTGTTGGTCACGTCAGCCAGTCTTTGCCCTCAGGAAAGTTTATTTTTTTGGGGAGGGGCAGGCATAAAATAAATAAAAATGTAGACCTCAGGTTCTTTGTGCAGGTCAAGGGGAAAGAAATATATGAGGGCCTTCTAATTTGCTCTTTACAGACCATTCACTTCCAGTCACTGTGTGAATATCAACCGGCAGCACAGTCTGCAGGTTAACTTTTATGAACACGTTAATGACCGATCGATCACTAGATGCATCGAGAGGTTTTTTTTTCTCCTGTGACGGTGGGACATGAGGAACTGTATTAGACGTTTAGAGGAAGGAACAACGATGGAGACAGTGGGACAACGAGCGTCATGAAAGGTGAAACTCACAGGTGACAGCGGTCGCCTTTGATGCCCTTGGTGGTGCAGAAGCACTTGCCGTTGATGGGGTTGCACATGCTGGCATGACCGTTGCACTTACATGCTGAAACACAAGGAATATAAATTAAAACCTGTGTAAATAGAGCCAGCTGTCCTATGTATGTATGAATAAATAATACATGAAATAAAGAAAGACAAAATATAGAAATAAATATACATATGAACATTTCAGTCTGTAAATAAATAATAATAAAAGAAAATGTACAGAAAAAAAACATTTAATTTTATAAAATAAAATAATAATTGTAAGATAAATAAATAGGTTTTAATTTTTATTCTATCTATGTGTATATCTTTTAATAGTCAAATTAAACTGCACATTTATTTGTTATTTAAGCCTTTTTATTTATTTATTATTTAATTTATTTATTGAGTCATTGATTCATTTTTTATCATGTCTGTTTCAGTCTGACATACAGCATACAGGTGCTGGTCATATAATTAGAATATCATGAAAAAGTTGATTTATTTCAGTAATTCCTTTTGAAAAGTGAAACATGTATAATGTGTGCATTCATTTCAAACAGACTGACTATTTCAAATGTTTATTTCTTATAGTATTGATGATATAACTGTCAACTAATGACAACCCCAAATTGTTATCTCAGATAATTAGAATATTGTGGAAAGGTTCAAGGTTGAAGACACCTGGTGCAACATTATAATCAGACAATTAATTCAAAACACCTACAAAGGCCTTTAAATGGTCTCTCAGTCTAGTTCCGTATGCTACACAATCATGGGGAAGACTTCTGATCTGACAGCATCATCCAAAAGATGAGAGCATTGACACATTGCATAAGGAGGGCAAGACACAAAAGGTCATTGCTATAGAGGCTGCTGTTCACAGAGCACTGTGTCCAAGCACATTAATAGAGAGGGCAAGGGAAGGAAGCACCGGGGATAACTGGAACCCTGGAGAGGATTGTGAAATAAAACCCATTCAAAAATGTGGGGAGAAGATTGGACTGAACCTGGGGTCAGTGCTTCAAGAACCATCAGACATGGGTCAGAAGACAGCGTCAGAAGAGTCTAGCCTGAGCTAAAGACAAAAAGGACTGGACTGCTGCTGAGTAGTCCAAAGTTATCTTCTCTGATGAAAGTCAATTTTGCATATCCTTTGGAAATCAAGGTCCCAGAGTCTGGAGGAAGAGAGGAGATGCACAGAATCCATGTTGCTTGAGGTGTAAAGTTTCCACAGTCAGTAATGGTTTGGGTTGCCATGTCATGTTGCTCTTGTTGCTGACCAACTTCATAGAGATGTAGATATTCTCCAACAGGACTTGGCACCTGCACACAGTGCCAAAGCTACCAATACCTGCTTTAAGGACTATGGTATCCCTGTTCTTAATTGGCCAGCAAACTCAGCTGACCATAACTCCATAGAAAATCAATGGTGTATTGTGAAGAGGAAGATGCAATAAGCCAGACCCAACAATGTAGTAGAGCTAAAGACCAATATCAGAGCAACCTGGGCAACCTCTCATAACATGTAAGCAGTGTAAGACTGATTGGCTCCATGAGAAGCCACATTGCTGCAGTAATCCAGGCAAAAAGAGCCACAACTAAGTACAAGTGCTGTACATGATCACACTTTTCATGTTCACACTTTTCAGTTAATATTCTAAGATACTGAATTTGGGATATTCATCAGATGTCAGTTATAATCATCAAAAATAAAAGAAATAAATATTTGAAATATATTGTTTGTAATAAATGAATATACAAGTTGCACTTTTTGAATGGAATGAATGAATCAGTGAAATAAATCAACTTTTTCATGATAAAGGTATACAGAAGGTGTGATCCTTCTTCTTTGTATTACATCTCTGGATATAACTACCATATGTACTACATCTACTCAAAAAAAAAAAATCAGCGGTGGAAAGTGCAATTTTGGGGTATCTACACCTCAATTTGCTTCAGTATTTCTCCACTACATTTATAATAATATATAATATAACATAACAAGCTTAAAAACACAGATGAATTGGACGGATGAAACCAATATTTTCAACCTTTTAGCTTTCTGACATCTTACAAACAGTAGAGCATAGTTGGCTCATCTTCACATGTCGATGATTAACAACTCCACAAATTGAGATTTTTTTTCTCTCTAAACATTCATTTTAATAAAAGGTTCAAATGACCCAGTATTTACCACAAATCAACGTCCAGTCAATGAAAACAGATTTGTTCTTTTTTCCTCTCCCGAACCCTTTGTTGGGAACCACTGGACTAAACTAGCTATCTGTCTATAAAGTATCTGAAAGTAGCTCCACCTCCAGCAGCTACAACATTAACATTCTGCTTTAGACAAAAACGCTTCATATTAATAATCTAATGATGTCAGATAGAATAATATATCAGTTATTGCTTATATTGCTACTAATATTCTGTACTTTTTTTTGTGCAGGGCTTTTACTTATAATGGAGCATTTTTATATTGCTGTATTGGCCCTTTTACCCTTAAGTACAGCCTGAATACTTTTTTGTATTTCTTACTGATGTACTAGCAAAAAAAAACATTGTTGAGTCAAATCATTGTTAAAGGAACATCCTGATTAGCTGTGATACAAGGAATACAGCTTTTACTACTTACATGAAGATATGCAGAACAGTTGTTTTATTGATTGACTGTCACTGATGGTGAACAAATTATATATATATTCCAGAGGGTAAGCTAAATTAATCTGTTGGAGGAACAGACGATTGATTTGTTGTCCGATTGACTGACTGTCAGTATTAGCTGCGGTGTGGAGTAAATCTTAATATCCCTGGGGATCACTTTACTGTGTGGTGGGGAATGGGAAGGATGGACGACATAAAATTGTACTTTAAAATCCTGACAAGTTAAATGACGCTGTGCACCGGGTGATTTACTCACGCTGGCAGCTGCCCCCGTTGGTCGGATCCCCGTAGAAGCCGGAGATGCAGCTCTCACAGTGGCGGCCGGTTGTCAGGTCCTCGCACTTCTCGCACACGCTCTCATTGACACACTGGCTGTGACCATTGCACTGGCATGCTGCCAAAGAGTAAACAACACATGTATAGCATGAACTGAAACAAATATGACTTTTAGTGAACCACCCTGGGGAAGAAACATGAATTATTGGAGACGAAGTGATGCCTAGTCTGTTCTCATGTAACTTTCATCCATCCATCTTCTTTACCTGCTTATTACTTATTAGCGTCACAGGGGTCTGCTGGAGCCAATCCCATCATACTGCAGACAGGTCACCAGTCTATCATGGAGCACACACACCATTCACTCTCACACTCACACCTTCGGGAAATTTAGAGTCTCCACTTAACCTCAGCATGTTTTTGAACTGTGGGAGGAAGCTGAAGAACCTGGAGAAAACCATGGACGTATTATAGACCTGGATATGTGACTGCCTCTCATTTTTTCCAGTGGTCACTCGTGGTTCAACAAAAAATCCCCCAGCTATAACCCTGTAATTATTAATCTTTGTATTGTCGTGGACATTTTATCACATTTGTTACCATCAAAAATCTTTTTTTTTTTCAGAAAAGCTCTTGGTCGTGCTGTGTCTTGAGAGCGAGGACATTTTTAAAATTTATTTATTTATATATTTTTCTTTGAACATTTTATTGTGGTCAGCAAGTGAATTAAATGACTCAAATGTGAGGTTTTTTTGGCAATTTATATGTTCTCATCACCCTGGGGCATGATGGGAAGCCCCAGAGCATCATGGGAGGTGAATCTACTGATCAGTCTCAATGGGTCACATAACGAGGAAATAAACCTGGAAATCAGGAACTTTTTCGGTGAGAAACTTCCATTGAAATGATCCAGTTCTAAAATACATCCATGGAGAAAACCCACACAGAAAGGTCCCAGCTCAAGGTCTTCAACCTGCGACTTTCTTGCTGTGAGGGAACAGCACTAACCACTGCTGCATTGTGTCGCCCTCTCAGGTAACAGTAAAAAATAGTTTTTCCTCCACAGCAACTTTATTTATTATTCCTGTAAGGTTTACTACTTCTATTTTAGAGATTCATGAATAACTGGAAGTAATTATAAAAGTGGGAAACATTTTAGAATGTATTTAACTAGGAGGAAAAGGGGGAGGAGATGAGAAGAGAGGAAGAAAGTAGAGGCCTCTATCTTATCTGTTTAGAACCTGGTTCTACATTATTAAATAAACCTCTAATGTTACTGCTATTCAGTCCAGGATCCTATAAAGTAATTTATTCTTGAGTGGCATCTTGTGACACTGCTTAACATGCAGAGCAGTAAAAAAATCTGGCTACGTTTTAATAAAGTCAAAAGTCAAACCATTAAAAATATTGATTCCCTGTTTACATCAGTGTTAAATTTGACGGGATTACAGCTGTTTGCTTGCTATCAGACTGCATTATGATGTGTTCAAGGTCTGCTCAGTAAAATGAGGATTTGTGAAGGGAAACAAACATGCAAACGTTCAACATTAACATTAATCTGTGAATATTTAGCATGATAGTTCACTTTAACTTGGTGGAGGTTTTTCATATTGAAACTTTTGTAAGTATAGATTATCAGGACTGAAAAACAGATCATCATCTGGAGATAATCATCTATACTCTGGTAGAGGTGACCAAATGAAAACAGGATGCTACCTTGATTAAATTACAGATTTCTGAAAGAGTTGGAAATATTCCTATAATGTATCTGTTATCTAGTTGTATTTAGACAATTTGATGTGGAAATGTTTCTTATTGAGCCTTTAAGTTCAAATAGATTTCTAAAAAAAAATGCTACTTGCAAACAATGAATATAACTCGTTAATATTACTAAACAGCATAAAGAGACTGTACCTGGGCAGTGGATGAAGGACCAGTTGTATTTGGCCTCCCCAGGGCACATGCTGGCATTGAGGGCTGGCTGGGGGCTGGCGGGCAGGCCGGGAAGGGTGGACGGGGCTGGGATGGAGGTCTGGAATGGTCCGCGGAAGGAGCCTTCTATGCACTGACCTTTTCCTGTGTTGCTGGGGTCGGTGCACCAGCCACAGCCCGGCTGGTCCAGACAGTGACCACATGTTCTGTACCCAGAGCAGTTCTCTGCTGCAGCACAACAGTTTAAATACAAAATGTTAAAATAAGCACAATCAATATGAGCACTGCCAACAATTTAATTGTATCAGGTAAAAATGTTCAACATTGAATATTATAATCCTATTCCATTGGCAGATATTTTATCTTATTCATTTACCCAAATTGTTAAAAAAAAATTAAATAAGATAAATTATTAACAATGAATAATACCAATAACAATTGTTTGTTTTTTTTTCCCTAGTGGCAGCTCTGAGTCTGTATTCTTTTCACAAGTCTGTGAAAGTATTCCCTAATGAGGAATGAGTGTGTATAGAAGATGACTGACTGACTGACCTCCATCCAATAGCTTCTACAAATATAATAATATATATATTAGTGGACATGCCAGGGACCACAAAACAAGCGTGAACAGCCACTTGTGTCCCTGTTCAGTAGGTCAGGTTTAAATATTGCCCATTGTTGGGGAAAAAGGCAACAAACAAACAATATTACAATGGAAAAAAACACTGTTTAAAGCCGTGAATTAAACATCTTACGTGGACACGTGTTCATGGTGTACCACTCCATACACTGTCCGAAGGGGAAGGACGCCACGTAGGCGTTGGAGTCCACACACTGCTTCATGTTGCTGCACCACATGCACTCTGAGCTGCCGCTGGTGCATTCGTTGCAGGTGGTCCTCATGGCACACGGGTTCCGGCACTGCTTGGCACTGTGATTGGCTGAGGAACATTTTCAAGCAGTTGTGTTCATTTTTCCTGTGCTCCAAGGACAGATGAGGTTGTGTGCTGTAGCTGTTTGGTGCAATCAGTCCAATATTGAGTAGGAATATTTTGAATTATCTTACTCCATAATAACATATATTGTGTCCTTTTTCAAGCTTTTTTGTTCAAATTAGTCTTGTTTTCATTAACATTAACAACACACCATTAATTTACTTATTCATGTAAGTGACAGTTAAAAGTCAATATCAAAATGAACAGTGGTTGCATTTGCATTGTGGCCTTAAATTTAACCAGACAGAAAAGGGTCAGACACAGTAAAATATTATATTATCTTATAAACATTTATGATGTAATATTATACATCATAAATGTTTATAAGATTAATTAACCTCAAATATATAAAACAGGAGAGATGACATGAGTAAAAGGTCTCAATTATTAAATATTCACTCAGTCTATGTTGCATTTCAATTCAAACAGTTTACTCACTGAACAATATTTAGTGTTTTAAGCAGCAGGTGAAGTTATCTCCTGTCAAACCATTTGGGTTAGTGACAAAACTGCTATGTGGTGTAAACCTAAAAACTTGATACCGGATAGTTTAACTCTCTTAAAAAGGTTTGAAAAAATACAAACACATGCTACCAACAAGATTTATATTCTAGATGGGTTATATATTTAGAATTCATCATTGTTTTTTGGTTACAACTTTTGATATTTCGTGCCAAAAAATTTGAGCGAATTGAGAGAGACCTGATGAATGCTTCTTAAAACTGTATTTTAAAAAATCTGATTTTCTGATCTTGCCAAACATTATTTGTCATTGACCCATTTACAAATGATAACTGTAAATATTTGATCCCCTGAAACATGCTCTTTACTTCACATTTCTGTGAAGAAACAGGAACTGGTCTATTTCTTGCCACAATATGTACAGTCATCCATTGGACCCAACCCGGACCCTATAGTGGGCCTTGTTGTGGCCCCAGGGCCGCAGGGTTGACACTGCTGCGCTAACAGAAAAACTAGTAATCCTACAGTAGGCTAAATGCACATGAAGGATGATATAGAGAACAGAGCAGCCCGCTGGTGTTGTGTGATCTCAGTGAACTGACCTGGCCGTTCACAGAGGCTGCCATTCACTGGGTTGATGCAGGTCTGGGCTTTCAGTCCGCTGGATGCCGCCTCAGCCAAGTAGCCACAGAAGCCGGCATCGCTGGGCTCGCCAGGCAGCCACTGCAGGGTGGTGTTGGTGAAGGGTGACATGTCCTCCCAGCACCAGTACGACACGTTGATTTTTCTGAGCCCCACCCAGGGAGTCACCGTGGCTTTGTACTGAAAACACAAAGTGAAAACCAGGATTTTATACATTGTTCTTTGAAGGTGTTTACAGTGTGACCTGGCAGAAAAAACACAAACATATATAGTAATATCATTTTATTGGTAAACTCCATTCAAAGCTAAACTCTAAATCTCATTGACTGGTATTTCTGATTTCTGATTTTTTTCTCCAAATTAGTTTTTTCTTTCCGAATCTCCAGTACTGCACCAGCACCAGCACCAGCACCAGCATCAGCATCAGCATCAGCATCAGCATCAGCATCAGCATCAGCATCACCTCTTAGACACATCAAACTTTACACAATGATCCCTGACTATATTCTGAAGGTTTGTACAGAGGAAATTGTTCTGACATCATTCACAGCCTGATTTATGCACTGCTTCATTCCTAAAAACATGGTGAATTTTTACTTTTAAAAGAGTTTGCAGTTGTTGGATTAATAAAAAGACAAAAGTTCCTCTAACAACTTTTGAACTTAATATATCTACAAAACGCTGAACATTTGAAGGAAATCCATGTCAAACACATTCTGATCACTATCTTTCTCATCAGACATACCTTCATCACCCTGGCTGTAAGCAACAAAATTAAAATAAAAATCAGAGCAACTTTTTCATCCGTACCAACATTACCTTGACTAGACTGTTGATAAAAGCAGCTTTACTTGAATGGAGTCTTTCTGTTATCCATCCGATCCCTAATCAATGGCCACATTGGTGCAGTACTAGTGAACAAAGGGAGCTTGATGTCTCACAGATACAGGCTGACTTACTGTTACACAGGGATTTAATTGCATTTCTTATATTTATTGAACCTGTCTAGAATTAGTTGGAACTGCTAAACACCATCAATATAACATGCCAGGAAGACTTGTGAAGCAATTTTCTATGGAGGACTGAAACTGCAATAATCTACAATAATTAAATTTCTATTACAAGAAATATTACTTAGACATGGAAACATGTTTTGAATGTTTCCATGACTTAAAACTGCCTAAATAAATATATATTTAAGAAATAAATATATTTAAGAAATATAAGGAAAAACACAGTCTCAGGACAGTTCCAGCTATGTAAGTCAATGGGACTCCATTATGTTGTATACACTCAGAATTTTCCCAATTATTTAATAATTATTTCCCCAATTATTATCTTCATCCATGTGTATTGTGTAGTTATTTTTAGGATAGACACCACTGTTAAATACATCTGTCCATCCTTCACACAGACCTGCAGTTCACACTAGAAACAGCAGCTTCAATACTTAGCAGATCGTTGAGATGGATTTCTGTTTATTTGCTCTAATGGAGCAAGTAAGAGTCAGAGCTCCGAGGAAACATTCTGTTAACAGAAGATTTATTTCAGCCTCAATGGTCCAGGTCAAGATGGTCAGTAAACACAGATTTGTCTTGACACTGAAATATAAAAACAACAATTGCAAAACAGGGTCTAAAGATTTTGTTTCTTTGTCTGTTATTTTGTCTGGATAATCACACATCTCATCTTGTTCAAAAATAAAAACCGGTCAAAGAAGATTATTCATCCAATCAACACACCTCCCCGCCCCGCCCCCTTCTTACCACCACGCTCATGATCTGCAGCTCCTTCAGGACAAAGTCCACCTTCTTCTGTGTGGTGAGCGAGGCCAGGACAGCGTTGTGGCTGCGGCAGGCCAGCTTGGCGTTGTCGTACGAGTCCTTGGCCGTGATGAACTTCAGACAGGAGTTGCCCACCAGATGCCAGCTCTCACCACACACGTTCTCTGGAAGAGAAACAAAGGATGACAAGTCTGTACCACGGCGGACGGTCCACCTGCAGGAAGATGTACCCAGTCTTTTGATCCTCAAGTACTGCAGTGTAAGCCCATTATGAAGTACCACAAGATGTGGCAGTCATCACTCATGCAAGTTGGACCGAAAAAAGCCTTCATGTACCCAGATCCTCCCCTGCCCCCTGGCTGACTCTTCTCTAAATCCATAAACTCAAGCAAAAACAAAAAAGAATATTTCTTTTATATCTACCAGCAGTTGTTTGGTTGTATACAAGTGTATGTATCACCAAATCTGCATCACACTCATTTGCATGAAATTACACATAAATGCTGCTTTTTACACATGAAAAAAAAAGTTTAATTTAAGGAATGTACCATAGCTGCATTGTAACCATCATCTTCAAACCTTTTAGTTCCTAGATGTTTTAGAAGCAACATCATTAATGATGTCATCACAGGACAACTGCTGACCAATCTCATTATCCTTCTATTGCATTAAAATGGTCTAAATAATGTATATATGTATAATATATATTATACCAATGAGTTATATGCACTAGGAATTTTCCATATTATTATTTTTTCTAGCATAATAGAAAAAAAAATCAACAATAAAATCAACATTGAATTAAATGTAAAAATAAAAATAACAAAGTAAGTTTAGTATCCCAGTTAGTGAGTTTATTTTATTTGCTAAAAATTGTCCAAACTTCTGAAAAAAAGACAACCTTTGTTTGTGAGACAATGATGCTCACATGTCAAATGTCTATGAGGAAACACACAGATTTAATACCACATCCTTTTAGAAACTCAACTCAAACTCAAACATTAGCTGCAGTCAGAGGGCAGCTTCAATAAGATATTGTATTAAAACTTCTTTTATAAGAATATAAAATATTACAGCTGAACCCAACATTTTTAACAAAAGAAAACCTTCAGGTACAATGAATCCGTTTCCTGTTTCCTTCACAATATCTCAGCAGTTAAACAGTCTGTTAAAACCAATAACAGACATAACATGAACCACATCAAATGCTTAATGAACAATAGCAACGTCAGTCTGATGAACACACACACGCACAAAAACAGGCACGCGCACACACACTTGTTTATCTTACCCCATGGGGTCATCCATCAAATACCTACATGTTGGGGACCACCTTTTCTAAAAACTTTCAGGCCAATGTCACCACTAAAATAGATAAACGAAAACACACACACACTGCCCTGTATTAGTTTGGATCAGGTGGTGACCTCTTCCATGTTGTACCTTCAGTAATAAAAGAGATTTGAGAGGCAGATACCTGGCAGAGAGATGCACTCCTGGTTGCGAGACTCCCACTGGCAGTTCTGGTCCACGGCGCAGCTCTTGCAGCTGGTTTTCTTGTTGCACACGTAGGATGGGTTGTCTTTAGGACAAACTTCATACTCCGATATGGCTCCCTGTGAAGAAAGCACAACACAATGGGCCATGTCCATTGTTTAGAGTCAAAGTACAAAAACACTACAATTCATTTTAACACAATTCCATTCTTTCGTTTTAGATTCATGAGACGACAGAGATAGACTAAAGAGACTGTGGGTGTAATGAAATTTGTTTTAAAGTCATTGGTATATGTGATGTGTATGAAATTTATTTCAAAAATAAATAAAATCATTTTTTTTTTCAATTCGTATCTTGATTCCTGTCGTTTATCTCTTAAAAAATGTGACATCGTGGTTCAGCCATTTCACAAATGAGATTTTCAAAACATCTATTTAATCAAACAACAAATAACAGTGGAGTGGGGTGTTCTTACTGTAGCAGAGGTACAGTTGCTCCCCAAAGAAACACACTGTCCTGAGCACCACTGACAGCCGTTGGTGTTGGCGGTGCAGCTGTAGCAGTCTGTGTACTGGTCACACCTCTCATTATCAGCATCTGCAAAGGATGGACATTTTTCTTTTTAAAAATATCTGATGATTCTGTTCATATTTGGTAATGGATTGTTTTGTCCCATGATAAAATCACTCAAAAGGCAAAAAGTTATTCCCCTTTTCTTGAAAAAGCTTAGTTTATGAAGTACTAAATCAAAAATATATATTTTCCTCTCACCTGTACTTTTTATTCACCCAGAATTTTGTAGTTGTGTTGGCTTTCTCTTGAATACAATACAGGGCTGACATTTGGAAAAGTCTAAAAAAGCTCTAAGCCAGGTGATAGGAAAAAGATGTGTGAACTGTCCCTTTAATGTAAGGCCAGGATGCCCTACTATTTTGATGTTAAAACCAACTCTGCACAGAGAAGCTCAAACCACAGATCACTAGACATGTTCTGAACCCGAGGAAACTTCTGGGGAAACTGTGGCAGAGCGAAGGGCCACGCTGGTATTAAAAGAGCCTGAAAGATAATCCGAGGTGCAGTTTCCATCTGCAGATGCTGACACCAGGAAATGAGAACGTTGGGGAGGCAGAGAGGATTTTTTGTGACAAATAGAAAACAGCGAGCAGAAGAGAATTGTCTGCAGGGAAGGAGGAAGACTCTGCTGAGCAGCTCCTGATGATTAGCTCTTCCTGTCCTTAGAATTCCAGCACCAACATCATATCTAGATGGTGGTGCTAGAACAAGATACTAATTATATGTTTTGACCTGTAACTTTTGAACCGCAAGTCTCAGAATCAATGATGATTCAATCATGAATGCCTCTTAAGTGTATTTTAAACATTTTTTTGGACTTCCTCATCTTGCCAAACATTATTTGTCACTGACCCAACTGTAAATGAAAGTATCTGTCGATTGTATGTATGTCCTGAGAACTATTCACCAAACTGACTTCATACTTGGTAGGTGTGTTTCCGAGGACCCAAGGGAGCGCATTGTCAAGAGGGAAATGGACTGGATTCTCAAAAAAATGCACTTGGAATGGGCAAAAATCACATCTGAGAGGAAACTGAAAGGACTGTTAATGACTGTTAAAAATACTGGAAAGAACTGTGTACTAATGTTTCAACACTTAAATCACACAAGTGGAACTGAAAGCATCTTGACAGTGTGTAGAGACATCAAGACACATTTTCTACAGCTGAAAAGCGGACGCATCGCCACAAAGCCATACACTGTTTTTTTTTGTGCCATTCTCACTCTCTGATGTGCAAAACTGCGTTGTCAGTCTGTGACAAACAAGCTGTTTCTGACAGCCTCTGCATCTCATTGGACATCAGTGAATATAAATGAGTTCTGCAGAAGAAGAAAAAAAAATGGATGGATTCTGAAATCACACAGCAGATGTGGAAGGCCGCAGGACCTGATTGTGTGTGTCACCTACATGATCGTGTGTTGCAGGAAGCTGGAAGTTGCTGCCGCTCCGGGGCCACACTGCTGCCTTCCCAGGGCAGGCATCGCTCCTGGGTGCTGTTCCACACACAGCTGATCCCCGGCCAGGCCTGGCTGCAGGACACCGGGCTGGAGAAGGCCGAGCAGCTGGGGGAAGTGTACATGAGGACGTCGCTGAGCAGCAGGCTGTTGAAGCCGCCAAACACGTACATCACACTGTCTCACAAAGGACAAGAGAAGACGTCTGTTATATCCATTTCATTCATGGGGGTGACAATAAACTTACATTTTCATAGTATAATTTCTGGAGGGGACAAGAAAAAAAATACTACCATAACAATGTGGCTACACACACAAATGGACTTTCAAATGACATGAATCCAACATGAACACAAAATGTACATTTTTAAAGACCTGACAAATGATTTTAAAACTGTATTTTATAAAGCTTTTTGGCTTTCTCCTCTTGCCAAACATTATTTGTTAGTTATACATAAAAAATGAATCATGAATCAATGAGGGAAAAACTAGTAATATCTTTCATTGACCCACATCCACGTCTCTCTACTCTTCCCCCTCCCCCCCAGTCACTGACGCTATGGTAACTTTGGTAACTTACATCATTAGAGCACTGTAACGATCATTAGGTCTGATCTTAACCAGCAGACTGTTAAAAAAGAGACTGATTTTGGACAAATATTAAACAAGTGGAATGATAAACAATTTACTGGCTTCTACATGTTTTCATGTTGTTTTTTTTTTTTTAACTTTCACTCTTTTTTTTTTAACACTTTGTGTTAGATGTACCTTGTGCTCAATAATTACATTAAATTGAGCCAAACCCACACTGCAGTATTTACCACCTTACTGATAGATGTGCTAAACTGCTTAAAAGGAGAGATGCTGCAAGGGTTCAAGACATTATGCTGTTTTAATATTGAAAAAATGGTTACTGTCAGTGAATAAGTTCTATAGAGTAAGGGATCCTTCTTTTTTTTTTTTTGAGAAATCTGAGATGACCTTAGACGAATCCCTTGTTAAATATCGTCTTTGTTTCTGAAACTATTTTGTTCTGACTCTTCGGACAAAATGTTTGTGTCAAAAATACATCTTTTGTAACATTGTATGTAATTTTAATTGAGTCTGTTTAACTGCACTGCATCTGCTTTAATATTGATGGAAAAATTAAATCTGGAAAGTTGTGTGTGGATGAAGGTCATTAAACCTGTTTCTAGAGTAAAAACGTAGATGTGTGGATGAAGCCTGTGTCTCTTCCTCTTTTTACGCTCACTTTTAAATCCCTGTGTGTGCGTACAGATATTTTGCACCAGTCTGATCAAAAGTCTCCTCAGATCATAGAGGTTACTCTTCAAACTGCTCGTTCTGGATGTCCTGCTGAGCGCACAGATTAGGAAAAGGGGCGAGGAGGAGAGGAGATGCTTTCTTTGTTATTTGAAAGATGGGAGTTATTTCATGTATTAAAAAGTTCACCAAGTTACAAAACATCCATTTTTTCCCCCACTCAGTTTAATTTTGTTCTCTCTCACTATCACTTTTCTTGCTAAATGTTTTCCTGTTCATTTGGTAGGACGTATGTCCAATAATAAACTGTTAAAGGTGCAGTCTGTAATATTTACCATTATTTAGCAGAGCAGACATGGCAGAAATTTAATATAATATACACAAGTATGTGTCAATTACTAATCTGTATAATTCAATCGATACAAGAATTGTGTTCTTATTACCTCAGATTGATCTGTTTTTATCTACATGGGGGCGGGTCTCCCTCCATGTTGAACCACCATGTTTCTACATTAGCCCAGAAGGAAGAGCATGACAATGATGAGTCAATGAGTAAAGAAAAGTAAAGACAGAAATAGAATTGGATCTGAATATTCCATGATTCAGATATTCATTCATTAGGGAGATATTCAGTCTTTAATTTCACAGGATCTAGAGATTCGTTGTTATCAGACTATCAAAGGAAACTGCTAACTAAATTTTTCTTAAAGTAAAATTAATAAAACAGCAAATAAAATAGCAATTTCACTTTAAAAATGAATAGGACTAAAATACAATTGGAAAAAGTCAATACAAAATAAAAACTAAGAAAAAATCAAAACCTATTATAACCTGGGTATAAAAACCTCAGAGATGAATGTTGGAGCCAGACTGTAGAACCTTCTAGAAAAGTAAAATCGAGTGAAAGCCAGAGCAAAGAGGCTAAAATGGAATTTAATCATGTCTCTTATTTGACTTATTCAGGAAGGAATAAGTGAATGTCTCCTACATATCTTATTCTCACCACGTCGGTATTTCTTTTCAACTTGGAGGTTCCACCTTACTCATCATCTTCACTTTTAGAAGAACTCCTCAGAGTGAATATTTTACAGTCTCGGAACTGTGACCCATTTTCTCTGGACTACTTTTCCCCTTACTTTCATGCATTTTTATCATTTTGCTTTTAAGCCTACTGCAGACTGTTCAAATAAAGCTTAATATTACTGCTGGAGATTCTGTCTGAAACCATCCTGTCACAGCGGACGTGGGACCTTTTAACATTAAACTTGATATCTGATCACTAAGAAAAACGCAGATGAACACACGAGCAAACTCTTAATTGGTGCAAAGCAGCGGGAGTCATTAGTGAGGATTGATGGGACCAGAGCAGCTGGTTCATGTTAATATTTGATGTGTGTTACTTTACAACAGGATGCATATTTAATTATAGATTGTAACATAAAAAAAACTCCTTAAACATTTAAAAGAAAATCATCACTAACTATTGATATTGATCAATATGACCAAATTTATCACCCAGCCCTAATCTCTCTGTAATGCAGGAATCTCTGCCTGTCTGAATTTTCCTCACATATCTCCAAATCTGTTCATCTCATCGACTTCACACTTGGCTTGATTCAGGTGCTGGTCATAAAAGTGGTATATCATGGAGTGGATTTATTTCAGTAATTCCATTCAAAAGTGAAACTTGTATCTTATATTCATTCAATACATGCATACACACAGACTGATATATTTTAAATGTTTATTTCTTTTAATCTTGCTGATTATAACTGACAACCAATGAAAATCCCAAATTCAGTATCTTAGAAAATTAGAATAAGACCAATTTAAAAATGATTTCTAGAAATGTTGGCCAACTGAAAAGTATTAACATGAGAAGTGCAATCATGTACAGCACTCACTACTTAGTTGGGGCTCCTTTGGTCTAAATTATTGCAGTAATGCGGCGTGCCATGGAGTCAATTAGTCTTTGGCACTGCTTAGGTTGTCCAGGTTGCTCTCATAGTGGCCTTTAGCTCTTCCGCATTGTTGGGTCTGGCTTATTGCATCTTCCTCTTCACAATACACCATTGATGTTCTATGGAGTTAAGGTCAGCTGAGTTTGCTGGCCAGTTTAGAACAGGGATACCATGGTCCTTAAAGCACATACTGGTAGCTTTGGCACTGTGTGCAGGTGACAAGTCCTGTTGGAAAATGAAATCTTCATCTCCATAAAATTGGTCAGCAGCAGGAAGCAGGAAATGCTCTAAAACTTCCTGGTAGACGGCTGCATTGACCTTGGACTTAAGAAAACACAGTGGACCAACACCAGCAGATGACGTAGCACCCCAAACCATCACTGACTGCTGAAACTTTACACTTGACCTCAAGCAACATGGATTCTGTACCTTTCCTCTCTTCCTCCAGACTCTGGAACCATGTCAATAGTCGTTTTGAACAACTGTTTTAAGATAATTTGCTGATTAGAGTGTGGCACCAGATGTCTTCAATATTGAACCTTTCTACACTATAATTTTCTGAGATACCCAAATTTGCTGAAATAATGTGGGCGGAGGTTATGAATGTATTGAATTGGTGCTGTACCACTCTCACATAATTATCAATACTACTGTACTATATATTTGTCCATCACATGTCTTGAGAACCATTCATCAGATTAAATTCAGGCAGATGACCCAAGAGCGTGATTAATTGATTGATTGATTGATTGATTGATTGATTATTTAAGTGCAGTGTTGATTCTGAAGTGGATTAGATGACAGAAAGCTTAAACCCCATACGTCCCCCATGACGCTTTAAGCAGCACTTAATAATGCACTAATAAAGAATGGAGAGCAATCTATTTGATTTAATATTTGCTTTTATGATGTGATAACTATTGACTACATATTGAATATTTTTAACCATTTGATCTACAAGGTCCACTGTGAGTGGCAGAATTCACGAGTTAGATCACTTTGTCCAATGATGAAGAGAGTGAAGCATTTTTAAATCAATATTAGAGTATCTGCATCAAAATAGTAACATACATCAGGATTATAATGTAAGACTGTCAGATGCATATCTAAGTCATATTTTCAGCTATGAGAAATCAAGATTTAAGTGGCAATGACCTCTAGTACCTCTATCTAAATGTCTACAGTCGATACCTGGAAAAATACTTGACAGTCTCCTACTTTCAACCTCCATAATGAGCTTTCCTTTATGGGAATCAATCATTTTCAATCATTGTTTGATTTCACAATTTAGGGTAATATGTTTTCCCTTTTTTCCCTCTAATAGCTTCTGAGCGTGTGCAGATTGCAGATTGTTCCAACAACCATGCACCAAGTGTGGAGAGACCA
This sequence comes from Lepturacanthus savala, assembly GCA_030544235.1. Classification (NCBI taxonomy): domain Eukaryota; kingdom Metazoa; phylum Chordata; class Actinopteri; order Scombriformes; family Trichiuridae; genus Lepturacanthus; species Lepturacanthus savala. The sequence continues at coordinate 29,053,050 of CM060469.1, forward strand.
AAATATAAATAAAAGAACCCGTAAAGGAGTTGAAGAAAGTGTCATTTCCCAATAGAAAGGCTGAAAACTTTCATTATTTTAAATATTTATATAAAAATAACCCTGCATATAAAGATCACATGTAGACACTGTTCCACTTTGCTTTCTGTAACACATGACATGACTACATACTGTACATACCTTTAAATGTAGTGTATAATTAAACATGTGCGGGCCCCAGTGGACATACAAGCTGTCACCCTGATTTAGTCAAGGAACAAGATTACTGAGAGAAATCAGGTCAATGCAGACAAGATGTTTATGTACACTGCAGGAAATGCACCAGTAAGCACATTTCTCCTCTAATAACTTGTGACCTATTCCTGTAGGTCAGGTGTTGTAAGTATTAAAGAACTGAGGTCATTAGCATAGATACAGAACATTTTTAATCTTTACTAGACATCTTTTGGTTTAACCTCTGACCCCACTCAGCATCACCGATATTTTATATGTATCCCTATCTTTATTCAAGAGTGTGGTCTTTCAATTTCAGATCACGATTTATTGATTTCACGTTCAGAGTTTGTAATCATTATCCTCAACTCTACCTTTGCATTCAAATAGCTGTAGGCTTGCAAAGGATTCCAGGTGTAGTGTTGACCTATAAAATGATCTCTATCTCCTTACTTCCTTGGTTAGTGTACAAAGGTGAGGAGAAGTTTAAGCTGGAACTTTATTATTACTATATAGTGCTTTAAAGACAACCGCAGTCAAACTATTAAAAACAATGGAATAAAAAAGCATTTAAAGTAAGTAAAATAGAACAGATAAGTGCAAACAATAAAAACAATAAATGCAATCAAGAAAAACAAATAAAAACTCTTTAAAACACTAAAACCAGAGCAGTCTCATGTGGGGTTAAAAGCCTAGAAATAAAAATGGGTTTTAAGATAAGTTTTAGAAATGGCCAATGAGGAGGCTTGTCTGATCTGCAAAGGCAGCTTGTTCCACAGATTAGGAGCAGCAACAGGAAAAGCTGTGTCCCCTCTGAGCTTCAGCTTTGACCTCAGTATGTCCAGGAGCAGCAGGTCAGCCGACTGGAGACACTGAATATAGGGCTGGAGGAGCTCAGAGAGGTACAGTGAGGCCAGACCATTTAAAGGCTTAAAAACAAATAAAATAATCTTAAAATAGGCTCTAAAGTGTACAGGTAGTCAGTGGAGGGAGGCCAGAATGGGACTTGTGTGTTCCCAGTTAGCAGGCGAGCGGCTGCGTTTTGCACCAAGTGGAGACGTGCCAGGGACGACTAGCTGACTCCAAAATAAAGTGCATTGCAGTAATCCAATCCAGATTTGTTACTGTTGGTTTGGCCAAATGGCCCAGGTTAATGGATGGATGTTCACAAGAGCCACTGGGGCTGCAATTTCTTTGGTGGTTTTTTCTTATTTTATTTTCCCTTCATTTAGTATTTAAGCAACGTTTTTTTCATTACATTCCCAAATGTCATCTCAGTGAGGCACTTGGCAAACTCGGCTCTGACTGTTAAAATCATAAATCATCACCTGTCATTGAAGACTGCAGAGTGGCCGAAACGGTTGACGTCGTGGTAAAGGTCTGGTCGAGGTAACACCGTCCACTCATCACATGCTGGAATGAGAAAAAGACAAAGAGGTCAAACTACTGACTGGATCGGATGTACTAAATCATAACCGTCTTCCAATTCCGCTGACATATATCCCTGAGTCAATAATCAGGTGGCCTTGACTGAGACCTCTGAATGCAGAACGGACAGTCATGGCAAAAAAAACGTCATCAGGTATATCTGAGTCTAACAGAATGGAAAAAAATAAATAAATAAAACAAATATAGTTATGGTCTCATATAGCGACTTAGTGGCTAATTAGTCCATGCTTCTAATTAACAGTAATAACTGTGGTTTCTATTATCTCTGGTTGGCTTTTTGAAAGTTTAGTAAAAGAAGACAGAATTAACTCTATTGCATGAAATATTAATTAAACATGGTAAAAATGTTTTGAATGTTTTTATGACTTAAAATGGTCTAATAATAAATATATTTAAGAAATATAAGAAAAAGTTGTAACAGTCTCAGGATAGTTTCATACATGATGTAAGTCAACAGGACTTCTTTAGATTGTATGAACTAGGAACATGTTTGCATATTGTTGCCATATGGCAACACATCTATTTTAGCATATTAGGAAAAAAAACTTAGAAAATAAATTAAATTAAAAATTGAATTAAAGTTAAGTTCAATTTTTTATTTGGTGAAAATTCTGAATAAAAAATAACCTTCAGTTTTGAGACAATGCTCACATCTCAAATGTCAAAGGGACTGGCCAACGGGATATCCTGGTCCTGTGACCTCATAAATTGTATGTCCTTCAAAATAAAAGCCCCCTTTTCACACCTAACTGTAAACCTTAGATTTTATATTACAACCTTTTAGAAAAATGAAGACAAAATAATTGTTGCCATTTGGCAAAAAACAAAATTACAGAGTCAGAGAAAGTCACAGAAAATGTATTTAACGATATTGCATGATTTTGTAAGTTTGAATCAACCTCATTGCATCACAAACACTGCTGCATGCTGTGTATTCTGCTGGCAGTGGACAACTAGGATTAGTCAGAACTAATTTTAGAATCAGAATCATCATATCTTTTATTTTTTAATTTGTATTCATATTTTTGGGGAAATTGACAACTTTATTCTTGGAATGTATTATAATAATAATGATGATCAAAATTTTGTCCATTTATAGCCAGACATTGAGATGTCTTGACCTTCAAAGCATTGAATCAATTCTTACTTGATAAGTAAGTGAAGGTGTTTATAGGTGTTTCCCATATTTTGTTTGAAATTTTCATTTGTTTGTAAAGCCAACCAAATCCTTAAAAAAATGAAAACAACAGAAGACCTGCAAGTGAGTCTGAAAATTAAAGATGCAGGACCTCAGAACAGCAAGAGAGTAAAACACCTCCAGTCAGTAAAACACCTTCAGTCAGGACAACACCTTCAGTCAGTAAAACACCTTCAGTCAGTAAAACACCTTCAGTCAGTAAAACACCTTCAGTCAGTTTAACACCTTCAGTCAGGACAACACCTTCAGTCAGTAAAACACCTTCAGTCAGTAAAACACCTTCAGTCAGTAAAACACCTTCAGTCAGTAAAACACCTTCAGTCAGTTCAACACCTTCAGTCAGTAAAACACCTTCAGTCAGTAAAACACCTTCAGTCAGTAAAACACCTTCAGTCAGTTCAACACCTTCAGTCAGTTCAACACCTTCAGTCAGTAAAACACCTTCAGTCAGTTCAACACCTTCAGTCAGTAAAACACCTTCAGTCAGTAAAACACCTTCAGTCAGTAAAACACCTTCAGTCAGTTCAACACCTTCAGTCAGGACAACACCTTCAGTCAGTAAAACACCTTCAGTCAGGACAACACCTCCAGTCAGGACAACACCTCCAGTCAGGACAACACCTCCAGTCAGGACAACACCTTCGGTCAGTAAAACACCTTCAGTCAGTAAAACACAGTGCAAGTCATCGTGGTTTCCCCAGAGAGCTGCACATTCAGCAGGTAGACATCACTCTCTGCTGTCAACAGCAGGTACTGCAGCTGATGTGGTGACGAATGTATTACTCCAACAAAGTCAGGACAGCGGACAACCGTATTCTAGGCTCTAATTGAGTTCAGCTTGTTAAGGTGAGATAATTAGTCCTCAATGACGCAGCCCAGCTCCACTGTAATTACCAGACAATTACAGAGCTGCTGCTGTCAACGAGGGGGGGGTGTTAGTTGGCTTGTCTTTTCTGCCCAATTACTAAAAAATACAGATGACAGGGAGTGGAGGGGGAGGAGCTAGAGGGTCACAGCTGAGGGGAAAAAACAATTTGTTAAATTCCAACACAAAGTCTCTGGGGAAATCATGAAAACAATGCCACATCAGGGAACATAGATCTATATGTTTATATTATTGTTTTATTTATTTATTTTGGTTTTTTGTCTTGCTTGGTTTTCCCATCTCCTCTTTCCCATCTCCTACTACTGCTATAATAATACTTAATAGCAGTAGTAGTATTTACATCATTATTATTATTACCATCATTACAGAAGTAATAAATGCCCTCTTTTTTCCATTTTCCAAATGAGTCCTTAATTATTTAATAATTATAATAATTGCACACACTCATGCACACTAAGGATACATGGGTGGAATATTATAATATCTTATTAGAATATTATAAAAGCTGAATGCGGCGTCTCTACACACACACACACACACACAGACATGTGTGTGCTGCACATATGTGAAGCAGTTATAAAAACGTAGTGATTCACAGGATTGCTAAATCCTAGAGAAAAAAAAGGTTTGGCCACAATTGTTTAGAGTTTGTAAAGTCAAAAGCAGACACTGCTGTTTCTTTGAACACACCCCTTTCAACTAATTGCCTAATGTCACAGCCTTAAGAGCATGATATCATGAATTCTGAGTCTTGATGGTTTTCTGAGAATCTACTGCAGCTGCTGGTAAATAGTTTGCCATGTAGCAATAAAAAATATCATAACAACCTGGATTAATCTGGTAACTGCTATTATTTTGAACACTACTGTATACACACACACACACACACACACACACACGCACACACGCACACACGCACACGCGCACACGCGCACACGCACACACAGGCGGGGAAGGGGAGGTAGAGGGTGGGATTGTCTTGGTAATGACAGAAACAGTGAATGTCCTGGGGCCCGTCTCGAGCCCACAGGGAATTCTCCTCCTCCCACAGACTGAAGCCCCCTATTAATGAGCAGCTTCTGACATCAGCACTGTGGAAGGATGTTTGCAGGCAGCTGACAAAACCAGGATGCCAGCGTAGTTTCTGACAAAGGAAGAGGAATTTGATTGGGATTATAATTAGAGGGAAAAAGGGTCAAGAACAATTAACCTCTGATCCTAACAAATAAATAAAGGCAGAAATGTATCTTCTGTGCAGGGAAAGGCATTAATTGTGTTTCTGTCTGTTTAAATGAACTAGACACAATCTTGCAAAGGGTAGTTTTGGTCAGAAGATGGCAGAAGTCAGAGAGAATAAAAGTGATCTTCTGGAATCAGTTTTAACTCAAGTTATAACAGTTTTTTTATGCTAGTATGTTGATTGTGTTTCATGCTAGGAAAACGCAGACAGCAGAAACAGCTAATCAGTCATGTGAATAAAATGTTTACTACCAGAACTAATTCCACAAACATGTTTCCATCTCATATTTAGCTCATTAACTTAAGTGAAAAGAGAAAATAATTTTTTTTGTAAAATTGAAGACAGTTTTTACTAGTATTATTTTGTGGTTTCTATCAAACTTTCCTCATATGATAATTCAAAATGCATTAAAATACATTAATGGAAACAGAACCGAGTGCAACAGGCTTCTTTGTAGTAACACATGTGGGGAAGCTGTTGTGTTCTCTCCCTCTGCTGACAGCCTGGCAGTTATCTTAACCCTCTATTGTATGGTGTTGCCATAACAACAATTACTTTATCTTCATTTTTCTAAAAAGCTGTGATATAAAATCTATGTTTTACAGTTAGCTGTGAAAATGGGCCTATTATTTTGGAAGGACATATAATTTGAGCAGGATATCCTGTTCACCAGTCCCCTTTGCTCATCAACATGGAAAAATGTCACCAAATAAAAAATTGAACTCACTATCCTGGGTAAGTCAAAATTAATTTATTATTATTTTTACATTCAAATCAATTTTAGGTTATAAGTTTCTGTTTGATAATATGCTGAAAAAGATTTGCTGCCATATGGCAACAATATGGATATATGATAACCTAGCTAGCGTATACAACCTAATGTAGTCCCATTGACTTACATTGCATGAAACTATCCTGAGACTATGTTTACAACGTATTCTTGTATATATATCTTTATTAAATCTATTATTTAGGCCATTTTAAGTCATAAAAATATTCAAAATATTTTCCCACTATTACAACATTTGTCTAAGTAATATTTCAAGCAATAAAAGGGTTAATCAGGCAACAAAAGGGCAAGACAACAATAAATATTAGAGAATTGAAAAGCCAGCAGCTTGAATCCCAGATTGATGCTCACATTAAAACGTCTGTTCTTTGTGTTTACCTTCACCTAGAAATCCTCCATGAGTCACATGTCAACAGCTGTGCACCTAACAAACCTGATCTGCCAATTTCCCTAAAGACCTGCTGACTTTCTATTATGATACCAGGACACTCACATGGCCTCACTTTATTATTTGCTCAAAGCAGGAACATCAGAAGCTTTAAAGATTTCTGGGGTGGATTTCTGTTGGACTTCCAGCCTTTAGGGAACCCTTTCAAAGGCTTCAAAGGTTTGTCTGTTATCTATATAATGCACCGAATCTCCGTTTGTATTTTCCACACATATCTCCTGACCTGTTCGTCTGATCGGCTACACACTGGCTGGGTGGATTTCTGGGGATCTGCAAAAAGTTCAGCGTCGAATTTGGTACATTTTTTTTTATTTAATTTTGTCCAAATCTATCTATTTCAGATTTTCATTTAGTTTTACTGACATTGTGGGCAGGGCTTACGTTACACAACACGGTGGCTTTATTTTAGTTCTGTGTCAAATTTGACACTACAACAAAGAACTGTACATTTGTGCCAATGACCTTTGAACCACAAGTGTCAGAATCAAAATTAGCCTCCTTCTTCACCCTCTTTAAATATTACAGTAATTATAACTATATGAATAGAAATTTATTTCAAAATCTAAACCAGATGTTTCCTCCTGAGTTGTAAATCTCATTGTTTGGCAACTTGGAGGCTTCAAGTTTCCACCTCAGACTTGTATCAGTTGAATATTGGACCAGGATTGGCTACAAACTAGTTGTGATGTCACAAGTCATGCTCATAGGCCCCTTAAAATCTGATTTTCAATGATCTCAGAGAAACAGAGAAGCTCAAAACATCCAAGTGAAGGAACAAGAAGAAATTTAATGCTACATTATTAAGTGTTTTCTGTATGAAGGGGTGTGATTAGTGCTCACTGGCCCTTTGCTCCATGTCAACAAAACACTGAGCAGCTCCAGGTATGAAACTGTGTCACTGTATGAATGTAAAGCAGCACAGTGCAGCTCAGTACAATACTGCTGAGTCCACCTGGAACTGCTGCTGCTGCTAATACTACTGCTGCTGCTACTAATAGTACTGCTGCTACTACTGCTAATGCTACTGCTGCTGCTACTAATAGTACTGCTGCTACTACTGCTAATGCTACTGCTGCTGCTGCTGCTAATACTACTGCTGCTGTTGCTGCTACTACTACTGCTGCTGCTAATACTCCTGCTGCTGCTGCTGCTGCTAATACTACTGCTGCTACTAATACTACTGCTGCTGTTGCTACTACTGCTGCTACTACTGCTGCTGCTACTACTGCTGCTACTACTGCTGCTGCTACTGCTGCAGCTGTTGCTACTAATACTCCTGCTGCTGCTACTAATACTACTGCTGCTGTTGCTACTAATACTCCTACTGCTACTGCTGCTGCACACTGACCTAGACTGTAGGCGAGGAAGTCAGCAGAGAAACACTTGGCTCCGTGGCTCATGGACGTATCGTTGTGGGTGTTTCCTCCAAACACCAGCATGGTCCCACTCACTATCACGGCTGTGTGGAGGTAGCGGAAGAAGCCGCTGTCTCTCAGCACGGTCCTACAAACACAAACAAACACAAACACACACAGACACACACAGACACACACAGACACACACACACACACACACACACACACACACACACACACACACACACACACACACACAACGCTGTTATATATCAGGGCATGAGATAAGACAACACAAGACATTTTGCATTATGTTATATTTTCCAAATTCTTCATTATATCAAATTTAATAATGTTTGCTTTCTTTTAAGGCAATTTGTCTTTGTGAAAACAATATTTTCTCTATATGGTTCAATGACAAAACTAATCCCAACTATAAAAACTTGGTACCAAATAGTTTAACTCTCTTAAAAATGTTTAAAAAAAATAAAAACACATGATATCACCAAGTTTTATATTCTAGGTGGATTATGTATTTGAGATGTATCATTCTTTTTCAGTTACACCATTTGATATTTCATGACCAAACAAAAGTAAACACACAAAATTGTGATTTTCTTGGAAAAAAAATAAATAAATAAATATCAACATAAAGATTAAAACTGTATTTTAAAAAGTTTTTGACATTCTCATCTTGCCAAACATTATTTGTTACTGACCCATAAAATAAAAAAGACAGCAGTTTCATCTATGCTGGTTACCTCATACAGATTTTCTTCACTTGCATGGCCTTTGCTTTGTATGAAGACTAACATTTAAAGTTCCTTTTTACTGAACATACAGATCATTGAAGCAACTTGGGTGTTTGCAAACATTTCTCCTCATTAGAACATTAAAACTCAAGTACAGGTACATCTCAAATAATTAAATATATTGTGAAAAAGTTCAGTATTTTTGTCAGTAGGTTCAGAAATATTTATTATTTCTTATTATTTTAAGTGTTATGGCCAATATTACATTACTAGACAACATTACTTTTCCATATTTCTATCATGCGTCAGTATGAGCTCACCATTTCCTCTTGTCCACGTGGAACTTGTACAGGTCTCCGGCCAGGCCGTACTTGTTGGCGCTGAAGGCCTTATATCCTCCGTGGATGTAGATGGCTCTGGTGCCAGGATCAAAGACGCTGCTGTGGCCGTAGCCGCCCTGGACCAGCGCTCCCTCTGTAGACACCGCACTCCATGTGTTCTTCACTGCAGGATCACACAGACAACTTTACTCTACTTATTACTCCAAGAAAATCCCTCATATTGATCATATTGAAATCCTAAGTTTGCTGTTAACGAGGTGAACGCACCACAGAAATACAGATCTCTTTAGCTTCT